>JAVHKY010000003.1:25917500-27117500 GCA_035079385.1 Aspidiotus rigidus
ACATTTTCGCTATTACAACGATACTTCACGTTACAATTACAAGGAACTACTTAGGGATACAAATACTTCGTCAGCGAGTGGACAATCGACTTTAAAAATTGATTACAACTACTTAATTTGCTTCCTGATTCCTCCAGGAGTTCCGCCGAACAGGTCGGCCAGCGTTTTTGGCGATCTACCCTACGCGGCCATTCTGAACAGTTCTTAGTTTTCTATTTTGTTTTTCAGATATTTTTTCTTGACAGCTTGAATGTTCTTCATGAGAATTTTCTCTGTATTTCTTCGTTGATCTTCTTCTCCGTCCTTTTTATTCGGTTCATTTCACTATTAGACCACATCCCTCCCCCATTTCCCGAAATGCCTGTAATAACAAGATTTCTACCATCCGTCAATTCTATCATTATTGACATTGATCCGTAAAAAAGAGACCAGAGTGGCCCTTCAACACAACTCTGTTCTCACTAGATCCCCTCTGACCTCTAAGAGGAGGAAGAGTGTTCTGCTCCCTTATCTCCTCCAATTTACTTCCCAACTCGGTGAAGTCTTGAAAACCATTAATAGGCTTCCCATCTTCTATCCCGCGTTAAAACTTGGGAGGCTGCTCTCCAACGGGAATGATCCGACCCCTCCTTTGTTGAGGAGTGGAATGTACTTACTCCGGTGCCAGAATTGTCCAGCAACGTAAAGGTCGGTGAGCCCGCGGTTGATCGTTTTGCACACGTATTCAAAATCATATTTCGCGTTATTATTTGAATAAATACGGGCTATAGTAAACTTCGTGAAATCGTTGCAGCAGCCAACGACTTCCATAGAGGCGTTGTTGAGGGAGTCGTTGGAAAAATGGAATCAAAGAAGAGAACCCACGTCATAATTATGAAAAATCTTAGTTCAGACCTCCCTCTTCTCACCAGAAGCTGTTTATTATGGACAAATAATTTCCCAACTCCCTTCATTTTCGGGAAAATGTATGAAAATCTAAATCTTTAAACAAAGAAAATCAATTTTTTCGTACGTTCTCAAGAGATGCAAGTAAATGTTTTTCGACCATCCACAAATTACGAAAAGCCTTAATTGAATCGTCGAAAAAGAAAATATAGGGACATTTTCACACCCCGCGAACAAAACGCACGTTCTAGACACCTATATAATCTTTTAGAAAAATTGATTTATAATATTATAAGTTTAAAAATTCATGACTTCCCCAGCTCGATTGCGTTTACTCACGTGCTAAAGTAGAGATGTTTGATTTATGCATGAAAGCACTCGCAAAAAGAGGGACTCCCGGCTCGAATTCGAACACTCCGGTCCACTTAGGAGCATATGTCACATCCCACTACGCCTCCGTCCTTTAGGAAAAATATTGTCCGCGATACCATTTTTCAATACGCAATCCATTCCCTTTCACGCATCTGGCGTGGGGCCGCGCGTATTCGAGAGACGTACCTAAATGTCCGAATGCTTGTAACGTTCGCTTCCAAAGGTCTTGACATTGGCGTTGTGCGTCGAGACGTGCCTTAATGAAATCGTCACGCTTTTCTACCTGCCCGCACGTACTTCGCTCTCCTTTCTCCGTTACTTTTTTAAAATCATTTTGATGTCTACGTCCGCATTAATTATCGTAACGTTAGAGACAAGGAAAAAAACAACCCTCTTTGGTATACGACTTCCTATAATATACACTTCGTTTACGTATTTCATAAATTTTCGAAAAATAATATCATAAAATGATAATAGTAAAAAAAAAGAACTTTCATGATTAATTAATTGTACTGGAAACCCTTTTTTTTTTCTGTCCTCTTCTACTCTGGACCAAATGAATGCGCAAAAACACTATCTTTCGTTATTCGAAAAAAATGGGGAAATTATCTTTCTTCGAACGGGTTGTTAGGTTGTCGTCATCCGCCTACACTTCCATTTCGTTATTGCGTTTGCTCTTTTTTTTTTTACCTTTATTGTCTTTCTGTCAGCTAACCCAGCAAAGAATTTATTACCATTTCCACGACATTATAATTGTACGCAATGCTTAGCACAGGGTTGAGCAGCAACAGAATAATTGCCGAGTATCAACGACGATTATTTGCAGTATCTATGGTACCACACAAACAATTAAGCTAGTACTGCTTGGAACGCCAGTCGCGTGTTTCTCCTATATTAATCAGTGTCGCTTTTTAAAAGGTAATTCAGCGCCGATGATTGCCTCTTTTATTGCACATTTATTACGTCGCACGATTTACCCAGAACACAAAGAAAAATAGGCCAATTCAATTTCAGACCAAGTATCTGATGACTTAATTTGCATCCTGATTTGAAAGTTTTAGTCGGAAATCACCGAACAAAAATTATGAGGTTGACATAAACCAAGTATTTTTTTAGAAATCTGTACATCACATGATTTGGTATTTACATACGTTAGAGGTGACGTAGGTGAGAACTTCTACACATTTTGACATTTCCATAATCACTAGAGGGGGAAAAAACGTACGAGACTTGGATACCGCGACTCAGTCTTGTTTTCTTTTCCTTTTTGACATTTTTAGAGTTTTGTTAGTACCCCACCCCATTCCACTTATGGAAATTTACGAGGTCGTGTCGGGCCTCTACCCCTGTTGATGGATTTGGAATCTTAAACCCTCGACCTAATCCAGAAATCTGTAAGGTTGAGTTTTGGAGTCTATAATTATGAGGCTGTACTAGCTGAAAAATATGTCTAAATCAGTTTGATTGAACTGTAAACCAGGTCCACCATGACTTAGCATATAGTACTATATTAAGCCTACACTAGATCTACCATAGCAGTGTATTAGGCTTGACTCTATACTAGCTGTAAAGTAGACTTCAACGACCCGTAATTGGATTAAACGAGTTTGAAACTAGGCCTGACGTGCGAGTAGAAATTAGTTCTAGACTAGGGCTACTATGACTCGTCTTAGGCTAGAGTAGGCCTAGCATGCTGTGTACTTGTGAATTGACCCCGACATCTGCTAGTCCGAAAGAGAAAAAGAGAGGAATGGTGATGACGTCAAGGATGGTGATGAAGTCACAAGCAGATTGAACGGACGACGATGACGTTACAAGGAGGTTTAAACTGGTTGTCTTCACTTGCCTGTATCTGATATCGAAGATTCCAAAGTTTGAGAATGAGTTTCTTCTTTTTAATAGGAACCCATTCTATGGAGGGTTATTCCGAAAAATTTCCGTGCGCCGTGTGATGTCCAACCAAAATAAAAATGGTCCGAGTCCAACATCATTGGCAAAAATAGTTCAAGTCCCCTTCCTATTAGATAATATGTAAGAAATTCGAATCCTCTAAACTGATGATGCGATGACGACCTATTCACCGCGAAACTGCAGTCTCACAATAATATATTTTTACTGCGTGTCTACGTAAAACCGTACTCTTTTCCTTCGTATAATGACGCGCAACGACGGCCATACAACCGTTGATTTTATTTTCGCCCTTATTATATATTCGCTGTTTGGAGGATTCTGTGTTGCTGCAGCGGGACCTCGATATGTTGACGAGATGGAGCGAGGAAAATTTGATGCCTTTAAACACCAAAAAATGTAAAGTGATGACGTTCTCTCGCAAGCGAAGTGACATTCAGGCAGAATATCAGATACGTGGAGAGATCTTAGAATAGCTGAGGAAATTCGCGATCTAGGTGTCCTCTTTGATCCCGGAACAAACTTTGATTGCCACTTACACAAGGTGCTAAATAGCGCAAAACGCAATCTGGGAATCATTAGGAGACAAAGCAAATCTTTTGTCAACATGTCTGTTCTCCGTTTGCTGTATCTGGTGCGCAAGTGTGATATGGGGTCCAGTAGGTAAGGGGAAGTTAAAAAAAATTGAACCTTTTCAAAAAATGTTCACAAGATATGCATCTTTATTTTAGAAATTTTGGATATTATTAAGATACCTCAATTATTTGGAATTGGTCCTGGGTTACGAGTTAACTGCTCTAAAAGTGAGAAGGGAACTTAGTTTAGTAATGATAGTGAGGGATATCCTGTGTGGAAAAACTGAATCGTCGTTCTTACTCAGTAAGATAAATTTCCTTGCTCCATCCAGAACGAGTAGGTGTAGAGATATCTTTCAGATTCCTCAGCATAGAACGCAGCAATTTGATTCTTCTCCTCTGCTTCGTGCCCTGTCTCTCTTGAACCGTGTTGTTAAAAAGACCGCACAATCGATATATTTTTTGACAGTAGAAAAATGTTAGGTAGCAAGGTGACGACAGTCCTCATGAACTTGGAAACAAATTGATAATGCTTGCCCATACCTTATTTTTGTTCATTATTCATCTTTTTTTTTTTTTTCATATCATAAATTTTTTAGTCTGACCTTGTCCGCACTCCTATGATCAAATGGCCTCCATATATCTGTAATTATTGTTATTATATCTATATTTATTTATTTATTTTTATTTTTTTGTTTATTCTTCGAAATGATTGGTTTGTGGAAGGGGTTAGCGGATGGGACATGGGACCAGGGGGGTGGCTAGTGGTAGACATATTATCATTATCATTATTGTGTTTTTTTTTGTTTTTTTTTTTTCTATTTTGAATTTTGTTTGTTCATTATTCGTATTTTTCGATTATTTTCGTTTTTATTTTTTTTTTTGTTTTTTTTTTCTATCTTTTTTGTTTATAGTGCCCTCCTGTCATTGGTCGATCGGCTGTTGGAGGGCACTGTAATAATATGAATAAATAAATAAATAAATAAGTATTATGGCTCCAAAGTCGAAATCTGTTCAAGTCCAAATCCTTTTTGTCGAAATTGACATGCTCCACGTTTATCCTGAAGATTCCTCAAACCTAATTAATTTTCTATTTTTATTTATTTATTTTTTTCTATTTTGAATTTTGTTTGTTTATTATTCGTATTTTCTATTTTTTTCATTTTTATTTTTATTTTTGTTTTAACTTTTTTTTTTTAATTTGAATTTTGTTTGTTTATTATCCGTATTTTCCTATCGTTTTTATTCTTTTTTTTTTCTTTTTTTTTTTTTATCTTTTTTGTTTATAGTGCCCTCCTGTCATTGGCCGATCGGCTGTTGGAGGGCACTGTAATAATATAAATAAATAAATAAATAAATAAATAAATAAATAAATAAATAAATAAGTATTATGGCTCCAAAGTCGAAATCTGTTCAAGTCCAAATCCTTTTTGTCGAAATTGACATGCTCCACGTTTATCCTGAAGATTCCTCAAACCTAATTATTTTTTTATTTTTATTTATTTTTTTTTTCTATTTTGAATTTTGTTTGTTTATTATTCGTATTTTTCTATTTTTTTCATATTTATTTTTATTTTTGTTTTAATTTTTTTTTTTAAATTTGAATTTTGTTTGTTTATTATCCGTATTTTCCTATCGTTTTTATTTTTTTTTTTTTGTTTTTTTTGTTTTTTTATCTTTTTTGTTTATAGTGCCCTCCTGTCATTGGCCGATCGGCTGTTGGAGGGCACTGTAATAATATAAATAAATAAATAAATATTATGGCTCCAAAATCGAAATTTGTTCAAGTCCAAATCCTTTTTGTCGAAATTGACATGCTCCACGTTTATCCTGAAGATTCCTCAAACCTAATTATTTTTCTATTTTTATTTATTTTTTTTTTCTATTTTGAATTTTGTTTGTTTATTATTCGTATTTTTCTATTTTTTTCATTTTTATTTTTATTTTTGTTTTAACTTTTTTTTTCAATTTGAATTTTGTTTGTTTATTATCCGTATTTTCCTATCGTTTTTATTCTTTTTTTTTTCTTTTTTTTTTTATCTTTTTTGTTTATAGTGCCCTCCTGTCATTGGCCGATCGGCTGTTGGAGGGCACTGTAATAATATAAATAAATAAATAAATAAATAAATATTATGGCTCCAAAGTCGAAATCTGTTCAAGTCCAAATCCTTTTTGTCGAAATTGACATGCTCCACGTTTATCCTGAAGATTCCTCAAACCTAATTATTTTTTTTTATTTATTTATTTTTTTTTTTCTATTTTGAATTTTGTTTGTTTATTATTCGTATTTTTCTATTTTTTTCATTTTTATTTTTATTTTTGTTTTAATTTTTTTTTTAAATTTGAATTTTGTTTGTTTATTATCCGTATTTTCCTATCGTTTTTATTTTATTTTTTTTGTTTTTTTTGTTTTTTTATCTTTTTTGTTTATAATGCCCTCCTGTCATTGGCCGATCGGCTGTTGGAGGGCACTGTAATAATATAAATAAATAAATAAATATTATGGCTCCAAAATCGAAATTTGTTCAAGTCCAAATCCTTCTTGTCAAAATTGACATGCTCCACGTTTGTCCTGAAGATTCCTCAAACCTAGCAACTAATTTCAAAATTTGCGAGTTCACACCTCCCTCACAATTAAGCCCCCCAAAACATGTCTTTCCTGAAGTTTCCTGGATCCTGGCCCCTAATTCCAAAATTTACGAGTTCTTACCACCCCCGCTAGTTGTCCCCCCAATGTTCCTTTGTACTGTATGCCTTCTCTGCCTTTATAATACACTATGTTGTGACGTCATTAACCGTGACACTGAGCCTGATTCTGAAATTTGCATGGTTCAATCCATCTTCTCTCAGCCTCGTAACGTATAAGTGCTTTAGTATAGGCTGTAAGTCAGACTTATGTTAGGCCTAATTTTATGAAGGCTAATAATAGGCATAGTATCGTTTAGTATACCGTATAGCGAGGCTGAGGAGTAGTACTCCAATTCTAAAATCTGCAAGCATGACGTCATCAGCCGTGACTCGGATTTCAAGTATGAGTGAGATTCAAGTAGTACTACTGTTAGGCCTAGTGAATAGGGACTGCGGGGAGGCCCACCAGCAGGGTGAATGATCTCGAGAGTAGAAAAGAGTAAGGAAGAGAGAGCCCTAGCTGCGCTGATGATGTCACATGCAGCCATCATGGATGGTTATGACGTCATTAATGTCAATATCCACACGTGAGCTAGAGCCTAACTCAACAGTTCACCACGCCTATATGGATCGGAGAATGGGTCTCGTAGGCTATCTCGGCCATGATTTCATCAAAAAACAGGCGTGGCTTTGAAATAGAATTGAGATCGCTTGCTAGTAGACAGGAAACATGATTTTTATCGACTTTCCTAGTTAGAAAAGTGAGGTATTTTATTTATTTGGCTCAGCCAGAAAATCTCTTCTCTTTTTTTCGGAAGTCCCTTTCCTGTCACAATATATTATGGTTCAAGGGTGGAAAGTCAAAATCCATTACGTCGAAATTTTTCCGTCTCTCGCCTATCACATATTGTGGCTTTAAAGTTGAAATAGCTTGAAATTTTTCAAGAACCCCTCCTATCATACATTGTGCCTTGAATATCGAAATGTTTTCAATCCCAAACCCTATATGTCGAAGTTTGTTCAAGTCCCCCTTCTATCGTTATTATGGCGTGAAAGTCTAAATTCTTTCAAGTCCTAATCCTTCATTAGGGTATGTCAGATATTCCACGGCGTACGGCAAATTTTTCGAAAACCCCCTCATAGAACAGGTTCTCTGTTGAAATTTTGACCTCCGATGATAAGAAAAGATACTTGGAAGAATTTCGACTTCAGAACCATAATATATGGAAAGAGGACTTGGAAAAATTTTGACTTTCGAGCCATGAAATAATATGATGAGAAAGAGAGTTGGAAAAATTTTTACTTTCGGGCTACATACGGGACTAAAAACTCTTGAAACTCTTCAAGATTTCAATTTGAATCCTCAATACTAAAACCAATTCAACCCATAGAACACGTTTCCTGAAGTCGTCGTTTTAATGTCTTTGCCCGCATCGACATCCCAGCCGTCTATTGGAAATCTGTGGGTTTAACTGCACTGAAAATCTACGAGTCCAAGTCCGATTTGATCTCTCCCCCCCCCCCCTCCCTCCGAAAATTAGCGAGAAATCCTTCACTTGTTGGCTTACCATACCAAACCAAGAATGAGGGTGGACTAGCGGAGCGAGTAAAACCTCGAAAGCTGGTTAGAGACATCACGGATGTTGATGACATCACTAAGAGATTTAAAGCTGGTTGATGTCTTTACTGTACCTTTATCCACTATCCTAAAATATTTTGTCTCTACTGGTAGCTAGATACTCGTAGATCTTTATCCAATTGACTTCGCCAAAACTTTTTTATTAGAAAGCTATATATCACGCGACATTTACGTACGTTAGAGGCGTCAACTGACGCCCATTTGACACGTAGATAAGAGGTTCTACACATTTAGATATTTTTACTATATCTCACAGTCAAGCGAGAAAAAAAACCCAATAGCTCCGATAACTGAGGCACACGGCGACTCAGTCTTGTTTTCTTTTCTTTTTTTGTGCAAGGCTAAGAATGATAGCTGAATCTAGTCTATATTTGTGTCAATTGAGCGTACTAAAATTTTCATAAGATAATGTCTGAAATCATCGATTCATTTGGAATTTTGTTTAAGTTGAGGAAGATGAGTCTTATCATTTGTTTCTAACCTTTGATAATCGTCGATGATAGAAAATATACTTGTACTAGAATATCTTAACAATACGGTATACCCGTACGATGAAACCAACTTCTCCAATACGAGAATCTAAACTATCGAGCGTCGCTTAGAAGGGAGGGAAAAAGTTGTTCTCAAAAACAAAAGAAGAAGATGACGACCAAACAAAAGATGGGGAAAAAATGTATAATTGCGAATGTAAAGAACGTCTTTTCTCACAAAGTATCCCCTCTTGGAAGAAATTAGAGAGAAAAAAAAAGAGAAGGAAAACAACGCTTTTTATCCGCAATTTTCCCCACAATAGTGCGGTTCCTCATTGATGAAAGGTACGGGAAATAAAAACAACTACAACAACAACAACGTGAACAGGAATTTAATTGTTTAATTTGAACCACAATACCGCGGAATTACAAGATTTCTATTTTTATTTACATTGTAAATCGCGACAAGGAAAGCGTTCGTTCCCGGGAACGTGCTGCACTACGGTCCGGATTCTGTGCAGTCGAGCTTTTTTCCTTTTGCTTTATTTACTTTTTAGTTAATTGAACGCTCTGTTTAGCGCTCATTGTTAAAATGTAAGAAATTTTCAAGGTAGTCGTTCTGCTTAAATGAAAGAAAAGAGAAGGGCACTGGAATGCACACGCACACACAAAAAAAAAAGATTATCAAGCTGAAATTCGAATGTTAATTAAAATTCTCGAAAGATTTACGATTTGCTTATGAGCGCTATTCATAAAGGGTGTCGAAATTTTTAGTTAATTTCAGCTTTGTGGTTCGACGAGGTCGAGTCGTTCGCTCTCAAGATTCCGCTAATTAACGTACCGTGTTTAGACGAGCGTCCGGATGCTTCTCCTCCTTTTCGTTAATTTCTCGTTTCTCAATTTTCGCAGAGTAAACAACTGTCGGCGAACGTATGGCCCGGTTAAAGCGGAGCAGCCTTTCCGCTTGAGGCATCCGCGCTACCTGAAACCATTGGGCACCCTGTTTCGAGAGTATAGGATGAATTCGTTCAAACGACGAAAACTGAATTCGAAAAACGCGAACGACATAGGCGAAGAAAATACGACGACGACGACGACGACCGTGGCGGGTGCAAAAGGTAATCACGTCAATCTGCCGCAAAAGAAACGCGCGATCGTACGCGGTTCGTCGCCCAGCAAAAGTCCAGCTAAGAAACTTATCAGATCCAATTCGGCATCGAACGCCGCCGACGAGACGACCGACGACGAAACTTTGATACGGGAGGCTGAGGTGGCTTTGAAAAATCTATCCGGTAGTTGGCCGACGTCCAGAAACTCGTTCTATAATAGTGATATACATAACGACTGCGAATTCGAACCACCAGCTTTTGAAAACTTGTTCGACGAGAAGCAACAGGTAAGCTAAGAGAAACGTTAATTTTTCAATCGTTTAGATAGATCAGGTCTGACAGCCTCACGACCTTTTTGTGAATAAAAAACTTCAACGTGGGCATCCGTTCCATAAAAGATACATTGAACGGACGCCTTATTTCCAGATGGTTCCTCAAATCTTAAGTAGGTCTTCTGAAACTATTACTGGCTCTGGTATGTTGAAACCTTGAATTTATTACCATTTTTCCTCATGGCTCGGTGATCTTAGAGATCCCTCATGTCTTCCCTGGTTCAAAATATTCTTCTTTTAAAGTGGTTAACAATCCACCTAAATTTTTTGAAGTATAAAACGTCCTCACTCCGAATGGAATTTGATTAACCAAGTCGCTGGAGATCAGCTCACAGACCTGTAAGGCTGTCGAAAACGCTTGTAATTTCCAGATGGTAGCGTTGAATATCGAGGGAAGGAAAGCACGATGCAGGAATTACCCCTCGTGATTATCAGAATGTATACCTTCACTTTTTGATAAATATATTCTGTTCGCAGGTTTCCAAAAGTCAAAATTCTCAGTTCCAAAAACAAGACTGCAATAATTCTACGCATATGCACCTCAATCTAAAAGAAGAGCCAGATTCTTCTCGTTACGAAGATTCAGTTAACAGCGATCGGAAACTGTCCGCGTACAACAATCACGACGCGCTCGCCCACCAAAACCAGTACACGCTGACCGGTATGAAAATCAAAACCGAAGACAAGGAAAAAAGGTACGGCCCGGATTTTAACGAACTGATGGATGATTCGCCCAACAACCTAGAGATCGACATGTCCGACGATGGCGGGAGCGGCGACCGCGATGACGGCCTAAAAACCAAAGAAGAGAACAACAATAAAATCGACAGCATTGATATCAAGGATCACGTTTTTGCCGGGGCCCCTCGACACGCGCTTCTATCGAATGGTGGCTCCAAAATGTCGTCCGTCTCCGCTTTCCGTCCTGTTACCAGCGATACCAAAGATATGTTAGCCGGCGTGGCGATGTCACCGCTGGGCCCGTATCCGCCGGTCGGCGCCACCTTCGTCGGTTATCCGGATAACGCGGGTATCACCTCTCCCGAGAAAGAGCAAGCACTCTCGATGAACGGCGAGAAGCCAACGTCCAATATTTGTTTACTGCAGCCCAAGTGCAGGGCAAAACCGCTCGAAAAGATGGAGGAGGCGACAACCGCCCTCGCCGTGGGCGGACGTCGGTCTATAGAATCGCCAGATACCAAGGAATACACCATTCTGCAGCCGGCCAATTCTACCGCGAAAGTGGATAGCAACGATACGACGGTCACAACCTCAGCTCCGAGTACCACCACTACAGTGACTAGTAATTTCGATACATCGCCGTCTGAGTCGTCGCAAACGGAAATAATGAATAAAGGTGAGTCATTATGATACAATATTTCTAACGTACATTCGCGAATACAACCAAAGGAAGCGTTCTCTAGTTTTGCCGTGGGGGCTTCTAGAGGAAGCTTGCAAAAAAAGTGACGAAGTGAAAAAAATCATCCAAAAAATCTGAAATTACATTCATCTGAGAGAAAATTGAAAGGGCAACAAGTGTTGTTCCTTGAATTTTTCATGAAAAACAATTTGAAACGGTGAATGTTATGGTAGAAAACACAATGATCATTTTTTTTTGCAGAACAAATAGCGCTCCTAGTGGCCCTTTCATCCTTTCCGATATGGATGTGTCTTGAAGCTGGGGGCATTTTCGAAATATGCTTCACGAAATCGCGGGATAGAAATGACGTCACGAGTGACCTTGACCAACTTTAGGGTGACTCCCGTTCTCACTTTCCTCATCCATAGGGATCTCAAGTGAAGTCCACCCCCGGTGATTTTATTCTCTCAGATTTGAAATTTTTCTAATTGCCTTTTCTATCTCCTTCCAACCAACTGAATACATTGTGACACCTTTGGTCAACTCGTATTTTTTCTGACCATCAATTAACCAAGCTTGAACTCAGTTGATAGTGAGAAAGAGAGTCCGAACTTGAAGAGTCTTGCTTCAAATTCTTCTTTGAAACTAGCTTATAACTTTTATGTCCAGAGAAAAAATTTAGCTTCAGACTTCATACTCAAAATCTAGCTTGAAGGTTTAGAGCTTGAACTTCCTCTGGACTCATTTCTACAGAGGTCCATGGTTCCCACTGTTTTCAAGCTCCATCTCTATAAAGGATCCAAACTTGGACATCCTTCCACAAGGTCATTGATGACGCCACCGAGATCGGACGCGGACGTTTCCAGAGAATGTGACTCCCATAGCTTGAACTTAGTCCGAATGTACGGAATCTTGGCCTAAAATACTTCTCCGGGGTGGCCTCGCCAAAGTGAACCAATTTCACACCTCCATTAAATTCATCTTAGAAATCGGAAGTGATTCCTCAAAGTACTTGGACCTTCTTCTCCAACTGGTCTCTGACTCTTCCAGATTGACCATCGAATTCAACATCTATAAAAAAGCCACCTACCTTGGCGTCTCTATGAATAACCATTTGCTACACCCCAGAAGGCATCGCTCCTCCCTGCCATAGCTAAAAATGACTCAATTCGCCATATCGAGCGAACGGCCTCCAGGAACGAGGTGAACCTGGACATTCCCGCTATCATCACACGGAAAAGCTTGCGTTTGCTCAACAAGCCACCCAAGATGCCTCCAGTCGCGCTCGATGGATCTGCTTGCCCTTCTTGCGTAACGAATCACACAATTTACAGAAAGTAATTACATCCTCTGTTGACTTTAATTGTTCCCAACTAGCCTCAGGAAAGAGAAAAATATCCCCCGATGACCTCGCACTCTACCGTTTGTACTTGTCAACCTTGTAGGGATTTCAAATGATGTTCGGCTCAGACAATATCATTTTCGCGTGCTTGTAATTTTTCCAGTCTACCCCTTCATCTCCTTGTGGCCATCTAAGTGCATTAATGACGTCACGACCTTCTTCAATTTGTATTTCCCAATTAATTAACCAAGCTTGAAACTAGTTTAGAGTGGGAAGGAGAGTCTCAACTTGAAGAGGTCTTAGCTTATAAACCCTCCTTTGGGCCTATCATGTGTTGGTTGTAGCCTAGTTCGTATACCCCGAGGAGAAATTCAGCTTAAGCCCCTTTTTTTGAAAATAAGATTCTTATTCTACTATCACCGTATGAAAATAGCGCTCAGCGTTTTAAATTTATTTTAACTTTTTTAAATTTTTTTAAATTTTTTAATTTTCATACGGTGATAGTAGAATAAAAATCTTATTTTCAAATATTATTATGAGCCGTAGTATCGAAGAGAGTGTTCTTGAAATTAAGACTCCTTACTTGAAGCCTAGATGTCGACCTTTCTCTGGGTCCATCTTTAAAGAGGTGTATAGCTTCAAATATTTCCGAATCCTCTCTCTGTAAAGGATCGAAACCACGAGGCCATTCATGGCGTCGCGTCATCAAGGTCGGACATGGACGTTTTCTAAAAATATAACTCATACAGCTCGATCTCAGTCCGAACATACGGAGTCTTAGCCTGAAATACGTTTCTGGGCTTAACCTAAGTTTAAAGTCAATTAAATCCTTGTGGATACGAGCCATCAGTTTATAGTAACATTAAGGCGTTCTAGTAAGTGACTCATGATTCAAATTACATAAAACAAAAATATTATACAGGAATCAAGAAGGTTGAATGCTCGAAATTCTTTCAAATCCCTCTTTTGTAAAGATTCATAGCTCAAACTCCTCTCAAGTCCCTCTCAGTAGAGAATCGGAGCGAATCTCTAATTAAGCTGAAGGTCATTGATGATGTCACTCATGTCGGACGGGACACCTGTACGTACGTGAACCTTTTCTTCCTACAACAAAACCTCATATAGCTTCCCCCCTCTCCCCCAAGAAAAAAAAACTAATTAATTAGATTCCACGCCTTCTTCCCAATCTAGACACTAGACAGCTTTCGAAACGTCTCTCGTACGCGAAAATGTTGAATCAGCTCAATCATTTGAATTTTTTTGTCCTGATATACAAATGTCTGGTTGTTACTTCTTCACACAAATAGAAGATCTACAAAATTGATTATATTATCGTGCTTCAGACCAGGGAATTCATTTTTAAACGGTATACAATGACTTCTTAATTGTAAGTGAATGACTTCGTCTTATTGTAAGAGATATTTTAAACAGACCACAATTTACCGAGTAAAAAAATAATATGGCATAGTTGACAAGTAATAATAAAGGGTGTCTACAAGTCATAGAAGTCATGAAAAAGTCATGAATTTTTGAATTATAGATTTAGTAGACACTTTGTATAATAATAATAACTTTTATCGAGAAATAATTTACAGTTCGTGATTTACTTGTATTCGTTTCATAACCCCGGCCCAAAAAGAGCAAAAGTTTCCTGCAGCCTATCCCATGCACCCCTAAGTATTTTGCCCCTTGAAAAGTCTCCAGGTCGTCTCTCCATCTTGCCAACTGTAGACCTCTGTTCCTTTTTCGATGTGTGAGGAACCAAAAAGTCATTTTATGTGTCCATCTTTCATGCTTCAATCTTGCTATGCTCAGTTTCAAAGACTATAGCCGGGTTTTAATGGGGCATCGGCCCCCAGGCCAAATATCATATTCATGCATTGGAAAATGTTCGTTGATATTGAAAACAATTTTTAAAAAGAATTTCTGATTTTTATCCCTTATATATCCACAAATATGGCCAAAATGTTATTTTCTTTAAAAATTCATATCTTAGAGAGTTTTATCCGATTTTTTTGAACTTTGGTGAAATGGAAAGTATTTTTCGAGGCAAATCAACTGATAATTTTTTTGGAATTTTTTAATCAATATTTCTTGCCGAATAGCCTATTTTAGTCTTTTTTAACGCTCATTTTCAAGATTCTTTTCAGACCGCAATTCTGAAAAAAATATATATCATGTATTAAATTATTATCTATTTAAAGAAAAAATACCCATATTTTTTCAAGTGGTGCATCATAACGAAAATTGACAATAACTAATTTTTTCCTGATTTTTATCATCAAAAATACAACTGTCTCCGATAAAAAATTTTTTAGTACTCCTATAATCCCTCTAAAATATTTCCAAAGGTATCTCAGATACATTTTATCCCGTCGCTCTTCGTAGATGTCTTAATCACTGCCTTTATTCAAGATATTATACTTGTCAAAATTGATACATATTCAAATGATTCATGAATAAGGAGAATTCGGAAACGTGAATATTGTTCTAAACAAGTATTCTAGATCACCGACAGAGATTTTATTCTTCAATAATATTTATATCAAACCATAAGAGTTACTTTTTTTCAATTTCAACTCTACAAAAAATCTACATAAGATACATTAAAGACATAGTTGATGACGACTTCCCTTCCTACAACCTGTACTTTACAGATGGTTCCAAATCGGGCCCTGTAACTGGCTACGCCTTCTCCATCAATGATGAAATTGAACACTTTCGTTTGAAAAACTCGACCTCCTTATATTCTGCTAAACTGTCTGCTATCTATACCTGCCTTACTCACTTCACTCTTCTGCCTCAACTCTGTAATTAATTCCTCCTGCTCTCTGACTCTCTCTCCTCTCCCCAAGCCATGCAATACCCTTACTCTTCCAATCATATCGCACAGCGCATTCTCTTAGTCCTGCACACCTCAACATTTTATCTTTCTTCAATTGCTCCATAGTCTTATCGGTCTATCGGAACGTGACGCAGTGGACCTGGCTGCTGAGCAAGCCTTGCGTCTTCCTTCAATCACTGATCGCTCTCCTTCTCCGGCCTATGACTTAAAATCATTCTACCGTTCACAAATTGCCTCATCATGGCACAACCTTTGGTCTTCTTAACCATGCAACAAACTTCGCTCAGTTAAGAAATACCCGACCACCTGGTCCTCTTGAATCCGTCCCTCACGCTGCGATCAAAATTGTTGTAACTCGACTACAAATTGGACTCACTCGTCTAACCCACTCCTCCCTTATCCTTGGACTCTCTGCCCCTCACTCATGCCAATACTGCCAAATTGCGAATTTATCCGTCTCTCACTTTTCCCTTTGCCCTTCTCTGATAAACATCAGACACTTATTTTCTGTTTCCTCCCATACTCCGTCTGCTCTTTTCAATAATTCAGAAACAATATTCAACATCTTAAACTTCCTCCGATCCACCTATTATTACAAATCCATTTAATCCGTACATCTCTCCCCGAGCTAATGATCCGTGAAGTAGTCGAAGAGCTCGTGAAAAAAAAAAAAAAAAAAACTCCGGAGCATATTAATGCTCTAGGAATTTTTTGAGAATTTGTACTCTATAAAAAGAAGATAAGTTATTGTACACGCGAGAGAAATATATTCGAATTTCTATCGCCTGTTCTTTTTCGTCTCCTTTCGTAACGACGAAGACATGAGCGTACTCTCGCACCACTATTTTTTCGAATCAACCCCTTCTACTTTCTCGCGAACGCGAACGATTCGCGCTCGTAGAAAGGGTTAGATTCGCCCTATATAAACCCTTCCGCGACGTCTAAAAACCACTTCTACTTCTTCTTCCTCAGCTTACCGGCTTACTTCTCTAGATCCACGCTGCTTCGGTGGGATCTCTCTCTCTCGCTTTTCCTTCTCCACGCTGTTTCGGTGGGAGACTTCAGCTTTCACTCCGGATCCACGCTGCTTCGGTGGGATCTCTCTCTCTCGGCTTTCTTACTCCACGCTGTTTTCGGCGGGAGACTCCAGCTTACTCCGGATCCACGCTGTTTTCGGTGGGATCTCTCTATCTCTTGGCTTTCCCTCTCCACGCTGTTTTCGGTGGGAGACATCCAGCTTACCCCCGAGCCACGCTGCTTTCGGTGGGACCCCTTTTTTTCCGCTTTCCTCTCTCCACGCTGTTTCGGTGGGAGACTCCAGCTTACCTGTGATTCACGCTGCTTTCGGTGGAATCCCTCCTTTCCCGTCTGTTATTTCAGACTTAACTACTCGTATTGGCGTCTAGAAAAGCTGTACATAAGATATTTGTTAATAAACTCTACGGTCAGTCCAAGCAAGAAACGAACGCGTCCTTTATTTTCACGATGACCTCTCACGAGGCCTTCCGAAGTCTCCGGAACCGCACAGTACCACTGGTACAACCTACCTCACGTTGCGCTTGCCGCGGTCGAGTCGCGCAACAAAGTGAATACAAAAGCATCTTTAAGCTTACTAAATATTGTACAAGAAACCCCAAGGTGTTTTCAGCTTCATAAATATTATTCAAGGGCATACATTTATCGGCCCGTCAAGAAAGAAAGAAAGTACGACAAATTTTGAAGCATTCCACGAGAGATAAAAATGATGAACGTCATATCAAAAAATACCAGGCAAAAAAATTAAATTAACTTTAAGATATTGGAACAAACGACATAATAATAAATCGCAAACGGGAAAATAATTATTCCCCGGCAAAATTTCAGGTTGCCCTACTATTAAATAAATCTCACCCGTTTCACATTCCACGACTAATTAAATATTATAGAGAAAAAAAATTACTTAATTAATTTGTGCTACTGCGTCAGTAAGGCACATTTCGCCTTACTTGGCTGTCCTCTTTTTTGTTTCTGTCCCCAAGGGGGTGTTTTATGCTTCTGGCGGCACCTGCACTTCCTTATTACGAATCTGCATTCCTAGAATGTGTTTGCAGTTTCCATACTTCATAAAATACGGGCAGGAGCACTTGCAAGGATTGGTAGTAAATACCCACACACCATAGTTGTACTTACAAAATTTGTCAAATGACCACTTCCTCTTGAGAGTGACGAATTTACGTAAAATTCTCGCAGTGAGAGGGGTTTTCATTGTCGATTACGTAGCAGAAATAATTTGACTTAGGTACTCGATCTTTGTGAGGTGATAATAAACATCGAAAAATTTTGTAGGGTGAATAATTTTATGACAGTTTCCCCTTTGTAAAAAATTCAGTGCTACCTTATTTTCATGACGCGTCTAAACATGTCGTTATTGAACCTACATTTCGCGGGCAAAAAATGACGTCGGACAACATTCTCTGTGACGGGGTACTCTTAATTTGTTACGGGCCAGTATATATTTCCCTTATTCAAGCGGTTGCAAACTGTCGGTACATGGATTACTCATCACATCCAATTCAATAATTTCAAACTACTAAAGTAGTCATTCCAGTAAATATTTGAGTGAGAACAGAGTATTTAGATGCTCTTCTAGCGGTATTGTAATGTTTCTGTCTTTTATTGTAATAATTACAGTCCTTTTTTGGAGACATTCCTGTCTTTTATTGTAATAATTACAGTCCTTTTTTGGAGACATTCCTGTCCTTTATTGTAATCATTAGAGTCCTTTTTTGGAGACAGTCCTGTCTTTTATTGTAATAATTACAGTCCTTTTTTGGAGACATTCCTGTCTTTTATTGTAATAATTACAGTCCTTTTTTGGAGACATTCCTGTCTTTTATTGTAATAATTACAGTCCTTTTTTGGAGACATTCCTGTCCTTTATTGTAATCATTAGAGTCCTTTTTTGGAGACAGTCCTGTCTTTTATTGTAATAATTACAGTCCTTTTTTGGAGACATTCCTGTCTTTTATTGTAATAATTACAGTCCTTTTTTGGAGACATTCCTGTCTTTTATTGTAATAATTACAGTCCTTTTTTGGAGACATTCCTGTCTTTTATTGTAATAATTACAGTCCTTTTTTGGAGACATTCCTGTCTTTTATTGTAATAATTACAGTCCTTTTTTGGAGACATTCCTGTCCTTTATTGTAATCATTAGAGTCCTTTTTTGGAGACAGTCCTGTCTTTTATTGTAATAATTACAGTCCTTTTTTGGAGACATTCCTGTCTTTTATTGTAATAATTACAGTCCTTTTTTGGAGACATTCCTGTCTTTTATTGTAATAATTACAGTCCTCTTTTTTGGAGACATTCCTGTCTTTTATTGTAATAATTACAGTCCTCTTTTTTGGAGACATTCCTGTCTTTTATTGTAACAATTAGAGTCCTTTTTTGGAGATATTCCTGTCTTTTATTGTAATAATTAGAGTCCTTTTTTGGAGACATTCCTGTCTTTTATTGTAATAATTACAGTCCTGTCGATGATCTAGAATACTTGTTTCCAAATTCTCCTTATTCATGAATGATTTGAATATGTATCAATTTTGACAAGTATAATATCTTGAATAAAGGCAGTGATTAAGCCATCTATGAAGAGCGACGGGATAAATACCCTTGGAAATATTTTAGAGGGATTATAGGAGTACTAAAAAACTTTTTTATCAGAGAAAGTTGTCTTTTTGATGGTAAAAATCAGAAAAAAATTAGTTATTGTCAATTTTTGTTATGATGCACCACTTGAAAATATATGGGTATTTTTTCTTTAAATAGATAATAATTTAATACATCGTCGTTGATTCGGAAAAAACCTCCTATGTGGCAAAAATAAAATTTTACAGAAGAAGCAAAAAACTGATTATTTTGTGCAAAGAAAGCCAAAATACTTTGGAAACGTCTCACTAAATGTGGAAAAGCTTCTTTGATACAGTAGTAACAAAAAATTTTCAAAATTCTCTAAAATACGGCGGTATTGGGAGATAAATGAACATAGGAGAAATTCCTGGCCCTAAATATTGCACATAAGAGGTTTGCTCTGCACATAGGAGGTATTCGAGACCATATTTTCTGGATGGTGCACATAAGGTATTCAAAACCGCTCCTACCGGCGTAATTTTGAACTTAACACATAGGGGATTTTTCCAGTCGATGCGCCTTGAAATCCCGCGTCCAACCATAAAAAAGTGCATTTCTCAAAAAATGGCACATAGGAGGTTTCTTCCGATCCAACGACGACATGATATATACTTTTTTCAGAATTGCAGTCTGAAAAGAATCTTGAAAATGAGTGTTAAAAAAGGCTAAAATAGGCTATTCGGCAAGAAATATTGATTGAAAAATTTCAAAAAAAGTATCAGTTGATTTGCCTCAAAAAATACTTTCCGTTTCACCAATGTTCAAAAAAATCGGATAAAAAATCCCTGAGATATGAATTTTTAAAGAAAATAACTTTATTTAGCCATATTTGAGGATATATAGGGGATAAAAATCAGAAATTCTTTTTAAAAATTGTTTATAATATCAACAAACATTTTCCAATGCATGAATACGATATTTGGCCTGGGGGCCGATACCCCATTGAAACCCGGCTATAGTCTTTATTTTGTTTGGAAATACTTTTCCCTCGTGATGAGGAGGATAAGTTGTGCACATCTTCGATAAACCACCAAAGGAATTTATGAATCAACGGAAGAAATTCAAAATTTATGGGAATGAACACGGAACGTACGTACTCTCCGCTGCAACCTCTGTTTGTACGCGCATGTGGCTGACCAAGAGTAGAAATATTACTATACGTACAAAAAATTATTTAGGAATTCACCCGAGAGTTTAATCGATGGATACCCTACTCCTATCAAAAATTACAAAATACATCTGTTTATCGCCTCCGCTATTAGAGTTGCGGAGCGAAGTTACGTTCGGCCCTGTCAGTGTTCCTCGAAAAACGATAATCGTTTGTATTTCGGTAATCAGCTTTTTCGATCAGTCCGCGTCTGAACGGATCGGTCGAATACGATATTTTTCGGCAACGATAATTACGAAAAACGTCGTAAAGCTGGACGAGAGAGCGAGGAAGAAAGAAAAGAAAATCGCGCAGTCTACGCGGAATGTACGAACAAATGCTGTATAAGAAGAGGAGTGAAATTGCGAAGGGCGCCAAAATGTTGTCCCCGGACGGCCATAAATCTAACGATTAAACTTCTAGGGCACGTTCTTTAACTTTTTGAAAACAACTCGAGAGCCACTGGGAATCTTTTCTAGTCAAAAACTCTCATCTTTACGCTAATGGCGTCACGTCTTCTAATCCAATTTGCGGTACTTTTCCCCGCCACCGGCGGAGGAAGAGCTGCATACCGAGAGCGCGCGATATACGTCAGATTCCTCCGGTTAATGGTTTATTTCTCGGGCTGAACGCTGTGATGGTGGCCGCAAATGACTGCGCCAAAAACTAATCACGAAACACGCGTATATCGTCTCGGCCTGTTTTTCTTTTTCGCTCCTCGCCGTCTACCGCTTATTTAGCATACCGAAACATTCGTTGGAAATGAAGCGTGACAATTACATCCCGAGTTAGTTTCCTTTCTTTTTCTTTTTTTTTTTTTTTCATTTCCTGTATTTTTACCTCGTGGTAGGAAAAAGGACGTGGAATGTCACTTTTCGACAATCGTGATTTTGACCCAAGATGCTTCAGCTCGGGTGGAAACCCTCGTAGCGGAATTTTTCGCGCCGCATTCTATCGTAATGATAGTTTTGGGTTATCGTGGAAATTAATTAATATTCAATGCTAGTAACGAGACCGTGTTGACAGTTGTATTTGCGACTTATCGTCGTTATGAGGGAAAGATTTAGACGGTAGAGGGGAGAGCGACTTCGTCATATTCGTGGGCTACCATTTCACGCGAACGGTGTTAAAAAGTGAATCTCGAAGCAGATCACGTTCTTTTTGCGCTGCTTAGTACCACTTTACGTGGCACGAGTAAAAAGAATTAAAAATCGTTCTTTTTTTTTTTCTTCTCTTTCGTGGTGTCCTCTCGATTCAAGATAACGCGAGAAGGAAAATCTCATCGGGCGTTTATTTAGTAGCTCGTGTACACGCCCGTATGTGTGCGCGACATCAATTAGGGTGCGTTTCTGCGGTGGCTGTCGACAACTTTTTTCTACACATGTTTCGGGATTTTCAATTGAGATAACTCACGTTGTAAATTGTGTTATGTAGCAGCCACTTACCGTTAAATATTATAGTGCAGTTTGAGGAAGAAACGTACGAGAGATCGAGGGTAGCGTGCGTGATAGCAACAGGTCTGAAAACGAACACGTGAATGGATGAATGAATGAATATACCGCCTGAAAGAGCTTTCAGAAAGTTGAACGGAGTATTAAGGTGACAATTTAATCGAGGTGAAGTCTACGAGCGTTCAGTACCATCGACATGTTTCTTTGTTCGTATAGCACGATTGGGAAAGAATTTTAAAATTTTGTAGAGTAATTTATTTCTTTCTTGGAGATGTTACAAACTAAAAGGACGTCTTGAAATGTTTTCCCAGTTCTAGAAAATTGAAAGATCTGAAGTGTACAGTTGTACTTTATTGACGCCTCTTCTTTATCCCTAACCCAATTTAGAACCCCAAGACAAAATGCGAATTCTGCGATGGCCCCGATCTCCCCTCGTTGAGGAGAACAAAAACATAAGAAGTGGTTGTCAGTGCGTGAGTATGAAAGCAGGTTTTTGTCCATGTATGCGCAACGAGTCCATGAAGTTCCGCAGTTCCGCTTTGAGTTGTGTCACAAACTCTAGCTCGTTCTCGATGCCGATAGTCTTTTTAGCGGGGAACCCGCTATCCATTTTGTTAGGAGATTACATCCTCAGAAAACGTCCACGGCCGCAGGTTAGGTTAGGTTAAGGGACTTAGAAGAATTTCGAGTCTCGAGCTATAATTATATGAAAGGAGGGGGACTTGCAAGAATTTCGAGTCTCGAGCTATATATAATAGGGGGGGGGGGACTTGCAAGAATTTTGACTTTCGAGCTACCGTCCGCCGTCCAACCAAAAACTTGGAAAAATTTCGAGACTCGAGCTATATATGATAGGAGGGGGACTTGAAAGAATTTCGAGTCTTGAGCTATATGTGATAGAAGGGGGACTTAGAAGAATTTCAAGTCTTGGGATATATATGATAGGAGGGGGAGTTGGAAGAATCGTGACTTTCGAGCTATATATGATAGGAGGGGGACTTAGAAGAATTTCAAGTCTCGAGCTATATATGATAGGAGGGGGACTTGGAAGAATTTCGAGTCTCGAGCTATATATAATGGGGGGGGGGGACTTGCAAGAATTTTGACTTTCGAGCTACCGTCCGCCGTCCAACCAAAAACTTGGAAAAATTTTGAGACTCGAGCTATATATGATAGGAGGGGGAGTTGGAAGAATCGTTACTTTCGAGCTATATATGATAGAAGGGGGACTTGGAAGAATTTCGACTCTCGAGCTATATATGATAGGAGGGAATGTAGAATGATAATTTCGATTTGAATTATATGACAAGATTATGAACTCAGTTCCACACCACCTGAGAGGTCGAGTTAAGGAATTGCGGGTTCCCCGCTGCCATTGCAACGTCTGCAATGGCTTCTAATTTTTTGTTGAAAAAATCACTAGGGAGGCGTAACTCCACCCCGAGGGTACATTGGGCGGCGGAGACGTTGTCCTCGTTGATGGCCGCGCGTAGTCCAAGCAGAACAAGGGGCAACACCTCGACCCACCGTTTTGTAGCATATGCCATAACGGCAGCTTTGATAGTGTGGTGCCATCGTGTTCAACCTTTCCATTGGCTTGTGTATGCCATCGTGTTGTGCGGGTCCGTTTGGCTAACGCGGCAGACAACTTGCTTTCGAATTGTTGGCCCTGGTCGGTTGGGATCGTTGCGGGAACGCCGAAACGTGCGATCCATTCTGTAAGCATGGATCTTGCAACTGCCTCGGCCGTAATGCTTCAGCCAGCGAGTGGCGCGGTCAATCATTGTAACCACATACTCTTTACCTTGTGAAGAGGGTAGGCGGCCGACGTTGTCGATGTGAATATGATTGCGTATCCTTGAAACGACCAAAGGCGTCCGATTTTGCACTGCTGGTAGGGGAGACACTTGCGCGTCCGCTTACTGCAATTAACTTCCATATTTGGCCACACAAAACGGTGAGCGACCATCTTTGTAGTAGCACGGATGTCCGGATGGGCAATGTTGTGAATGGGCCGAAAAACGAGACGACGGTATTCCTTAGGTATGAATGGGCGAGCGGTGCCAGCGCGTGTTTCGCAATGAATCAAGGTGAATGTTCCCTGTAGTGGCAGTAGTTTCAAGTCGAATGACGATAGATCCTGGAGTTCCGGGTCCTGAGATTGTGCTTGCGCAATCTCGTCGTAAGGGGCTGTAGAAGGGGCTACCAAGGCAGAAATGCAGAACAGAGCATCAGCCACAGTATTCTGTTTGCCTTCTATGTAATTAAGGTCGGTTGAGAACTGGGAGATAAACTCAAGCTGCCGCTGTACGCGCGATGACGTCTTGTCCGACAAAAAGCGTATGTGAGGGCGTGGTGGTCTGTGAGTATTACAAAATCACGACCCTCTCGCTGCCTGCGGAAATGCTTGATAGAGGCGAAAATTGCGAATAACTCGCGCTCATAGACACTGTACCTGGTCTCAATGCTGGAGAGCTTTTGTGAGGAAAAGGCGATGGGTTTGAAACTCCTGTCGAGGATCTGGTGCAAGGCGCCGCCGATACCGGTGTGGGATGCATCGGTGCACAGTCGGGTCAGGGTGAACAAGGAGGACGACTGATCTCCAAGCCTTATACGATAGGAGAGGGACTTGGAAAATTGACGGCTTCCTTAAGAAAGTTAAACGAGAAACGCGGGGGACCTGTTCTATGAGTCAAATTGGATTTGGTATCGAGAATTAAAAAAGCCTAGACCTATAGTATAAAGCTAATATGAAGAAGGTCTAACCGACTATAAGCCTAGTATAATATAGTTCAAGAGTCTAAATGTTTCTTGACTCTTAAGTCGTATATGATAGGGGGCATCTTGTCAGTATTAAAGATTTCTTCCCTTGATGGAATTGCGTGATTCTATTCGTTGTTGAAATCAATCCAAAATTTTCCCTCAGTACATATTCATTTTTCGATTACGCAGAGAAAAACGAAGGATGTAAACTAACTACGTGCTTTCGTTGTATTGCGTAGCCCAACATGAAACGGAGGGAAAAACGCAACCCTCATGCAACGCCGTTAAAAGTGTACTAAAACTTCCGCAAAGAAGAGAAGCACGTATTATTGAAGGGGTGTCTCTTATCGTTGTACTGTGGGGATGCGTTCTGGAGGTGAGTGCGCGCAATGAAATATACTGTATTTTATACAGTCTTTTTGGACCTATGTCACCGTATTTTCGTCCTGAATAAAATATGTGCGTAATTGTCTATTTTTCGCATAAATAGTCGCGATCAACGAATTTCTGAAAGGTATCTTAATAGTTTGTACAGTAAAAAAGATCTGGACTAATTTCTTTTGTATGAAATACTTGAGAATCGTACGAGTAATCAGATTGAGTTACTCATATCGATTATTCAGTTAGTCTCTTCGCTCGATGGTCGGAATTTTTCATAGTCCTTATCCTACTGATTAGAGCTCTTATCCCTCTCGAAACCACGATTTTCCGGAAGAAGAGTAGACGACGGACAGTTTTCTCAAATGACCTCCTATGGGTGCGTTCAATTGGAAAGAAGCTGCATTGTATTTTTGGAACCGTCTTTTCACTTGGATTATGTTGAAAAATTTTATTTCTCTGAGTGGTCAGATGATGACAATAAGGATAAAAAAGACATTATCACAATGTATGTTCGTTTTTGCGGTTACTTCTACACTCCCAATCTTGACCTAAAGTAAGTCTAGTATACTGTACGTTGAGCTATTTAGCTCCCGGAATGAGCGGACCCAATCTTGATCTAGTGTGAGTCTAGTATCCTACAATGTTGAGCTATTTAGCTCCCAGAGCTCATGAAACATGTTGACATACAGGCCTAGTACAAGAGAGTACTTGTATAGGCTCAGTACAGCCTGGTACACTGTATGTTACTGAACCAGCTCGCCCCCCTCTTAAGCCTCTGTAAGTCTAGTATAAGGTAGTACAGAAGGAGAGGCCAAACAGACGTACGGACGCAAGTTTCAGAATTAATGTGGGATGTCAGAGCAAAGGTATGAAACATGTCAAAAAAAGTTCACGCGATTTGAAGGGAATTAGATTTTACTGTGCACACAAATAAATGCATACCTTCAAAATATGAGCGCATGTTGTCCCCCAACCTACCCTCTTTCCCCGGTCGAATTTTCAATTATTTGTGCTACGACCATTCTGGTGCCCTTGCCCTCCGATCATCTCTTCTGTTGTAAGCTCCGGGTGAGAGATTGACGATTGATTTGCCATTGGGTTCCTAAAATCACCAAATCCAGTCACAAATTTGTTACTGGGTTTCTCAAAATCCACCAGGCAAAACCTAGTCAGGAACTTGCCATTGAATTTGTGAGATTCGTAAGCCCAAACCCATTTAAGAATATGCTATTGAGTTCTTCAATATCCACGCGGCAAAATCCAGTCACGGATTTTCCGTTGGGTTCTTAAAAACTGCGACTCAAAACTCGGTCACGGATTTGCCATTGGGTTCTTGAAAACCTTCAAGTTGAAACCCAGACACGTATTCGCTACTGGGTATCTGAAATCTAGTAGAAATTGAAACGCAGTCACGAATTCGCCATTGGCCCCTAGGAAATCTACAGGTTAAATAATTAGATGCCATTGCAGGACTGCAATGGCAGCGGGAAACCCGCTGTCCCGAGAACTTTTCCAAGTCCCCCTCCTATCATATAAAGCTTAGAGCCTGAAGTTCTTCTGAGTAGTTGCGACAAGCTCAAGACAGGAGTACGCAACCTTGTACCTGTCGTCTTTTTCATTTCATATCAAATGATAGGAGTGGCCACGCCAATTTTATTCTTTACCCGAAGCAAAGATCATTAAGGAATGCGCATTTCGCTCCTGATTTGTCACCTGTCTCGATATTATCATATTATGATTGTCTAAGAATTTTATGAAAGTCATTCGCAATGATAATTTAGTTGATTTCAATTTAACGGGAGGTAAACAAGATTAACTATAAAACGAACTAAGATGCCGTTCTTAGTTTTGACGTTCACTACTCGAATCTCATTATCGTTGCCTGGATGAACTTCTACAATTCGCCGACGGGATCCCAAATAGTATTGCTGGTATGTAAATTTTGAATTTTCTCCCTCCTATCTTAAAAAGCTTGGAGCCTGAAGTTTTAACAGGGAACCTGTTTTATGCCAAGAAGTATGAAAATATTTCAAAGAAAATAATTCCAAGTCCAACAGTTGAAAATAATTATTTCCAAGTCCGAGAATTAAAAATGAAAAATTCTACAAGTCCACTTATGAAAATATCTCAAAGTCCTACAATTTGAAAATATTTTCAAGTCCAACACTTGAAAATATTGTAAAGAAGGCGTAGACCTACTACAAGCCTAGTATAATGTAGTTTGAAAGTCCAACTTTTTCTCAAATCTCGAGCTATTTATGATAGGAGGGAGACTTGGGAAAATTTGTCCCCTATCATATATAGCTCGAGAGTCAAAAGTTTTGCAAGTCCCTCTTCTATCATATATAGCTTCAGATTCGAAATTTTTTCTAAGTCCCTCTCCTATCATATATAGCTCGAGAGTCGAAATTTTTCTAAGTTTTTCGCTGGACGGAGCACGGCGCACACCAGATTTCTCAAATAGCCCCCCATAAAACAGGTTCCCTGTTAAAATTTCAACTCTCGAGCTATCATATATAGCTCAAGATTCGAGAAAAATCTAGACTCTCAAACTATATTATACTAGGCTTGTAGTAGGTCTACGCCTTCTTTACAATATTTTCAAGTGTTGGACTTGAAAATATTTTCAAATTGTAGGACTTTGAGATATTTTCATAAGTGGACTTGTAGAATTTTTCATTTTTAATTCTCGGACTTGGAAATAATTATTTTCAACTGTTGGACTTGGAATTATTTTCTTTGAAATATTTTCATACTTCTTGGACTTGTAAAATTTTTCATTTTTGGGTTGAAAATATTACAAAGTCCGACGATCAAAAATGAAAAATTTTTGCAAGTCCAAGAAGTATGAAAATATTTCAAAGTCCAGCAATTGGAAAATAATTCCAAGTCCAACAGTTGAAAATATTTCAAAGTCCAACAGTTGAAAATAATTCCGAATCCAACAGTTGAAAATAATTCCAAGTCCAACGGTTGGAAATTATTTTCTTTGAAATATTTTCAAGTCCAACAGTTGAAAATATTTTCAAGTCCGAGAATCGAAAATGAAAAATTCTACAAGTCCACTCATGAAAATATTTCGAAGTCCTACAATTTAAAAATAATTCCAAGTTCAACAGTTGAAAATAATTCCGAATCCAACAGTTGAAAATATTTCAAGTCCAAAAATTGAAAATGAAAAATTTTTGCAAGTCCAAGAAGTATGAAAATATTTTAAAGTCCAGCAATTGGAAAATAATTCCAAGTCCAACAGTTGAAAATATTTCAAAGTCCTACAGTTGAAAATAATTCCGAATCCAACAGTTGAAAATAATTCCAAGTCCAACGGTTGAAAATATTTCAAAGAAAATAATTTCAAGTCCAACAGTTGAAAATATTTTCAAGTCCGAGAATCGAAAATGAAAAATTCTACAAGTCCACTCATGAAAATATTTCAAAGTCCAACAGTTGAAAATAATTCCGAATCCAACAGTTGAAAATATTTCAAGTCCAAAAATTGAAAATGAAAAATTTTTGCAAGTCCAAGAAGTATGAAAATATTTTGAAGTCCAGCAATTGGAAAATAATTCCAAGTCCAACAGTTGAAAATATTTCAAAGTCCTACAGTTGAAAATAATTCCGAATCCAACAGTTGAAAATAATTCCAAATCCAACAGTTGAAAATATTTCAAAGTCCTACAGTTGAAAATAATTCCGAATCCAACAGTTGAAAATAATTCCAAGTCCAACGGTTGAAAATATTTCAAAGAAAATAATTTCAAGTCCAACAGTTGAAAATATTTTCAAGTCCGAGAATCGAAAATGAAAAATTCTACAAGTCCACTCATGAAAATATTTCGAAGTCCCACAATTTGAAAATAATTCCAAGTTCAACAGTTGAAAATATTTCAAAGTCCAAGAATTGAAAATGAAAAATTTTACAAGTCCAAAGAAGTACAAAAATATTGCTAAGTCCCGCGGCATCACTCATACTCGCCTCTTACTCCCAGCATGGCAGTAAACCGACGCGGTAGCCCCATGTCGGTTACATAAAATAAACTCGCTCTTTATGGTAGGTTTAGGCTTGCTTGAATTCTCAATACCAAATCCAATTTGCTCATAAAACAGGTTCCCTGCGTTCCTCGTTCAACTTCATTAAGGAAGCTGTTGTTTTTTTCTAATTCACCCTCCTATCATATATAACTCAAGGTTCGACAGTTTTCCAAGTCCCCCTCCTATTGTATAAAGCTCGAGAGTAGAAATTTTAACAGGGAACCTGTTCTATGGGGGTTTCTTTGAGAAATTTGCCGTGCGCCGTCCACCGTGTGCCGTCCGGCAAAAAACTTGGGAAAATTTGACTCCTATTGTATGTAGCTTGGGGGATGAAATTTTTCCGTCCCCTTCTATCATAATATAACTCGTGAGTCAAAAATTTAGACTCTCGAACTATATTATACTAGGCTTATAGTACAAATTGGTTTAGGCCTTCCTTATCTACGAGTATGCTTCCTTGAATTTTCAATACCAAAACCAATTTGATTCATAAAACAGGTTCCCTGCGTTCCTCGTTCAACTTCTTTAAGGAAGTCGTCGTTTTTTTAAAGTCCTCTTCCTATCATATATAGTTGAGAGGAGACATTTTTCCAAGTCCCTCTTCTATCATGATAGCTCGAGAGAAGAAATTTTTCCAAGTCCCCTTCGAAAATAGACCGGATCACTGATGACGTCCTAGTTCATACTAGGTTTATAGTAGGTCTAGATTTCCTTCAGACTAGCTTTATACTAAGTCTAGCTTGAATCCTCAATACCAAAACTAATTTGATTCACAGAACAGGCTCCCTGCGTTCCTCGTTTAACTTCGTTTTTACATGTCCCTCTCCTACCATAGTTCGAGAGTCGCAATTTTCAAGTCCCCTTCCTATAATATATAGCTGGAGGGTGAAAATTTTTTCGAGTCTTCCCCCCCCCCCTCTCTCTCCGTGATGTCATCAACCTCGCTCGCACCCACGCTCGCGGACGAAAATTTCCTGAAAATACCCCAACAAAAGGGATAGCGGGTTCCTCATCAAAAAACCAGACAGGAATCGAAATCGCTTCTGGGTTCTCCACAATCCACTACCTACAGTCTTAAATTGGCCGTTGAGTCCTTAAAAATCTACAAGTCCAAAAGCAGACGAAAATTTGCTGATGGGTTCTTGAAAACGACAAGTCGAAACACAGACACAAATACGTCATTGAATTCTTGAAAATCCGTAAGTCGAAACCCAGCGAATTAATTTGTCCGGACGGAATGTAAATCATTGATAATAGAATATGTCCGGCACTGCCGTCCAAAATTTAAGAAAAAGTCATCATGTTGTAACCCTTAATAATGACTGTCGTTACCACTCGTAACGTAGGGTTTTTAATAAATAAATAAATTAATTAATTAATTAACCAATTAAATCTTTTATTTATTTATTTGACTTTCGGCAGTGTCGGACATATCCCAGTCACGAATTCGCCATTGGGTACTTGGAAAATACATAAATTGAAACCCGGTCACAAATCCACAAGTCAAAACCTGGACACGAATTTATAATTGAGTTGTTAAAAATTTAAAAGTTCCAAACCAAACACAAACTTGCCGATGCGTTTCTAAAATCCACATCTTAAAACCCAATCACGAATTTGCCATCGAGTTCTGAAAAATCTACAAGTCCAAACTCAGACACGAATTCACTAATCCACAAGTTGAAATTAAATGACAGATGCGCCATTTGATTGTTGAAATTCTACAATTGAAAACCCATTCACAAATTTGCCATTGGACCTGTGGAAAATTCACAAGTTGAATCCCAGTCACAAGTTGGGCTCTTCAAAATCCATAAGTGCCAGTCACGAACTCGTCATTGTGTTCCTAAAAATCCTTGAATCAAAATCCATTGACTAATTTGCTATCGAGTTCCCAAAAATGCACCGTCGAAACTCAGACCCAAAAGCAGGCTAATTTGCGGAGTTCCTCATTGTTCCAACGATACTAAGAAAAGCTAGCTTTCTGTTTGTTACCTTAAAGTAACAGATTGGCAAAAGCCCCTACCTGAATCAAACGGGAAAATGTGCGTAAATTCTCGTTGTGTTTGCCTCTAAGGGGAATATTACAAAAAATAAAAAAAGTAAAACGATTACACATCCGAATATTCGATTCCAAGGTATTTTTCAATTCTGAACACGATGCCGTCCTCCGTTTTTCGCTAGGACGTCACAATTTTCTGTAATAATCTCGTTTACTTGCCGCGGACCATCGCGGAACTCATCGAGCGCGTAGCAGTATTCAACACCGAAATTTCGCGATAATCCGCGCCGCGGCAAGTGAACGAGATTATTACAGAAAATTGTGACGTTCTAGCGAAAAACAGAGGACGGCATCGTCGGATATTCGAATGTGTAATCGTTTTTTTTTTTCAATAGTGTTATCTAAGGGCTTGTCTACTGTTGTATGTTCGTAGAAAGAGGTCGATGAATGCGTCTTCGATCAATGCACGCAAATGCGCAGAAATTCTAGTTGTGCTACGCAATGGAGGGAAAGTTATTAAGAAGCGAACTTCCTGTTATCGACTCGCGGTGAGACATCAACAAATGCCCCGTGCTTCATTGATGCGGGCAAACAGAAGATATTCGCTTTGTGTCTGCCGCTAGTACGGAGTGACACACAGAAGCTTGCTTTCTGTTGTGGACTGACTTGTGGCAAAAGGACTAAAGCGGGTAAATGTGCAAGAGTTGCTACTTGTTTCAAGCGCTGGAGCGAATGTTACCTAGAAGATTGTCCCCTGTTGTGAATTCGCGATGAGAGGTTGGCTGAGGCCCGCGTATAATGGAAGCAGGCAAATGTCCGAAAATTCTCGTTGCTTCAGGCAATACAGGGTATGTTACCAAGAAGATCGTCCTTCGTTGTGAGTTCGCGGTGAGAAATTGACTCGAGCCCCGCTTAGGGTCGAGACGGACAAATGCACGAGAGTCCCTTGTTGTTTCAGACGATGTTACTGAGACGAACATCCTCTGTGGCTGAAGTCGTGTCTTTGATCGGAAATTTTCGTTTTGTCGGCCACTTTAGGGAATTTCACCAATTCTGTGAGATCGCATTGCTTTAGAAATCCTTAGGATCATTCGGTCTTTTTTGCGGCAACATCGGCCACACTGATCGGAGGGTTCTGGCATAAGGGCGTTCGTTTCATAAGAATTACATTGAGTAGACGCCCTTTTGCCAGATTCGTCCTCATTTGATAACGTATCATGATTGTTGACCTGTATTGTGCGTTTGGTGTTGTTTCCTAACTTCCCCTCGATATCAGCACGTTATCGAGCTCAGAATTCTGATGACGTCTATAATTTTGTCATCGAAAAATTTGCTTTTTCGCGATCAACGAAGCTCTTGTAAGATACTCTGAATTGATCACGATCTTATTCATCTTTATGTGTAAGAGTGCTGACGAAGACTTTCTATCGTGCAAAGAAAACAATCCGAATTCTTGTATACTTTTCACAAATATGAGAACAAAAAGCTTCCTTTATAAATATGTATTCATTCGCGATGTCGACAAACTTTAAAAGTACAAGTTTCAATCGAATCTTAGCTAGTAATGGTTCTTCAGCTGTATTTATTGTCTCATGAAGAACAAACAGCTTCTGTAAGATCCGATTTCTATCGACACACTGCAATATCGAAGCTAACATTGATGTTGAAATTTAATATTTTCGTGTGATCGATGATTTTTCAATCTAACGTCTCGACAAATTATTTGTTTTTCAGATGGTAATAAATGTCCAACCCCCGGCTGTACAGGTCAAGGACACGTGACTGGCCTCTATCCGCACCACAGAAGGTAAATAGTTCTCATTCGTAGTCATTTTATGTAGGTATTTGTTTTTCATCGAAATCAACGAAAGCGAAAACTAAATTGAAATTTTCCGTAATCATCACCAAAGATGTCACATTCACTCATACTTTTTTCTCCAATCTCGATCGTGGACTTTGAATTTTCAAAAAAAAAAAATACCGGTGTTGGTGTTTCTTTTTTCCACTAGTTTAGATTTTTCCATCCATTCTACGCGTTGTTTATCTGCAGTCGACCTATAGTTCTACATTTTAACGAAGAGGCAACGTTTTGTTTTGCTGTTTACACGAAGACCCTATTCTTCTCTATGTCATATTTTCCATGCACGTATATTTCCCTTCCGCTGTACGATCGTCATCCCTTTTTCTCTAATCGGAAAGGGTGTTCGTTGGTTCATACGATTTCGAAAATTCCACGACTCCACGTGTTCGGCTGTGTTTTCTTCGCTCTCGTAAGACTTAATGTATTTGTATTATAAAATGAAGACTTGTCCAGACGAGATTATCATGAAAAAAAATTCAAGACTATTTCGTCTTTTTTATTGTAATTAACGTTGATCAATATGAACGTTCTTATCAGGATCGTCGAGAAAGTGCCTTGAATTTTATTATTTCTCTTTTTAATAATGTACCTACGAGTATTATATTATGGGTACGTAAAATACTGTAGTAATGGTACTAAGTATAATTGGTTAATCTTTAACTAAATATGACCCTATTTGCAAGCAGCGTTTCCGGATGTCCAAGAAAGGACAAGGTGACTTCAGAAAGTGAGTACATACTCTTTTAATTGTTAGATGTGTAGAAGTAGATTGAACTAAATATGATAAATTTTATTAGAAATGTGTCTCTTTTAGTCGCTATTTTTCTCTGGGTAATCCTTCTTGATGAAAAAGGATGCATATAAAATATATTACAAATGAAACCTCCGAAATCAAAATTGTAGGAGTATGTTAATCATCTTCGACTTTGGAGAAAGAAAAGAAAATCTTGGGAAAATGTAGGGTGGAATATTTTATATTATATTGTGAAGTTCTACCAGTCACCGAATATCTCTTGACGCCAATAATAAAGAACAATTACGAAAACCGAGCTTTATTACTGGTACCGCAATTAAACTGTAACACAATCGCGTTAAAGAACGAGAACACGTTAACTATTGCTTTAAAATTACAACTGAATCGCTCCAGCGGGTTGCTGCCGGCTATTTATAGTCTCACCCTTAATTCCGGAATCCTCGAGATTTCTCCAGGTTATACAAGAGTCCTTACAATCAATCGAGCATGTTCCACGCTGTTCATGCGTATTCCGTGAACTAGTTCAGCAATAAGTGCGCTTCCCTGCGGCGCCCACTATCATTAAAAGCTCGGTGCCTGCGGCTTCATTGCAGAACGCCACACTTTCCCCTCCTCAGTTTTGAACGTCCCGTTCAAACGCCGGACTCTATACAGCTAGTCTATTTCGGTGGACCACTTTGAACTTTCTGTCCTGTTGGATGCGATAGATGACATCATTGTTTCTCTTCACGACTATCTAAGGTCCTTCCCATTTGCACTGTAATTTTGGGTTCTTCCCTTTCTTTCTCTTTGGGTTGTAGAACCACACCTTATCCTGAGGTTCGAACTTGGTCTCATCTGCACAGATGTCATAGCGTGCCTTCATCCGGTCGCTAGCAACTTCTAAATTTTCTCTGACCAACTCATATACCTGCTTAAGTCGGTTCTTCAGTTCTTGCGTAAACGGCTTGACTTCTTGAGATGGCTGTGGAGGGGTACCCAGTTCTAAATCACACGGCAAAATGATTTTTGCAGGTGTTTCCTTGGTGCTCTTATGGATTGAAGATCGATAGGCTAGCAGGAACAATGGAAGTAGCTTGTCCCAATTTCGCGGGTCACTATCAATTACTTTGAGTAGGAATTGGTCTATTGTTTTGTTGAACCTCTCGACCGTACTATCAGATTGTGGGTGGAGTGGTGTTGTACGAGTTTTCCTCAATCCCATCAGCTTAGCCACTTCTCCAAATACCTTAGATTCAAAGTTTCGTCCCTGGTCTGAGTGTAACTCCAGAGGTACACCAATTTCCACCAGCGCTGTTGCAATAGTGACGGCTTCATAATTTGGCAAAGGGTAAGCATCCATCCATTTGCTGAAATAATCTCCTACCACTAGAATAAAACGATTACCTTGGTCAGTTTCTGGAAATGGTCCTGAGATATCTGCAACAATCCGTTCAGAAGATATCCCACATTGTAGATTTGCATCTTAGCTCGACCCCTAGTATTGGGCCCCTTACTGGCATTACATGCTTTGCAACATTAAATCCAATCCTCTACATCACTTCTACAGGCTGGCCAGTAAAACCATTCCCGAATCTTGGCCAATTCCAAGATGACTACCAGATGCGTTATCATGAACCTTCTTCAAGACATCCGGTATAAGTGCTTCAGGTATCAGTAGTTGGCGCCGGTGTGATCTGCCATCTGTTGTTTCCCAGATCTGGTAAACAATTCCATTTTCTACTTGAAGCGAGTCCCATGGTGACCATAAAATCTGATATCCTGCCAGACTGGTCATTCACCTTTCTCCTTCCAGACTAAGATGACTGAAATATCTTTATCCTGTTGTTGAGCATTTTTCATATCCACATTGGAACTTAGTTGTATAGATTTGACTGAGACTTCCTTCTTCTCTTCATTGACTACAGTGCTTAGTTCTTCTTCAACTTTGGTCTGAAGGAGACGATCCTTGGCCTCCAACTCATAAAGCGGCATATCTCCACAGGGACCTCTTAAAAGGTCATGCTTTAGATCAATAATCAACCCATACTTTCGCATTAAATTCAGGCCCAGAATACAGTTATCCTCAATATCAGCAAGGATGATTTTTCAGTTATTATCATTGAGGAAATCTTGATGGATAGCTGGACAGTGCCCTTAGTCAAAGTTTGTTCACCCATGGCAGTCCAGAGGCGGTACTTTTCTCTCAAATTAATGGATAAGCCTGGGTTGTCCTTGACCAATTATATCTTGATAACTGAACCAGTAGCAGCGCAGTCCACGCACATGTCTATATTGTGTCCAATACTATCATTCCATCCCGATACATAAACGTTCTCACTTGAAGTACGCATTTTGGAAATTCTCATTTCTTGGGCCTTTCTGGTTGGCCCCTGGCAACTCGAGGTTGGAGTTTTCCACCTTCTTTTGCAGAGATTTCCACTTAGGGCAATTGGGCTTGATGTGACCCTCTTCATCACAGTGGTAGCATCGACGCTTGTCTCCATTCGGTCCAGCCTTTGTTTGCTTACAATGGTGGAACCTTGTCTACGAGATGCCTTCCTGGCAGCTTCTACTTCCAGGGCAAAGGATATTGCTTCTTTCAAGGTTTTGCAACGCGCAATGCAAACTTGACTCCGAACCTCCCAGTCAAATATTCCATCAATGAATGCCTTAAGCGCAGTTTGTTCAATGGCTGATACAGTAGCTTCTGGATAAGCTTGTTGAGTTAATTCTAGGATTTCGCTTGAAAATGCTTGTAGACTTTCTCCACAGTTCTGTCGACGGCTTTTCAGTTCTCTTCTTCTGATGGGAGCCAAGTGGCCTTGACCAAAGCGTTGCTCAAAGACTTCAATTAATTTTCGATAGTCTTCCTTGCCTTTTCAGTAATATTGGACAACAACTGCAGGGCGGCTCCTCTTGACCTGACAATCAAATTACCAGCTTTGGCTTTGTTATCCCATCTATTTAGTCGAGCCGTTATTTTAAACTGCCATTTATACAGTACCTTCTTCATTCAAATCAGTATGGCTCGTACCTATGAGGATACCATCCATCTTATTTATACAGTTCCCAAGAGATCTCACCATCAAATGTTGGTATTTTGACTTTGGTCGTCGGTGGTTCTGTAACTGGTATATTTCCTTCATAAATCCAGAACTGAAGAAAGCAACGCCTGGCAGATCCACAACCATGCTTACTGTTGGATCTCCCTCCAGTGTCTGAAGTTGTTCCTCTATAATTTTCCATTGTTGCCCGAATTTGTCGACCTGATGTTGGATTGGTTCAATTTGGCGTTCAACCTCAACATCGACCGTCTCCCTTGGTCCATCAAAGATTCCTGCCTTGTTTTGTTCAAGTTTCTCCTTCATTGCGTTCTTCTGTTCAAGTTTTTGGTCTATCACAGTAAACCCAGCCTTCAGATCTTTAGCCATTGTATCTGTCAACATTTGCAGCATTGCACTGCTTTGTTGGCGTACCAGTCTCAAGGTTTCCAGTAGCCTTGTCAACCTTAAATTCAAAATTGGCCACGTCCAAACCCAAGTCTTTGAATGCTTTTTCCAGACAATCGGCTAATTCAGTTTTGGCTCCGCTAACAGAGAGATCACAAATCCGGAGTTCCTCGCGGAGTTGATCCCGAGTAGTTTCATGAAACTTCTTTTTCACCATCTTGAATCACCACAAGCTTCAAACGCACAGAGTAGGCTTACGCAATCCCGCTTCCGACACCAGTTGGGGTTGCACTCACAAGTCCAGTTTGGAATATTTAATGGTGATAGCTTTTAGCGGGTTTGGTCTAGAAAAAATCTACTGTAGAATATTTCAAGCTAAAAGCTTTTGAATAGCTCACTCACTCCGCTCGTTCGCCCCCCTTCTTGGTCTAGTATGAGTCGAACTTGGAATATTTCAAGGAAATAGTTTTTTGGTGGAATAGTCTAGTGAAATCGACTTTAAAATATTCTAAGCTAATAGCTTTACGGTATTCACGCTAATAGATTTTCGGTAGCTCACTCGCTTCGCTCGTTCGCCCCTTTCCTTGGTCTGAGGCGTAGTCTAGCCTGGTATAAGTCTAGTTTTTTGGGGGGAATAGTCTAGTGAAATCTACTTTAAAATATTTCAAGCTAATAGCATTAGGGTATTCAAGCTAATAGCTTTTTGAGGGCATAGTCTAGTCTAGCATGTCTACTTTGGAATATTTCAAGCTACTAGCTTTTGGGTAGCTCACTCGCTCCGCTCGTTCACTTCCCTTCTCGGTCTAACCATGGTCTAGTATAACAAAAACTGACTAGCTCCTTTTATACAGGATCTCTTCATCTGTTACTGACTCCTCAATGTCCAGGATGAGGAGACCCGTCTGACGCTGGGGTTGTCGGACCTCCGTTCCATCTCCCAGCACTTCCTTCAGCTTAGCGGCAAAGTCCGCAATGCTTTGGCTGTTGGGTTCTGCGCCTTTTAGCTTGATGATCATCTCACCTCTGCCTGTGTATCTTGTCCTTACTGGCGTGAGTCCATACTCCGCAGGGGACAAGTGCTCGCGGGCTTTCTTGAAGAGGTCGATGCACTTCACTTCTTCTGACGTCCTCTTCAATATAACTGCCCCACCACGCGGGCGTCGCTTCTTGAGAAGCTTTAGCTTGAGGGGCTCACTCTCAGTTGCAATTGGCGGCTGAGGGTTCTTCCTCCGGGCGCGCCGGGAAGCCACCTGGCTCCAGGAGGGTACGTCACCACCTGATGTAGCCTCCTGCAGAGGCTGTTGCTGCTGGGCTTCCTGTTGCTGCAATTGCGGTTGCAGTTGCAGTCTCGGTTGCCGATGCTGTTGCTGCCCTCAGGGGCTGTTGCTGCTGCGGCAGCGGTTGCAGTCGTGATTGCTGCTGCTGTTGCCGCGGTAGTAACAGTGGCTGTCGCTGCAGTTGCGGTTCCTGCTGCCGCAATTGAGGTTGCGGTGGTTGCTGCTGCTTCTTCTGGTTTAGCCGTTCTTGGAGCTTCTTCATCTCCTTCTTTAGGAGCTCAATTTGCCGCTTCTGTTCAGAACATTCCTTCGCAAGGAGCTGCTCAAACTTTGGTTTCTTCAGCATTGTCTCTTGGACTTGCAAATTCCTAATTCCCTTCTGTTGCTTATCCAGCTGGAGCTTCTGCTGGTTTGCTCTCATCGTCTGCACCGAGATGTCCTCTTGCAGCTTCATTATTGTCAGGTGCTTCTTCATAATGTCTACCTTGAGAAACGCATTTGTTTTATTGAGTTCGGCATTAACCTTCCTCAATTGCCCTCCTGGTAGGTTGGGTGGAGGGGCTACAAGGGGCGTCAGGCGAGGACGACCCATCAATCCTGACTCGCTTGTTGGCCTGCTTCTTTGGCTCGGTATCCTCCGGTGATGAGTGATACGCACGTTCAGTATTGGCCGTCTGTGCTGCACTACTGAGAGGAGTTCCTGTCTTTGAGGATCTACCAAACACCTCGTCATCCTGCTTCTCCTCTTGACCGGTCGCATTGGCCATGATGGTTGCCTCATCATAGGTTTCGGGGACGACACCCCCCGCCGCCTGAGCGCATCAGTGTGGGGAGCCGGTTTGCCGCATCCAAAACGGCACCAAAATCATCATCCTTCGTCATTGTCATCTGTGAATAGAGTTGCAGTGTGAGGTATCATCTGGGAAGCTGCTTCCGCCTTCCCAGATCATCTTGCAGAACCATACTTCCCCCGCGAGCTGCTTGGTCCTCGCAGGGAAAGGCACACACCTTACGGCTATGACCGGGTTTTCATTGGCAGAGTTTTCCATCTCCTACCTAGTCACTGGAAGAGACTCCACCAGGGCCAGGCAAATAGAGTGGTATGGGACGTGAAGGTCCAGATGGCGATACGTAATCCCATACAAACAAGACGTGAAGGCTATAAAAGCAGTACGTAACCCCATTCATACAGGACGTGAGGGCCACCAGACAGTACGTAACCCCATACATGAAGATGATCCTGATGCAGGTGTGATCGCTTACACCAGTTGACGGTTTTCTGTCGGGGTTGTCCTTCCCTTATCCTTTAGCCTCGGAGTATTCTTCTCCTAGTACTCTTAGTTGCAGCGCCCCACCCGCACCCCAACAGCAACCCGCCACCAAACCATAACCCCACCAAACGCCGACCAGAAGCAGACAGAAAGTGAAACTGTCGCAGCCAACACCTCACCATCCTCACATTCGACACTCAAGTCCAGTACCCCAGCATTCACAAGGGTAGCAGACAACTCAGCTCAGTCGAGCACCATAGAAGGCACCCACCAGAGCAGACCCAATACGTACCCATCCGGCACAACGTAGTACCATAGAGACACAAGACGCCGCACCATGGAGGGAACCCACCAGAAGCACCCCAATGTGTACCCTCCCGGTACAAGACGCCATCCTAGTTTATAGGCCCAGCAGCGCATCCCAGGTGGTCAGCCCAGTTAGCACACCCAGGCCGCAACTATTCGCGCGAGACAGAGTTCATGTAGCAGCCCATACGGTCAGCCTGTTCTGCCAATGAACCCCTCAATTCCAAGTGACGCACAGCCCAGGGGATCAGCCCAGTCAATGGCACCAGAACCGGACCTCTTCAATCATTCATCATCCCACGCATTCAAATCTGTGCCACACACTCGCCTGTCACCCCATCCACGAAGCCGCCCACGCCCAGCAAAGCCACAGCCCAGAGCACGCCACCATCAGAGAACAGACGACACATGTGATATGCTAGGCCCTGAAGAGGATATTAGGCTTAGAATCTTTGAGTGATGGCTCTTCTTCTTTGTATGAACTGACTTCAGTCTTCGTTGATCAATTGTCGAGAGAAAGAAAAAGTTGAAGAAGGTTGTGATATCATCAAAGTACTCGTCCAGAGCACCCCACCATCAGAGAACAGACGACACATGTGATATGCTAGGCCCTGAAGAGGATATTAGGCTTAGAATCTTTGAGTGATGGCTCTTTTTCTTTGTATGAACTGACTTCAGTCTTCGTTGATCAATTGTCGAGAGAAAGAAAAAGTTGAAGAAGGTTGTGATATCATCAAAGTACTCGTCCAGAGCACCCCACCATCAGAGAACAGACGACACATGTGATATGCTAGGCCCTGAAGAGGATATTAGGCTTAGAATCTTTGAGTGATGGCTCTTTTTCTTTGTATGAACTGACTTCAGTCTTCGTTGATCAATTGTCGAGAAAAAGAAAAAGTTGAAGAAGGTTGTGATATCATCAAAGTACTCGTGGTCAGAAAGAAATGAAGGATGGAATTGAAAAAATTACAGGTAAGAAGGCATGAGGGATATCACTAAAAATCACTCGAAGACGAGGAAAGTACAAGCGGGCGAGCGAGTGTGACGGCATCAAGGAGTGCGGGTTTGGTTCAAATCCCTATAAAGGAAGGACTCAGTGTGATTCGAAGGAAAATTACGGTCATACAAGAAGAAGACTTTCAAGACTAGGAACATTTCAACTACGTAGAACAAAAAGAGAAAAAACTTTATGACAAATGATTGAAAAAATGGTAGTTTTTTCGGGCTTACCTCTACCATTACCAAAGGTGCAATGGCTGGTAATATTTTTCTTATCATCCATTTCATAGTTTTTTTTTTTAAATTATAAAATGATTACATATTATTTGAGTATTCAATCCTTTTTTCCTGTAGATTATCGAAGGTTGTTGGGATTTTTCTTCTGTAGAGGTAGCTTCATTATTCCTTCAATTTTGCCCAGCTTTGTAATTCCTTCGAGTTGTATCGTCTGAACCATCTTTTTTCATCCAACTTTTTCAAACGCGATGATGTAATTTGATTTTCTCATCCTGGGATAAGATGATCAAATTTTAGTGCTCTTCATTGTTTTTCTACCATTTGAAGTACTAATTATTTATTGTACAAGCGGGTAAAATGGCGCTTAAACGAGCTGCAAAGGTTCATGGGAGTGTCGGGAGCGCAACTACTTGAAACGCTATTTGATCCGCAGGACCAGTACAAAGTTTTATTCAGCTACTTTACCCACGCTGTAAAATGGAAGTCATCTCATTTCCTATAAAATTATGTAAATCCTCAGAGTATTCTAAATGGCTTCAAAAGAAAACCAAAATAAGAACGTCAATCTCAGCAAAATATAAGAAATTTATTACGAAATTCTTATAGTATTTCCAGTCTAATGCAAATGAAATTGAAAATTCATCTCTCCTTTACAGATGACCAAGTAGATCCAGCATTCAAACAAGAACTGAGACCAAGCACTGGAAACTCACTAGCTATGAGTGCCACCGATATCAAACCTGCATACCTGCCATACACCGATAGTCACACTACGCGTTCCATAGATTACATATCGTCTCCGTACTACGCAAACAGTCTACCAAAACCAACCGTTAGACCTACAAAGATACTATTGCAAGAAAGTAACATCGGTAAAAACGAGGAAGACAAATTGCTGAAGACCGAATGTCGAACCATCAAAACAGAGGATTGCCGAGCGTTACCCGGTCACAATACTTCCAGCATGTTGAATACCGGTAGTTACGATTCTTACATGAATCACGACTCAAATTCGTCCAGCGTTTCCAGTATGGACACCCTAAACCAGCAAAGTCATCAGTATCCGATCATCACGGAGAGCCACTTGCAGGCAGCGTCGCATAATGTTCACCCCAATACGTCGGCAGTGTACCCAATGCTAGACGAGAAGCGATTACTACAGCAGCACCATCAAGCGTACGATTCGAGTACGATGGGATACAACAATACGACCGCTGAAGACATGTACCAACAGCATGATAGAGCGTTTACATTGAGTAACATCAACAGGCCTGTGCCTTCATACAGTAATGAGATGATGTGCGGGTATGATGGCCGAACGTCCGCGTATGAAGCGAGTACTCCCTATGATCGGTATGAGGACTCACCTACTCAACCTTGTTCCGATCGGTATCCGAGTCAGTACGGCGACCAAAGTGTGTCTGGTTTTCACCACCATCAACAGCAATCACACTTACAACCAGCCTTAAAGACAGACCAGTGTCAGCATCATGAGCAGCAAAATCAGAGCACAGGACCAGTGTATCCTAGGTATGAGAGTTGCAAACAGAAGGTCTGTTCATAATTAAAGCTTGTATAATTAATTTTTGTTTCGTATTATAGACCTAATTATCAGTATGATGGAGCGCATAGGGCGTTGGCGGCAGGATTTTCGGCGACGTCTGCGATCAATCTGTCGGTGAAGTGCGTCACATCTACTGATTCACGATCACCCAGTAGTTCAGCAAATGGTCCGTCATCGGTTATGGATTTATCGACGTCCAGTATTACGCCACCTAGTCCACACGTAAGTCGTTGATCCTCAGTATGCAGTTGTTTGAATGCTCAGCCCTTTTACCCCTAGCCAAAATATTTGTTCCAAGAAAAGAAAACTCGTGATCTCTTGATAACTGAAACGAGAAGGAAACCTGTCGTATAGAAGGTTTTGATGATCGGTTATTCTGTTAAGTCTCAACCTTCTATAACTACCAAGTCTTTAGTGGGAAGTTACATAAGAGGCACATTGGCCACGGGCAGTGAGCGATTGACTAGCAAACGCGAAATTTGGAAATGGAGCAAAAAACGTCGTTTACATTGGTTGCGATGAACATTCTATTATCAGTATCGAGTGCTAATAATGATCAAGGTGAAAGATTGTATTTGTAAGCAACTTTGTTAGCGCCCGCTTGTCACTGATGTAACCCAGCCCTAAAATTCTTCAAGTTCAATCCCATATTTGTCCGTGATCTACAGATCTTGCTGGTTCACGACTCTTCTCCACGAGCGCCTTCAGTATGTTGAAACGTCATCGTCCTCGTGGTCTATCCTCCGTGAGCAACGTTTCCTTAGGACATTATTAGCGAGTTCCAGGAACTCATCACTTTCTGTTTAAGAGAGAACATCAGAACAAAACTTATGTCCCAATGAAGAGGTCACTCTCAGTGCTGGAATCTTTATGTCGCTCATCTACTACACCATTTATTTACGACATCGTCGGGATCTGGAACGGTTCTGATTCTGACCTACAACCAGTGTTGCCAGGGGTGGCACATGTGATGTATTCAGTTCTTGGTAACGCTACGTTTCTTGGTGGTGGCACAATTTATAACGGCTTCGGAACGATTCCGGAACTGAATTGAAATGCTGCTGCACATCCATTTTTCAAGAAATGGCACATTCTCAAGATTTCCTTCTGGGAACACTGCCCAAAATAACTTCTCGCCAAAGTTAACCAATCTTCTCCATATAATTCACATTGGAAATCGGATGTGATTCCTTAAACTACCTGGACCTCCTCCAACTGGTTCCCGACTCCTCTGAATTGACCATCAACTTCCATATTTATAGGAAATTCGCCTACACTGACTTTGCTACACCCCAGAACGCACGAAGCTGTCTTCATGAACGGCGTCATCCACCAGCTTCTCCCTGCCACAGCTGAAAATGACTCAATTCGCCTTATCTAGGAAACGGCTCTCGGGAACGGGCTGAACCTGGACATTCCCGCTACCATCAGACGGAAAAGCTTGCGTTTGCTCAAGATGCCTCCAGTTGCACTCGATAAATCTGCTTGCCCTCCCTGCGTAACAAATCCCACAAATTACATCCTCTGTTGACTTTGAATCGTTGCGTACTAATAGAAGAAAGAATTTTGACGAAAATTGCCGTGAAAAAATTTAAGTCGAGCTAATTTCGAATCCATTATTCTTCAGAAAATTCTCAAGGTCTTCAAAAGTATTACAAATTCCGAAAAATCCGAAGAGAAAGGGTAAAAGTACAAATCTCCTACCCCGTTCTGATTTTTGTAAGCCTCAGGAAAGTGAAAAATATTTCCTGATGACGTCACACTCTACCGTTTGTATCTCTTACCCTTGTAGGGAGACAATATAATTTTCTCGTGTTTGCAATTTTTCCGGTCTGTCCCTTCGTCTCTTTCTAGCCACCTAAGTGCATTAATGACGTCGCGACCTTTCTCAATTTGTATTTCCTTTTGGCAGTTAATTAACCAAGCTTGAATCTAGTTTAGAGTGGGAAAGTGAGTCCTAACTGAAAGGGGTCTTTGATTATAATCTCTTCTTTGAGCCTATCATGTGTTGGTTGTAGCCTAGTTCGTATGCCCCAGAGGGGAAATTGAACTTGAAGCCTAGATGTCGAGCTTCCTCTGGGTCCATCTTTACAGAGTGCGTAGCTCCAAATATTTCCAAATCCTCTCTCTGTGGAGGATCGAAACTTGGGAAATTCTCTTTGCCGTGGCTCTATATTGAGCAAACGGCTCTCAGGAACGGACTAAGCCTGGATATTCAGAATTATCAACAAGCCGTTCGCGATACCCCCAGTCGCATCCGATGGATCCACTTGTCATTCCTGATGGGTAACGAATCTCATAAATTGAAGAAAGTACTCAAATATTTTATCCCCTTTGGACTTTGAATCGTTCCGCGCCAATCAGTTTGAAACTGTTTTCTATGAAGGAATTGAAATCGAGCTATAATTTAAAATCCATTATTTTTCAAAATTTCTCCAGGTTTTTAAAGTATTACAAATTCCGAAAAATCCGAGGAGAAAGAGTACAAATTTTATATTCCGTCCTGATTTTTGCAGGCCTCAGGAAAGCGAAAAATATTCCCTGATGACGTCACACTCTTCCACTTTCCTGCTTTGCAGGGATTTCGAGTGATTTTCGGTCCTAATGACGTCATGCTCTCGTGCCCGTAATTCTTTCAAGACCGTACTTTTTTTCCCATCTGACCATCTAAGTACATTAATGACGTCACGACCTCCTTCAACTTGTATTTATATACTTGGTCATTAATTAGCCGAGCTCGGACCTACTTTTTAGAGTGAGAGAGAGTTTCAACTTGAAGGAGTCTTAGTCTAAAATCCTTCCTTTGGGCTCAGCATAAATGTTAGTTGTAACCTACTTCTTATGCCCCGAGGAGAAATTTATCCGAAGACTGGATGGTTGTAGCCAATTAGAGCTTTTTTCTGGAGAGTATCTTTAGCTTCAAATTTTTTCGTGTCCCCCTGTTTCTCTTCATGAAGGATCGGAACTCAGAATTTTTCCAAATCGCTAAACTAGGGCAAGGCCATTGATAACGCTACAAAGAACCTGACGATGGAATCCCCATAGCTTGGAATTGTTGTCTTAACGTGAGGAATCTTGGCTTAAAATACTTCTTTAGGCCCAACTTATGTTTATCCTAAGGATCTTTCAAGGTTTAAAGCTTAAAACTTTTCACCTCTACCGAAATTCAGAGGCCAACATTTTTTCCACGTTCATCCTTCCTAGAGGTTCATAGCTTGAACTTTCCTCAAGTCTTCTGTAAAGAGAATCGAAGCTCGAAATTTTTCTAGTCTTTTAATAAAGTCAAGGTAATTGAAGTCACAAAGATCGCACCCACCCCCATTTAATAGGTCACCTTCTCGCCTCAATTGACGTAGTTGGTGAGACAGACGCTGCGAGTTTTCGAGGTATCACTCTCTGAATATATCTGTTGACTTTTTTGTTTTCAAAGATCTCCATGTTCTTTATTGTCTCTTCCAGGCAACACCGTACGGTTCGAGTCCACATAAGTACGGAGATCGTCAGTCAGAATCTAGTCCGCACGTGGTATCTGGGAGTCCTCAAGTGCCTAGTCCACATGCACAAACCCTCGACCTTAGCGTTAGCCGGTGAGTTTTACATTGAAGATGATCATTCGCCACGCATGCTCTGAACACACTTTTATTCACTGATTCTGTCTACTTTTCTAGATCTTCTGGAAATACGGTTTTCTCCGGACCCAGTGCCTATAGTCGTGATTCGACTCCGGATAGCGGAGCATCCCATTACATGGATTCTTACCGAGGAGTGAACGGTAAAGCTATAGTCGCGTCAATGACTACCCGAAGCGTAGAATCCATCATTTATTAACATACACGATGTTACTATTTACAGGTTACACTGCCATGAGTCCCCACATCGGCTACCCTGGTATCGGTGCTAGTGAATATCCGAGTAACGCTTACACGCCTTACTCAGCTTCGTACGCTTGCGGTTATCCGACCAACACATATCCTGGAACGTCGGCGGGATATTCGCAGAGTCCCTGCTATAATATGCCGCCTCCACCCCCGCAGCACAGCAAATTATCCACGTCTTCGAAAGAGGACAGGTGAGTTGAAGAAATTATCCAAAGGACTTCCGCGCTTCTACTCGAATCTAATAATTTTTTCTGATTCGTAGCTTACTTTCTGGTGCTCGTTCCGAACGTTCGAATTTAAACGCTCATTCGCAAGAGTTGAAATGTCCGACGCCTGGTTGCGACGGCTCGGGTCACGCGACAGGGAACTATTCCTCGCATCGATCGCTCTCTGGTTGCCCGCGCGCTAATAAACCGAAAAGTAAACCGAGAGATGGTCATGATTCCGAACCTTTGAGGTAAGCGTTCTCGGTTCTCATTTTCCCTTTCAGTGCTGTTAAGCCACCTTCGTGAAATTGATGAGTCTCCTCAGAGCTGTGTAGAACAGAACAGCTTCAAAGCCGTATGGAACAATTCCGGAGCAAATTATGAGATCTTATGCTAATCTGTCATGAGTAAATCTTGACATTTATCACTCTCTCTGTTCGCAGGTGTCCTATTCAAGGTTGTGATGGTTCAGGCCATGCTACCGGCAAATTCCTTTCTCATCGTAGGTAAGCGTCGTCGATCATTTCCTCTCCTTATTAAAATCGACATCACCATTTTTCTAATATTCTTCTACAACTTGTACCCACAGCGCTTCCGGCTGTCCGATAGCGAATCGCAACAAGATGCGGGTGATGGAGAATTACAACGCGGTCGAACAGCATAAAGCGGCGTTAGCGGCGGTCAATGTAGCCGGCGCGACGACGCCCAAGCTCGAAAATATCGGCGGCTGTATGACGAGCGCCTGTGATCCAACCGGCCACCTGAACGGTTCTTTTTTATCGCATAGAGCCCTTTCGAATTGCGCGAACGGTAAGAAACCGACCATCGGCAAGTATCCGTCGACGCAGCCGCACGATCTTTACCAACTGTACCAGAAAGGGCTGAATAGTAAGTACGCTAACGCGCGTTCATCTCGCAATTTACTACCGTATCGTAGACGCCCGACGGCCCTAGGATAATGCGCTTTAATTTCCATTTTTGATCTCAGACGTTGACTGTGCAGTGCGAACGAATGGCGTCGGGGCGAACGGCGAAGACCTGTACACGTTGGAGGCGGAGATCAGCGAGCTGCAGCGTGAAAACGCGCGCGTCGAATCGCAAATGTTGAGATTAAAGACCGACATTAACGCGATGGAGGCTCACTTGAAGCACGGGGACAAGGTAGGACCAAGGTAGAGACAATTACCGGTCCGAAATTAATTTATTGCGTTAATTTGGGCTAATACCTGTTACGGGTTCCGGTGTCGAAACTTTTCCAAGTTTTGTGTTTTCGATTGAGTATCAATTTTCAAAATTATCCTTCTAGAGACAGAATAAGATCTGGTAATGTTGGTTCACTGCATATTTGGCAATCTGTTCGTAGTTTCCTTGATTCAATACCGATCAAATGTGTCAACTTGGGAAATAATGTGATCGAAATTCTACTGTTCTTTATTTAGCCAGCTGGTGTTGTTTTTTCCTCTTCTCTTCAGCTCGAATTCGGATTTATGTGTATTAAACCCAATAATGAGAAAGAGAAAAAACTATACTAGGTACTGGAAAAAAGTAGGTTATAGAGGCTTCTTACGTGTGAGTCATTTTTTCAAGGTTTCATCATCCAAAACTTTCTCGAGTTTATTGACTTTTCTGAAAATTACGCACTACTACTTCAATTTCGTACATAATACTTATGAATATCTCATCACTTCACTTATGGGATTTTGAAAAATAAAATCATTTGATTGAAATTAGCATTGCTCGATTATCTAAATTTTTCGAGATCACCTCGCCTCAAAAGTCGAAAACTCTTTAAGCCTCTCTCGGTGAGATGATCGAAATTGTTCCTTCCTGGTATATACAGCTCTGTGGTCAGAATTTTTGACCCTTCGCCCCTCATATGTAATATATAAATCAACGCACGCTGGCCAGACGTACTCTTTTGAGGTAGTGGAAAAAGAGAACTCTTTCTTTTTTTTTAATTTACTGAAAGTACTCTTTTCTTGGAAATTTATACTCTTTATACTCTATTTTGTACATGAGCACTTCAAAAATACTCTTTTTTCAGGTTTGACGAGTTTTTTTTCTTTTTTTTGCTTGTCAATTTAATTTTGGTTGAATACTCTTTCGGTTTTGAAAAAATCTGGCCAGCCTGTCAACGGTCGAAACATCCTTCTTCTGTTTTTTATAGCTCGATTGGTCTGAATTTTCCCTAGTGCCTCTGTCCTGTCCTATAAAGCTCAATGGTTCATTATCCTACACCTACAGTTCATCATCTCCACTCCCCAGGCGTGAAATTGCTCATTAATTACGTGAAATGGGCACTGCCGAATTACTTACTCAACTACAAATTTCTTTCATTTTGATAGGTCAGATGATCTGAAATTTCCATTAAGTTGTAGAGGAAGAATCGAGATGATATTTCTTCATTTTTGCTTCTCGTCGTATGATTTAGACTCGGAGATTTTTTATGTATTTGAAGTTCCAAAGCTATTTTGGAGAATACAACTTCCAGCGAGTCCAATAATATCTTCAAATATTTGCGATGAGGTTGAGATTTAAGTAAAATTACACTTCAAGCCATCGTCAGCAACTCATGAAAATCTCGAAAAATTTTCACTTATTAGGTGATAAGAAATTAGGCGAATCGGGCAAAATGGCTATCCATTTGACGTATCGAGCAATTATACAAATCGGGCGCTTAGGTGTAGCATCCCATCCCTCTTAACACAAAGCCCACCCAGTGATAAACATCGACTTCAAATCGACTCGCTATTTTGACTAGGAATTGATTCAAAATTGAAGTCGATTTTTAGTCGTTTGAGTTTGGCTCTTACGCCAATTAAAAGTTCACGTTGAAATTGCGTCGATTCAACCATTGTTGCCCTCATCAAGTACAATTTAGATTCTCAATGGCCCTCATTACATAATTACTAGCACTTAGCACCTACGCCTGCAGCGCAGTTGGGAGCCCGCAGATACAGGCATTCTCATGAAATCTTTCAATCAGTTTCTTTGTTAGATCCACTCCATTCCAATTTTCAGAATTCACAAAAAGCCGAAGCTGAATCAGAGAATTCTCCAAGTACTATTGGACGTTTCAACTTTGTTTTGGAAAATAACTCATCATTTTACATTTTTACTTCACCAGAGGTCAAACTAAAACAGGATATCAAGAAAAGACAGAGTAGAACAGAGAAGGGTGAAACGTCTCGCTCGCACGTTGGTGGAGTCTTCAAACATTTTATACTTCAGATAGGCCAAAAACTTCGAAAAACCGACAATCAGAGCATTGCAGCCGTATCATACAGCTTAGACTTTCAGCTTAAATTTAGAACCTTGAAAAATACAACTTTGGCTTTGGCTTTTGGCTTTGGAAATACCTAAAAAATACAGCTGACTTTCGGCTTCTGGCTCTAGCTTTCGGCTGTTTTGATGAAACACTCCGGCTTTTGACTTAAACTTACGACCTTGAAAAATATAGCTTCGGCTTTGGCTTTCAGCTTGGAAAAAACATGAATAATACAGCTGGCTTTCGGCTTTAGCTTTCGGCTTTTGGCTGGCTGCAATGCTCTGCCGAGTGCCGACAATATGACAAAAAAGCAGGGCTGCTTGCTTAGCCAATCTTATTGGCTAAAAACTTGGGCCTTCAAATCGATTAGCTTCGGCTATCAGCTAACGGCTAACCTAGTCTCTTTGGCTAGGTACTAGCTAGCTAATTTTGGGCCAAAATAGAATGTCTTAAGAGCCAAAAGCTAATGGCTGAAAGTAGGGGGGAGGTCACTCCAATTTGGAGGGGTGAGGTGAGGGAAAGAGAAAATATTAGCCGTTAGCAATTTTAATTTGAATGGCTAACGGCTAAGCTAATGGCTAAAGTGATTTCATTAGCTAGTTAACAGCTAGCTAACTTTGAATGAAAATTGTTCGGCTAATGGCTAATGGCTTCGTCTTAGCTAAGCAGCCCTGCAAAAAATACAACAAATCAGAGCATTGCAGCCAGCCGAAAGCTAAAGCCGAAAGCCAGCTGTATTATTCATGTTTTTTCCAAGCTGAAAGCCAAAATTGTATTTTCTAAGTTTAAGCTGAAAGTCTAAGCTGTATGATACGGCTGCAATGTTCTGCAACAAATAGCCCAAGTTTTTGTGACGTCACTCACGCACATACACTTTAGTTGATTCCTTTCACATGATCAAGAAAAAAGTATCTCATGATCACTGAGATCAAGAGAACAGTACATCTCAAGGGATGTTCTTTTAGCTGATAAGTATTTTTTTTTATTATCCGTTGAAGTTAAGACGGATAAACGTCTACAGTTTCCAATTATTAGAATCTCTATATCAATATTTGAGAATAAAATATTCACATTCTTTAATGTCATGTTCTCATATTGTTGTTTTTGAATATTTTTTGATATATCATACACCATCATGATCTACAAAGCCCGTAGAATTCATTCGCGTAAATGTTTTTTTAATTCGTTAAAGTTTACTATAATATTTTGGGAAAAAAAAAAAAAAAAAAGACTGTAAACAAATCATTTGGATTAGCTGTGCTGACAACAACAAAATTGACGTCACAAAACCTGGACTATACCGATAGTAGAACAAACTGTAGGGATTAGATCAGAGCCAAAAAGAAAAACCGTTTTTTCAGTTTTAATTTTGGAACCAACCCAAATTTTCCAAAAGGGTTTTAGTTTTTGGTGACACCCAAAATTGTTTAGATTTTAGTGAGGATTTCTAAACGATAAATTTTTGAGAAACAGTTCCAAATTTCAGTTTTTCATAAAACTAAGTGATAGAAAAAATTGTTTAATGTTCATTTTACAGAGAAAACATGTTTTTTTGAAAAAAAAATTTTTTGTGGAATTTCTTTGGGTAAATTTGAGTTGTACATTTGTCAGACTCAGAGTGCGCCACTGTTGAGTCAAAATGATAACTAATGGTGACAAATATTTACAAAGAGGGAGAGAAGTATGTAACACGAAGAAAAAAAATTTTATATATCTTTTTTTTGGGGGCGGAAGGGGGATGTCTTAGTTTTTCAGAACAGCTTTTCGAAACGGTTTCTTGTTTCGTTTTTCTTTTTTTTTTCAATTATTTTGGTTTTAGTTTTTGGTGCTAAGTAGGCCTACTGCGACTAATAAAACGGTCTTACAGTTTCAGTTTCAATTCCGAACTCCAGACAAAGATAGGGATTGGAACCAAAAATGAAAACGTTTTTTCGATTTTTGTACCAACCCAACTTTTTTCCAAGGGTTCTGGGATTCTTAAACAATAAATTTTTTGGAAAACAATTTCAAATTTTGGTTTTTTAGAAAACTCAATGATACATGAAAAGTTTTTTTTTTTAATGTTCAATTTGAAGAAAAATTGAATACAGAATGTTTATTTTCATGGGGTAAATTTAGGCTCTATATTAATTATGAGATCAAAGGGCGCCTCAGTTGAGTCGAAATGATATCTAATGATAACAAATTAACGAAGAAGGGAAAAAATATAGGTACTATTTTATAGCTTTTTTTTCTGTTCTGGCCTTTTGAGTTTCCAAAACGAGCTTTTTTTCTCGTGAAATTAATTCAGTTTTTCACTAATAATTCCACTCCGTTTCGAGTTTCAAAATTTACAAAAAGCCCAAGCTTGGAATTCTATCTATCAGTATTATCGGATATTTCGATTTTGTTTGGTAAAATAAATTCCATCATTGAACATTTTTTATTTCGGAGTTCAAACCAAAACAATGGAGAGTTTTTGACGTTATCCAAGATACAGTAGGCCTAACCTTGATAAGGTGACGTTAACAACGTTTACGCTAAATTTTACTCATATTGAGCAATAAGAGAATTTCACATTAGCGTTACACTATTTGGGCTGACCGCTAACTATACGCTTACGGTTTGTTCAACAAAAATTGTGTTCTTACCAAATTTGAAGAAAGAACTAAATTGTGGCGGTATGTGGGAGAAAAATTGAAAATTTGAAATGACTTGAATAAAACGGGATTGAAGGTTTTATACCTTTTCATCTGATTTGTAGAATTTGTGTTTGTCAACATCTTTCATGGATTTCAAAAAGCCAAACTTGCTTTAAGCGTTGTTTCAATTTTTTATTTTTCTCTCATATATACCGTCATACAAGTAGTTGAGTTCCCATTTTCAATCTCTCCTCGCTCGGTAGAAATGCAAACGTTTGCGTAGTCTTCAAACATTTTTTACTTCATCGTTCAACTGTACATGCGGAAAAGAACCAAAATCGACGATAAGACAAAGATAACAAAAAAAGAACGACACGCAACTCTGCATGCGCTGGACAGAATGCCACAAGAAAAGACATTGCGATTATTCTCTATCCTGTTCTTTTGTGCGGTTTTCCCTCCTTTGATAAAATTTTCAAGAAGAGCTTTCTTTCTATGGTAGCTCAAATTTTCATTTGCGGCTTGAAAGTTATCCCAAAATAACACGAATAAATCCCGAAAATTGACCTAAAATCAACGTGGCGAATGAATCGACGTCGGGTCGATCCAATTTTGACCACGGTAGATTCTTGGCAAATTTTTCCCAGTTTCCCTCCCGATAATTATACAGGTGTAGCTCAAAGGTCGAAATTATTTTTAAAGTTCTTTTATAGTTCCTGAAGTACCTAGGTCGGAGTTTCCTAATTTAAGATTGAAATTGAGGTATAAAAATTCGTCGTACCTACATTAGGAGATGTTATGAAAAGTCAGGGTTCAATCTTGTCCCAGAAATCTCATAAAAATAGGTAGATTTCTTATGTTCATTTTTGTGTTTTCATCATTGAGATATCGCTCGGACTTGGACCTCGCTGAAATAGAAATTCAATTTTAACAATAGTTGATTGAAGGTGATGAGAAATTTCACGGATTTGCGCAATAATTCCATTGCGGATTTTATTTCGATAACTTTATCTAGAGTATGACTTGAAACATCAAAGATTTCATCTCGATGTGGTAGAATTGTTGTTAGTAGAATTTGGACTTAGAAATTTCAAGTTCTGACTCTAGCTACCTGTACGAGGAAAAACAACTTAGGTGAAATGATGTAAGCTGTTGACGGGGCAGTTGAAGGACCAAATAAAACTTGGATATTTTTAGGCTCTCAAACTATACTTTTTCATCTCGTTCTGCGATAAAACAATTCTAGAAATTTCGATCCGCAAATTTTTTATCAGGTCTAGGTTTTTCAGTGGGAAACCTGCTATTCCTTTTATTAGGTCAGAAAACGTCCGCGTTCGCTCACTTGTGACGTTATCATTTTCGGGGAATTGTCTGGGGCTTAGAATTTTCTTGATCTGCGTTTGACCTTGATTGTTATGTTACTCGCATAGAAAAATTTGTCTAGGCTAGATAAAGCAATGGAACCCATTATAATTATATTTTGTTGGGGGTCATTCTAGGAAACGTCTGTGTCTGTGATGTTATCATTTTCAAGGAAAGGTCGAGCGACTAGAACTTTTGCAATCGAATTGGATAACGTCATCAATCGTTATCTTAGGTGCTGTATAGGACAGTTTGTCTAGGCTAGATAATAGCGATGAACTTGTGTCTGGTTAATGAAGCTTTACTTTTATTGGAGGGTAATTTTTAGAAAACTTCCGCGTCCGTTCATTTGAGACGTCATCATTTTCGGGGAGTTGTCACGGGTCTAGAATTTTATTGATCTGCGTTTGAGCTTGATTGTTATGTTACCAGGGTTGCCATTTTTTTTTTTCAATTACGAAATTCCCTGACTTTTCAAGGTATTTTTAATATTTTTCCATGACTTTTTTTGCAACTTCATTTGCTCATTCTTTATGAATAAACTTTTCTTTTTTTCCTTTATCGCAAATCGCGCGCAAATTGAATCAAAAGTAAGGATTTCCCTGACTTCCAGTTTTTCCAGAGATGTGGCAACCCTGGTTACTTTGCATAGAAAAATTTGTCCAAGCTAGATAAAGCAAGCAACAGCAAAGTAATTAGGCGTGCCATTGCTTTTCTGCAATGCGAATGGCATCTAATTTTGAACTTTATTTGAAAAAAGAAAGATTTAACTGTAGAATACGGATTTCTCTCTTTTTCCAAATTTTGCTGGACTTTTGGAGCCACAAAATTTCAATGATTGATCTAGTACTCAAAGCCCCAAATTTATGACGCTATAATTAAAATTGCGAAATTGAACTTTTTTTTTTAAATCGAGTTTGTTTTTTAATATTCACAGGAGAACGAGGGAATTCTTCAACGCCCTGACAATTTAAACGAGTACTACGAAAGTTTCCGCAACAACGTCATGTCACTTCTGGAGCACGTAAAAATGCCAAACAATAATAGCGAACGCATGGGTGGCGATAATTTTAACAACTATTTGAGCAAATTGCAGACTCTGTGCAACAGTAGCGGCTCAAATGGCGATGAAGCTCACAGACCCATTTTCGACGTCGTTAAATCCGAACTGCAAGATTTCACCATTCTCCCAACGCCAGTGTAAAACGTATGCATGGAGCCTGAAAAAAATATTCATCCTCTCTTTATTTCCCCTCTCTATTTGTTTCTCGTTTCTTATCTGTGTTTTTCTTAGAGTATAAGTTTTTTTTGTTTTGTTTTTTTTTTTTCCTTCCTCTTTATACTATTTTTATAATTATAGTGCAATAATGGTATGTGTTATTCAATTTTATTATTGTTATGTTATATTGTATTTATGTACGATAATTATTTTCTTTTTTCCTCGTTAGTTGATTGTACGTATTTCATTAGTTTGGAAGCAGAGATAGTTAGTAGTCTCGAAGAATTCTGGAATCCAATTTAGTCAGTTCGGAATATTCCTAGCCTGGAAATTTTGTTGCTTGTTGTAAATGTTGCTTTTTGTCTTTCATGCATTGTACCTACCTTTGTTTAATGTTATTCTATATTATATTTTATACGATTGGAATTCTTGTTTTTTTCTCTTCTTTCATCCATTTCTATGATACCTAAATTTTCGTTCATATTTCTTACTGATTATGATTATCTAGATTGACTGTAAGAATTTGGTCCGTCGTTATATCCTCTGGACTTGGATAGTGCGAGTACGATGATTTTTTAAATTCTACAAATTATTACCAGTCAATAATAATATTCTTTTAAATAAAGACAAAATTTTTCCATTTTCCTGATTTTTTTTTTTTTTTTTCCTTTTGTCAATAATCCTATGTGATTAACATTTATCTATCTTTGTAATCAGTGCATTAAATTACTCAATGCTCTAATGAATCCTGAAAAGTAATATTCTCGTGAAAATATGAAGATAGAATAGATTTGGTATTGTTCTTGTTGAATAATTTGTTTTTTCCCCTTTTTAATAATGTTCATGAAATCAGGATTTCTCTCGTTCCTGTTCTTATGTAAAATTAAACTAACCAGAATCCTTGTATTCCTATTTTTAAAGCACGTAGTGAACGTATCCAAGCTTTTTCGAGATATCCATTTTTAATTATTCTGTGTAGCTATTGTACTGACTTTTAAATTTGTATCAAGTACGAGTACATACCTTTCAGTATACGCCAGCTTCTATCAAGAAGAATGAGAATAACAACTTAATGATTTTTCTTATTTTCTCTAATTTTTATTTGAATTTCTCATTTTGTTTATTATCCTGTTCTAATTTGTTATTGTTTTATCATGTCATTATTATTGTTTTTGATTTTAATGAACATTATTGTAGTTGAAATTTTATCTTGGAGAGTGCATAAATATGTACATATTATCCGATATTTGGTAAGTATTATTATAAAATACTGTTCTACTGTAATATTCGTATTTTAAAATAAATGACTGTTTTTCCAATTGCCGAGAAATATTTTTGTAGGTATTTATCTACACTAATACGGAGCATGAATAAGCGTATACAAAGTCTCGAATTTCTTCAAAATTGAGACCTATTCTGGCAACCCCACAGACTGAATCTAGGGTCGAAAAATTGATAGGAGCTTTTCTCAGTCTTCCTCCTCTTATATAAATTCTTGTACCAATTCGCCCCATAGAACAGGCTCCCTGCGCTTCTCGTTCAACTTTGTCAAGGAAGCCGTCGTTTTTAGCTTTGTATATTGAATTAAGAGCAATTTTGTGATTCTTTAATTTTTTTTCCCCCTTTTTCTTGTTTTTTTTTTACATTTATGCATGTGTGTAATTTTTTTCCCCTTATTCTTTTTTTTTTGTTTTGTTTTATATTGTTTTTTTTTTTTTTTGTGTGTGTGTTTTTCTTTTATAATTTTCCTCTATGGTTGGATATAATGAAAAAAAAAAAAAAAAAATGAAGATCCTAAGTTTGCGGTGCTCTCTCTCGGATCGCTCTCGCGTGCACGGGATGAAGTTTGAGAAATATAGAAGGAGGGAAAAACGACGAGGAGAAAGCGACGCGTGTACAAAGGACCAGTTTTTAGGAGACAAGGAAAATGACGCTAGCGAGCGAGCGAGAGAGAGCACCGCAAGTTGTTGAAGGTAATAAAACAGCTTTGAGACTTTTTGAAGCTTTGCCGAGATAAGTCTTCGTGGGCATCTATGAAATAAGGTTATCTGAAAATTTTCATCGTTTGCCGCCTGTGCAGAATTTTTTAACTTGATTAGAAGTTTGGAAAAATTTTGAGTCGAGCTGTATATTAGAAGAGGGAGTTGAGAAATTTCATTTTTGCCCTCCAGAACCGTATTTTTTGTTCCAGAGCCGTATTATTCGGCTCGAAAGTTGTTCTTTACTAAGCCAAAAACTAGATGTTATTGAGCTATTATTATGAGCAAAACGCCATAAGCCAGACTTTCAATTTTGATGAACAACTTACGAGCCTAAGTTAAAGTCTTAAGTGTTGGCAAATCGGTTTCCATCCCAAAAATTACAGCTTTGGCTTAAACTTACAACCTTGAAAAATTCCACTGCCTTTCTGGTCAATTCAGGTGATTTTTGGCTGATCGATTATTATGAAGAAATGTCAGTCCAGAGGAAACGGTCAGGAGAATTGGGGTTTTGTCATACCTCTAGAAGATGACTATTCACTAGTCTGTGTTCATCTACTACTGGCTTCTATGCTGATCCGCTGAACTGAACCAGAACCAATCTTTCGTAATTTTTGGCAAAGCCAGTCTGATCTGGAGAGAGGAGAGTTGAACTTGAAATTTTCCCATTTTGCAAGGCTCAGGAAAGCTAAAGAAAAAAGCTGAAAAAAATTGGCTTCTGGCTCACCAAGGTTCTAATGTAGCTGGCTTTCAGCTTCTCTCTTATCAGAAAGAATTTAGCTGGATTTGGCTTTTGGCTTCCAGCTGGCTGCAATACTTTGACATGCCGACCTACAAATTTAAGGACTCAATTGAATATTACAGTCTCCAAAGTCAAAGTTCCCTTCTGTTATACATAGATCAATATTTGAAAAAAATTTGAGCAGCACAAAACAAGTGCAAAGGCCGGAATCTATGTAGAAATGGTCCCTCTAGATCTATATGTTGAACTTGTGGTTGAGGATCACTGGATCAGCAATTATTATCAGAAGACTGAACAGCCTGTATGCAGCCAAGTGGAAGACTCAACAGCACTAACCATAATACTGGGTAGCAAAAGATGTATAAATGTATGAAAGAATGAGAGAGAGCCAGCGAGTGTGCAAAAATTGTACACAAACCATTTTTGGATTTCTGCATCAATACCATTCATAATTCAATTTTGTGAACTTATGCAGACAAGTGGCGGGAATAATTGCGCAGTAATGAAAAGAAAATGTGACTCAAATTCTGTAAAATATTTACTCAAATCGATAGAATATAAAACACCTAGATAATCAAGAAACAAAAACATGGCAAACATTATAACTATCAAACACAATAATCAAAAATTATCAACTTATTGAAAGACTGTATCTTTAAAAATTGTTACACAATTCAAAAAAAAAAATCAAGATAGTAATTATAAAAGAAGAACAATTACAATGTCACTTAATATAAATTGTCTTTGATTTAGATAACAATTACGTCATGATAACAAATTATATGCAAAAATTTCTGTAAATTTATGTCATAAAGTAAAAGCTCATTATTTAGCTACTCTACTAAGTTTATCACAGTTTGTATCAAGATAATTATAGAAGAGAGAAGAATAAAGAATTAGAGCAACCGTGCATCATTAACGTTAATATTATTATATCAAAGGACAAAGTAAAACATAAACCATTCTTCCTGCTTGTACAGTCTTGTATCTCAAAGAAATGCAGTTCACTTACTCAAGACAAGGAGAAATGGGACTTCCATGCTTTTTTTCTTCTACATATTTTAGAAGAGATACGATTAGTGGGGTGTTTAAATTTGATTTGTAAGAATTAAATAGAATAATTCATAAGGGCATTATTATGGTGAGAAAAATATTCTCTACAACTGGAAAGTTTCATTTGTTATAGGTACTTTAGAATTTGCACTTATTTTCATGTTACTTATTTCTCTATGTTTTACAATTACGGAGAATCATAACCAGGTTGTAATGTTGACAAACAAATTGGCTCATCTTCCATAGAGAGTTGAAAACTTTCCCGCAGGCAGAGTAGGTAATCAAAGATGATCCCAATAGATTGAACAATTTCCAACCCAGCGCATATTCATTTCTATAAATGACAAATTGAAAATATAGATAGAAAAATAATTAGAGTCAACTTGAAAGATTAATATAAATGTAATGAATTGAGCTTGAATTTTATATTGGCACTTTTCAACATGCGACAAAATACAACAACGATGGCTGTCAAAATGTCAATGTATATTTAGTACCTACCTACTTAGGAGTACAATTCATAAAGCACTGCTTATTGGAAAAAGAATAGACGAGAAATTGTTAAAGACTACGTATTAGCAATGCATAAAGACTATGTGTCAAAATGTAAGTACGTTACTGCTCCTCTTACAAACCTGACTCCAAGCACGGTATAAGATGAAGAGGTAGTGACACGAACGTATTCTGACTGTGGTAAACGCTGTCCGTGATTTTGAAGTAGTTCTGAACATCCCGAGCGCAGCGCTCGTGATGAAAGTGATGGGTAATGTACAGAGTCTTATGGGAACGCCGCTACTTTCAAAAATTTATTGCAGGATCAGGAATCAGCCGATGCATTTCATATTTGGCATAAAAATACCATTTAATCTACTCAATAAAATTTTGAAAGAATCACCCTTCTAAGTAAATTCTTGGATTTTTTATAATCCTTGGAAATTTCATCAATACTAGGGTACCAACGGTAACGTCTCGGCGCAGGTGGGGTGTAGAAGGAACAGGGAAACAGCCTGAGTGTTCGCTGCAAACCTAGCGGAAGTTTGTACGTACAACTTCAAAACTGCGGACACGATTTTAGCGTTGTGTCATTACCTCTTCATCTTATACCGTGACTCCAAGTGACCGACCTAGCTAACATGCTAACCTTGGCGATACAACCTAGCGTGCCGGTATTGGAGTACCTTGCTCCACCACGATATACTGTTCCCTTTTTTAATTTCTTACGATTTCTGTTGTTGTATGTCTTATGAAATTCTGTACTTGTCTACGTTAATAATATATAAATAAATACTTTTTGAGAAGACGATTTTATATTCGAACGCTCGACATGGATCCACGCTCGAACAGCTTATAAAGCTTGATGTAATATTTGGAGACCGTTGCAAGTAAGCTTCATGTGATCTATTACGATGAATTTAGAAACGAAGATCGCCGAATACTTCGGCCATAATGCGAAAGAAATAAGAATGCGATGCCAAAATGCGAAGTCATAAGAATACTTGCAAATGCGATGTTGCGTGCTTGAATTAAGTAAAGCTGATGAATTGTGAAGTATGCGAAGTTATATGCGATGAAAGAAAAATATTTTTATTAGATGATGCGATGAATTGTGAATGACGAGACGACGAACACGAGACGATGTAGTTGATTAATTCGCATATCTTACACTTGAAATAACGTTAACTTGCAGTAGTTATGTCTCAGGAGTACATCACTGGCCTTTGTACGTACTACTGGCGTGTATAATTAATGGAAGCGGTATCTCGTCTCCGACCGCACGGAAAATTGGCCTCTTTCTCTGACGGCTCGGCCGATTGCTCCTTACATTAATTAGTTTCGCTTATATAAATATTCGAGTTCGTTATTGTCAAGTTCATCAGCACGAGCGTTAAATCACCATAAAAACAACAAAGTAAAGTTGAAAGAGGAGTACGTCACTGGCCTCTGAGACTGAACTTTGGCAGACAAACTATTATCACCCACCGTGGTACCTAAAATCGTAGCTTCCAGAAGTACGTCACTGGTCTGGAATGTCTATGTCGAGGAAAGCGCTGGGTGATAATGTTGAGTTGCTAATCCTACGAGTTTATCTAACAATTTATTTTATATTCTAGAAACTAGTAGTATATGAACGCGAAAACCGCAGAAAGGATAAGACGAATAGCCAATTGCGTATCGATGAAGCGAAAAGTCGCGGAAAATACGAGACGTGTTATAGGAAAGAAGAAGAGAGTAAGTAACGACGAAAGTGAGGATTATGACACTTCCAAAATCATAATTCTGGTGCGATTGATGAGCGATGCGATGTTGTTTTATGCGATGGTTTTATGTGACGAACTAAGATTATTAAATTGATTGTTTATTATCACGATGTCAATTAACGCGAATGAAATACTGCCCTAATGAAAAACAATAGTTGTCGATGCGATTGATAAATGATGATATTGATGTGATGAAATAAGATGGAATGAAGTTCTTTGTTTATTATCAAGAAGTTTTTAGATACTAACACGCGTTGTTCTTTACAGTCCAAACGTTCGGCTGAAAACAACTTCGAGGTAAACGATATGAATAACGACGATTATATCCCTCCCGTTCGTAGTGATACTGAAGCGGAAAATCAGAGCAAATTAAAACGAAACTTATTCGAACTTAGACGTGATTTAATGATGGTCATAAACGTAAAGGTTGATGAGCTACGCGAATCGGTGAAAACGGTGAATACTCAAATGGCCACCGCAGTTGATGAAATCACGGTGATTCTTGATGAACGTATAAATCAGTTGGAAAATGATCATGGAAAAGTGATACGCGATGACGAAAGACCCGAACTCGCTGCTGAATTACAAGTGAATGTTGACGAATCTCATGAAAAGGATGTACAAGAAAGTGAGGAACGAGGTACATCAAATGTTAATGAAACTGTATCGAAAGAAGATGCGTCGTTCGCGAAATCTGGGGATTTTCCCAAGTTTACAAACATCGGTGCACGCTTAACTAAAGAGACTGATTTTGAATTGTGGCGCGACCGCATTGTGTCGGAAATTAACGCAAGAAAACTAAACTGGACAATTGGAAAAGGTGAAGGACCGACAAAGATGCCACCGAATGACGTGGAGGGTCACCGAGCGGCGGTTCGAAATTTCATCATCCGCCATATTGATGATGTACACCATCGCCTAGTGCGCATGCACACCAACCCAAAAGACTTACTCGCGGCACTTGCAGATTGCTGCCAACCGGCAGGTAAAATAGCAGCTTACGCGCTGCGTAAACAATTCGGTGACATGAAATATGACGAGAAAACAGACTCAACTATACTTTTCCAGTCTAGATTCTTGGAATTGGTAGAAAAGATTCGTAGGTGCGAAAAGTTAGATGAAGATGATGTGCGACGTAATTTGTTGATTTGTATTGAGGAAGTTTTCCCTCAAATTTACATGAAAAACATGAGTTCAAGTAACGACTTGAGTGTGGCGGAAATTTTCACTCTCATGCGTCAGGAAGAATTGAAACGAGGTGAGCTTGGAAGGCGTGATGCACCGTTGGATAGAAAAGAAAGTGTGAACGCGATGTACTCATCAAATACTTCTAACATTACTTGTTTCAAATGCGGATTAAACGGGCACCGACGTGCCCAGTGTCCGAATCCGGCCGTCTATTGCTATGAATGCAAGAATTTCGCAGGTCATATCTCGAGTGACTGCCCGGCCAAACGAAGAAGATTTGACCGACCATCCAATCCACCAAAAGGAGGTGGCGATACAGCGAAACCAATGATACCGAGTGGTGGAACAAAATCAAAAGTGAGGCAGCTGAAGAAAGTACGATCGAAGGACGCTCACCGAGCTTCAAAAATACGTGCTGGACGTGGAAAGCCGAATTTGGTTATGTATGCGGATACTGATACTGCGAATGCTGAAAATCCTGATGATCGTTGGTTTTGGGTGGATGCAGACGATTATGATGAATCAATTGACTACGATGGTGCGATGGTGACGCAATGTAAAGACGAAACTATTCCAGCAAATGATGAGCGCGTCTATGTTACTCATGAAAGTAAGTGTGGATACTTGGTAGTTATAGTAGATAGCGGTGCGACCAGACATTTAGTCAAAGTGAAATCAGCCTTTGTTAATCTACGAAGGCTAGCTAAGCCTACTCGAATAGGGTGTGCAAATGAAGACGAGAAAGCTGATTTAATCATAGAATATGAAGGAGATATTGTCATAAAAGATAAGGGAAAATATGGGGTGTTGAAAAATGTTCTCTATGCTCCAAAATTGACCGAAAATCTTTTCTCCATAAGAAAAATTGTTGATACCATGAATGTGGTATTCACAAAGAAACATGTGATTTTACGTGATGCTGTAAGTGACGAAGTGATCAAGTTAGGTGACTATTCCGGTAATTTTTGGAAGTTGGATTTTGAATTACCTTTGGTTAATGCCGATAAAAGAACGCGATTGATGATACTAAATAAATTAAATGAATCGGAAATAATTGAAGGAACCCGGAAACGTAGGGCAAACTTAGTTGTTGATGAAACTGATATTGAGACAGGAGGGAGTGGGAAGAAGATAGTGAAACTCTCTGATGATATCAATGAGATAGGGAAAGATTACGAGATGAACATAGAGGACTTGAAAGCAATTGAAAAAGGAAGAGTAAAAAGTCTAAGAGAGTGCATTGGTTTACTGTGGCATCTACGTTTGAACCATGCCAGTAAGAACTATATCGAAATGGCTGCAAAATTGATTCCTGAAATGAAGGGAGTTAAATCAGTAGATGATATCTTGGATTGTGAGGCATGTAAACTAGCTAAAGGAAAACGTAAACCGTGCAATGAAAAACGTTATCGAGTAACAAAGCCTCTGCAGAGAGTCCACTGTGACCTGATAGGGCCTGTCACTCCGTGCTTCTATTTGACTGGTGGAAGGTATATAGCATCTTTCATTGACGAGATGTCGAGATACGCACTGGCATACATTATAGGTAATAAAACTCAAGTGCACCGGGCACTGAGCGAATTTTTGAAAGATGTAAGACATGTGAGAGATATTGAAGATTCAAAAATAAGTATATTCAAAACTGATGGGGGTTTAGAATTCAAAACTTATGAAATGAAAGAATTTTTACGAAGGGAGAATACTGAACATGAAGTTTCTAAGCCTGGGATACATCAACACCATGGCAATGCCGAACGACTAAACCTAGAAATTGAAGAGAAAGTGAGAGTAAACTTGATTAGCGCAAAGATGCCTAACTATTATTGGGGGTATGCACTTAAGTATGCAATGCATATCCACAACAGAACTCCATGCAGTTCCCTTAATTTCAAAACTCCATATGAACTATTTGTGGGCCACCCACCTAGAATGAACTACATTAGGAGATTTGGATGTGAAGCTTATGTCTTGGATGATAAAGTGAAGAGAGGTGAAAAATTTAATCCTAGAAGTCTATCAGGGTGGTTAATTGAATGCGATGATACAGGATACTCAATCTTATTGAAGGGACTAAAGAAGGTAGTGGAAACTAAAGATGTTGACTTTATAGAATCAAAGGTTTTTGGTGACTATGTTAAACCCGAGACATATCTACCAATTGAAGAAGAACTATCTTTTGGGAATGAGAGAATGACTGTATCTGAATGTGAGTTGAGTAATACAACGGATTCAATGGAAGGCAGTAGTACAAATATGGAGACTGCAAACGAGGAAAACGTGGAAGGCCAGGTGCAGGAAATGGAAACAGATGTGACAAGAGTTGATGCAAGAAACAAAAGAGAAGAAACTTCAAATAGAATGATAGGAAAGGATGATGAATTTGAATATTATGAAGAGATTGAAGATCTTGGTGAATGTTTTGCCAGAGATGAGGAATTTGAATACTACAGAGACGAGGAAGATGCTAGTGACAGCGAAGAAGCTAAGTTAGCCTTCTTGGCAAGTATATCTAATATAAGTGAAGAACCAGACAACTATAGAGAAGCAATGAAATGTGATGAAAAAGAAAAATGGATAGAGTCAATGAATGAGGAATTTAGGTCTCATGAGAAGTGTAAGACCTGGGAGATAATAAGAAGACAAGATATGCCCAGAAACTCATCTATAGTAAAAGGAAGGTGGATTTTTAAAAAGAAATTTGATGCAAACGGAAATGTGAAGTATAAAGGAAGACTGGTTGCCAGAGGTTTTGCAGATACAAATTCATATGAAAGAGGTGAAATCTATGCACCAGTTGCTAGATTAAGTGATGTACGATTTATGCTGTCTGTTGCAAACAGTGAAGACCTAGAACTGAATCAATATGATGTGAAGACAGCCTTTTTGAATGGGTCACTGGAAAAACCAGTTTATATGGAAATTCCTGAAGGACTTTGTGAGCGAGTGGCATCAAAATTCATGAAACACAATGATAAAAGTGATACATTTGAGAAGAAATTTGTATGTAAATTAAATCGTTCAATTTATGGACTTAAAGTGTCGCCTAAGAGGTGGTATGTGAGGTTCTTGAACACAATGAAAAGACTTCGTTTTGAGCAGTACCCTTTTCAACCATGTCTTTTCATATGGAGGGAGAAGGAAAAATTTGCCATACTATTACTCTATGTAGATGATATACTGATAGCCTCAAATGGTAAAACAAAACTAAGAGAAATTGAAACAGCATTATTGGAGGAATACGAGATGACCAATCTAGGTGAACCAAGACAGTTCTTGGGAATAGAAATCAAACGAGATCGAATTAACAAAACAATTAAAATTAGTCAGAGGAAGTTTATAGACTCAATCTTACGTAAATTCAACTTTGAAAATGCGAAGAATAATCATATAACTACGCCTATGGTACCAAGTGATGACAATAAACAAATTAAGAAAGCTCAAAAAGATGAAGTAACAGACAATGACCTATTTAAATTTCCTTATCGTCAAATCATAGGGTCATTACTCTACCTTCAGGCTGGGTCACGACCTGATCTGACCTTCAGTGTAAATGTGATGAGTAGGAAGCAGTCGAACTATGATAAAGAAGATTGTACACGAGTGAAGAGAATATTGAGATACTTGAGAAATACGAGAGATCTTGGGATTGAATTCAAAAGTGATGGCGCAGGAATAGAATGCTTTCCAGACGCGTCGTTAGGTATGAATGACCCTAATGGTCAGTCTACAAGTGGGTACGCCATATACATAAATGGAGATCTGATTGCGTGGCGCACCAAAAAGCAGAATCATGTGGCTTTGTCCTCAGCTGAAGCTGAGTACATAGCGTTGAGCTTAGCATGTAGAGAGCTGATAAGTGTAAAAGAGATGACAAGACGACTGGTTAAAGTGAAGGTTAAACCAATTGTATGGGAGGATAATAGAGCAGCGATTGAGCTTACGCAGACTGATGAGTGTAAAACACTGAAACACATAGTAAACTTGTGTTATCATTATGCTCGGAAACTACACCATGATGGGGAAATTGAAATTAGGTGGATCAGCACCAACCAACAAATAGGAGATTTCTTTACAAAACCTCTGACTAAGGGAAAATTTTGTGAATTCCGGAACAAGCTTCTAACTAACGTATAATTTGTTATCATTAGAGCGCTGGAATTGATGTGATGACTGGAACCTAATGCGATGAAATTGATGCGACGACTGGAATCTAATGCGATGACTAGAATCTAATGCGATGAAATTGATGCGATGTCTTTAATACTTAATATGATGCGATGTTTGGAATTACAGTTTTGTATTTCATTTTTTTTACTTTGATTTTTTTTACTTTTCTACTTATGAATAGTCAGCAGCTGTGACTCATTAACTTTGAATTATTCTCGTTTCTTTTTCTTATTTCCCTTTAAATTGATGAAATAAAAGTTTCTTGCATACTATGTGAATGTGATTGTATTGGAATAAAATGCGAAGGCAAGCTAAATGCGAATTGAAAGAAGAACAATTGAAGGTGATGATATTTTACAGAGGACCAGAAGCCGTGGAGGGAGTGTCAAAATGTAAGTACGTTACTGCTCCTCTTACAAACCTGACTCCAAGTGACCGACCTAGCTAACATGCTAACCTTGGCGATACAACCTAGCGTGCCGGTATTGGAGTACCTTGCTCCACCACGATATACTGTTCCCTATTTAATTTCTTACGAGTTCTGTTGTTGTATGTCTTATGAAATTCTGTACTTGTCTACGTTAATAATATATAAATAAATACTTTTTGAGAAGACGATTTTATATTCGAACGCTCGACAGTATTATATTTTCCGACTCATTTTCTGGTCTTCTCATTTCTAAAAGTATATAAGGCGGAGTAAGTACCATCTATTTTCGTCATAATCATGTCTTATACATGCGATATTTGTCTACGGAGTTTCGCAAGTAGCGGTAATTTAACCATACATCTACGATCAACTCATAAGAATTCTCCTCAACCAGAAGTAATGTTTCCATGCGAAAAATTTTACAAGTGCAATGCTGTCTTTAGAACTGAAGAAAATCTACGATTACATGAAAAAATTCACGAAATAAGGTACGTTTGTGACGTCTGTGGGCTTAGTATATATCGTAAATGGAATTTCAAACATCATATGAGAACTAAACATCTATATAAGTAAGTGATGAGGATAAATTCTCTCATTTCCTACATGGCTTTCATTTGTCAAGTACACGGCTATTGTGAACACGATCGAGTCTATTGTATGTGTCGTACTTGCTGGAATTCGGTTCTAAGAAAGATAGAACATCGTCCTTTGCATTGTAATTACATTGTGAAAGGTAGGAGGGAAACTTATCAGTATAAATTCGGACTTGGTGTTTCAGATGATACGATTGTAAAGGGTTATTATAATTTGATTGATTCTGTTATTCATACAAATACGTACGCGACAGGTGAAGGTAGGATTGGGTCAAAATTTGAACTTACAAAAAACAAGATTTTTATTTATCCCGAGAAGGTCTATGCTGGACAAGAGATAATTCTGCACGCTCGTAATAGGAATATCGTCGACTTGAAAATTCGTAAAGGTGAAATTGTAGCTGAATTTCGAACGAATCATCCTATTTATACGATACTTTAAATGGCTAAGAGAAATTTTGAATTCTGGAAACAAGTTTCCTGTCTATATGTTGATGATGAACTACAGGCTAGTTGTGTTCTAGGAAGAATGACTGAAAAAGATAGGTCTATGCTCGAGTATTATGGTTCTGAGGGAAAACTTGAAATTCTGAATAAGATTATAAAATATGGTTACAAATCGGAGAATTATTTCGTAGAGCTTTTAAAAGAAATGAAAAAAAGAACTACTCTACCAGTTTATCACGACGATGAAGAGCTTTTCTGGCGTGCGGATTATTTTGGAAGATGGACCGAAGAAAAAATATTATTCATATCTCATACGTCTATATAAGTAAGTATATCGCGAAAAAATAATCATTGTCTTTCGAGACGGCTTACTGATCACATCATGGCTGCTTTCAAAGTTGATGGATTTGATGGTTTCTACTATAGATATACAAAAAACCCAGTAATCAGAGGAGAAAATAATACGATTTATTTCAATATTTGCGGGATTTATAATTTCAAGGTAGATTCAATTAGAGAAATTAAAACGGGTATTTTTCCTATAAATGATAGTTGTTTGAATTTTAAATCAGCGTCAACGTGTTGGTTACTCGAAGAAAATAAAATTATAATTCAGGAAACTGTTTTGATAGAAGGGCAAATCGTTTTTCGAATGAAGAATAACGGAGTGCGAGATTGCCTGGAATCATCTTTCCAACTCTACATGAAATTCGAACCCACATCGTTCGTTTACGAAAAAGAAATTGAACTAATTGAAAAAGATATTTGTCGTTTACATCCAATTTGTCAACACGATTTATATGAATGCGAGTGTATGGATTGCGGGTGCGGTGATGCTCAATGTCTTTTCATAGAATCAGTATTCAAAAAAGTTTCATGTTATTTTCACGAAAAATGTATAGAACATCGAGTTCTACTCTGTCAGTGTGTCATTTGCTATTCAGGTAAGACTTGCGCCGATGCGATTATCAGAGATGCAAAATCGACCACGTGTTTATATCATGAAGGATTCGAGTGCGAACACGAACAGTATATCTGTCAGTGTATTAAATGTTGGGGTTCGATGATACCGTGTGAATACGCAGGTAAAAACACCGTAGGAACAGCTGATGAATGGGAATGCGAAGATCATACTGTTTGTAAACACAAGCGGCTTTTCTGCGCATGTCATGTGTGTTGGAATTATTACGATCAGTGTACTGGTTTCAAATCGCGGAAATTAATTATATAAAAATTTTTTCATACAGTTTTGTGGGGTCGGGAATCACGACTATATAAGTGAGTGCACTGCAGAAAAATAATCATTGTCATCATGTTTAAAATTAAATCTCATTCTATACATACAAACTAAAAAAACATAAAAATAAAGTTGTCTTCCACATTCAAGATAATACTCTTTTCAAACCAGGAATTAACGAAATACCAAAAAATTAAACATCTTCTCCACAATATTAAAATCTCAAGACATGGCGAAATTATTTTCGAATTTGATAACCTAAACAACGATCCTTTCATCTCACTAAACCACACAGAAATTTTCATAACATTAAGAAACGACTAACTCCAAAAAAATATTCTCTCACACAACGGGATGTCCGGTCTACTCATTTTCAAAAGTGGGCCAGACGTCCTTTCCTACTACTTATATAAACAAACACTCCTTACATTAAAAACATGTATTTGATTGACAGGTATGGCCAGATGTTTGTAACATTAATTCTAAATCAACAGTTTGGATCTGTGAACGCGCTCTTTTGGCTCCTCTTAACACAAGTGTTGCAGCATTGAATACAAAAATACTTCAGGAAGTTGTTACAGAGGTAATGAAATAGCGTACACACAAACTACCTTTTCTTTTTCTTTTCAGTTTTCAATCTCATCTTGCACTTTGTTTATTTTTCTTATGTAGAGTCGATTATATCATTCAGTAGACACAGTTGTTGATGATGAAGATGCAACAAATTATCCAACCGAATTTTTAAATTCTATAAATGTACCTGGCATTCCTTCTCACGAATTATTGTTAAAAATAGGAGTTCCAGTTATGTTGTTATGTAATTTAGCACCTCCTTAACTTTGTAATGGTACACGGTTTGTTGTTAAAAGATTATTACCGCATTTAATTGAGCTAAAAGTTCTAACAGGCTGTGCTACTGGAGAGACTGTATTAATACCTAGAATACCTCTTATTCCATCAGATCTTCCATTTAGATTTAAGCGATTGCAGTTTCCTTTGCGAGTGAGCTTTGCTATCACGATAAATAAGGCCCAAGGACAAAGTTTCAATATTGTAGGAGTAGATGTAAGCGAAGAATGTTTTTTGCATGGACAGTTGTATGTAGCCTGTTCTCGAGCAACTAATAAAAATCAATTATTCATTCACAGTCGTCAGACTGTCACCACAAATGTAGTATATCCTGAAATATTGTAAAAATATTGTAATATAAAACAATTATAAAAAGACTATTTGTGAGTTGTTTGACTTTGACGATTTCAGTCATTATTTCATAAAAAGTGTCCAACACTATTTTCATATGTGGAAATATTATAACAGTATATAGAAAAAAAAAAAAAACATCGTTCATAATTATTGTTTCTACTCTCACTATAACGCTCTCTATAGGTAACTTATACACACCAGCGCCACTCCAGTACAACCGGACTAACTGGATGTTACTCCCACTATTCCCACCAACAACTCAGCTGTGAAGACCAACACACTCCCTATCCAACTCATGCCCATGATGAAATATTATCGCATGACGAAATATTATCGCATGTGTGACGACGTATTTATTTTTAACGTTTCATTCAACGCACGAATCTGATTAAAAGTCTTAAATTGTGAAGTTAATCGTTCTTAATTTACTCTTTTGAATATTGCGGTCGTATAATCTACTTACATCTATCTCACAATGGTTACACACATTAACGAGTTGCGAAATAAAATGATGAACGTCACTGTAACAGGCGTTGCACGAAGAAAATCAGATTTGCTTCCTCTCAAGAATAAAGGCGGTAATTACTTTTCATTTTATCTCTTCGATCACGACGGCAGTAATATCAGAGTTGTCGCATACAAAGATGCTGCAGAGAAGTTTTTCGCGACTTTACAAATAGGAAAATCCTACGAAATTTCCAAAATATCCGTTAAAGAAAATAAGTACCAAGAGAAGATTGAGTTACAACTTACTTTAACGACGAACTGTATAGTAAAGGAGATTCAAGATAATATTATTGTTCCGGCCTCCTATACAGTAATCGCAGAAATCAAAGAGAGTACTCAACCTATTGATGTAATCGGTCGCGCGGTGAGTGTTTATTCCACCGAACGCATTTTAAAGACAGGAGAAACCAAATCTGTGTCCATACTCACAATTATGGACCAGACTGCCTATATTGATGTTACGTTCTGGGCACACGCTGAGAGAATTAATGAAATTTCAGACGATGAATTATCAATGACCGTTATTGCTATTGAAGGTGCTACCATTAGTTCTTACAGTGGAGCGTATACGTTGAATGTGGGACAAAGAGCAGAAATTATAATAAATCCAGATAACGAATTGGCTGAGACATTGAAGACTTTATCGCAGGATACAACGTCGTTCAATCTTTCCCAACGTTCTAAGGCAACATGTAGCCAGGATACTTCACGATCATATCCCACTGCAGATCTCATCGCAACAATTAAGCGGAAGTTGGAGAAGTTGACGGCCAAAGAAGAGAAAATTAAAATGAAACGGTTCCTTTTTCAAGACCTATTGCGTCTATATGAAAAAGAATAATATTATTTCTGTTTTTTTATAATATTCATTTCTCTTTTTTTATAATATTCATTTCTCTTTTTTTTATAATTATTATCTATTGATTTTTTGTTTTTCTACATTACTGATTTCTGTTTTTCTATAATACCTATTGATTTCTGTTTTGTTTTTGGTTTTCTTTCTTACTTATTAAAGTTCATTTCTGTCGCTACAATGTGCCGCCCGAAGGGCGGGTAATTCAGCTAGTTAATTATATAAACGTCATACAGTTTTGTGCAAGATGAAGGGGGTCGGGAATCACGACTATATAAGTGAGTGCACTGCAGAAAAATAATCATTGTCATCATGTTTAAAATTAAATCTCATTCTGTGGGAAATTTCAGATATAATTACGATACATACAAACTAAAAAAAAATAAAAATGAAGTTGTCTTCCACATTCAAGATAATACTCTTTTCAAACCAGGAATTAACGAAATACATTCAGGAATATATCCATTCAGAAAACATACCAAAAAATTAAACCTCTTCTCCGCAATATTAAAATCTCAAGAACTAAACGATTACGACATAATGTTATGCGGTCTATTCATAGATAAACATGGCGAAATTATTTTCGAATTTGATAACCTAAACAACGATCCTTTCATCTCACTAAACCAAACAGAAATTTTCATAACATTAAGAAACGACTCATTCCTTAATTGAAAAGCGCCCCGTTCCAGGGCCCTTGAAAATGGAGTTACATTCAGAAATCATTTTGCAAAATAAAGGGAGCCCTAGATCAGGGCCGCCTTATTCTCGCACCTAAAAAAATATTCTCACACCTCATTTTTCAAAAGTGAACTCCAAAAAAATATTCTCTCACACTCACACGGGTCATTTTCAAAAGTGGGCCAGACGTCCTTTCCTACTACTAAAATGTATTACTAATGTTTTGAAAAAAAAAAAACAAAAAAAAAATGCTCAAGCCAAGAATGATTGCTACCACAAACTGTTTTACATTGGTGGGCTAAATACTTATTCTATTCATCCGTAGAATTTATTATAATTCCTTATTTTCTTCCAATTGTTGTAATACACCGATCATTCATTCATTGAATAATTTGTTGTTGACTTTTGATCGCAAGTTGGAGCACTCAAAGTAGGTACTCAATTCAATTATTGTTAGAGCTGCATTTTGCGTCTAAACCCAGTTTCTTTCCTTTGAAGTTCAACAACAATATTGTAGAAAAAGTTTTCTAACAAGGGCTCATATGAACAAGCTTGGAATCTATTTAATTAACAGGTTATGGGCCCAGGTAGGCTTTGTTAGAAGAGCGTTATACTCGCCGTGCCTGCGGCTACACTGATCGTGACGTAAGAAACTCATTGAACTCATCGGTGAAGCATGGCACTAACCTACCCTCCGGATCTTTGTGTGCGCTAGTACTGTAAACAACCTAATAATGGTCACCTCACCTATAATGGCCACTTTGATTTTCATTTGCTATTATTAAGATTTAAAAATACTTGTTGGCAACACTGAGCGCATCACGCAATTGCTTGACGTCATTCTAATGATTTCCGACTCGCGAAGTCAAAAAACATTTGAAAATAGTGGTGATAAGAATTTTTCTTTCGCGGCTCACGCCACAACAGTCTATTCGGAGAGGCCGGCTTAGAAAATTCTTAAGGTGAGTGAAAAACTAAAATCTATTACTGATCTACTCCTACTACAGATTTTTTTGTGCGGTAAAGCGCAACTAACATTAATTATTATCACTATTATATCCACGGCTTTAAATCATTTCCAAGTCTCTAATTACGATGATTATTTTCCTGGCCATTATTGGGCTATTATTTTTTGTCATTTTTTCAGTAATGGTCATCCGGTGGCCATTACTGGAAGATGCTAATTATTGATAATTCTGATAGTGGCCATATCAATTATTATGACTTATTTTAATCCTATTACGGAGTTAAATACGCTATTTCACTCACTTATTGCTCCACTGTATCTGTGATAGATGGGGAAAGTAAGAATCTTTCAGAAGTACTCAACTGTCGACGTCGAGAAAGCTCTTGACGAAATCCAAATGGGCCATAAGTTTATGGTGGTTGCTAGAAAGTATAAAATTTCAAGGACGACGCTTCGAAGGTACGCTCTACAACGAATGATTGGAGTGCCTCTTCGCACAACAATGGGTCCTGGAACTGCCCTTAGTACCAAAAAAGAAGATATGCTAGTGCGATGGCTCATTGAATTGAAGGAAAGAGGTTTTCCTGTGTGCCGAGAGGGATTAGCCACCAGTGTGAAAGTGAGTTCTGCCGAACTTCAACACTAGATTTTCAATGTTGAAGTGAGCTTATTGTATTTCTACATCAAGATTCTATGATTTCTAGAGAATGTTAGACAAGTCTCAAACAAAAGTGGAGAAGTTTGTTGATAATCGTCCAGGCTACAAGTGGATTATTCTTTTTGAAAAGAGACATTCCAAGGAAATTTCACGTAGAACTTCACAAATTCTAACTGTCCGGCGTGCAAATATTTCTGAAGAGAATCTCAGGTTGTGGTTCGACGATGTCAAGAAATATCTTGTAAATAAAGATCTATTTGACATCTTACAGGATCCGCGCAGAGTGAGTTCAAACTTTAGGTTGAGAATAACAAAGCTTACGCTGGTAGAGAGAATATGCGATGTAACTTACGTACTTACTGAAATTATTTGCAGGTTTATAATTGCGATGAAGCTGCTTTCATGCTGAATCCGAAGGGTAATAAAGTTTATGCTCGAGTTGGCGACAAAACTGTTTATAAGAGATCTGGTGACGAGAAGAAGTGCTTTACAGTGCTTTTCATGGTGAACGCGCAAGGTGAAAAAGTACCAACTGAGATTATTTATCAATATGAAAGAATTCCATTTAAAATATCATCGAAAGTACCTCGCGAATGGGGCATCGGTCGCTCTGAAACAGGTTGGATGACCTCTGCTACTTTCTTTGAGTACATAAGTAACATTTTTCTTCCGTGGCTAGTGAAAAATAATGTTCCAAGACCTGTGCTTCTTTTTTTGGATGGTCACGCCTCACATTTATCGCTTGAATTGAGTCTTTTCTGTAAAGAAAATGGTCTCGAGATTCTATCCCTATTCCCAAATGCTACTCAGGCACTTCAACCACTCGATCGAGGTGGATTCCGTCCGCTGAAAGGTGAATGGGTTAGAGAAGTTCGACAATTTAAAGACAAGGAGGAAATTGATTCACTTCCTATTGAAGATTTTGCTCTGTGCATGAAAAATGCTTATGATAAGATTTCTGATGCTACTATCAAGAATGCGTTTCGTGCTTGCGGAATATGCCCCTTTGACCCTGACGCTATCGATTATAAAAATTTGATCGTTAAACAACAAAAAGAGAATATTGTCGACTCTAGCTTACAGATCAATTCGAGTACTTTGCAGAATACGCTGCCAGTTGCAAATAATATTCATTTGAAATTTTTTGAAGATCGTTTGAGTCCCAGAAAATTAGCGCAGTTCAAAAAAGGTGAAAGCAACATCGACGACTCCCTTTTCAACTTCTGGAAAAAACTCAATGATGAGGTGGACAACGCTATTGTCAGTACTTCCAACGAAGAGATAGAAACACCGAACGAATCCATCTTCAGTACTTCATTTCCAGTGATCACTCCAACTACATCGTCATTCAGTTCAGATGAACAAATCTCTTACGTAGCAAACGTTTCTACTCCAAATACGACCAGGAGTTTGATAGCTCCTTTGGCTGAATCCACTCCTTCTCAGTCAATGAACAATCAAAATGTACAATCCACTCCTTTGGCTGAAACCACTCCTTCTCAGTCGAATAATCGAAATGTACAATCAATTCCTCCTCAGGATATCCCATCACTCTTCAAAAATACTCTTCCATGGCCTCTTGCTGTGAAAAGGAAAAAATCTAGGCTTAACGTGAAGGAAAAATTGCCGTTTTCCATCTGCAGTGAGGAATGGCAAAATTATCATATTAAAAAAGAAGCTGAGAAACAAAAAAAAGCTGATGGAATAGCAGAACGGAAAAGGATCAGATTACAGAAGAAAATTGAAAAAGAAAATAGTAAAAAAGAAAAGAAGAGAGGAAAAAGAACTAAAATTCCAATAACGTTTTTGGACGATGACTTATTTGACTCAGATCCAGATGATCCCGAACCTGCTTATCTTGTTGATGATGTAGATGATGACCCGGAAAGTTTTAGTGAGGAAGATGAGGAAGAAACCGAAATCAAACCTGGTTCGTTTCTTCTTGTACGATTGCAACTCGACGTTAAAAAAAATAAGAAGAAGGAAGTATATTATGTTGCCAAAGTTTTAAACATCATTTCAGAGAACAAATTTTTGGTGAAATATGCGCGGAAGAATGGAAAAAACAATAATTCTTTTTCATTTCCTCAAGTCGACGACGATGAAGCAGAAATCACTCGAGAGGATGTGGATTGTCTCCTACCCTCCCCTCTGCCATCAAGCACTTCCAGGCAAAAAGGAATTCTGCGTTTCCAATTTAATTTTGATGGTCGAGACTTACGATAACGAATTTTAAATGTGAAAAAAGACAGAAAAATTGGAAAAATTGTTTCATTTACGCGATAAAATTGTAATTTATGTTGTTTGTATACATTCATATGACAATTCAAAGATAGTTTTCATTAAAAAATTACGACCAGAGCATGTTCTGTCGTTCAATAACATTTTTTTGCAGTGACCATTACTGGGTGGCCATTATTGGATTTTTCGAATTTTGAGTGACCATTATAGGTTAAAATGAGAGTCATTTTTGGAGGAACAAATTTTGCTTAAATTTTGCATATTTTTCATATGTGAGAGTACCAAGTGATAGAGAATTTTATCTACTATTCAGAAGTGTTTGCCGCAAATTCAAAACCTGATTATAAAAAATTAAAAAAAATATTTTGAAAAAAAAAGTCCTTAAGGTGGCCATTATTAGGTTGTTTACCTGTAATATAGAAAGTACAAGTTTTATACTTAATCATGAGAATACATCTATTTCTTTCAAATTTAACGTTATTAATTATTCTAAAGCTATCAAGTTGGTTCTCCAATAGGCTTAATTAACACTGGCTTTCTTAATCCTGACGCAATTTAATTTTCTGTGTATTCCAAATTTTCATCGTTACCCTCACTCATAAATATGATAACTTTTGTTATAATGGCGGTAAGATGTCAGAGTATGTTTGTGAGTTTTGATTTTTGGCTCGCTTGTTAATAGAATACGGTGTTCAAGTCAAAAAACGTCAAATGTTGAGAAAGTTCTTGAATTCACTTCCAAAGGATTCCTATAAATCAGCTGTGGACGTTTTGAAAATCACTGGTCAACTGTAATCAATTATCAGACAGAGCTCCTCAGCTGCTATGTTCACAAATTCATCCTGCAGGGAAGTTCCAGAAAGGTCTTGTAATAGTGGTGGTGGTAATTCAAATAACAATGGATTGTCCTACCAGTCTGGTAACAATAATTAACGTTGGTGTTCTTATCGCTCTAATGCTGGTCATGGAAATTTCTTTAATGGTAATGCTAATTAAAGCGTTTCAAATTGGAACGTGTTGAGTGTAAGTAAACCTGATATGAAAAAGAAACGTTGTTTCAATTGTAATTTGATAGGTCATTTTCTAGTAAATGCCGAAAGCCAAAGAATCTGGATTGTAATATAACTTGTTCACTGTGTGCAGGCTTTGGTCATTTGTCAGGTCAATGTAAAAGCACAAAGAGCAAGGCTTTGTTTAAAAATACCTACGTTAGTGATCAAGATTATACTAACACATTCAAAGGGTACAAGTGTTTGTGGATGTCTAGTTCCAAAGCTCTACTCAGTGACGTTCAGCACCCTGATAATAAATCAGAAATGAAACGATTCTAGGGTAACGTTTTATATTGATTTGTACCATCGCTGGGGGGTGAAGATGATCACTCACGTTCTTTTTTTTTTTTTTTTAATCTGGTACTGATGCTACAAATGTGGAATGGTGGAGAAAGGTTCAATCTTTAGTTCTATACATTTTCAGCAATCATTCTTGTGTTTAATTGTGGTTTACTATCATGATCAGTGCAAATTTGTGATTGTTTTTTGATTTTTTTTTTTTACTATCTATTGCCCTGAATGAACGCATACAGGTGAGTTAACCTGTAAGTTATCATTTGATAGGGGGTGACGACAAAACAAAAAACACACACTAATAATGGTCAACAAGGCCAATACTATAAACAAAATTCTTATCATTGCCAAAACTTAGCTCAAACTAAATGTTACCGATGCAATGAATTCGGTCACACAGGTAAATTTTGCCCACTTTATGGTGACGCTACTTCAAATCCAAGCGGTCAGTATCGAAATAACAAAAAAGTAGCCGTCGTTATAAAAAAAATCTTCCAAGACAAGGAGCGAAGCGACTCAAGTGACTCGTTCGGCTTGCTCCGCTAGTCTTCGACTTGCGTCGCAACTACACCGAACTTGTCACTCAAAACGTCGCTTTCGCACCTTGTCATGAAATATACTATTTTTGTTACCTTTGGGAAAGCCGGAAGCTGCAGAGAAGACAACGTAAATAAGAAGACATCCTAAGCAAGAAGCCGTCCATCCGATAATCGACCACCTGTAGACTCCTCTCATTCTGTATTTTTGTATTCCGCTATATTTAATAAAGTGTTTTGTCCTTATTCGGATTTCTTTCATTGTGAAGTAGATATAGAATTTTCTGAACACGTACAACAAAAACGCTCTTTCTACAACGGTTTTTGGTAGCGAAAGTGGCGTTTATCTGGCACTGTCAAAACTGTGGGCAAAAAACGTGATGTGAGTCACCGAAAGTGTTTTTTCACTACTTCACTAGTGTAAATTTACTTTCGCGATTGAGTGACTGACAAACCTGCATTCTCACATTGCACTGCGCATTCTGTGCTTACTTCATCAGTTTTGGTCAGTTCGGCGCCAACTTGCATTTAGGTTCATTCGTTTGCTTATTTTTGTAATTTAATTACCTAAATCTATAATGAATTCGGACTTGGAAACTTATTCGTCGGATGAATTATTCAATTGACGCTGTTGACGACGACGATTTCTTTACATGGACGCCGCCAAATCTTGTCAATGAATCGAAACAGGCGTCAGATAAATTATTGCCCGACACATCGAAGGAGCGTTATTTACAAGCATACGATCGTTTCATAAGCTGGCAAAAGAAACAGAAGACAACCTCATTTTCAGCGCGGCGACACGCCACGAGAGCGCGCTGTTAATTATGACAAAAGCCAAAAAACCATGTTCAGTGTATATGAACGGGCACAAGTATTACCAATAGTACAGAACGGACACCGAAGGTGACCATTGGGATGTTAACCTAAGTTACGTAAGTTGGTAGCCGTGTTTGAACATGTGGGGGATAATTTTAACGTACCATGCTTCACGATGCGGAATTTGCAATTTTCAAATACGATTTAAATGATTACAATTCGTATTGTCGAAAAATTATATCCTATAAATCGTTTAAATACTTCAAGAGAATCGATAACTGAAAGAAGCAATTCTATTAATGAAGTATTGAGTCATCTACGACTAATTGAAAATCACGATTCTTATGGCCAAATACATTGAACGTAAAATCGTCACCCAGAAATTCAAGCGAGTGCGGCGAGAGAGGAAGGCGATTCTAGCGCTGCCAAACATAGGTTAACATCCCAATACGAGTCAGCCGAGGGTAAACATTCAGTGTGGCCAAGGTTTACCGCGCCAAAATAAATAACCGATCGCAATTTTCCCAGTCTGGCCAAGGTTTACCGCGTGAAATCATTTTTTTTTATTCGTCAATTAAAATTTTCTGGTCGAAGCTAGGTATAAGAAAAGAGTGAGACTTGAAAGGAGATCATAATAATAATACTGTATTGAAGCAGCTCTTTACTGACGAATTGAAGAATACTGGAATAATATTAATGCGGACTGTATTCGAAATTCGAATATTTGTATTGTATGAAAGAAGTATCTCAAGTTTTTGTATGGAATTGTTTGAAATTGGTTTTGTCCATGAGTTCATTTCAATTTGCGTTCGATGGTTTCGTGTTCCAGTACACAAGTAGTGAATTACAAGTAATTTATTGAAAGAAAATGAATCAATGGAAGTCCAGCTCTCGATCACATTCGATCATTGGTAAAGCTCTTCATCTTCGTGACACCTATTTTTGTTTGTTTGTCTCGAGTAACTTTATTACTATTCCTGCGTTTATAGATATAGTTCGATTGCTATTCCTAAATCAATGAGAAAGCTGAACGTATAGTACCTGAAGAAGAAACTACAGTATGGAGGAGACAGAGTCTTTCCGTTTGAAACAGTAGAATGACTACAATGAAGGTGTTCGATACATCAATGTCAATCTCAATGTTGGAAGTAAGTATCCGATGACTTTGAATGATTTTACTAAAGTTAAAGTCTTGTGTCAATCTTGTACATATTACTTTCATGAATGGTTATTACGTATTCTTATAAGAAAGATATCATTTTCGGCAGTAAGGTCGCAATCGTTACTGTGGGAATCTTGTTACTTGGCAGTAGTATGTGGAGTATTTATGGGCGATAATCTTGTTAGTATGGCGCCTGATTCCACAAGAATCAAGAACGACGTATTTCGCCTACAGTATTATAGCTTGCAGATGTTACAATTTACCAGAAATGAGGACACATGAGAATCAATTCGATTATACTCATTGCAGGAGTTATATCGTCCGAGATATGAGAACTGTTCATGGACAAGAGTACTCGTAGTATGATCGTTATTTGTTACAATGTCTACAATCTGTTCATAACCCATAATTATTACGTCATCTCACTCCTTTAATGATGAATGACAGATACAAGATAGGAAAGCTTGGAAAGTCAGAAAGATGATTAGCGATGACAAATAACTTTGGACGGTAGTCAAAAGAATTTCCAACTTGAATAGTCTGTCGAAATCTCCCGCACTGTACTTGAACAAAATTGCTTTCATAATATTCCTTCTCTATCATATTGTGTAGTCAAGTTTATATCTACGTTTTAAAATTTTGTTATTTCTAGGTTGACCTGCCATGGACATAATGTAAATTGAACCGATCCATCGTCACTTATTATTTCGGACTTTGTTCTGGGTCTTCCAGATGGAATGTACAATGCGAGAAATTTATTGTGGCTTAATTGTAAGAATAAAGAGTCGGCGTATATTTGCTAAATTCAACTTGTTCACATTTGTGAAGAATAAATAATTTATTGTCTGTAATGTGCAATTTGTATCATTTTTGCTTCTGTTTTTCGCAAAATAAATTGTGTGAGTATCTATAGTACATGCCTGAGAGCAATCATAGAGTGTAATAGTGGAAACATAATCTCGGTCTGCCTGCTACAATATGGAAATGCTGAACGATTTTTGAAAAAAAAAAAAAAACGTGAATGCTTTCTACGAATTCTATATTATTGAAATTCTGTGTTAGTGATGATGTTCGTTTGGAAGAAGGAAGTTGGAAATAATTGTCCGTATAGCAACGATCGCGACTATATGAGTCGTTAATCCTTCAATTTTTCTTGTTTGTATACTTATGTAACGGTAATTTTATTCATGAAACCTCCATTGACAAATTCTAATGTTTGGTTCGACCATTTTCCCTGCAACTGTCTTCTATGTCCAATACCTTACTTAAATATTTCATGAGCTAGTATTATTATTTTTATTAAACATTCGCCTCAGTCTCGTAGTCCTTTTTTTTTTTGGTTTTCTCTCCTGTAAGAAACGTACAAAACCCGAACGAACATCGCGTAAAAAAATATTCACTTTCAATGAAATTTCATTTTCTTTCTACCAAGTTCCGATAGTGAAGTACCGATTCCAAATACGGTCATCAAAATTCAAAGACAATTGATTTCACGCGGTAAACCTTGGCCAGACTGGGAAAATTGCGATCGGTTATTTATTTTGGCGCGGTAAACCTTGGCCACACTGAATGTTTACCCTCGGCTGACTCGTATGGTTACCTTCGGTGTCCGTTCTGTACCATTGGTAATACTCAACGGGCACTGAGCAACCACTCGCAATACTCGCATTTCGAACGACGCGTCTATAGATACCTAAAAGAGACAAGGTAGCTAACTCTCCATATGCGCTGTGTTAAAATCGAGTACCAATTTTTGTCGAGCTAATTCATGTGCCGAGAGATAGCGCCACTGTATTGTAGGGCTAAGTTAACATTGCGCTTATGGACGTTTTTCAGTATTCATCAATTATCTCGGAGACCGTTTATTTTTACGAAAAAATGAAAAGAACAAAATTTATTCCCCTTGTAATTTCCTATCGTCTGAGACCTATTTCATATTTTGAAAAAAAAAAATTCAAAGTAGGTCTCATTTGATAGGAAATTACAAGGGGAATAAATTTTGTTCTCTTCATTTTTTCATAAAAATGAACGGTTTCCGAGATAATTGATGAAAACTGAAAAACATCCATAAGCGCAATGTTAATTTAGCCCAAGAATACTGTGTCGCTGTGTTGGCGTGCGGTGGAACACTAGAACTAACGAAGTTAGCTATCTTGTCTCTTTCAGGTATCTATAGACGCGTCAAGCCGTCAACGCTTGCGTCATCATTGTTAAAGGACGTGTCTTTTGACGACATTTTGAACGAAGTGATGCTGAAAGTGTTCTCCGCTAGATGCGCTATTCGCACTCACCAATTTAATACATTCCTGTAAAACGTCGTTCGAAATGCGAGTGGCTGCTCAGTGTCCGTTCATATAGGCAGATTACCGACTCGTTTCAGTGTAGCTCAGACAGTTTATTGTATTGACAAAAATGTGTGCCGAATAAACCATTAATTAATTACGTACCATCACTGCTATAGCTTCCCTACTTTGATCAACTTTCAGAGAAACTCGCTCCTAATACTCTATGGTCTGTATACTCCACAATATAAATATTGCAACTTATGAAAGGGTGAAATCATTTCTATCGCACGGTTCTGCTGGATATTCTACTAAGAAAGCGGAAATATTTTCGGCTGAGGATATTTCGAAGTTCCTTCATGAAACATCCGACAAGGAATATTTGGACGTCAAAGTAACGGTAATCTTTGGAATACTAGGCGCTCTAAGGATGGATGAAATGAAAAATATCCTTGTGGATCACTTGGAAGATCATGGTAACTTACTGCTTGTAAAGATTCCAAAAATAAAGACTAAGGTCGCAAAATCATTTACTCTCGATTCTCGTGAATATTATTTTGAAAAAGTGAAGAAGTATCGAGCATTAAGGCTGAAGAATGCAGAAACTGATCAATTTTTTAAAAATTATTGTAAGAAAAAATGCATCAAACAACCGATTGGAATCAATAAATTCAGGAAAATGCCCAAAATTATTGCGGCATTTTTAGGGTTGAAGAATGCTGAAAAATACTCTGGACACAGTTTTTGTAGAAGCAGTGCCTCATGGCTCGCTAATGCTGGTGCAGATATGGATCGATTGAAGAGGCATGGATGCTGGAAGTCACAGAAAATCGCTGAATCTTATGTTGAAGGATATTTACGCTACAAGGGAGAAACTGAGAATGGGATCGAATAGCATGAATAAAACGCCACATGAAGTAATTTTTGGAGTACCACCAGAGCTTTCAAATCTACGTGTGTTTGGTGCTATTGCGGCCGTCCAAACTCCGAGACAGAAAAGAGAAAAGTTGGCTATGAAGAAAGAAACGGATGACGTGAAATTGGGACCAAATGCTAAATTTATGGTTCTAGTTGGTATCACCTTGACTGGTTATAAGTTTATTGATGTATTCAAAATTTTTATGCAAACACAAAGTACTCACAGCTACTTTTAATCCAGGAATTTGGGTGAGGTACATGAAACAAAGGGAGTAACTCTGGGCTTTAATATTATTTGGAATTTCTTATTTAGATACACTAGTTTCTTTGTACCTCTTCATCTCATAGGTTGTATTCTTGATGAGGCAGGCGCCCCGGCAATTTATTAGGGTTACACCGGGAGGAAGATCTCGATGTGGTAGAAGATTTTGAAACTGGACAAAATATTACCAGACCATCGGCTCAGAATACTGCAGCACGAATTCTAAATATCGCAAATTGTAATACCGGAAATCTGTCAAGAAATGCAAAAAGTGTTCGCGATGAATTTACAAGTTTTTTCATTAATGAAGGAAACGGCTTGATCGTGTAAACGGGGCTTGAGAGTGGGATTCCGAAAACGAGCATTCATCGAATCTTGACGAAAGTATTGCATAAACGGAAGATTACAGGTACCGCACTTCCTGAATGATGAGCAGAAGGCAGACAGAGTGCGTATCGCGCAACAACTGTTGACGCGCTACGAAAATGAAGGGGAATCGTTTCTCGAACGCATTATTACAATGGACGAGACGGACGAGACGTGGATCCGTGATTTCGAACCTGAATTAAAGTCACAGTCTAATGTTTGGGCAAGCCGTGGGGAAAAGCGCCCTCAAAAAATTCGGCGACAACAGAGCAAAGTAAAACAGATAGTCGTCTTGGCATATGACTCCAAGGGTGTTATCGCGTCCTACAAAGTTCCGCAAGGCTCTAATATGAACGCAGTAACGTACAAAGATTATTTACAGAATACACTCCGCCCTAAAATACGGAAAAGTCGTCCAGGTATGCTGGAGAAAGGAATAATCATTTTGCAGGACAATATTATTGCAGGGTTCACTGTGCCTCCAGCTGGGGAAATCTTCCTCATCCTGCCTACAGTCCAGATATGAGTCCCTGCGACTATGATCTGAACCCTAAGTTGAAGGAGCCCATGCGGGGAGTCCGTTTTCCAGACATTGAAACACTGATGGCTCGAGTAACCCTGGAAATTTGAAGGATCAACAAAGAGAAGGTTTTAAACAGCATTCAAAAATTACCAATGTATGCCAAAACGCGCGAGATACCGGTTTGGAGGAGTGAATCAAAGCGAGGTAATCAAGCGGCCCAGGATAATAACGAAAAGGATTGGCGATCGAGTATGACCGCCAAGATTGGTAAAAATAATCCGACGGAGGAAAATAAGGCTAACGATTCGGAAGGTAAGAATAAACCTTACTCATTTCCTAAAAAAAGTACAGTCCATGTTGCACAGGGAAACGAGATTCCATCCGGCAGAAAGATCGCAGTAAGCGAATGGAAAAATCCTAGAAAATCACCCACGCCGTTGATTGAACCAAATATTTTGGGAAATCAAGATGATAAATGTGATGATGGATCGAAAACGCCCAAGAATGTTGATGTAGGAGTGGCTAGCGCCATTCAGAAAATTGGAAATGAAACTCCGCTCATGGTTAGTCACGGAGTTGACGATGAGGTAAATGGAGGATTAAAAGTAGATAAATTCATGCTCGATTCTGGAGCTACGCAAAATATGACCGGTGAGTTGGGTAATTTAGATTATGATATAGAGCTAGAAAGTAATTTTAGCACTCGAGGTTTTAAAGATGAATTCATTTCAAATCCCACTCATCGAGGAACAATGGACGTTATAGTTTGTACAATAAAAAATGAGATACGACGTATAACTATATTCGATGTACTTTATGTTCCTGGTTTGAATACAAATATTATTTCAGAAGACGTACTCACCCAATCGGGGTACGAAATAAAGTTTACCGATACGTATGCGCACGTCTATGAAAAGAACGATGAAGAAAAATCTGTGATGCTAGCCGTTAGAAAGAATCGAGCAAAATGGATAAAGTTCATTTCGGTAAAAGTTGCGGTAAATTTTTCAGATTATGAGATTCTAAATAGTGAATTTTCGATCAGTTCAGTTTTTCATGCGTCGGCAACTGTAAATCTAAACAAATCCAACTTCAAACGCAAACTCAGCTGATAAAATATCCGTAATTACAAACACACTAACAAATTTTTTCACTATTTTTCTTGAATTCGGGGACTTTTTTCCCCACATAGATTCGATTCTACAGAAACAAGTTTCATTCTATGAAATTAAATTTTTACCCTGCCCCTTCCCCTCTCTAGGTCTTAAATCGCACGAAGGAATTTTTTCACTATTGTACCGGGATTCAGTGTCTTCTCTTTACATAGATCCAACGTAAACAAGTTCATTCTGAGAAATTCAATTTTTGCCTTGCACCCTCTCCCTCTCTGGGTCTTAATTTGAACAAACGAATTTTTTCACTATTTTTTCCGAATTCAGCATACTTTTTTCACTAAAGTTCCACTACAAAACAGATTTTTGTCCCACCTAGAATGATTTCGATTCTGGCCCACACTTAAGTGTGTACTCGTATCTTCGATTTTTCACCGGTTCCAGAACGTTCCAGTGACTGGAGAATTTGTTGACTATTTTTTTGAACGCGGCGAATGTGTTGACATAAGAATTGACCTAATCGATGAACGAAATAGCAAAAATCACGGTTTTCCAGGTTGAAAAAGTGTTTTTTTTCGATTTTTTATCGTTTCCAGAACGTTTTAGTGACTGGAGAATTTTTTGACCATTTTTTTTTGAACTCGGTGAATGTGTTTACATAAGAATTGACCTAATTGATGAACGAAATACCAAAAATCACGGTTTCCCAAGATGGAAATGTATTTTTTTTCCGATTTTTCAAAGGTTCCAGAATGTTCCAGTGACTGGAGAATTTTTTGACTATTTTTGTTGAACTCGGCGAATGTGTTTACAAGAGAATTGACCTAATCGATGAACGAAATACCAAAAATCACGGTTTCCCAGGATGGGAATGTGTTTTTTCTCGATTTTTTACAGGTTCCAGAATGTTCCAGTGACTGGAGAATTTTTTGACTATTTTTTGTGAACTCGGCGAATGTGTTTACATAAGAATTAACCTAATCGATGAACGAAATACCAAAAATCACGGTTTTCCAGGTTGAAAAAGTGGATTTTCTCAATTTTTTACGATTTCTCCAACGACTGGAGAATTTTTTGACTATTTTTTTTTTGAACTCGGCGAATGTGTTTACATAAGAATTGACCTAATCGATGAACGAAATACCAAAAATCACGGTTTTCCAGGTTGAAAAAGTTTTTTTTTTCTATTTTTTACCGTTCCCAGAACGTTCCAGTGACTGGAGAATTTATTGACTATTTTTTTTTGAACTCGGCGGCCGTATTTACAAGAGAATTGACCTAATCGATGAACGAAATACCAAAAATCACGGTTTCCCAGGATGGGAATATGTTTTTTCTCGATTTTTTACAGGTTCCAGAATGTTCCAGTAACTGGAGAATTTTTTGACTATTTTTTTGAACGCGGCGAATGTTTTGACATTCTTATTGACCTAATTGATGAACGAAATACCAAAAATCAAGGTTTCCCAAGATGGAAATGTATTTTTTTTTTCAATTTTTTAAAGGTTCCAGAATGTTCCAGTGACTGGAGAATTTTTTGACTATTTTTGTTGAACTCGGCGAATGTGTTTACATAGGAATTGACCTAATCGATGAACGAAATACCAAAAATCACGGTTTCCCAGGATGGGAATGTGTTTTTTCTCGATTTTTTACAGGTTCCAGAATGTTCCAGTGACTGGAGAATTTTTTGACTATTTTTTGTGAACTCGGCGAATGTGTTTACATAAGAATTAACCTAATCGATGAACGAAATACCAAAAATCACGGTTTTCCAGGTTGAAAAAGTGGATTTTCTCAATTTTTTACGATTTCTCCAACGACTGGAGAATTTTTTGACTATTTTTTTTTTGAACTCGGCGAATGTGTTTACATAAGAATTGACCTAATCGATGAACGAAATACCAAAAATCACGGTTTTCCAGGTTGAAAAAGTTTTTTTTTTCTATTTTTTACCGTTCCCAGAACGTTCCAGTGACTGGAGAATTTATTGACTATTTTTTTTTGAACTCGGCGGCCGTATTTACAAGAGAATTGCCCTAATCGATGAACGAAATACCAAAAATCACGGTTTCCCAGGATGGGAATATGTTTTTTCTCGATTTTTTACAGGTTCCAGAATGTTCCAGTAACTGGAGAATTTTTTGACTATTTTTTTGAACGCGGCGAATGTTTTGACATTCTTATTGACCTAATTGATGAACGAAATACCAAAAATCACGGTTTCCCAAGATGGAAATGTATTTTTTTTTTCAATTTTTTAAAGGTTCCAGAATGTTCCAGTGACTGGAGAATTTTTTGACTATTTTTTTTTTGAACTCGGCGAATGTGTTTACATAAGAATTGACCTAATCGATGAACGAAATACCAAAAATCACGGTTTTCCAGGTTGAAAAAGTTTTTTTTTTCTATTTTTTACCGTTCCCAGAACGTTCCAGTGACTGGAGAATTTATTGACTATTTTTTTTTGAACTCGGCGGCCGTATTTACAAGAGAATTGACCTAATCGATGAACGAAATACCAAAAATCACGGTTTCCCAGGATGGGAATATGTTTTTTCTCGATTTTTTACAGGTTCCAGAATGTTCCAGTAACTGGAGAATTTTTTGACTATTTTTTTGAACGCGGCGAATGTTTTGACATTCTTATTGACCTAATTGATGAACGAAATACCAAAAATCACGGTTTCCCAAGATGGAAATGTATTTTTTTTTTCAATTTTTTAAAGGTTCCAGAATGTTCCAGTGACTGGAGAATTTTTTGACTATTTTTGTTGAACTCGGCGAATGTGTTTACATAAGAATTGACCTAATCGATGAACGAAATACCAAAAATCACGGTTTTCCAGGTTGAAAAAGTTTTTTTTTCTATTTTATACCGTTCCCAGAACGTTCCAGTGACTGGAGAATTTATTGACTATTTTTTTTTTAACTCGGCGGCCGTATTTACAAGAGAATTGACCCAATCGATGAACGAAATACCAAAAATCACGGTTTCCCAGGATGGGAATGTGTTTTTTCTCGATTTTTTACAGGTTCCAGAATGTTCCAGTGACTGGAGAATTTTTTGACTATTTTTTTTTGAACTCGGCGAATGTGTTTACATAAGAATTAACCTAATCGATGAACGAAATACCAAAAATCACGGTTTTCCAGGTTGAAAAAATGGATTTTCTCAATTTTTTACGATTTCTCCAACGACTGGAGAATTTTTTGACTAATTGTTATGAACTCAGCGGAAGTTTTTCCATAAGAATCGAGCTATTTGAGAAACGAAATACTGAAAATAGATTTTTGTCCACCTAAATTTCAATTCTGTACCATAGTGCACTGTAACTCACGCTACCTGCATTTCCTTTCGAAAAAAACTTAATTTTTCGTGTTTTGTAATTCAGTTAAAATTTTTTATCAAGGTAAATATAATATGGTTCATATATTTATACGCATCCAAACAAGGTTCATCAAGCATTTTTAGGAGGATGCAGCCTCATTTTAATCCTCAATTTTGCCCATTTCAAGTGTATCTACAGTTTCTATACACCATTTTCAAACTGCTTCTTGAAAAAAAAAAAATAAATAAAAAATAAATACTTTAAGTGGGTGATTTAGTTTTGAAAATGAGGGCTATTAGGCTGCGGTCGTTTTTAGAATATATTACACCTACATTCGAAATTTTGAACTCGCAACTTTCGTTTTACATACGTTCTTGTGTACCGATTATATTCGCCGAGGCCGCTCACTTTTTGATACTGCGCTCTCACGGTCTCTTATAGGTAAAGTATGCCTTAGCTCAACTCTAGAAAATTAACTTCTAAACTGCGCACCTTCATATTAACAAGTTGAAAAAACATGCTTTGTTGATCATCTCCACCCCCAAAACGGTACCTCATTTGAAGTGTTGAAAACTGGGGGCATACTTTGCCCCCTAAGAGATACAATATGAGCCACTCTTTGGAAGACGATAATTTTGAGGTAAGTGTGGGGAATTTAATATCAAATGTTGCAAGGTTAGAGCTATTTTCATTTCAATTTTATAACCCTCCGAGCACCCCTTCCCCACAAGTACCACTAAGAAAATCTCAAAAAGCTGGCTCACAATAAAGACCACGCATCTCCTCAAAAACTACTGTTTGGATTCCCATACAATTTGGCCAAGTTGTAGTAGATTATCTCAAGTTGGGATTGTGCATTTTGTTTTTCTAGATTGGATGTGTAGTCGTACAAAATGCTTTTCTCGAGCGAACTATTTTTAGACTTACTAACACAAAAATTTTAACATCAAGAGATATATATGGCATCTTGCCTACAGCAAAGTTTATTCTCCGACCCATTTGTGGGCATTTATCCTCATTTGAGAGCGAACCAGTTTAAGTATGCGATCCCCTGAAGAGTTTCACACACAAGGCCACAATCGGCGGTAAGAATATCATAATTTGGGAATATGTACTCTCAAACGAGAGTCGCACTATTGTCAATTCGTTTGTGCCAGTTCAACAAAATTAGTACGAGAAAGAAAAACTGATATCAAAGCACGGAAATCGCCATTTCTCATTTATATCACATAATTGAACCAATATAAGTGTCTCTATTCTTTTCGATCGTAGACGCAGCTCTTTCTACGATGTATTATTAATCGTGATTCATAATTTTACACTGTACAAGCAGAGGTCCCCTATAATTGTAACAATGACTCACAGTAACGTGAATTCGATGTAGCTGAAAATATTACACTAACGCGATACTATCACAACAATGTCTACTGCCTTACATTATACGAATTCATTTCCCAGTAGACATACGAGTGGTACAAAAAAAAAAATAGAAAAATAGAAAAAGTTTGCAATCCCGTAAAATTTCGATAACGTAACTTACGTTTCAGCACTCGTATTTCGTCAAAACGAAAAGCTATAACAGTGTATACATCATCCAATTACTTAGATAGATCACGATCTGACTGCGTTATTTTCTTCGGAAACGCTTTCCATGATTTCTCTTTGCGCTTTTTGCTGACGATTCTTCAACACTCTACCGCTAGAAAATCCTACAACAAGCACGTCACAGGACATCAGTATTGCGTACATCGAAAGAACATGAGTAAAAACCGAATCAGATAAGTTTAACGAGTCACCAGTGATTTTAAATTTTATCATTGTAAGATAGAACAGCAAAATGACGCTGCATACTAATTTAATCCCGAGATATCATTTCAAAAAAGTTTTTTATTCGCAAACAATCACAACAGAAAAGTAAACAATTTCGCTACTCGACTGCTCTTTTTATAGGCATAAGATTTTTCTCGATCCGCCACAGGAGTTCAAAGTACTTTCTTGGTTTCAATTTCATCAAACAAATAAATTAGACAGGCCCGCCGCCATATCATTTTATTCTTATCTCAGCCATAAACTAAAATTTTGAATTTAAGATAAAGCCTGAAGATGGATAGAGTACGGATTCAAGACAGGGTATCTTCTCATCCTCACAATGAAATGACTAGATTACTCACACGGTTTTAATTAATTGTCACCACAGCTTACTGAATAGATCTTTCAAGTATCAAGATGAAAAATTACTGCATGACAAAGAAATACTCATCGATTCCCTCTGCCAATTTTCTTGAAATTTTGATTCCTTACGAAGTACTTTTCACTATTCTATCTAGATTTGGAGCCGAAATTACACGGCAAAGACGATTTAGAAAAAAAAAAGGTCGTACACATAATCATTTCTTTCTTTCGAAATAATTTTCTCTACTTAGAAGCTTTCCTCTATAGTTATTTCACTCATTGCTAAGTCTCTGGTCTCAACAGCCTAATACCCGAACCTTCCTATCTTGTCAAATGCTCTCAGCCTACGTAATTCACCCATCCGTTACTTCGATCCAATCTAGGCACTCACTCTCAAACTTACGCCCTTACTTTTTTCGTACACAATGCGGGACCACTAAGGTACGTAGGAATTTGCTTCATCACCCTCCCCTTCCTTTATTCAATAGCATTGGTCTACTATAATTAATTCCTAAAACGAGTCTGCAGTTGTACGTTCTTCTAGATTATGGCTATTCATATTGAAGAGCTGCAAAATTACGAAACCGCAATGGATACATGAAGTACTTGACCATATTTTCGGATGACAAAATATCTTTTGAGTGACAGAGGAAACGAAAACAACGATACCTACGATATAACAATGAAAAAAAACAATTTTAATAAAACCCTCGTCCGGCAAATTCTTCTTGAGAAGAGAAACGTCATCATCGCTGAAATTATGACTCGATAAGATCTGCCAAAGTGGAGTGATAGCGCTTTTCGACTCTCGTCCTCAATTGTCGGCCAGTCTACACTGCTGCACACTGCATACACCACTCTTTCCATCATTCAGTGTTGTAGGAGCTTCTTGTGGACGAGGAGCCGTTTTCAAAGAGGTAGTGTTGCAATCAACGGGTTTAGAACCAAATGGGCGTAGTGCTTGTCCAAGGAGGGGTGTCTGTCCTATTCGCACTGTGCTCACGGCTGAGGGAAGATATTTTTGACGGATTTCTTTTGAATAAGGTTGTCATTCACCTTCGCCTGATGCTTGAAGACCTCAACTCCCTTATACAAGGCGTCCGAATTCAGCAGGACATGGACAAGAGGGTGGACGAGGCAGTTGAAGGCAGCAGTGAAAGTATCTCCCAGAGGGCCTCTCCGTCTCTACAGACTCCTCAAAGTTCATGAAAAGAATATGCCTTCACGGCCTGTCATGTCTCATGTTTCTGCCTCCACTTCCTTTTTAGTAAGATTCCTTGTCAAGTGGCCCGAAAAGTACATAGAGTTCGAATCTCTGTACTCCACTAAACATTCTTGTCCCTGGTCGCAAACATGGAGGATTGTGATCTCGATGTTTTAGATTTATTTCCGCATATACCTAAAGCCTCCTTCATACAGTTTATGAATGAATCACTTCTGGCCACTCAGGTTTTCCAAGAAGAAATTACCGAATTCTTCAACCTTCTTGACCTCTGCCGCACGACAACAAAATCTACGGGTTTCCTAGTGACACGGGCATAGCATCCCTAATCTCTAAAATTAACATGAACAGGTTCGAAAGTCAGCTTTTTGACCTGTTGATGTTTTTTCTCTACCCCTAACCTAATTTAAAATCCTAGGACGAAAGGCTCTAGCCGGGTAAGGGGGGGGGGGGAGAAACGGCCTTGGTCGGAAAATTTTTCAAATGTTCGTCAAAATGTTATCCCCAATGAGAAAACTTGAAATCCAAAAAATTGGACCCGTCCGCTCACCCACATGGTCTGCAGAGCTATTTTTAGGCCTAAAATCCAAATGGCTATATCTCAGCCAATAATGATCGCACAGCGATAAAACTTGAGGACATTTTAGTATATGTGAACGTTCATCCATGGTATTTTTTTCAACAAAAAAACATTCATATTTTCCCTAGTTTCTAGCTATAACAAAACTTCAAACTCGAATAAAAAAAAAATCGGGGGGGGGAGGCACCTGGGGAAAATCATTCATTTGAAGCGCCATACCCTCTACTACAACATACATGAGTACCATAGTCCTCGGTGAGGTGCAACATTCCCAAAAAAATCAATATTTAATGAATTTCTGTGATTTTTCCTTGAATAGCGGGGTGAACTATGACTGCTACCGCAATAGACCGCGAGAAATCAATGGTCAATGTTCGAGGTGAAAAATACGCACTCCTCTGTGAGATGACATGGGAATGTTGATAAACCAAAAATATATTTTTAGTATTTCGTTTATCGATTTGGTCAATTCTTATGTAAACACGTCCACCGCTTGAGTAAAATAGTTGAAAAATTCTCCAGTTGCTGGAACAGTCTGAAAATAGTAGAGAAGTGAGGAAATCCACTTTTTCAACCTGGAGAACTGCGATTTTTCATATATCCTTCATCAATTAGGTTAATTCTTAGGTAAACGCCGAGTTTGAAAAAAATAGTCAAAAAATTCTCCAGCCACTGGAACCTTCTGGAAATAACAAATAATCGAAGAAAACCTGGAGCCTTCTGGAAACGACCAATAAACGAGAAAATTCACTTTTTCACCCTGGAGGACCGTGAGTTATGGTATTGTGTAATTCGCTTCCATGGGCATGACGTAACGAGAATTTTCATGAATTCCCCCGCTCATTCAAATTCCGGGTCGTAGTTGTTCTCTCACCGCGGACTGACAACAGAAAAAATCTTTTTGGTATCATTTCCTCCGATTGGCATAACACAATAATCATTTTTGCATACTCCCCTGCTTCGACTGACCGCGTCACCGCGGACTCACACCTGAAAAACTCTTATCGCTATCATTCCCTTCCATCCGCATAACAGAAGTAGATATCCTCGATTTTTTATCATTTCCAGACAGTTCCAGCGACTGGAGAATTTTTTGAACATTTTTTTTCAAACACGGCGAACATGTGTACCTAAGAATTCACCTAATTGATAAACACAGTACCAAAACTCACGGTTCTCCAGGGTGAAAAAGTGGATTTTCTCGATTATTTGTCATTTCCAGAAGGTTCCAGTGGTTGGAGAATTTTTTGACCATTTTTTTCAAACTCGGCGGACATGTTTACCTAAGAATTAACCTAATTGATGAAGGATATATGAAAAATCGCAGTTCTCCAGGTTGAAAAAGTGGATTTTTCACTTCTCTACAATTTTCAGACTGTTCCAGCAACTGGAGAATTTTTCAACTATTTTACTCAATCTAACGTACTCCACCTCAGCGGTGGACGTGTTTACATAAGAATTGACCAAATCGATAAACAAAATACTAAAAATATATTTTTGGTCTATCAACATTCCCATGTCATCTCACAGAGGAGTGCGTATTTTTCACCTCGAACATTGACCATTGATTTCTGGCGGTCTATTGCGGTAGCAGTCATAGTTCACCCCGCTATTCATGGAAAAATCACAGAAATTCATTAAATATTGATTTTTTTGGGAATGTTGCACCTCACCGAGGACTATGGTACTCATGTATGTTGTAGTAGAGGGTATGGCGCTTCAAATGAATGATTTTCCCCAGGTGCCTCCCCCCCCCCGATTTTTTTATTTATTCGAGTTTGAAGTTTTGTTATAGCTAGAAACTAGGGAAAATATGAATGGTTTTTTTTGAAAAAAATACCACGGATGAACGTTCACATATACTAAAATGTCCTCAAGTTTCATCGCTGTGCGATCATTATTGGCTGAGATATAGCCATTTGGATTTTAGGCCTAAAAATGGCTCTGCAGATCATGTGGGTGTGCGGACGGGTCCAATTTTTTGGATTTCGAGTTTTCTCATTGGGGACAACATTTTGACGGACATTTGAAAAATTTTCCGACCAAGGCCATTCCCCCCCCCCCCCCTTACCCGGCTAGAGCCTTTGAATTTTGGGAATCCTCCACACATCACCATTCTCCCTCTCTGGTCCAATTCAATTGTATGTGCTAGGATGTACTGGACTCATCATCCAGTAAAAGGGGATGGCAAAACCTTCCTCCACTATACTAGACTTGACATATTGTGTACTAGCATAAATACTAAGCTTGATATTCTGTACAGGAGGAGGCAAACGAGTGGAGCTATCAATGGGGCCACGAGCCACTCATGTATGCCTTCAATGTAATGGGCTGAAGTAGGCTCGAGTTCCCTAAACGGAGGTCCAAAGTTATACTAGGCTATACTGGACCAAGAGGAGAAGACGAACAAGCAGCGCGAGTGAGCCCGTCAATAAACCATGAGCCTAGTATACTGTATGGGTTTGACATACTGGATCACTAATATTCTCATTCTTTAATTGGAAGGAACAAATGGCGAGTACGACAAGACACATTCATTGAGACGTTTTTCGACATTTACTGTCATCATCAGAATGAGAAAACCAAAACCCGACAACTACAGTAAAACAAATTCGTCAGATAAAAAATTACAGGAAAGAAAGACAGAGTGACGTGTGCCATACTTCTACCGGGCAATCGCGACAACAGAGTAGGTATGATGTGTCCACCTTGAAGATAAATAAGTAAATGTAAGAAAGAGCCATTCATTAATTCTTCGTATTCATTACTATCGTTCTCGGATCATCGGATGACTCATCACCTCTTCATCGTCATTTTCGTTTCTTCTTTCACTTTGCAGATGATTTTTCAACCAAAAACTAGCTAATAAATAGATTTCTGCGGTTTCATAATTCTACACGTCCCTAGAAGTCCGTGAATTACGTCAAGTGTCCTTTCTCCCTCTTCGAAAATATTTCGAAGTTTCTCAATTAGTTTAGAGACCCTGCAATTCGACAGAAGGATAGCGGACGTGTTCCTCGAATAATCGTTCACGAAAGGACTTCCCTACCTGTTAAAACAATTTACTTCCGATCTCGAATCCCTAAGTCAAACCATAGGTCGAGTGAAACATTGACAAACGATTACAAAAAATCATTATGCTGATATTTATATAACCTCATTCGACTCTTTCGGACGAGTTGCGCAGGTACACACAGCCCGTAACATTTGTTGATCAACAAAGCACGTCAGGAAAAATCAATGGATGAAAGAGAAAATCTCGTAAAATTACCATGAGCCTATTAAGATTTGAGTCAACAACTAGATACACTACTGACCTCGACCTAAGAGGCTTGCTAGAAGTAATTCAACAAACTAAAGAGGAATTTGGAAGATAAACAATCTTCTCATTTGATGAAGATGATTGAGAGCTCCCTAGGGGTAGTGGATTACTCACCAATAACACTGCCGGTAACTGCAACCACCGTACCAATTTTCAGGCCAGCAACAAATCCTATCGGTCCGCCCACGCAAGAACCAATAATGGCACCCAGTAATGGGTATGCAGTACCATGCATCTTTGCTGCAACTTGAGCCAATTCTTTCTGCGCGGAAACTACATGCGCATGCGACTGCTCCACTTGGTCATCTATCATGTCCACGCTTTCTCTTTGATCCTGTAATCGTCATTGAATTTTGAATTACATAACGAAATACAAACGAGTGAAACGAAATTATTGAACAAATCACAATCGAAAGAGTTTTCAAAGTACTTGACCTAAAATTTCCTTATTTATATAGGGAATGAAGCAATTTGAGAGAGATCTATCAGCATTGATATACTTCGATGTATCGGGCGAGGAATGTGCAAAATAATCGAATGAATGTTGGTATAACATCATCATATGAAACGAAAACACGTTATAAAATCAATACTAAGAACAAGTGTTTTGTCTCAGGATGTCACAATTTTTAGGTAGAAGAAGAGGAATATTTACGTACACGAGTAAATAATATGTGTGTACGATACAGACAAGAAGTAGAATATTCGCAATTATATCAATAAGATAATGGTGCGCGATATAAAATCTACGACAGGACAAGTTATTCAAGAAGAAAATTTCTCATTAAATTTTCAAGGATGACAAGCAATTTAAATGATTACATATAGAAAACTCGCTCCTGACGTCGAATTTTTACTTTTCGTTTCATCAAGGGGAAAATAAAGCCACTTTTCTACATGTAACCAATTTTATAAAAATTATTCCCGACTAAACTCATCAAGTAATTCAATTGATTTTTATTTCAGTCTCAGTCGATGTCTCCGCTTTACGCAAAGGAGCGAAAAGAGATCTGTTTACAAGCCGCTAGATAAGAGAATGAGTCGAATTTTATTTACATCGTATAGAGAGGAACGAATATACATTGTCCAACACGGGCAAATAAAATTATCAATAAGGCGACAAAACAAGAATCACGTGAGATTTATTATTAGAACACGTGATTTTCAATCTGTATCCAACACGTGTATTCGTTTGAACTTCATTCTATTTCATAAAATACGGTAATATAATGAATGAAACATGAGAGAAAACGCAACGAGTTGTAAAATTCAATAAAATTCTTCTAAATTGAACACAGACAGATTTCGAAAGATGAAAACTACTCAACTGGAAGAAAAGTCTCAGACCTTGATATGGAGTAGACGATTTGAGAAGGAAACTTCGAAATTTTTTTCCGGCTAAAAGCGACCATTGCTCCCTCCTCCTGTCCACCTTGCTATGGGTGTAATACCTTAAATTTTCTAGCGAGTCGAATACTGACGTTGAAAGAGAAGTTGGTACGAAAAGGGAGGAAATTGCACATTTTATGACAGGAAACCTGTATTAAAAGTAAGCAGCCACGTTTCAGCCATAATATTGGAGTTTAAATACGACTAAACTAAGAATATCCTTTTTCAGGCAGTAAGAAAGAAAGTTTGGACACGTTTCACTGCGAGTGTTTTCTACAGATAAACAAAACATTGACATATTCACGACAGAAAATTGCGGGTTATTGGTTCGCATTAAATAACTACCGCCGCTAAAAAAAACTATACGATATAGAAGGGTATCATTTTACACGAGTCTACTTCCGCGACCTCGAAAAAATAGGTTTCAAAGGAGTGATCGGAAACAACTGAGTAAATTTTCGAATTAGGATACCGAGTCCGTACGGTTCACTTTCTATGAGTGTAAGCACGCGTTCGTTCTTTATTCACCTGTTTTGTCTAGTCTTTGGATTTCAAATTAATGCGATTTGTTTTCCTTCTCTCTACCCGTTTTTCAAACATTGACATCGTACGTTCGGGTGAATAAATCTTACCCGCCACCGAAAAGTATTTCTTGGAGCGAGAATTCTTCAAACTAGTACTATCTATACGATATAAATTCTGCGACACTATAAAGATAAATCGATGATGACACTCTGGAGCCTCATTCCTACGTATCAATCAAATAAAGGAACCAATTTTAGTAATCTTTGAAACTTCATTATCGGGCGCCACCATTCTCAGAGGAATATTCAGTCGAAGTGCGACGGAATGTCGGTTAATTTCTTTCTACAGTAAAATTTCCTAATCAAAATTTGAAAAACCAATCAATAGCAGAGCGAAAAAAGAGAAAATCTACAGATTTCAGAAAATCAATCAAAATTCGAAGACGCGATTGATAGAGGGAAGAGACGGCGTAAAGAAATGTTTTTTTGATATTTTTCTCTTCAATCTTTTCAATCGTGAATGGTTTTCTGACACAGATGGGATTTGAAATTTCTGACTAATTAAATTCTTCCCAGGGCACTTATCAGTCTGTAGTGTTTTTTATTTTGAAAATATACGACAGATACGAATGAATGATAGTACGTCACATCCTTTATGTTATTTTTTTTTCTCTCTCATTCAAGTTACACTAACACTTTCCTGCATTAGAGAAATTCCCTCTCAACATTTTCACGTTCTCTCACTTTCATCAGTAAATCAATTTTTCAAAAACTAAATTATTTCTCTGCGCAAATCGTATTGATCTCCAATCAAATTTTACTTTCTGTATCACAATAGATTCGCCTCCAATTGACACGTTTTTTTCGCTCTCGTCCCTACGAAGAAATAGAATGAAAAATATTCTTATTGAAAAGGAAGACCAAAATTTACGGGTTCTTTAACGGAGTTGAACAAGGGGCGACAGGGAACCGGTTTTATGGGGCACGTGAGATCTGAAAAATAGAAAGCTATATGATACGACCTCCAAGCTATGTATGATAGAGAAAATTTTCGAGCTCCGAGCTGTGCCCGCTGGCCGGACGACGGACGTTTTTTCCGAAAAACCCTCCGATAAAACAGGTTCACTGATAAAATTTAGGAAAAAAAAAAGTTGTGTCATCTTTCTAATCAGTCAATAATATCACTTTCTCCAACACTCCCAAAATTAAATTCAATACCTACGTATTTCCAACGGAAACACTACCCACGTGAATTTCGAGCCAATGTTCATGCGATAAGTCCTGCATCAAATGATAGAAAACGTTTCTACATATCTATTCTCAATCAATGATATTCGTCAGCGCAAACAAAAATGTAACCGTGATGTCATGTCATTACGTAAATTCTAGACGAACAAAATGACGATAAGTCAGCTTAATTCAAGAAACGTTCGAGCGAACGCGAACCACTTCAAAAATATATATCTAGCCATCGCGAAATATCTCCTAGTTATAACCACAAGCTAAACTTCTATTGGTTTTCCCGTACAGTTTTCCTGAATGCAGGCGGAAAACCCAAACCCATTGACTTTTGACCTTAACGGCATCAAGATAATTTAGCCATGAAGTTTAAGTAGAAACACAAGGTAATTTTCACATCGAATGCATGTTGATACGATATCTGTTATGAAGCCTTCTCGTAATAGTTCGCGGTATCAGCTATCAAAAAAAGAGCACAATATTAGAGGAAGTTGAACGAGAAAATATTCATCTCAAACATGGCACAGGGTGACAACTGAAATTTCACAATCGTCAGGAAATGTATCGAAATAAGATTATGATAACATCATGGGCTACATTCCATTATTTCCGAATCGTATATTTTTCGCATTTCGCATAATTTTATTTGACAATTAAAAATCTTCCGAGTAATCTATGTTTGACGAACGATAGCAAAAAGAATGGGAATATAACCTAAAATGTTTGTTTAATCCCATAGACAAATAAAAAGCTTACATGAAAGAGACGTAAACAAACCTCGCAAGTGAAAATAGACTTCTCACAAAAAATAAAAACTTTCTTTCATTTCGCTATTACAAATTTAAAAAAGAAGAGGAAAAGAAACTCTATTCTTCTTTAGCGATTATTTTGGACTTTCTGAAACGGACGGAACTAATCACAAAAAAAAAATTACGAGAGGGAGATCATCAAAAAACCCATGTGGACTTTCACAACAAACTTCTATCAAGAAGACCACACAACGAAGATGCAAAATTCCAAAGAACGAAAACTTCATATTAACGAGCGATTATTATACGTCTCATCAAGATTTTTACCTCGAAACGGTATAATAGAGTAAAATCAATTTTGTTATTACGAGTAAATGAACTTGGCTCATACGTACAGAACAGAGAACTTGTTAGCAGAACCTCCTCTCACCTATGCTTGACTAAATCAGCAGAAACGATAGTTTTGTAAAAATGTACGATGGTCGAGCCTTTTGTCTTATCTTCGTGCAAAAAATTGAAAAAACGTTTTACTTACGTTGATAATTTGGGCCAAATCCTTGAATATTCCATTCAGAGCTTGCGAATCTTTCTCGATTTTCTCGATTTCTTTAGCCATATCGATTTGATATTTGTCTTCGCGCACTTGTTGTAACACTTGAACCTGTTCTTGGGATTCAACATCCGAGTTCAAAGCTCCATAATTATTGTTATTACGCGATCCCGGTACCAGCGTTTGTTTCGAGCAATTATTCCTCAATGAGAGACTGTCATAGTACTCTGTAAACACACCACATACGTCAAGTAAACGTAATAGAAATTCGCACGTGTACGTGCACAAAACGGCGGGCAACGCAATACAACAAAATTATTGCGCATTATAACAAATATCAACAATTTTACGTCTTTCACTATGCACAATAAGGTCGGTCAAACTTCTGAAGACGTTGAAACGATTGTTTTGAAAGAATAGGGAAGACGAGTCATAGGAGCACCACAAAATGCTCCGTCTTTGACAGACTCGATAAAATATTGATAGGTTGAATCGAAAACGACTGAAATTGAAAATTATTATTCACTTTGTGCACGTTATGAGTAGGTAACTTACGATTGAAACCATCCACGGCAGCGGTGATTCTCTGACGAGACTGGCTGACTAATTTATCGAATTTATCTACATCGGAGTCTACGACTTGTTTGCGCAATTCTTCAATATCTTTCAGTGACTGTTGTAGGTTACGAATGGGTCGCTCAGCCGACATCCTCTCCTGGCGTACTGCTGTGAAATTTTCGAGTCTATGTTGCTGCAATGAAGATGAATAAAGCGTGCTAGATAAATCTTCCAATTCTTATGTAGTAAATTTTTTACAAAATCGATTACACAATTCAATAACAATAAACTCACTTTACGAATATTACTTTTGCAAGTGGATATGACATTCAACTGGTATGGAACACTATTATTGAAATTTTCGATACGCGAATGAAACCATTTTAGGTTTTTTTTACCAAGAAGGGCACTTTCGTTTTGATGATTCATGATCGGATCGGAAAGAATAAGATGTGCACAAAGGGAGATTTGTCCAAACAGATATCGAATTCGCGAGTATTCAAATTGACATAAGAATCCGTTTCAAGAGACAAAAACACAACACGAAAAAACAAGCTGAGCGAAATCGAAAAGCAGCAAAGGATGCGTGAACTTGAAAACAAGTCAAGGAAGATTGAACCAGGACTGGACTCGCACGATACAATACAAATTTACAAATAGATCAACATCAACATAACATCAACATTATTGACAATCCATAATAACTTTTAACATGACACAATGAAATGAGCATCGAGCCATGCATCGCATTCGCATGCATTCACATTCACGTTTCAATCTCCGTTTCGGTCTCTTCTGGAGAGTGAAATGGTGGGGAAAGGAAGGGAGGATTCAACCTGATAATAATTATGAGCGATTTATGATTAGCGGAGCCAGAGCAAAACCGAGAGATCCACTTTTACCAGTTGTGGGAAAACTGGGAGAAAGTGTGCTTAGTAGATGTCGGAAAGATCTCTTTTGGGTAATCCATCTGAGTGTCGAGCTTCTCCACTGATTCATTCCTCTCTTACGAACCTGGTGGCCAAAATCTGAAGCTTCAAACTTATCAGCTGATTGGATGCAAACTGATTCGTTATTGATAAGTGGATTCGTTTTAGATGTTCTCAGAATAAACTCTAAGAAGTCAGAATAATCGTCTAAACAGAAAAATTTTCGTTTGATGCTCGCGTGAGAAGAATTTAATAAGATAAAGTGTCATTAGGTCAGATCATCGTGAGAAAAAGAAGATATACTGCACTCGTAAAGGAAAGAGTGTCGTTTCGGCAGAATGAATCAAGCATAGCGCTGCGCAGTCAGCGAATACCTTATCAATACCTCTACGTCCTCTGAAGTAAGTTCACTCTTTAATAATTCTTCTACTCTCATGCTTCTTACTCGATAATACTACCGAAAAATGGTACCTCGCGCTATTATTGTTACGAGTTGAATGAGTGTATTTTTATTTTTCAGCCATAATCTTCGCCCAGTTCAGACGAACATAGACGGCGTCCTGCCTAATTCATCATGAGTTGTTACTACAGATACTACGATTCACCCGATGGTCAGGATTTTTTCAAAAAAGAGTATTTTTTACTCCGAAAAGCGTATCCTCTGGGTATTTACCTCGCGTGGTTTGACGTTATGGGTTTTACCAGACCAACTGGACTCCTTCCCGTGGCTACTCGCTTTATCCAAGTGTTCTCACGACCTTTGATAGCGGTTTCAATGTGGAATGTTACTACCTTCATGGCTTCTCGTTACCGAGGAGAAGATAAACCATCAAATTATGTAATTGGACTGCTTCCAGTTTCGTGGTACATGAGTAGATATTTCCCTCCAGCCACGATATGGCCAGCGTCCATACCTCTCATGTTGGTTCTAGCTGCAATGAAACAGATGAAAATGTGGTATCCGAATTATGTATTCTTCAAAGAGTCATCCACTTATCGTGATGATATGGATAATTCACTGTTCGCGGACTATCTGTCGTACCTTTCGTTGAGTATAAAAGAGAAAAATTGGGTAACAATTGACGACGCTATTGAACGAGGTCTAGTATCGTCGACCGACGACGCTAGAGCAAAGAGACTGACGAATTATAAAGATGGGTCCGCTAGAGGTCTCATTCGTGTTGGAGATGGTAGCGAAAATATAGGTTATATAGCGTGAGTCGCCTGTTCGGACGGCATCACTTGTATTTTAAGCGTCTTGTGTAGAATGTTGTTACTCTTGTTAGAAACGCGTGTTTTCAAATTAATTAAACGAGTCATAATGCATCCAAAGACGAAGCGTGCTCATATTCCTTTATAATATTGTGTTTGGACGGTCCATAGTCGTTGAATATATTGCTGATACTTTATTTCTTTGCGAAATAATAACTCCCAACTTACTTGAGGTTGCAGGAACGATAATGCTACACAAAAAGAGATCGATATTTTTCCCACAGCATAGTTTTTCAAGAAGAGAAAAAAGTCATTTCGATGAGTGTTGGAAAAATGAAACGAGAATATTAACATTCAGTCGTAGATTTTCGTCAGTATCTTATAGTAAGCCACTGAGATGAACATGAACGGTTGTCTGAAGAAAAGGAACTAGACAAATTTCCGATCCTAGATGAAAAATCTAAAAGACTTATTTTGGTGAAAAAACGGAGTATCGGAAAACGACGTGAAAACTATGACTTTCGAATGAGAAGACTTTTAAAGCTCACAAACTCTTGGATGTGATCGTGTCTTCGGTGGCGAAATCGTATTGAACCTGGCTCAAATGAAACGCGATCGCGCTAGAGAATACAACTTGAATTTTTCAGCATCTTTACCTTTTTAGAAAATTAATCGTAATTTGCAGCATTAATGAAAACATTTGTGTTCATAGTTTCTGGTATTGAAATCTAATTTTTTGACAAAATCAAAAAGTAGACGGAAAATTGATGTTAATAAGATGAAAAAAAGTGCTTTTATAACATAACAAACAAGCAAAATCTTGCTTCTCTCGTCACCCGATTCTTTCTTCGATTCAATGCCCTTCTATCCGCGTAATTGGGTAAAAACTTGTTAAAAAATTGAATCTTTTCAAACTTTCTAGTGAAATTTTTGGCGAAGTAAGTCTTTTCTCCTGGGACCCTGAGGTATAAAACTCATTTTCATTTTCAATCTCCCTCGAATTGAAATTTAAATTGGTAAGTTCTTTCGATAAAAAGCATTCGGATGAAAATATCAGCCATCCATCACCCAGAATTGAATTTCCGAATATGTAATTGTAAGGAATATGAAAAATTTTTGTGAACTTATCGAACTTCATGACTGCATTTGGTTCCATCACATTTTCTACATCAAGATTCGATACCTACAGTTTCCATTAATTCGAAGAAATTAGCCTCTTTGATGGTTCTTCAAAATGAAATAATGAAAATAATGATGAACTAATAACTGATTGCGTCTTTTTTTTTTTTTTGTTCTCTTACTTTACTGTTTCCTTTCTGAAATAAAGAAACACGAAAAACCCCGCAGTAACATAAATATTTAATGAAATGAGCATCAAATCTAGAACAATAATATAATGAAATGGTCAACAATACAGTTAATAAAATGAAAAGAAAAGAAAAAGGCACATTATACTGTGTATAATACAGTAAAGATCTACAAAGTTTCAGAAAATTTATGCATTTCAATGGATCGATAGTAAAAATAGATTGTTTTTGTTCCTTGAAGAATAGTATCTATACCTAACTATAAAAGGTTCAAAATCGGATCGACTCTACAAGAAGGGCTAGATCAACTTTCCTTACAGGATAAGATCTCTATCGCACTAGTAAAATGAAAACAGTACGCTAAAAATTTATTATTTCATCACTTCAACAAAGATACAGGAGACAGAATAGTTTCAAAAAACTTTCTCAAGTTTACTAACCCACTTGAAAGTTATGAACCATTAATTTAAAAGGAATGTGTTACGAGAGATCAAAACGTTGAATCCGACTCCTAAGTTAAATACCCACAAGCGTTACTGAGAATACTGTTTTTGATTTCTTAATTTGTAAAGCATATTTTATTGAATAAATAAAACTATCTGTAGGTGTGCTTCACAGCACTTGGCAACATTACGTTTTAACGCTCTTCTAATATTATTGAAATTCATGTCTTGCCATGAAGATATTTAAATACATTCACTTGAAGCGTTCGTATGATCTAGGCTACACCAAATGCTTCCAAATTAGGTAGGTATTCTTCGAATGCTGCCACAGATTTATAAGTATTTTAAGTGATGAAAAAAAAAAGAATTTAGATTGAACAGAATAACGAAATAACTTAAATTAATTTTTCTATTTCGTATCGCCAATTTTTGCGAAGCGGCGCCCGCCGCGGCGGAATACAAGAATTGACTACTTAATTTAAACTACGTACATAGTTTGACTAACAAACATACTACGAGTACAATAAAAATGATTCACACAACACAGAAATAAACGATTTCCATTTTTCCCGTCCTGACTTTAATAGCAAAGGCCAAAAAAACTGAATATAATGAAAATAAATGAGAGACAACCATTGATAAATAACTTAATCGCTAATAACTCTATTTTATTAATTATTTTAATTTGTGCTACCTTCCTTCCATTTACTATTATCGTATATTCTTATTTCTCGTTAAAATATAGATTTAATGAGTGAGAATGCTTCCAGTAGGAGACATGGGTTTCAGGAATAATTTGTTCCTCGGAATGCCACCAGTTTCTAAAACAATTAATCAAAGCTTCTTATGATCCTTCTATTATAGGAAATGAGCTTCGTCACTTTAATCCTCCTCACAATTTCTCACCTTTACACAATTCCACGAAGAACAGCGTTTCTTCTTTAATATTACGTACGAGATCGTCAGTTATAATGATTTGGCTGTTATGCGGACCCAAGACGAAACCGCTGCATATCTGCGACGGAAGCGATCCGGTTAACGGCGCTACTCTGTTGATCAATTCCTGACACGTCAGCGACTTCAAGTATATCGGATGATAGATATTCGTACTACTATCTGTTGAGATATACATCGTTAACTTGGATACAATAGGCCTATAATAAGAGAAAGGTAATTAGAAACATCATTATTGTAGACTAGTAACTTGAGCCAATTGCAACATACAAGGTGTTGAATAATCGGATACCATCTGGAATACCACAAATTTGGATGAAATCATCCCTGGATAGCGACAACATGTCAACGACGGTGTAATTTTCGAATCGATTGATGTAAGAACCGAAGCGGTTGCAACGTAACCAATATTGCATCTCGGCAGTCGATGATTCACGCGTCAGCACTACGGTCGGAGTCTGCAAAATAAGAGTGGAAACATCTGTCTTATAGAAAATATTATTTTAATTTACATCAAAAATGTCAAGCAAAATCGGATTTGTGAGAAGATGGAGATCGGACTTCCTAAGGGTTAAAATCAACAGTTCATTGTTTTAGGTAAGATGTTAGATAGATGTAAGTTACAAGATGGAAAATTGTTTCACGGAAAGTTATATGAAAAAAAACATCCACCGCCGTGGTTCCCAAGAAAGCAGAAGCACTGCGCTATTTCGGAAACCCAGAAAAATTTTCATTTGTGACCTATGCATAAACTGTGACCTACGTCAAGGAATTTATGACAACTGACACTTTCACAGTAATACTGAATGAGGGGACGATTATGAACCAAAGAAACACCTACGAACTTTTTGCTCTTTTCCAACGAGGTTCAAACCTGAGACTTCTCGCGTACGAGACGGCTATTCTCCTCCCTACGGATTTCCAATTCAAATTGTAGTTCCGAGGGCGCGGGCTCCAATATGATTGAGGGACTCGAAAAAAATTTCCAAGAATGGCAAGAAGACTCTGACCCAGTTTTGAAACTCATAAAAATTTCAAATTCCCAGCAATATAATTATACTCGCAGAAATCTGTAGTTCAAAAAGGGCATGAGGCTCTGATTTTATTTGAAAATTGGAAAAATTGTAGCTCACAGGCGGTGATGGATCTGACCTACTTCAAAGATTAGACGAAATTTCGAGTTCAAAGTTATATGGATGAACAGAACGGGGATTCGGGGACTCAAAAATGATCCCATGAAATCAAAAAAGTTTTTCAACGAAGGGGAAAGTCAATTCAAAATTGACATCGGTCTACAGTCGGTTTAGTTTCGCCCAATGTCGACCCCTGGAATTGGACTCCAAATTGACCGCTCCCATTTTTATCGTAGACTCATTGTCGACTACTGATATTACTACAGAATGATGTCGACATCTATTTTAAGGTTGATTACACACCACTTATCGACAGGACACACGCAATCGACGTCGTAATTTTGTATTGTAGGTGCACAATAGGTTTCAAAATCAAGGTCAGAAGTGAGTAGACACTGACTGGACATGTGGTATCAGATTTCAATTTAGACTGAAAACCGACGTCGAAATTGCATAGATTCGACTGATACCGCACTGGTGAAGCATAATTCAGATTCTCAATTGCCCGCATAATTAAATACTGACTGCACATTCTGTCTGCGAGTAGTGAGGTTACCAAGCACAACGAGTATTTCTAATGGGTGACTGTACACCGACTCCAGATCGACGTTGACTTAAGGACAATTTGAAGTGTAAAGTCGACCAACATGCAATCCCCGAGAACTAAAAATCGACTGTTAATCGATGCAATAGAGCAGTCGAGTTCAGGTCGACAAAAAATTCTGGTCGGGCCGGCTCGAAATCGTTCTCAAATCGACGTGGCAAATAAGTAGACCTGTCAGTTTCAATTTCGGGTTATAGTGTCTCAAGGAAGGTTTGATCTACTTGTCTTGGTCTGCCACCTGTTAAGACTCGGAACCCTCCCTTCTTCCCTCATCAGTCGCACAATTTCAAGTCCTAAAAATATTTCGCAGATCCTCATCACTCGTACAGCTCGAGAGTTTGAAATCGGCGACAAAAATACAACCACGAATTCGAGTGTTTGTTCCAGAAATCCGACTTTGATCGTCTCACCTGCGAAACAGTCTCTGCCATAGAGTCAGTCATGTTGGAATCATAATCGAGCGCTGAGAGCGCACTACAATTTGTTTGTCCACCGCTGAAACAGAAATTGGAAGATGATAATCACTTTTTCGGTTAATTAAGATACGTTATTCTTTGAAAATCGCTTTCATCAAACTACGTCTTACTCAGAATCTGTGTTCAAAGGAGAATTCGTAATCGAGCTGTTAGCCGTTCCGCACGGTGATAATGGATCACCATTGAGATACATCTATAAAAGCAAGCATTTACGTTCAAGAATTACCTATCATTTTATTTTGCGACAAAAATTCAAGATTTCGTTTTTAGCCCGTCTTCAGACGTCTCGATAAATCTGCTAAAATATATTTCTTATTTTTCGACGAAGACACGAGAGGGTCATTTCAGTGCAGTCGTACGAATCTGGGGAAAAAGAATACCTAGCGAGCCAAATATCATAACTGCCTTCTTCTTTTTTCAGCATTGGATATCAGAATTAAAAACTTGACGATACTTAAAAAATGCCGACAAGCCGGTTTGCCGCGGAGGCAACTCACCACAAGATAAAAGAAGGTCTCATGTGAGTAAAAAAGTTTTGGAAATATGAGCCCAAGGGGTTCTGTAATGATAAAATAGGAAATGTGATACATAAAAAAGTACACTCGGTATACTGCAATGAACAATTGAAAGAGTTGGACAACTGTGAACTTTCTGGGATTATAATCCGTCACAATATTTAGAGTAAGATCCAACAATACTACATATTTTTGTCTGATTCGTAGGAGGTGACCTTCCTGAGTTTTCCAACAAAAAACCAAAAAGATGAATCACTACGCATAAATTTATCTCGTAATTCATGATGACCAGCCTCAGCGTTAATATTTATACGTAGGTCCTCATTCAGACTTTGATAGTAAATATTCTACCAAGTAACAGTAAATCGAAACCTCTTTCACGAATTTCGAAAACGACGGTCAACATAATTATCCTCAACGCAAGACAGAAATCTTCAAGGCGTGAATTAACATATTCCTGCTCATCATGGACATATCGCCTGATAAATGGGGAACGGTACATATGTATCGCACGATCATTTTCATAGAACGTTTGGAGATGAAGAGCGCAAACTTTATTCTGCATAATTATTCTGAGCGAAATGAAAGAAACGCTCATTCATAATTGCTGAAGGAAATACCCTCGGGAAATCAATTCGTAATCGCATGAGAAAAATATTTCTGCATCTGTCACACCTGAATTAGCCATTGATTCGTATAATTTACTGATGGTCGACGTATCAGCAGTTCTCGTATCGAATATGGAGGCTCATGCCTATGCAAATTTATTTCTGTGACCACTAAACCATGTCGTACAAAAATACCAGCACTGCATTCCGAACGGTTTTCGCATCGCCAATATTCGCAGCTCTAGAGAGAAGTACGTATTTTTCAAAATATTGATGAAATAGAATATTTTTGCAGAGAAGTATAAAAAATTGAGAGAAACAAGGAAGAACTTACTCCGAATTCACTGTTCAGTTCATACGCAAAACCCTTCGATATGAACTTCCTGCGACCCCATTCACTAATTATACCGTTCATTTTCTCACAAGCTCATTCATTAATCAGTCAAAAGTTGAGGATAACAGCAGAATAAAATCGGTCATGATTGCTCGATTACGCAAGTGAACAAGTCAACGAAGGTTAACTTATTTTTTCACAATGAACAAGAATATTGTTCGTACAGAAGATCAGTATCATGTTTGCAATATTACGCCTGCATGGGCAAGAATCTGCGTGTACTTAGCTACCCAATACTCTCACTTTCTCTCTCTGTATGAAGATTTGCCAATGGTACAAATTCAGGCGAACTACAGAAAATTGCACTTGGGCGGTGAGAGTTACTCCCATGGCGAATGCGTATGCGGCGAGGTGTCAACTGGGAATTGATAAATATCGTTGGAAAACATAAGGGTATTTTGAACGACATACTTAACAATACCTTCATCAATTTAGATTAAATAAATTGGCTTCATTGTCGAGCTAATATTATTATGAATCTTATACGGCCAACTACAATACAACTGCACAGACAATCACTATAACATCGCGTTTTGTAATCCTAATTTCTTTTTAAAATTACTTTCCGGTCGTCGTCGAATTCGGGCTTTGAAAAATAAAAATGAAGCGGATCTTACGTCAGAGAAAACTGTGCATTCATACGAAAGCTGGTAGTTGTCTCGTTCGGCTAGCGACTTTTTCATAATCTTCTCGCGGTCCTGTTTGTGTTTACGATCTGCCCCTTTCAACTGTAAAGAAAAATATTACGTTGTTAATTTTTATAAATTCGTTTTCAACCAATCTAGCAGTAACGGAGCAAATTTGAACAACCGAAGAGAGCTAATTTTTAACTTTGAATACGTTGTACCTCATCATTAGAGTTACAGGATTTTTCGAAGTCTCAAATGATTCAGTCGATTGACTGATAAAGGCACATTAGTGACCACGCAGTTTTGTGCAAAAACACATATAACAAATTTCATAATACCAACGATTTTTATCAAGACCTACTTTGATTGTGCGTGTTCAATGTAGGTACTTAACAGTATTTATACCTGCTACGAGCAAACCTCATCTCATTCTAGATGACACTTTCCAAATGTGATGTTCAAGGGGCGAAAAAGCTATTTTCTGTAGAAGACTTTTTTCCTTCAAGGAGAGAACGAGACAACTGCAGAGGGAACTTACGGTAGTAGTGATAAGAACAATAACACTACTACTGTCTACTGAACAACTATCCAGCAGAATGCTACTCTTCAGCTTAATTCTACAAATATGATATTTTCAACGCTGACTTGAAATCTATTTCTCCCATCACATTTCTGAGTAATCACATAAAATACTAAAGAAAACTTCTTACCCACGTATTTCAGGAACATTGTATATTCTGTTGAAAACAAATGATGGGTAATCAAATACAAAAATCTAGCTTGAATTTTCTTTTATCCCATATCAAAAGTTGAGAAAGGTTCAATGTTTGTTAAATGAATAACACTACTGAACAGTTCTGTCCACTTAAATGCTAGTCTACAGATATCCTAGAATTATTTTCAACGCCAAATTTAAATTTAAACCTGTTTTCTGTTTCTTGTTGGTCTAGCACGTTGAGGTTATGTTATCATATTGGAAATTAACAAATCACCATAGGTAAGAAACTAAGTTTTTAAGATAGGTATGAGCAGATGATAAGAAGACCGTCGCCATGTTGATAAAGTTGAAGGAGGAGAAGTTTTGAGTTTTGTCAGGAGTCCAGTGAGAGAAATTTGGATATCAATCATTGAATTTTGGGTTGGTCAATCAATTGATAGAAATGAGAAAATAGGTGAGTTTTCCTTTACTTTTGTCATTAGAGTTCTTGTATTTGAGGTTTAAAATTCTCTTGTACTATACTACTTTGGTCTGTTTAACTTTATCAACAGGGTTATGGTCCTATTCTTATCACTTGCGCCTAACTATCTTACATAGTTCCTCAGTATAGGTATTCTCGCCAAACGAGGGAAGTGGTTTTGAGTATATAGGGCTCGGCTCTTCCCCTATTCGAACACAACAGCGCTAGCTTCGCTGATAACGCAACCGGGTACATAATAGACATTGCGGGTATTGAGGTGAGTGCTGGGCAGTAACCGTTTTCATAAAATTTCAATGTATTTCAAAACTGATAATTTCATTTGAAAGGAAATTTTATGATCAACAAATTTAGTTCTGGTAGTTTTTTCAAAATATTGCTTGTTTCCAAAGATATTTCAAATTTAAATTACATTGAGACAAACGGGATTTTCTCCTTTACCTCGGTTCCATTTTCGCGACTACAGCGAACCTAGCGGTTGTAGGGCCCAAATAGACCGATTCCCCAGTGACGTCACAGTGTTGATAACAGTGAGCGATAATGAGTCAAAGTACCCATATTATTTGTAATCGATATTACGATTATTGGGCCAATCATGACATTGATTTCCATAAGAATACACAGGGAACGATTTGATCACATACAGATATTCAAAAACAAGATGTTCCTAATGTATTACAGATCTCTATATCTAGAATCTAGAAGTTTGCTGGAATTCAAATATGTGGCTTTTATTGCTAACATACTTCTTGTTCTTGAATACTAGTGAATGATCATTGATCAAAACGTTTCCTGTGTATAGACTAAATCGCCGTGACGTCATTCACGGACATTCACTGATAACAAGGCGATGTTTGCTCCGCAATGACTTACCCCAACTTGCGTAAGTTCAAAACAAAAAAAATGCTCCATAAGAAATACACGGGAACGTTTCGATCTTACGTTCAGATTTGAAAACAAGAAATAAGTTAAGAACCGCAGGTACATTTTCAAAGACATGAGAACTTCCTGATTCTAAATATAAACACGTAATTGCTTACTTATTTCCAATTTTTTAATTTGAGCGTATGATCGAAATGATCCCTGTGTATTTTTATGAGAATCGATATCCTACTTTGAACTGATACAGTATACTATCGCATTCTCTCGATTCCTGTTATCAGTAAATGTTCATGAATGACGTCACGGCGATTTAGTCTATTCTTATGGGGTTCTAAAATGGCTGCCCCAAAGCCAGCAGCAGAGAACAAGCATTCAATCAAAATCGAAGATGTTGACGAACCGGGGAATTGGTCTATATCGTATTGCATACATATTTGCCTGCTTCTTATCATAATGGTACTTTGTTTACTTTACATTTTGGCGTACATGACAAACTAAGAACGGTCTTTAACACAGGTCTGCCGTACAAAGTTGAATTGACGTATATGCAGACAATGAATACGACGAAAAGAGATTATGGGTGTACTTGATATAGCCTCTTTTTCTCGTATTTGTTATTTGCATATACGTCAATTTAACTTTGTAGGGCAGAGGTCTTATGGGAGAACGAACGGCTATCCGTTCGTTCACTATGGAAAATTAAACTTCGTTTTTGCAGGGCTTGCGACCGAAATTTTTTTAACGGCCAACGGTTATCGGTCAAATGACCTCACAAATTTTTTCGGTTATCGGTTATCGGTCAAAATGACCCTCCCAATTTTTTCGGTTATCGGTTATCGGTCAAGCTGTATTTTGACCAATAACTGTTGAATGTTGAAAAATATTTCGGTCAAAGTCCTAAAATTTTCGGTTAACGTTGTTAGAAGACCTAGAATTTTCAGTCAAATAACAGTTATAACCGAAAAAATAACGGTTAACGGTCAATCAATTATAACGGTTAACGGTCAATCGGTCAAAATTGATATTTTCATTTCGGTTATAACAGTTAACTGAAAAATAACTGTTATTGTGCAAGCCCTGCGTTTTTGCCTCCTTTTTTAGTTTGTCATGTTTGCATTTTGGTCTTGAAGGTAGGGGAATGGATATGCTATTATTGCATATTAAATTCCCCTGCCATAAGACCAAGCTCTAGTATAATCCTCTTTGTTTGCGTGACGTCACCGACTAATAACACTCACTGGATGATTGTGATCGGCAATATTCTGGGATAGCATCATGCAATGGTGCTTAAAACATTATCAACTCCCATAGGAATAAGAATACACGGAACAAATTGATCATTAAATTTGTCAAAATTCACAAGTAAGAAATAAATAAGGGATTATGTTGATAATAAGGAAGTGGAAGTACCCAAGTATTTGAAAATGTAATTTTTTTTGTTTCAAACAACATTCTTCTTTACAGGTATGAACAAATGATCGAATTCAATTTTATTTTCTTATGGAGAAGTCCATGTAACTTAGAAAAAGTTTGTTTACTTTTCTCGAGCACCATTGAATTTGAATATCAAACGCCAGCTATTCTTGACGTCACTGTGAATGAAGAGGATTATTATAGGTGCACCACTTCCCTAAAAACCACTTCCAGGGTGGAGCGTGTGTTTACATAGTTTACATTCATGAAAATACCTGTGGCGCTACCTCACAGAAACAAATGATAATTAACTCAACAAGTACGTGAAAATGTAGGTAGTATGAATATTAGAATATTTTTTTATCACAAATGAAAAGTTCACAAAATTCTTCGATCAAGTTTTTTGTAATTTTCTGGGACCAAGATGATGATAATAATATACTATCAAAGCACAATATTCTGCAAGATCACAAACTATTAATTTGAAGAATATTTGTATATTGAATCCAATCTGAACTTTGGCTTCGATGAGTAAAATCTTAACATCATCGATCAGGAGAAAAGAGTTTTTCATATGCGTGATTAGAGATATATTTCTCTAGCTTGCCACCACAAAACTTAAGTTGAGAAAGGAAACAACGAGGCAAAATTATAATTTGGGAGATGGTCTAATTTTATTGTACTTAGTAGTGATTTTCAAGACGGACAACGGCAAACTATTTTAGTCAGACAGAGAGTCGAAAAACCGCTTTGGCCGTTCAAAAACCAAACGTCTGAACGGTCTGGTAACCCTACCTATTATAATTTCCTGTAATGATTTTGCATATTTCTCGTGATTACTAAAAAATTCGACATATTGGCAAAAAACATATGATTTGAGTTAGGTAAGCTTTGAAAATACACTTACAATCATCTAGAGATTAGCATTCAACTGGTCAACTGCTCAGAGGTGTAGTTTAGCAACCATGGGGATTCTGATAGCGTTATCATCATCAAGGTAGGTACCAAAAAATTGCAAACTTCGCTTGTTCAAAGCATATTGAATCTTTCTGAATTCTTGATGTATGATAAACTACGATTTAAGCTAGATTTCATACTTATTTGAATTTATCTATTTATTATTTCTTTTCAACATGGGTATGAATGTTCTAAAAATATAACGGTTTTTCATTATTCACGTGATTACCTACTCAGAAACGTAATGCAATAGTAAAAAATGGAAAACGGATGAATTCATTGTTGACAATACTGATAGAATCATTTTCTTAAATGTGTACTGAAACAATAAAATTTCATTTTGTTCAGCAAGTTAGTGTGATCTTGATACAAAGATGAAATAAAAAACAAAAAACTCAAAAATAAGAAGACATCAATTTCTAATCTCTTAGTAAGACAAGCTGGTCTTAAATCGATGACTTAATTTTTCACATTTCGCGAAGGTTTCCTACTTCCAGTGTACCTCTATCAGTCTCATTAAGTCAGTCGCGTAATTACCTTAAATACTTTAATCTGACACGAAGCCATATGCAAACTCTTCGGATTTTTATCATGCGAATATGTTTCAATCTGAATGCGAAATGGTACACCTTTTTCTCCGCCATGTTTCTTTGCTGTGAATTCCGTACTAATACAATTAACCTATAAAAAACGAGAATTAAGAATCGTCTCTATTGGAGGCAGATAATGATCTTCAACTTCCACCTGTTTCCTACCTTGATGTAAACACCCACGTCTTTTGTCGGGTCCCACAAAAACTGCACTGCGTTCAACGCGTTCGGATCCTGAAAATGATCGAAAATACCGTACGATAACGGTAAATCCAATTGCAAAATTCGATCTCCCGGTCTCGACGCTTGCCACGCGCTCATCTGTTGACGTTCCATGTACTGAAGACGTCGATCGTGAAATAGCACGCGAATGATACTCTGTAATCAAAAGCGAATACAAAATTAAAATCAACTCGTCAAATCTACAAAATATCAACATTACGTTTATGAGCCAACAAACTTCCTTCTCCGATCTCGAACGACCAATTAGTCGTTGTAGATAACTAAACTGAACTAAACTGTCTTCTAATTAAACTAGTTTTTCGCCATTTTTTCCTCAGGTTTAAGACAGATGACGGTTTACGAAAATTTGATAAAGGCAACACGAATAAAAGGGAATGGGGAGAGTACACGACTCGTTGAGGGCAAATAAATTAATCGAAGGATGCGAATAAACGTTCAGAAACGTCATCATTCGATTTATAGCTTTCAACAATCACGAGAACTCGGAGATTCAAATTAGTTTCGATCCCACAATACCCAAAGATCTTTCCAATGTTCGAAGCATGTGGGCCCATGTGGTTCAGACTGAAGTCGGTCTCCATCAGGCAATTGAAGTATCTACATGTAACCCAAACCAGTGTTTGCAAATATTTGTTCTCGGTGGGATTATAAAAACAAAAAAAGAATAAAGTATAACGAGTGTTTTCTCATAAAAGTTGAATATGGAATAAAGAGACGCTGTCCTATGGGACAAATTTGGTTTCGATGTCGGAAATCAAAAATTCAGATTTGGAGTACCGGTACCTGTTATACCTATTAGGTATAACCGGAGGAGATCTCTGAAAATTTAGACTTTTCGGTAGGTACTCCAAATCTGAATTTTTGATTTCCGATATCGAAACCAAATTTGTCCCATAGGACAGCGTCTCTTTATTCCATGTTCAACTTTTATGAAAAAACACTCATTATACTTCATTTTGCTTTCTCTTTGAAATCCTTTGATGGTTGAAATTTTTTTCAAGCCCCTTTCTTATCCTACATATGTACCACAAAAGTATGAACTTTTTCCTGAGTGGCCCTACACAACTAGAATGCCAATATTTTTCCCTAAATCCAACTTCAGGCAGTTGAAATTTCTCACGAAGATGACGTCGCGAAAGCTGCACAATTGTGAGGAGGGGAAGGGTGAGGAAAAATTTGCCAAAAGGCGAGCTATTTTTTTTTGCATTTTCTTTTGCTTCAATACAAGTTTGCCAACTGATGCAACAAATTGATGGAACTTTCAGATTTTCAAAAATACCTATAAGTCATTTTGAAGATGTTGACACGTTTCATGTCTTTAATCTACCCCCTCCATGTTTTTTCGTGCAAGTGCGCGTGTAACGGTTACACACATATATCTTACACGCGCTTGGAAATGTTTGAAGAGGGAGAATTTGAAAAATTTTGTCTGGGATAGATGTAAAAATATGATCTTTACTTTTGACCAAAGGGTTATTTTTCTTTTCATCCTCAAGATTACTACAATTTTTCGCATCGACCGCATAAAATTTTTAGTTCCTCCCAATGTTGACCGCAAATGGATTGGTAATGACTGGAAATCGATTCAAAATTGACCGCTCTTCTTTTTTACCATCGGCTTATCGTCGACGACGGAATTGAGTCGACTCCCGCTATTATAGATTGACGCTGACCGAGAATCGACTCCGCCTCTGAGTCGATCATACGTCACTCATCGGCAAAAGACTCGCGATCGACGTAGAAATTTCGGAGATCTCAAGGGTAAAATTTGATAAAATTTTAGAATCGAGGTCAATAATGAGTCGACATTTGGTAAAAGATTTTAATCGCGACTGAAAATCGACATCGCATCGATTCGAACATCTCAAATTTTTATTGCATGTCTGTTATAATTTTTTTTTCCATCTAACAACTGAAGAAAATAAACTGATTGGGGAGGGGAAGATTATTTCTCCTCTCCAAAGAGTTGCTGAAGGGTTTAAATTGGACAAGAATGCAATTATTGTTGAAGAGACGATATTAAAAACAGGTCATTGTTAAAAGTATAGATGCGTACACACATACCTTGAAGATCTTTCCTCGTGTATGCGTTAAGTCTCCCAACTTTTTTAGTTTGATTTCATATGGTTGTCCCTGATTCAAATAAGTCAGCGTTTCCTCATTTACTTTCATAGCAATGGATGTAGCCGCACACAAAACGTGTTGAAACCTGAAATTAAAAAAAAAAAAGAAATAATTTTCACGATACATACAAGGAGAATAGCTGTAATGCACGAGCGACTCACAATATCGTCAACGGTCAATTTTTCAATTTTTTTTGTTACGCACTTCATAAAAACAATTTAAGATTATTCTGGTAAATAAACCATCATATCTACGATTGAGTGCACGAAAAATTGAAGAGAGCAATTTTTCCGATCATACAGTTCAACTTTTGTAAGTTGAGTAACATTTTACAGTACACGTATGCAATCAAGATGAAAAAGAGTGGTAAATACTATGAACGAACTTCTTTGATTTAGGCTTCATCTGTGTACTAACATATTTTTATTTTACATAAAATGTGATAATTACTATTATTTTTCGTTTATCCAAACTGGTTCACACCGGATTCTAGGAAAAAAAATTAACCTACGTGTAAGTTTTTTTCTCAATTTCTCACAACTACTATTTAGTATAGGCCTGTTTCCCATTGTTCCCCTTATTTCACAATCACAAATCGATAAAAGAACTCGACATTGTACTTTCTCGCATCAGTTCGACAGGTTATAAAACAACCAAATACGTGTAAGCGGGATATGCGGGTTCGATACCCTCGCTATATTATAACTTATAATCATTTCCTCGGCGTAATATGACGAATTGGTAAACATTGAAAATGTTAAAAGTTAAAAACATCGGAGATGAAGGTGGAGTCTAAAACTGGCACCATTTTTTCCATACGTAGTGCAAATTCTGAATATGCAGGAGCCGCATCCAATCTTCCATAAGATCTGGGCAGATTTTTCGTTCTTCACACCCACATTGTCACGTGAGTACCCATATACACATTTTCTTCATACCAAATTTCCGGTACATGCAGATTTCTATGAGAATTGAGTGCAATTCTAGGCGTAATCATCTGTTAGCTCGTTAAAAAATGACACAATTCAAGTCATAAATGCTCCCAACTCAAAATTGTAGATCATTCACCCAAATGCCTTAAGTGCAGGGCTACTGAAAATGAATAAAATTATAATCAAAGAGCACGAGGGCAGAGGTTTGATCACGAACGCGTTTTGGGGCATCACGTCATCAAATACCGTAAAAAAAAAAACTAAATACTGTAGTTCAAATTAATCAGACGGAACGTCATACCCAATTGCACGCCAATGTCAAGATCTTTAGAAATGAAAATACGATGAGACGCTCAATTTCAATGAATGCGGAAAGAAAGGCAAGTATTTTAGGCAAGAAGTGCGAAGCAGTCACTAGAAATTTTCATCGATAAATATAAAATCTGCCTCAGTTTGCATCAATTTAAAAAATTCGAATGCAATTATTCACTAGAGGAATTCCATGGCGAAGAAGAAAAAATTTCGCCACGTTTTCGGAAAAAAACTGTTCAATCCAGTTTTTCTTGACTGAAAAATATTTTTTGAAGCTTACAATGTCACAACAGAAGAAAATATCGATGAGACAAGGCAAAGGGCATTCAATTTGTAGAATCCAGTTAGTGTTTCTTATGTACAATGTGAACAGTCAGGTGGATAGATGTAAAGTAAGGCATGTGGGTGATGCAAGTATGTCCAATTCATAGTCTGCTTGATTAGACCAGGCAATGAAGCCAAACGAACGCTCTTAGTTGGAACTAAAAGCTGCAGAATTTTTCTCTTTTGGTGATTGTGAAATACCCTCCAAGGCTTCCATGCTTTTATAAATCGAATCCTAAGTTATGGATGTAATATGTTGAGGGGGAGGATAGGACATTTACATATGTCATAAAGTAAAGCTCCAACGTACACGAGTTCTTTTCATAGAAGTTCCTTATTACTAACAAGTGAATTTTACAAATGTGACAAACTTCAGCGCGCTCTATAGTGGCCTTAAAATGCGTTATCACGAGAAAAGTCACTGAGCTTTTTTTGTACGACATCGAGCGTACAATATTTTTGTATTTACATCTTTCCTCTAAACTCATTTTTAGCTGAGTTATCTCGGTAAAATCGAATTGTGCCCTCTTCAAACCCCCTTTGTGGATGAAGCTCCACGCGAATCCGAGGAGTATTTTGAGGGAAGGCACGCGGGAGGGTATACTTAACAATCATCAAAAGAAATACAACCAATATCGATATAAAGTCGATAGATTATAGATACAATCGAGATTGACGTATCGATACGGACATATCCAAGATTCAATGTTCATCACTAATGAAAAAAGAGGGTCCTGAGAACTTTTTTTGACGGAGATATTAAGTAAGGACAATTATGGACCATGGTTGGAGGGATAAAAGAGAAGGATTTAAAATAAACCATCTTACGTCCATCATTCTAAATTCTTACTTCTAATTAGTCGTACTTTCGTTCTCAAACGATGAGAAAATGATGTCCTCATGTAGGCTTTGAGATTTCAATTTCATACGACAGTTTTGGCGGCATAACTTCAAACAACTCATTTGTATGAGGCGAGAATGTTTCCCTGACTTTTTGCTGAGGATTGAAAGTATAACCTTAGAAAAAAAAAAAAAAATTCATAATACACAAAAGGGTAAATGTGGGTGTCTCAAACTGAGCGATTGCTCGTTGTAGAATTCAAGCCAACTGGTTCATACGGGCTTATTGAAGTACCACTGATTCATGCTTTTTTAATACTCCTCAAACGTTAGTAACGTATTTCTGAAGAAATGAGACACATCACCAGACCCCGACGGCAACTGTTTACAATTTTTATATAAACACTCTTAAACGTTGCCAATAGACTGCGCGAGTTCTAGAAACATCTAATTTGATCGGATTTGAGAAGACTTGTAGACATTTCGTATTTTTTAAAAGACTGATCCTCAGATAAAGAATAGAAAACTGTAAAAAAGTAATTTGAGAACAATTTTGATTCCACTCATACGGTGAGGAATTCAAAAGATGTGTATGTTGACAGAAATTTCATGATAAGCCAGTTGCTAGGTGACGTGACATGTCAACTCGTAGTCTTGGTGACGTTCAGAGAAAACGCTTCAATTACAAGTTGAGCTGTAGTGCCGCACATCATAAAAAACTAGGAACCACTGATGAAGAGGACGTAATTTCACATTTGCACAATTTACAGATGAGACACTCGAGATTTTCAGACTTGAGCTTCATAGATCAGGTATATTTCAAGCCAATTGAATCGCAAAAGGCATTAATGGAACTGACCTTCGAAATTTTCACGCTATTTAAAATATTACTTTACAATCACAATGAACAAAGACTTCTTGCTAAGGACTGAAAATAAAAAACTTTAGAAACAGCCCACTTCATGAGCCGCTCGGGGTTGCCTTCATTAACATTGTTAATTGAGGCAAACAGGGAACCTGTTTTGTGGGCGTCACTATTGTGTTTTCTCTACTAGGAATTTCAAACTTCAGCCTTCATTTTCCCGGGGCTAATAAACTATAATTCTAGGTTTGTAATACGTAGCCTGGAAAATGTCAAACATTAGCCTTCATTATACTAAGCCTAATATACCATACTATAGGCCTATAATACGTAGCTTTGAAAATTGTAAACTTCAGGTTTTATCATACTGGGTCTAATATACTACACTAGGCCTATAATGACTAAAAATTTCAAACTTTAGGCTTCATTATATTGGGCCTAATATACTACACTTTCAGAATTTCTTGAAAACTTCACTGAATATCACAACAGCCATATCACATCTAACCACTTTCTCTAATATTAAAATTCTACTGGAACTGGATACCCTAATTCGATTGGTGAGTAAATAGCGTAGATATCATTTTATACAATCAAAGATCACGTTCTGTATTCATAATTTGAACCACGATTCTACATAATGGTATTTACGCAATTGATCAAAAACACATCGAACTACTCCTACTATTTGGATAATATTTTTTAAAATTTCGTTCCGAGATTTGTAAGTAGGTTAAATCTCATTGTTTCTCTTTTGATTTAGACCATATGAGTTCCTCAGGATGAAAACGTAAGAACCTACAAAATATGTTCGCAATTTCATAATTCACAGAAAGCGATCGAAAATCACGTCTGTACCTATTTCTAATTCGAATCACGATTCATCTATTGATACAATCGATCAAGAACACATCAACCTACTTAATAATCCTCTTTTTCCTGTTAATGAGCAATGATTCACTTGCGCTTCGGCTTGTTAGTCTTTTCATCCGATGGACTGACTTCATTCACAAGAGAAAACACAAATGCAGGGCGTTTATTTCGTTCCAAACTTATTCACGAAAAACCAAATCTAGATGCGATCACCAATCAATAATACCTACAACCTACTAAAATATTTACGTCTTTCAATATTATCAGGCAATTTTTAATTTTGTTTCGTTATTTTCGGCAAAATAAATCTCAGATCAGTTCTTCTTCGATTAATTTTTAATTCCAACAGTGTGTTTCAAACTTTTAACCTAAAATAACGGAGTGACAATCACAATAATGAGGCGCTAGACAGTCGATGGATGATGATGATAAAAATTTTCTAGACCAATAAGAAAAAAGTATCAACTACGGCGATGGCTGACTGATAGCACCCTCGATATTCCTACGTTGAAGTTTACTGATTACGACATTAGGACCGGGCAGCGCTAGCGTCGCGCAAAAATTTTGAAGTTTTTAAAATCTTTCAAAAATATGTCCATCTAAAAGAAAATTTTCCGCTCTTCAATTTTGTTCCTTACGAGTACACACCTAAATTCATTATTTTTGGAGAAATTGGAGAAAAATAAAAAAATCACCTTTGGTTTTGAGTTACTATCACCGTTCGCTTATCAGTATTTTCTATGTATTTTACACAGGCGACGCTAGCGAATCTACAATATGCCCGGTCCGAATACTACACGCAATGTTTACAAAGTGTGTTTCATGATTTATACAAAGCCTCCTATAGTTAGAAGCCATGAACGTAGAAAGGCAACACCACATTCTGCCCACGCATTTACATGTAAAACACCTCTCTCATGAAAAAATCGAGTTGACCCTTATTTAAAGGAAATTTCACAAGCTAAAACTTTTGTTCTTTTCAATTTTTTCAAAAACTTGATATTTTCTTAAGAAACAGACGCTCAAAGAGTTTCTCCCCATAAGAGCAATGTAAAAGTCGGCCCACGGTCGTGCAGTGGCCAATTTTACGTTCATGGCTTCTAACTATAGGAGGCTTTGATTTATAGGATTCAAGCTGAAGGAGTAAGACCTGCGAAGTTTAACGGTATAGAGATAGAAGAACGGAGCTAAAGCAGTTTGGTCTGCTATGGAGTACGGAAAGCTAGTATCAATCTTGCTTTTTGATCCGTCGGTGCCCCGATAAACCAGATCGACCAAATATCTCGGTCGATTTTGAGTAAATATCGACCAAAAATACACTGAGCGATTGCTCTGATAGATCAAGTTTTAACGGGGAACCTGTTCTATGTTTTTTTCTTTGATGAATTTGCCGCGCGCTGTTTGGCGAAAAACTTGAAAAAAATTTCGACTCAAGACCCTCACAGTTTGATAGAAGGGCAGTTGATTCACTTCCACTCTTGCTTACCATAATATTTTGACCACCTTAAACGAAATATTGACTGAAAAAATGAGTCGATTAGTAGGTGATCTTACTAAGGAGGCTAGATAGTATAGGCCTAGTATATTGTACATTAGCCCCAGTTTGAAGGCTATTGGTGACGTTGTAAAGCGTCGCATTATGGCCTAGTATAGTGAAGGCTAAACTTACTTTGCAAACTACTTGTATAGGCCTAGTATAATGGAGGCTGAAGGTCAAAATTTTTCCAAGTCCCTAAAGTAGGTCAAGGTCATTGATGACGTCATGAAGCGTTGCGTCGCATAACACAGATTTCACACTGACCACCAGCGCAAAGACATAGGTACAGTACAACCTCGTTAATACGAATACGCTTTTTAAGGGACCACGGAAAAATCGCGTTATAAGCGGAGGCGCGCTACACACAAAAAGTTCTAAAAACAAGAAAAAAACTTGGAAACATGATACATTTAAACTGTATTGTATGAGCGGCGTAAATATGGTACATATGTACATAATACGTTATCATGCATTACAGGTACACATACTGTAATTGTCGATTGTAGTTTGTTTAAAATTTTTAGAGTAAGTTATGACAATAAAAAATTTTCCATCAAATTTGGTTTTGAAAACATAATCCGGGGGTACATCAGAAAGGGAAGAGAAATATCTTTGTAAAACATTTAATGATTCAAATGATTGCCTTTTTATTGGAGGGAGCTCAGTTACTTCCTCTTCCTCATCAGTATCATCATTGGCATACTTCCGCAAAATTACAAGTTTTCCGATAACTTTACGTTTCCTCAACCTCATTTTAACAAAAAAATCAACGTGCCAACTTTGATGAGAGTTGTCAAAAAGTGAAGAAGGAATACAGGAAGGTACAGCGTATGCGTTTCAACCACAATTATACCAGTCATAGTTTGTTTACATGATGAGATGCATATGAATTCCAACTTTTTCTTGTTTTCATGACACTTTGCATGAGTGGAATTTGGCCACTTCTATACGATAATTTTTACATAGAAATACATCTCTAGTTCAGGGAACCAGGCAAAATCCGCGATATACGCGCGTTGTAAGCGTATGCGATCTAACGAGGTTTTACTGTACATGTTAAAATAGGACAAATCGACTATAAATGGACGAAGACATGTCCTTGGGATACCTGACCAGAAATCGCCAGGAAATTTTGGTCAAAACTGAGTGACTGTGCGGCTCTTCTGATAATACTCATTTAGACCGAAAAAGAGAGTGAAAACATTGGTAGATGTTCAGGATGAATCGACTGAAAATAGACCAAGATACGTCCTAGGGATATTTGCCCAGAAATTGACCGGAAATTTCCGTCAAAATCGAGTAATTATCAGGCTCGCCCAATAATACTCATTTTAGACCAGTAAAAATATTGATGGATGTCGAGGAAAAATCGACTGAATACGAAACAAGGTATCTCCCAGAATATCTGCCCAGAAATCTTGGTCGAAATTGAATCATGAATACAATATCAATTTTCGACTAAAAAACGAGGAAAATTCCATATAAGGACCAAAAATAGACCAAAATGAATATTCTGCATAATGACCAGATTATTGTCAAAATTTAGTACAAATAATATCTGACCAACAATCAACTGAAATGAATAGTCAAAATTTGGTCAATTTATCTCAAAAATTCAATACAAATCAACCATTTTCTGATAAAACCATAATATTTGGTCTATTTTCAGTCGTACGATCAAAAACCGACCACCATTGTCCACATAGTGATGGCAGATTTGGTTTATCAGGAGTACAAAACTCGTTGATTACTTTAGATATAGATGAGAGCATCGATTGCTCTCAGAAAGTCGGTGAAATCAAAGTTGTACGAACTTCAAGGGACTTGAAAAAAGAACATATCTCAATAATATGAGTCCTAATGAAGAGCAGGGCAAGGGCACAATCTGATTCAAAAATAAGTCCTCTCTTTCAGGTTTCCTCACGCAAATCACTCGAGCTCGATATCAATTTTCTATACAGCATATTGCGACACACTTGAGGTTCTTCGCTATCAATTTTCGCAATAAAAATACCGAAAGAGGAAAAAAGTTTACAATCATTTTAGGAAAACTACGCGTTAACGTACTTCGTCAAGGTCATTTTTGCAATTTACTATAAAAAGAAAAACATAAGTGTTTTACAAACATTGACCAGCCAGATAATGGTGGTAAAAATAAAATTAAACACCGTTCCGAGGATTTTGCCACGACTTTTACCACACTTTTCCATTCTGATGGAGCCATTCAGATAAAGACCGCAATAAATTTATCGCGCACATACAAGGAAAGTTATTCATTATCTTCGAGTTGACTTCTTGTAAGTACCGCGTGAATATTTCACCGATTGAAAATTTAAAAAATTGATAAGCAATAACACGTACCTGAACGAGTCGTCGCAAGTCTCCGATGCAGCTGGACAATTTGCGTTGCTTATCGGAGGGCCAATATGCTCCGCATTATAATTTACATTCTCTTTATTCAATATTGGACAATCCTTTTGTGTCTTCAGCTCTACAAAATTGAAAAAAGTTATTAATGGTAACGAATTAGAACTATACATGCGGTGTTTCTTCAACAATAAGAAGATGCACTCTACGGTTGAGGTAGTTGTGTTCCAAATAGATACAACTTCCATTCCTATATGAATACAGCCCTCTACTCTCAACATCCATTTTGGTGGTATTCAAAAGAAGCGAAAGAACGACGATGATATAGGCAGCTATGAAGGTGATAAGCATGACGTCTATGAAGAAAAAAAAGTTTTCTAACCCATCAAAGTGGATAAAATTCTTACACCAACAATTGTTTCTACCCATTATCCTGATCATTGAAAATTCCTACACATAATATGGTACATAGTTATTTGAAAGTATAAATTAGATTATTTGTAAGAATCTATTTATGTTATTCATTACAATCAACAAAAATATAAATGAGCTCCCCTCTAAATATAGTTTCGATGATAGTGAAAAAAAATATCCAAGTCATTAAGTACATTATAAATGTATAAGTGGTTTTATCAGTTGAATTCTATAATATCATATCATCATGATTCATTTCCGTCATCATTATATTCTCCACTCTCATACCCAACCACGTTCTCTTTCGAACAACACTCTCAATCCATCTCTGGTAATTAGTAACGAAAAAAAATCAATCTAACGTGTATCCGATATAAATCTTCACGTCAATAATTGAGACACCTGCATTATAGAAACCAATTGCTCGTCCTATTCATCGTTTTTCTGAAATACATACATTTCTGTAACTCGGAGATTCGGTATACCTATAATCGACGAATATTTGAGAACTATAGGAGTATAGAACTCAAAACGAAACAAAATTTTGCTACAAGCAGATTCGTAATGCGAGTCGTACCATTTATTCTTAGGTAAATTAAGCCTTTTCATATTTAATTTTTTGGAAGATGACAAAGAAAATAAATTCTTAAACATTCTCGGTATCGTAATTATCACCGATTGCTTTAAAATGATACAAATTTACGCTACAAGCTGAACTCTCAGGACTAAAAAATACAGCAGCCAAAAAAATTATTATTACTCAAATAAATGAGTCATTAATCTTTGCTAAATTAATGTCAACTTTACGCACGGCAGAAGTTGATACAGGTAATATACTTTGGAATAAAGACGGATGACTAAATTTTCGTGCTGGTTCTTATCAATATTATTCTGAATAAAGATCTCATTTCAAAATCTTTCAGTCAGTAGTACAATACAGAGCATATTATGTGCACATAAAGTAAATCCAAATTTTTTTACGTTTTTAAATGACTATCGCTACATTTATCTACCGTACTTCTTGAAATTTATGGATAAAATAACGTCGTAATATTCATTTAAGACACAGTCCGCCGCGAATTGAAGGTTGTTAATTAACAAGGAACCAAAAATGCTGCAGAACACGCACGTAAACGAATTATGAAAATAATGTGCAGGAATAATTCTAGAATTAGAACCTTAGTTTTCAAGTTTATTTTTGTAAACATATTTGAATTATTGATGATAAGTAGAACCCGGATTTTCCGGCACTAAAAATGAAAAGTTTCGGCACTTGATGTTGCATTTTCGGCATTATTCGGCATTTAAAAAAAAAAAAAAAAAAAAAAAAAATGAAGAAAACATGCTTTTTCAGTGCTTTTACGAATTCACGATCAAAATTTTTCAATTTACTACCAAAATTACATGATTTTGACCAAATAGACGATTTTTGAGGATTAAACTCACCAATAAAAAATCCTAGCAATTTTCAATCAAAATTTTTAATTTTTCCATTTTCAACTAACAATAATATTTTCAAAAAAAACTGTCCGAATTTCACCAAAATTTCTGAATTTCAAACAAAATTAAGCAAATTTTGTCCCAAATTTTATAATTTTAGACTATATTTAACTAAAAAAAGGTAATTTTCGTCCTTATTCGGCTTTAAACACCCTATTCGGCATTATTCGGCAAAATAAAATTTTTTTCCCTAGCCCCTGAGCTATGAAATGAATTTCTATCTCATTATCTTAATAACTTCTTATCCTCAAAGAATCTAGTTGAAAATATTTCAAAGTCCAATAAGTATGAAAATATTTCAAAGTCCAACAATTGGGAAATAATTTTCAAGTCCAAGAAGTATGAAAAGTCCCACAATTGGAAAAATAATTCCAAGTCCAAGAAGTGTGAAAAGTTCCACAATTGGAAAATAATTCCAAGTCCAACAGTTGAAAATATTTCCAAGTCCAAGAATTGAAAATGAAAAATTTTACAAGTCCAAGAAGTACAAAAATATTTTGAAGTCCCGTGGCATCACTCTTACTCGCCTCTCATTCCGAGTATGGCAGTAAACCAACGTGTTACCGCATCTCGGTTACATAAAAATGAACTTGTGGATGAAATGACAGAATATTATGATGACAAAAACGGAATAACGCATAAAAATACCCACACCTTACAGCGTCGTGGACAGGCCGTGACGTGATCGTCTGAACTTACCCGAGGGAAGAAAGGAAGAAAGAAAGAAACAAGCTATGTCGCGGGCGACACAGTGTCAGGGTCGGCCTGAATCGGATTATGATATTATTTTTTCTGTATGAGTACTGCGTCCAAAAAAAAAACTGTATTATTTAGTATTCTGTTCCCTTCTTTGGAATTTGTATTTGTATGAAAAGAATTTGAATTATGCGTATGCAGTATGAGATAAGTCGGTATTATAAACTTTCTTGGAAGTAATTAATGCAGAACTGTATAATTCATTTTTGACTTCAACATGAGTATTAACAAAATATCTTCTAATCTAATATACTAAAAAGCTAAATGACCCTTTGCCTCTCATTCCTGATTTGCCCGATACAATTTAGCTAAAAAATAGCTAACGCGTGTATTCTATTACTATATATATGAATTGCCTAGCAAATTATAAGAAAAAATATTCGTGAAATTCTAATGACGTCACAGCGACTGAAGGTTAACAGGCAAAATAGAAAATAGAAAATTAATTATTGGTTATTTAAGTGCAACGATTCATTATCACAAACGTGCGTGTAAAAGTTCTCCATTTTCCTGTTATCGCATCCGACGTCAATTATCATACTGTGACAAGATTATAATTATTTATCGTTAAAGTTCTATTCTACTTGATAGTTCTGGAGTTATTGACACTACCAGAATACCTTGACACACTGATTCTCAAATAAATTTTGAATAAAAAGAAGAAAAGTGATCAACGGAGTATCCAAAGGGTACTGGATTCATTTTACACGTTCCTGACACACTGATCCTCAAATAAATTTTGAACGTCAATTACCATTATTGGAAGAGTATAATATAATCATGAAAAAGTAGGAGCATACTTATTTGAAGTTCAATTCTACTTGATAGTTCTCGAGTTAATTGATAGTTTTTTTTTTTTTTTTTTTCTTTATCAAGGTATACACTACTTGAATACACGTTCTTGACACACTGATCCTCAAATAAATTTCGAATAAAAACAAGAAAAGTGATCAACGGAGCATACAAAGGTATTGGAGAATAAGAATAACTGGAGTGGAGTGAGAAACAAACGAAAAGAACGTGAGGATAGGGAAGATGATTGGAAGAAGAGGTAGCAATCGAGTCAGATGGTGGTACTCAAATTTTAAGGCAGGAGAAAGAAAATGGATATGTAAAAGTTGGAGTAATTGAGTACCATAGGTAGTTGCGGGAGTTGGAAACCGTTTTGGGAATGATTACATGGGACAGAGGATGAGACTGAGATTATATTGTGGGAAGTACATTGATTTTGGAGAGTAGGACAGGAAAAAAGATGATAAATCGTCAGATTATCTGCATAATAAGATTTATATGAAGGTAGAGCATGGAAACCCAGGAGGAGATGAGAATATTCAAGTTGAGAGTGACCAATTCTATATCGAGTGAAAATAATTTCTTTATGGTGGGAATTTCTGTTCAATGAAGACTGAGGATAGGTTAACTTTTAATGATTCAAGTTTGTTGCAGGGTTGTTTTTTTATGTGAGTGATACAAGAATTAAGCTAGGATTAAGAAATAATGAAAGTTTTTATGGTCGTAAGTACGTAGTTACAAGGTGAGGTCCTTAATTTTGGGTGAAAGGGTGTAGTTTTTAGGCGCGCAATCAGTTTGATCATATTGAGGGCAACCGATGTGAACTGAGAATCAAATAAAAGATACAGATGAGCGTAGAAAAGTGTGAGCTTAAACCTAATCAGAATTCCAACTATAGACACATCATGTGAGAAATTGAGAGGGATGTATTCAGGAAAAGTAGGGGTACGATTCTAAGAAAAGGGCACAACGAAAGTTGAAAAAGAATATTACCATAAATAATATCAACAAGTATAAAGAGTTTCGGAAAACCCTGAAGAATGGAATAAAAGTAGCGCATAAAACATACCTCAGTTCCCTAGAGGAAGGCTTCAGATGAAATCCATCACATACCTAATTTACCCGATACAATTAAGCTAAAAAATAGCTAAAGCCTAATATTATAACGGTAACGACCTTCTCTTTGCACTTCATACCTCATTTTATCCGATACAATTTAGCACTTTGCAAATTGAAGGATAATTAATTTGGCAAAAAGTTCTAATGACGTCAAAATGTCCACATAATGATGGAAAGTATCTAATGAAGGAGAGCTAATAGGCAAAATAGAAAGTAGTAGTCACCAAAATATGATGATCCCTTATCAATATCAACTTTTTGAATCAAAAATCACTTCCATTGTAAGAAGTAGAAGAAGAAAAGGAACTGAAATATTTGGAAAATGGAACTGACTAAGTTGCGAGAGTTGGAAATTGTGTTGGAAATGATTACACAGGTCAGAGGATAATTGAGAAAATACTTTGTAGGAAGTATGTTGATTTTAAAGAGTAGGACAGGAAAAAAGGTGATAGATTCTCAGATTATCTGTATATAAGATAGTAAGGATTGTAATGAAGCTTCCAATCAGATTTCTAGGATTCAACCAAAAGCAGTTCAATTGAAGGCTGTAATAGAAAACAATCACATGTTTGAATAAGGAATTCCCACATCCTCTTCTATAGGACGGATTGGTTTTGATATTGAGAATTGAATTCAAAATTGGAGGGGTTCCAAAGAGAGGAATTAGATTTGATAAAATTTTGATAATTAAGCCAACTATAGCAGGAGGGACTCGGAAAAATTGAGACATTTGAGCTCTATTATGATAGATAAGGGATAGGAAAAATTTTCAATATCAAAGGAGTCAGATTTGAAAAGATTTTTAATATTGGGAATTGAGCTATATATGACAGGAGAGGAACTTGGAAAAAATTGAACCATCAGAGGAGTTGAAATTGAAAACGCATTTTGTACACCAACCTATGCAATTATGACAAGTTTAAAAACTTTCAACTTCTAAGCTATATTTTTAAAGAGAGGAACATGGAAGAATTTCAACTTTCAAGATATATATATGACAGGAAAAGGACTTGGAAAAATATCAACCATCGTTCTAGGTAAATGATGGCGAGACACCAAAATTTTCAAAAATCCCTCCCCCTATGGAATAGGTTTCCTATTGAACCTCGATTTAGGTTAGGTAGTTGACATCATAAAAAACTAGCGATGCTCTTAACATCATTAGGATTTAACAGAAGAATCCCTAGAAAATAGTGAATTACACAAATCAGGACTCGATGTCAAGAATAACTGTTAGTTGGAGGTGGGTGGACTCGAAGGAATAAAGTGAGGGCCTTGAGAAATTTTTTTCTAATTAAGGTAAATGAAGGAAGGGATTTTCAAAGTCTCAACTAAATCAACTCGAAAATAGGAGGAGTTACATTATTTGCATGTAAAAAAGTGAGGTCAAAGAAATAATCATCGCTGAAAATTGGAACGACTGTAGTAATTACAAATTATACTGTCAACATATAATACACACAAGATTTCAAAAAAAATCTTATGTAGAAAAAAAGTGAGAGAGAAAAAGGGAAATGAATGAACTAATCTTAGAATCGAAACGTTTTTCTTCCATTAATTTGTAGATTAGAGGATGACACGTAGAATTAATTATCACCATACGGATAATTGGAGAATATGTTTTCTAGGTCAGATCATTTACAAGTATACTTTCAAATACTTCCAAGAAACATATGATGAAATTTGAAAATTTCGATGATGGGCTGACCAAGAGGAAAGCGAAAGACTAGAAAATTTTTGCTGATTCACTCAAAATATTATAAGAAAAGGTAGGGCTAAGAAAGGTTTTGCAGTGAAAAATTTTGTAGGTGGGCTAAGAGTAAGAGGAGAATTCAGCTGGTTAGCCTTATTCGCATTTGCCTGAACATTTGTTTTACCTCATTGTTTCGAAAGGGCACATCGCCAGAAAACGTTTGCGTCCGACTTTGATCATATTGTTAACCTAAGTTTCACTTAAGATACCTCCTTAACCTTCAAGACTCTAGCAACATTTATGAGGCTAAAGAGGAGACAGGTTAAGGACAGCGTAAAGTTATGAGAGCGACTTGGAGGAGTTTCCGTTACAAAACATACCTACTTTATCTGCGAGTAGCAAGGCTACCTTCATTAACTATGTTAATTGAGGCAAACAGGGAAACTGTTTCTTTGTTTTATTTTTTCAAGTCCTCCTCCTATTGTATATGTAAACTGTGAAACCCAATACTCGCAGAATCATCGACTCGAGTGCACATGAGATTATTATTATCATGCTTAGCAATCTGTATTATCTCCACTATACCGTAGTATGTACGGTACAATTATAATTATGTTGTATGATGATACAGAACAGTAAAAATCTCTTAAGTCTCTCTCTGATCTTCTGATTTACGTATCGGACGTCAAATTTTTCCAAGTTCCACATTTTGCTGGACAATTTTTCTTCAAATTACCCCCCCCCCCCCCAATAAAATAAGGTCCCTATTTCCAAGTCTCTCTCTCCTATCATATATGGCTCGGACGTGGAAGTTTCTTCAAGTCCCCCTTTCATCATAGGTTGAAATTTCAACAGGGAACCTGTTTAAACGGGAGAGGGGAGGTTGGAAAAACGTCCACCGTCCGACAAATCGCCAAGCCCGAAAATTTTTCAAGACCCCTCCTATTATATATAGTTTGGGGGTGAGGCCTGTGACATCACAATTTGATGACTCATAGGTCAGCTTTGTACCGCCATACCATGTTCCCCATAAAACAAGTTCTCTGCCACCCCTCGTCTAACTCTGTTAAAGGATCATAATGAGAAAGGCCGAAAATGCTCAATTCGACCCCTGAGGATGATCCGCCATGTCGGTTCGAAACGCGTCGTCCTGTTTGTATCTTTTTAATACAATTTCTTACGTGAGCGTTTTCAGCCTTTCTCATTAGGTTGAAACCACGTTACTATGAAGACAATAATATCTTAATCATTGTTAAAGAATTCACGAGTTTTTCTAACTCCTCCTCCTATCATATGTAGCTCGATGGTCGGTGTATATAGCCTGAAAATTAGCCCTTTCGAGTAACTAGATATGCAACGCTTCATACACCAATTGACTTAGCCCCTTAAATGAGCCGCTACAAACACCATAAGACTCAGAATGTCCTTTCAAGGTATTCCAAGTCCTCCTCGTATCATAGTTCGGAGATCGATGCACATAGCCTGAAAAATAGTCCCTTCAAAAAAACTATCACCTGACAACGAACGGATCTAAATTTTACAATTCTTCTATATTTCCTACCCAATTTCACTGTACCAACTATTAATCATAATATAACTTCAAATATACCCGAAATGCAAGTAATTGGAGTCCCACGTGCCCCATAAAACAGGTCCCCTGTTAAAAAGTGTTTCCTTCAACCGAAAAAAAAAGTGTCATGTCGAAGTGATGTATGCTATTTGAGTTTTGAGTTTATAATTTAGCGGAGCTTGCGGGTTCGTCACTGCCCTTGCGAAGTTTTTAAGGTTTTTTTTTTTTTTTTTTTTTTTGGGGGGGGGAGTAACTTGAAAAAAAAATGTTAATCGAAAAGCCTACAATACAGAAATATTCAACTACTAATCCAGAATTTTTACACAGCACTACTATCATACCGATCTCTAGTTTGGAAATATTCGATGTGGGCTGTTGATTGATAGTTAATTTTAATACACAGAAAAGAGATGAATTTTTACATATTCATAATTGAATTTATTAGCATTAAGAGCAAATAAATCCAGAACCTCATAATCCGTTATCTACTATATCAAAGGAATAAGTTACTCGTCTGAATATATCCAAATGCCGTCCTCTGAGAATCGTTGCACATAGTCATAGACCTACACGCCCTATGAAAGGTTACCCGATGTACTTAATAGCAATTACATAATACAATTTTTTTCTCAGAATAAAAAATTATGATACTTGAGATGAAGATAATAAAAATAATAATAAACATAATAAGTACTCGTAAGATAAAATTGGATCTATTACAAATATTACAGGCTCGAATGTGATTTTGTAAGTCATGATCATTGATAACCTTAAATATCATTATTATGCATAATATCTGATAAGAGGGAAATTTATTTAGTTATTATTAATTAGCTAGTCAACTTCTCTGATGTGCATAATTAATATGATGAATATTGCATTATAACCAACATTAGACTTGGGGTAAAAATATAATTATACTTATTGCACTGTACTATGTTGAATATAAAATCAGAATTCAAAACTCCCGTTTTCCCCTCCACCCACTCATTTTTTGTCCGGAAAAAAGGTCAGGAAGTATGGAATTCTAGTTTCGCAACCAAAAAAAATATTAGATAAGATCAATCTCATTTAGAATTTACACGTCGAATTTCTTGCTCTCAATTTTTGACGATGCGATCGTACGCAAAAAATTATTGGGTCAGCGGAGGAGCTTCACGCGCCAATCCGACGACGCGAAGCGCTTCTACTGTGACAGTTATTTTATTCACGTATGATAAAATGACTAATGAGAAAGAGGCGTGGTAATGTTTTACCTTTCTTTCAAACTCACCTCTCTTTTTTCGATATTATTTATCACTCGAAACAACTAACGTTCGTTGCACGTACGGTCCCGTATATACAAAGTCATTTAATTACCACCATACTACTGCAAACAGTGTAGCCATGCCTCTGTTTTATCCAGTTTTACATTATTTTACACGAAGTCATGAAATACTGCGCACGTAAAACGTGTACAACGAGAATTGTAAAAAGTAACATCCGCCCTATCCAGTAATTCTACCACAGCGACTTTTTTCAGCTTTCTTCATGATTTATACGGAGCAGTTGCACACATATACGATCCTATAAAACATGTAGAAGCCCAACTACAAGTACTAGGTATCACTAGATTTACATAGAAAACTACCAATATCTTTCAAGAAATTCCTCTAAATCCGTTTCTCCTTTTCAAATGGTTTTCAGCGCCTCTGAGAAAGTCAATAAAGAGAATGATAAATATAGAAAAAAATCAGTGTTCTTAAGATATCAATGATTTTTCCATTTAGGTAAATAATTCCTTCGTCAACAGTCGAGGCAATAAGTGGATAACTCGACTGAAAAATATTTTTGGAAATCTGTTCTGGTAATTCGCTTTTTACAAAGTCGTTTAGGAATCTCAAAATCTTAGAATAATCGACTCTGTTTTGTTTGTAAGAGCAACTGTGTTTTCTCTTTTAACTTCAAACTATATCATTTCTTTATACCAATTTGTCTGTCTATGTACTTACTAAAAAAGGAGCCTTGATTTCCTTCTCTCGCGAAAACTCACTTCTTCTCAGACTAGTACAAACCTTTGCACAATAGCAACCCATTTCATCCAAACAATAGCCATTTACAAGTAGCCTTAAGCATAAGAAGAACCCTTAACCCTCTGCTCTCTTTGATAAACCTTAGGTACATAGGAGAGTAGAGGCTAGTTATAATAGTCTTTCCTACCCCACCTATACAAACCAACAAAAGAAATTTGCTCAATTTTTAGCCTAGGATAAACCTAGTGTATAATGCAGCTAACTTGTTCGCCCACGAGCCAATCAGCCTTACATACAACATACTAGACAGGAACTGAACTGAGAGTGAGCCCATGTGGATAAATCTGCTGCTTAATTTCACTGATACGATTCCTGATCGTATTTCATTGTACTACAAGTGAAATTTTGTATAGTCTGAAGAACCCTTTTTACCTGAGCTTAGACCGAACAATAGATTGAAAGAGAAAGTTAATCGAACCTATTAGTACATGACGACCGGCAAACAAGAGTTCTGGACAAATCAGTCTTCCACTTTTCGTCTATCGAGACCGTTCCCGGAGCGTAAGCTCGCAGAGGATATTAGCTCTTTCGTTACGGCGTTCGCGGAGTTACTAGTTAATTCTCGGTCAAGTATGGCGCGATAAACCTTTCGATATCTGATAGTCTCTCAAGGTACCTTCAGGCAGAATTAGGAAGAAAAACATTTGAACCAAAACCACCCAGATGATGACCCGTACGGGTAAGTTCGGGTAAGTAAACTCTTACGTACTAAACATGGTCCTCACGGTCCGGGATTCCCGATTGTACGTGCCTCTTTCAACAATTTACTTGTCGAAAGATAAGCTAGGCATTTTAGGTTCGATACTAAAATATACCTACATCTATTCGTTCGGTTATTCTTCTCACTTTACAATACGTCGCTTCGCATACGCTTCGCATACGTACGTTGTGATAAATTTATAATTTCGTGATATAATTTCGTGAAGTGCGTACATTTCCAATGAGTTCGGATTCGGAAACGACTCCTCTTAATGAGGTTTCTCAGATGGAAACAGATGAGAATAAGACGGATGATAATAATACATCCAATACTACTAAGCAGTCCTCCTCTACCTCCAGTGCGAATATATCCAATGAAATTAATGACGTAAGTTCGAATAAACTCTCCACCTTAATCTTCGAAGTACAATTTATTCGTGATATTACGGATGAAGCTACGACCAAGGAAACTGCCAAAGCGGATTTAAACGATCTTTCGTTATTGAAGGCCCGATACGATAATATAGTAATTGTAGGACAAGGGCAAACAATCGATTTCAACGAGAGGAAAGAATTTCTTTCCGCTTACCGCGACGCGAGAGAAAAACTCTTGCGTATAGTTGGGATCGATAATACTTTGCCAAGTCCATCGTGTGGCCATCCGCAAGAAGATAGAATCTTCAAACTTCCTGCGTTAGATGTTCCGAAATTTTCTGGGGCAATAGAAAAGTGGGCTGCATTCAAAGCTGACTTCCTTCATCTAATTAGCGACTCTAGAATTAAAAAAAGTGAGCGCGCCAAGCAGAGATATCTGATGATGGCTTTACAGGATGACGCTGAAAAATTAATTCAGAATTTAAAGGAAGGAAGCTTCGAGGAGTGCTGGTCAATTGTGTGTCAAACATACGATCAGCCATTCCGTCGTGTGCACGCCCACTTAGAAGCCCTGTTTAAGAAAGGAAATCAGAGTCAGCCTCTTAGAACCCTGCTAGTTGACCACCGTCAACATGCTTCTGGCCTGCGTTCCGCATTAGACGAGCTGGAGATTTCAGCGTACGACATGGTCGTAATCGCGTCCTTTTTGGACAAAACTTCTCCAGCAACTCGTCTTTCTTGGGAAAAAGAGGTCGGAAATAAGGGTTCGGGTCATTGTACCCTTAAGAATTTTTATGAATTCATGGAAAAGGAGTGCGGCGCTCTAGAACGAGCAGGAAAAGGACAAAGATCCTGCTCAGCCCCACCGCACCAGAAAGCTGGGTCCTCAACACCAATCAAAAGAGGAATAGCGGCAGCGGCGGCGTCAAAATCGAAACCGAAGAGAAGTAAGAAGATACCGCTCTGTGCGATGTGTGGAGAAGGGCATTATTTAAATAAGTGCCCGAAATTCATGGATATGAACAAAGAGGAAAGGATGAAATTCGTAGCTGAAAACAGTGTATGTCGCATCTGCTTATGCAAAAGTTGTAAAGGAGTTGAAACTGCAAAAAATTGCTCGTTTAAGTTTCTCATGTGCCCTTGTGGCGGGCTCCACAACGGTATGTTGCATCAGAGATCAAAGGAATCTCGCGGAAACAACACTGGTGAGTCTCTCGACTTATTAATTAACACCAATATTTTAGATGTTGATAGCTTTAACCCCGAAATGTCGTCTGAATCGAATACTATTTCACTAGGCTTAGTAAATCCTGTGGTCGCTAATAGCTTAAAGATGCATGTTGAAATTGAGGCTCTTTTAACCACGGCTCTTGTAAAAGTTAGAGTGAATGACAAAGTCTTAGAGGCTCGCGCTTTCCTTGATAATGGTAGTCAAGTACATTTTGCTACCACAGAGCTGGTAAAGATTCTCAATGCTGAGGTAGTAGAAACGCAATGCCAAATTGACGGTATTTTTGGCTCAGCAGGGTCAATTGCTAAAGAGGCAATCTTAGTGATTGAATCTTGCTACACGAATTTTAAAATTTCAATCCCAGCATTGGTGGTCGATAATATTCTCAATTCGCATATACCAACTGATTATTTTGAAATCGACTCCTGGAGAATTCCCTCGTGGGTTCAATTAGCTGACCCACAATTTAACACTCCTGCGGGTATTAACCTATTATTAGGTTTACAAGTGTTTTGGAAGATATTAGGTAGCAAAAGGTTGTGCTTACGATCTTAGTTGCCTGAATTAAGGGAGTCAGAGTTAGGTTGGTTGGTAGCAGGTGATTTACAAGTCACTGCGCGAGCAGAGAATACCTTTGTCTATTGTGCTAAGGAAACTGATCACCAATTATTAAGAACAATAGAAAAGTTCTGGATTGTAGAATCTCTTGAAACCCTAAATCCTCCTTTCACTAACGAAGAGAAAGAATGCGAGCGCATTTTCACTGAAACTACGTTTCGACGAGCTGATGGTCGCTTTGTAGTGACTCTTCCTTTTAAGGAGTCACCCACAGTTCTAGGTGAATCACGTACGCAAGCCCTAAATCGTTTCTATGCTTTAGAAAAGCGCTTAGCAAATAACTCAGCTCTTAAAAAGGATTATGTTTCTTGTATGGAAGAATATATTCAATTAGATCATATGAAAGAAATCAAGGAAACTAGCAATGAGAGTATACCATCATATTATATACCTCATCACGCTGTGATCAAACCTTCCTCTACTTCTTCTCCTGTACGTGTCGTTTTCAACGCTAGTATGCCAACGACTTCTGGTCTGTCGCTGAACGATATTTTAATGGCAGGACCGGTGGTTCAGCCATCTCTCTTTTCAACGATGCTTCGTTTTCGAACACACAAATATTGTTTCGTAGCTGACGTTAAAAAGATGTATCGCATGGTACGTCTCCACCAATCATGTACTCCTCTTCAACGCATCTTTTGGCGTAAATCCCCTGAAGAAGAATTGAAGGTTTATGAGTTGCAAACTGTAACTTTTGGAACAAAAACAGCGCCATATCTTGCTACTAGGTGTTTTAAGGAATTGGCTTTGAATTACTCGGAGTCATATCCTGCAGCAAAATCGGTTCTATTGAATGATTTTTACGTCGATGACGTATTAAGCGGTGCTGATGATATCGATGCTGCTAAAACAATCATAAACGAATTGAGGAAGCTGCTAGGCCTTGCAGGATTTGAATTAACAAAGTGGTGCGCTAATGAACCTGAGATTCTAGCGGATATAGAAGAGGAGATTATAAAGGGTCACAGTCCTTTAATAATTGGAGAGTCAGAAACTATAAAAACTTTAGGAACCCTATGGTTACCTAATAAAGATGCATTTGTTTTTCGCTTTGCTAAGGAAACTAATGCAATGGCTAGAACAAAAAGAGAGATTCTATCAGCAAGTGCAGGCTTCTATGATGTCCTAGGACTTTGTGGTCCAGTAATAGTTACTGCAAAGCTTTTCATGCAGTTTCTATGGATTTTACGCCATGCCTCAACAGACCACAATAGTAGTGTAGGGAAGGATTTAATACAAGAAACGCGCGAGACAGGCCAAAAAGGTCAAATTTATTGCTGGAATGATGAACTTCCTGAAGAAGCATTAACCAAATGGAGGGAATTTGCACAAGGTCTTTATCTCTTAGACAATTTTGAAATTCCTCGCTTTATCTCATTCACAAAAACTAATTTATGCTTTGAACTGCATGGATTTGCTGATGCCTCATCAAGGGCATATGGAGCAGTAATTTACAGTCGAGTGATCGACAGTTTTGGAGACGTTAAAGTAAATTTATTATGTTCTAAATCTAGAATAGCTCCTTTAAAGCAACTTTCTATTGCACGTTTAGAATTGTTAGCAGCTGAATTATTAGCCAAACTAATTCACAAAGTTAAGATCGACTTGTCGTTAAACATCAAAATTGATAAAATTAGATTGTGGTCAGATTCTAAGGTTGCTTTGTCATGGATTGGATCTGAATCCATTAAGTGGAATGTATTTGTAGCACATCGAGTCAGCAATATTCAATCTTTGACTGTTTCTTGTATATGGGATTACGTTCAATCCGCTACAAATCCAGCAGACATTTTGTCTCGCGGAGCTTTGCCTCTAGAATTTGTACAGGCCTTTCTGTGGCATAGTGGATCAGATTGGCTTTCCAATCAAACAACCCCATGGTCAGATTCGATTGAGTACTTACCAAATAACAAAGAACCTTTAGAGCGTAGAGCAATAAAGGTTGTGTTTCCAGTGCAGTCTCAAGAAGATAATTTGGAACAGTTTTCCTTGGTAGGAGAGCCTATGACAGGGAAATTCTCTACAGAATTTGGAATCCGTCAAGGATTCGTCAGACTAGTACGACTAGTAGCGCTCTTGCTTAGGTTCTTACTAAATTGTTCTTCAGTACAGAAACACTTTCCAAAAGGCACTGGCATTTTAAAGCCTTACGAATTTCGTAATGCCATAACTTGTCTTGTTAAAATTGCTCAAAAGGAAAACTTTGCTCGTGAAATTAAAGAATTAATGTCTGTAAGAAACAGTACATCAACTAACAAGATAGAGAATAAAGAGAGACCGTTATTCAAGAGCAAATTAGCTAATTTAAATGCCTTTCTTGACAATCAAGGTATACTTCGAGTAGGAGGTCGTTTAGAGAATGCAGAACTTTCATACGATGAAAGACATCCAATTATTCTTCATTCTCATCATAAATTGGCAAAACTTATAGTGTGGCATGAGCATTTAGCCCATTTACATGCTGGGCCACGACTTTTAAAGTCTGTAGTGCGTAGACGTTATTGGATTCTTGGCTTAAGTAATTTAGTCAAAAAATGTCTAATAAAATGTCACACTTGCATCACTCTAAAAGCTAAGACACAGGAACAAATAATGGCTAATTTACCTAAGCAGAGATTAGTTCTATTTAAAGTAGCTTTCAATGTGACAGGAGTTGACTATGCTGGTCCATTTTCCATCATTGGCAAGGGAGGGAGGCACAAAGTTTTTGTTAAGGCTTACGTAGCAGTATTTGTCTGTTTCACGACGAAGGCGGTTCATCTGGAACTTGTTTCAGATTTAACCAGTCAAGCATTCTTGGCTGTACTAACCCGCTTTATTTCTCGTCGAGGCATCCCAGCCGAAATACATTCGGACAATGGCACAACCTTTGTTGGTGCTAATACAGAGCTACAGAAGTTATATAGCTTCCTAGATGAAAATGCAGAAACCATTAATAACTTTGCCGTTGAAAAGGGAATCTCTTGGCATTTTATTCCCGCAAGCACTCCTCATTTTGGGGGTATTTGGGAATCAGCCGTAAAGTCTATGAAAGCTCACCTGAAATCAGTTTTATTGAATAGAACGTTTACTTTTGAAGAGTATACAACTTTGCTGACCCAAATAGAGGCTTGTCTTAACTCACGCCCTCTTACACCTCAATCATCTGATCCAGATGATCTAGGAGTTCTGACTCCAGGTCATTTCCTAGTTGGAGGTCCTCTTACAGCACTTCCTAATGAGTCTCTAACTGATATTCCAGAAAATAGAGTCAAACTCTATAAACGACGTGAGCAAGTCGTACAATTTTTCTGGAAACGTTGGTCAAGTGAATATCTTAATACGCTTCAACAACGTAACAAGTGGAGAGCTGTTAAGGATGAATTAAAGGTAAATGACCTTGTTCTTATTAAAGAGGACAATACGCCTCCAGCGACATGGAAAAGAGGTAGAATTCAAACTTTACACCCAGGTTCAGACGGTCTCAGTAGAGTAGTAACCCTTAAAACAGGTACAGGCTCGTTACAAAGACCAATAGTAAAATTGGTCTACTTACCTACTGAGTAAAGCTATCATCATCAATTAAGCATTCGACTTATGAGACTTGTTAACACTTTAACAATGATTGTTTGACAGATGGGAATGGAAAAGAAGCGGCAAATTAATTCTCGGTCAAATATTACGACAGTAAACTCGAAAAATGTATTGTTAAGAATATTATAACTCAGTAGCGATTATGTAATTCTTCGAGTTGATGTTAATTTATTTATATTTGCCTTAAAAGTGCTGATGGCGATACGACTAGTCAAGAGATGAACGGTACTAATCTCTCTCAGCCCTTCTCCTTGAAGAAATGAATTAAAACTAGACAGGTAGGTCTATTGAGACCTTAGCTTCATATGTACCGATGAAGCGGGACAGAATCGCCATGTCCTATAATTTAGATAACTTCTTTATCAAATATCCTTCCCAGTCACTGTCACAAAACCTGTCGTCGGATTATTAACCATAGTTTATTAGTACGAACTATCTGGTCAATCCTTTAGTCTCAAATCATTAGTGATTAGTCGAATTATCAAGTTTGGCTTAATGTAGCGAGCACATTGTTTGAACAGAGTGTTCAAAGGGGGGAGGATGGATAAATCTGCTGCTTAATTTCACTGATACGATTCCTGATCGTATTTCATTGTACTACAAGTGAAATTTTGTATAGTCTGAAGAACCCTTTTTACCTGAGCTTAGACCGAACAATAGATTGAAAGAGAAAGTTAATCGAACCTATTAGTACATGACGACCGGCAAACAAGAGTTCTGGACAAATCAGTCTTCCACTTTTCGTCTATCGAGACCGTTCCCGGAGCGTAAGCTCGCAGAGGATATTAGCTCTTTCGTTACGGCGTTCGCGGAGTTACTAGTTAATTCTCGGTCAAGTATGGCGCGATAAACCTTTCGATATCTGATAGTCTCTCAAGGTACCTTCAGGCAGAATTAGGAAGAAAAACATTTGAACCAAAACCACCCAGATGATGACCCGTACGGGTAAGTTCGGGTAAGTAAACTCTTACGTACTAAACACCATGAGATAATAAGCCTCGCGGGTGTATACTAGTTTGAGAAGGAGGACGAAGGAGGAAGGGTAGCGGACCCAAAACTAGTTAGTCTGACAAACAAATATACTAGCTTTGACGTACTGTTGGGACAAAGAAAAGATATAATCTAGTATATCTCTAATGGGGGTTTTCCAGTAAATGCAAGAAACATCCAGACCTTTTTGGTAACAGAACTCGAAATTTTCTTGTGACCCGGCAAGAGGCTGAAGTTTCCGTTTTTCGGAATCGCAAAGCAGATAAAGAAAGCTAAGGCTTTATATGTGTATGGACATCTCGCCCAACCACAAACCCAAAATGTCAAACTTTGGATAAATTTTTGAGTTTTGGAAATATTGTGCCGCAGGGTGTGGCGATACAAGAGAGTTTGAGAAACACTGACGCACGACATATAAAAAGATATGAAATATGATCTTCATTTATTTGGTTCAACCAGAACAATTCTTATAGAAATTGAACAGGACTTAGAAGCAGCTCGTAGGTCCTCTAGCTTATGTACTGCAGGAAAGGAACTTATGGCACAGAACCTGTTTTATGGTGGTCATTTTGCGAAGAACGGTTCGCCCTTGCCGATGGATGTCGTCGTTTAGCAACTCGACTTGACTTAACTTGAGAGAGTCTTAACAAATTTTGGATGACGAGCTACAAATGGCAGCTGGAGGACGTCGAAAAATTTCCAACGTGTATATAATAGGGTTGAAACTTGGAAAAATTTGAATTTCAAGCTGCACATGAAGGTTGGGGAACTTATAATTATTACAGGTAGCGGACTTGGAGAGACTCTGATTTACGAACTAAGATTTCAAGGTACTTTCATACTAACGTATAATATAGGTGGGGGTTTAGGGAAAATATTGAATTGCGATAACTAGAGACCGGACTTTTGGCATTTTAAATGATGTGATTTGGCATTAAGCATTCAAAATTCAGCACTGTTTGGTAAAAAAAAAACAAATATATGCATAAGAAAAATTACGACAAACAATAACGGTCATGAATTTTACAGCAGGCGCTTATTATGCATTACAATCCAGCATTTCTCCAAACTTTCTTCCTTAAAAATTATATCTTTTGTCCGTTAAAATTAATTTGTACCTCTCTATGTCGATCAAAACAAGAAGGAGTATCATCTGCCTGAGTATAAGCATGTAAATACAAGCTATTTCTGTAAAAATCAGGTGACCTATTTTTTGTGTACAAACCTGAAAACAAAGGTGAAGCTTTTGTCGAGTTTCTTGTACGTCCTCAATAAATTATTGTATTCCTCTATGAAAAACGAATACTTAGGATTTTTTGGTCTTATTTGGTAACTACCACTGTATTTGGTATTTTTTCCAAATTTGTCAGTTTTAGCTAAAATAAAAATTATATCTCAGGTTCCCTGTACCATGAAACTTACTCTAGCAAGATCATCTTTCAAATGCCAGTTAATCCGGTTTCTACCGATAATAGTTGGGAGACTTGAGAAGATTCAAATTTTAAGCTACATTATGACCGTTGAGGGGTTTGAAGAATTTTTAATGGCGAGCTAGGATACTCGTAATTTTGCTTTCGAACTATCGCGTGATAGGTGAGGGACGTGGAAAAATCCTAATTTCAAGTTGTACAAAATGGTTCAGAAAGTTGGAAACATTCTAGTTATACACTGTAACCCACTGTCGATGGGCAAGGAAGTCACAAGGACGATAAGAACGCAATAAAATGATTTAAAATCACTTCAGACCAAAGTCCTATGAAAGAGGTTTTCAGAACTCTTTACTTAACTTCGTTGAAGAACTCATGAATTTTTCGAAGTCTCTAAACTAGCTTAAGATCATACATGACATCATCAGCTGATGACGTCATCTCCGTTCCGCATTTTCATTATGCAAACTTTAGAATGTCCTCCCGATAAACGATGTTGGTTTTTGATCGGCACTCACGGTCGACCGAAAATCTACGTCAAATTGACCGAGAATAATTATACTTATTTCAAAGGATAGGTCAAAATATGTTGGAATCCACCTCACGTTGACGTCATTATCAGATCGATACGGGGCCACAAGTTGGCTTTCCGAATTTTTTATCCATCTGAAATCGACCACTTTATTTGGTCAATATTATTATTATTATTATCATTATAAATAGTGCCTTCCCATAATTGGCCTATTATTGGCTGTCGGACAGCACTTTAAATTAATTAATAAATGAATAAATTTCAAGTCGATTTGTAGTTCTATATGGTAATATACGCTGGACGACTTCAAATCAACGTCGACCTTTCCGCCGTCCGGTAAAAACTGGCTCATACCCTAATAAAGTTGTTGGATTTGGAAAAATTTCGACTTTCAAGCCAAGAATATAATAAGAGGAGGACTTTTTCCGAAATAATCTCGACAAAACAGGTTTCCTATTAAAATGTCGACTTTTAAACGTTAATAGCATGACAGGAGAAGGACTTCGAAAAATGTTGAAATTGGGGCTCTACATGATAGGAAGGGACTCGGAAAAATTCAGATTCTTCGAGACTCCAATTCTGAATTCAATTCGTAATAATAAAACTCGAATGGCCCTCATGATATAATCATGACCACGCATTCTGTCTGTCGATAGGAAGGTCACCAGACACACAGAATACTTAAGGGGTTGATTGTACAAGTGTACATCGATACCAAATCGACGTCAATTTAAGATCAATGATGCGTTCTACAAAAACTAAATATCGACTGTTAATCGTCGCTACAAAGTAGTCGATTTAAGATCAATAAAAAGGTTCGAAGGGGTCTACTTGAACTCACCCTCAATTGACGCCAATCTATAGTCGATTTCGAGTTGACCACTCCAAATTTTTTATTGACCTAAAATCGACTACTCTTCGGCGTCGGTTGACAGTCGATTTTTAGTTTTCTGGGAATTCATGCTAGTCGACTTGAGACTGACCTAAAATCGACGTCGATCCAGAGTCGATTTACGAGTATCTTGTCTGTTTGGTGACTCGCTACTTGCAGACATAATTTGCAGCCATTATTATGTTATGAGGGTCATTGAGAATCTCAATTGTACTCGCCCAATGCGGCAATGGTCGAATCGACTCAATTTCAACAATGATTTTCAGTCAGTATTAAAATCTGATAATATCAGAAGTCGACCCATTTTGAAACTCTGTCAAATTGGACATTTAAAATCTACGAAATCGACGTCAATTGTAAGTCTTTTGCCCATCAGTGATGAATAATCGATCCAAAACCGACGTCAACTTTCAGTCGACAGTGCAGTGAATCAATGGCAAAATGAAGCGTTCCATCTTGAAACAATTTCCAGTCATATTTTGGGTAGATTTTCCGTCGAAATTGGGCGGAACTGAATCGATTCAAAATCGACGCGAAGTCTCTTTAGAGTCGGTTTGGCGTCGACACAACCACGTCAAAATTTTTAGAAAGCATTCATCCGTAACTTTCTTCAAATTACAGTATCTTCTATGGGTTGAATTTGTTTTGGTATTGAGAATTCGAACCGAAATCTTGAAGATCCTCAAGTTTTCTCGAGTTCCTGGTATCATGTCGTATGTATAGACTGAGAGTAAGAATTTTTCGAAATCTTTTTCCTTCCTATCATATGTAGGTACATATTATGGCTTGAAAGTCAAAATTTCCTCCTAAGTCCCTAGCCTACCATATATTACTCGAGAGTGGAAATTCTTCCAAGTCCCTTTCCTATCATATATAGCACGGGAGTCAAAATTTCTCTAAATTTCTGGCTGGACGGTGCACGGCAGATTTTTCAAAAAAAAAACCCACAGAACAGGTTCCCTATTAAAATAGTTTCATGACTCATCCGTTATACAGTTTCCGTACTTACAGCCGAACTTCTGATAATATTCACCTGCTTTTTTCATCAAATTCCTTCCCCTCAACTACCATCGCTCTCGACTCTACTCCCTTACAGATTCTTACAAGTCTAACCCAATCATGCAACGCGTTCTCCACACAGTTATCATTTTAGACTTAATCAACACCCAAATAATTTTCTTATGGATCCCCGGGCGCATTGACCTCTCCGAGCACACGCTGTTGATCAAGCCGCCAAACAGGCTACCTCTTTCACCCGAACTAATCCAAACTTGATTCGAATTCCATTTCGCTCTATGTGCTCCTCTGTACGGCACTTTTTATTCAGCTCCCACACCGATGGCGGATCCGTTTCTCTCTTCCCTGCCATGGTCGTGAGTACTTCGCTTTTCATAGCGTTCTTCCGTGGTGACATAAATGCGTTTTCGGCGTGCATTTGCGTAGTCATATTCTACAGCCAGCGCATACAAGTTGGTGATCCGATGCCACATCTGCTCCCGAATAGGTCTTGACTGCATGGATTGAGAGAATTTCCAGCGTTTTTGCACTATAATGTAGTCTATCTGGGTGACTGTAAGGAGTATAGTCTCCTTCAATGCTGCTTGAACCATATATTTGTCACGACCACGTTCTGTTCAGCCGCAAATTGCAGCAGGGTCTCTCCGCGCTCGTTTCGATTGCCTAGCCCATGGTAGCCGCCGATTATAGAAACCGTCGTCCCTGTCAGGGTGGCCTACCTTAGCATTATCGCCTAATATTAGCGTTACATCATTCTTTGCCATAGAGGTTGTCATCTCTTCTAGATGTCCGTAAAACTCCTCAATTTTCTCATTCTTTGCTTCGGCTGTGGGTGAATATACCTGTATGATGTTGATAGGCATTGGTTTTGCATCAAATCTTATTACCATAGCTCGGTCATTCACCATTCTTGTCCCAATGATCGCTTGATGCTCGCATTTCTCGGTCAATATTATTGCTACCACTTCGGAAAAATCAATCCAACAAGTATTGAGAAAATTCCCGTCCCCTGGTAATCATCCATTGGGAACACTAGACGAGAAGAAGTCATTCTAAAAATAAACCATAAAAAATTGCACACTCCCACATCCGAACCCCTTCATCTTGCCCCTACTGATAACAAAACTATCTAACAGTAGACCATTTTTTTTCCTGACCCCAACTCTCACCTCTTCGTTCTAAACCTTCCTCCTTAACTCAAGCACTCAAAAACAACTACGAAACCATTTGTGGTACCTTAAAATACTTACAACTTACTAAATTTTACTGTGACATCTAAACAAACCTAACCAGTGGTCTGCAGTACATTAATCTATAAAAAGTTTACCATCCTTACTGCCTCTCTAATTTAACAACATATCAGTGTAGCTCTAAAAGCTCGCTAAAATAAAATAAAATTTCATATTGTTTTCACAGGGAAAGATAAAATCCGAAGAGATGCGCAAGTAAACTATTTCCTTATATTCTCAAATTCCAGACTAAGGTCAATGATCGATTTTTGTCACTACCGAATATAATGAACAAGCATGAGGTTGGACCTTCAATAAGTCAAAAAATCAACACGTTGAGTTTCATGTCATGTCACCGGGTAGATGCTGTTGTCAGGGAAAAAAAATTCGGTTCAGGTACTTGTCAGGTGAGAGTTCAAAAAGGCATTTGATCCTTGTGAAAAATGACACTTCGAAGTGAAGGAGATGCGGTACTGCATACAATCCTCAGAGTGAGCTACATATATTAAATTTTCAGTGTCTTGTGCCGTTACTCTTTCGAACGTGTAAGAACTCAATACTTTGTAACAAACTTCGTGAATAGCTCGTAGACTGCTACATTGTATATTTCCTCGTCAGCATTGAAATTCACGACAAAGCCTAATCAACATCGTTTAACCGTCAATGAACAATTTAAAAACATTTATCTACGAATAGAAGGGTCCTATAGAGATAGGCCTCACATTTATCATGGTAAGAACATGCTATACGAGTTCAATATCTCAAGGCAACAAGACACTTCCTTCGTACGTTAACAATAAACAAGTCAACGAGCTTTGATCGCAGGTTCCTTGATACGAACACATGACTCGACATTTGTCAACGATAGACGCACGCCTTCTTTTTTTTCCCCCTTAAAACGAAACATCTGATCAAATCAGCACATTATTACAAGGCTACTATAACTTGACAAGGTAATTGCATTTTTGGAACATCAGAAAATAAGAATCGATGGTACCTCTTAAACCTCATTTCGGACTACAAAGCATAATCTTCCTGACCACGAGTGCAACTCCAATTGTTATAAGAAAATACACCGCCTATTTACTGCAAATAAATTACTCACCAGCTGGAAAAACTGTGAGAGTGTTGTTGCTGTTACTATTGTGGCCGTTATTGTTGTTGCTGTTGTTGTTATTGTTGTTGTTTGCACTTACAGAACAACAAGGTTGCGGCGACGACGATGACGACGACGACGACGACGCAATGGCTGACGACGCTAAAATCGAAGGAGAAAATTCTTGCTCAGCCGGATGTTCCGTGCTTCCGAATTTTTTCGGTACATTCTCCACCGGAGATGCTTGTCTCAACACGCTAAATAGATTGGACGAAAAATACATTCATCAACAACGCGTTTTGCGAGAAAAGGAAATGAAAAAAAAAAAAAGAACAGAAGCGACACTCACTGGTTGTCAGCAGAATTAGATGGGGACGGAATTTCCTGTTTAAAATTATTGAACGAATCGAAGACCAAAAACTCGTCCCTGCGATACGCAAAATAATATCGATCGATTAATGAATATTGGTGAAAAATTCAACATCAGTAATGTGAAATATTTACTCCATATAATTCTGCTGCATATCGACTCCCAAATTGTTCAATTGGACAGCTGGAAGTTCGCCGACGCCGGTCAGTTCCTCCACATTAGTCCAAGTTTGGGCGGAATCTGAAAACAGACGAGCATTATTGTTTTGTTGTCATTTTTCTCTTGAGAATTCATTCTCAGACCTTAGAATCGAAGTACAGTATTCTCTCTCAAAATGAGGCACAGAGCCTATTCAAGCGTGGGCAATTTAGATACATGCGATACATTTTTGGTACTTTTTCGTTCTTTGAAAATTTGACGCGGTTTATATCCGAAAAAATTCAATATTATGTTGTTTGCCTCTCTCATTGTTTCCTTAGCGAAAATTCGAGTAGTAGGATTAATAAATCATTTTGTTTTCACGGCGTCACACTTGTCATTCTGACATTACTGAGTCATAATGTAACATCCGCATTTTTGTCCAATTTATGATTGTTTAGTTTGGGTACTGTGTACTTCTAAACGCCCTTCATGTCAACATACTTAGAAACTTCTGCTTCTGTTCTCCTGGCTAATCTCTCAAAGAGTAATTTTGAACAATTTTTTTGTTTCTTGATAGGTATTGGTAGTCGCGAATTCTTTTAAAATTCACACGGTCGGACTTGAGATAATAGTCACAAAATAAATTTTCCTTCAACATTAACGACCAATTAATGGTGACCAAAATTTGACAACAGGTACGTGAAATTAAGTAGACTACCAATACAAAAAAAAAAGTCCATATAATTATACATTATACACTCGAAACTTGTTGAAAATAGCGCGCTACAGGAAAGGATGTGGAAAGTGTACGAAAGGAGGATTCATATGAGTAACGTGATAACGCAATTGTCTTATACTTTGGTACAAATAAAAATGAAAAGCTCACTCTCCCAAAATTTTAGTATGTAACTTAGGGATTAGCATAGAGATGCTGTCTGTTGCCTCTTCAACAAGATTTAACCTGGACCAGATAGCGAAAATATGGAAAAAACGTGTGACAAAAGATATACTATCGGACGGAAGGAAAATTTTATTCAGCTTGCCTGAGCTTTGCTGACGACTTTGCATAAATGGCTAGGAAACTTGGTAAAGAAAAGTGAAGGTAAACTTATAGAAAATAGACCATATGCATTAGAAGATTACGATAGGATATCGCATTTGAAGAGAGACAGAAAATCGACACCTTCAGTAAATATGAGTATTAAAGAGTAAGATGGAGGAAAATGGGGAGCTGAATGAAGCCAAGAACAGGAGCAGAGTATTCAAAATCGGAGAGCAACTGCAATGCTCAATAAAATTCTATGGGGTCTTCAAGGATAAGAAATTAAGATTTCTATATGGCAATCAAATAGGACCAATAATAGAAAAAAATCTGACATATGGATTTCTGGAAGAAATGAGTTACAAGGGTATCAAGAGCAAAATAAAGTCTCGAACCAGAACACAAGAATAAGGGTGTTGGAGGCATAATTTTTTTTGGAAGCCTCCGCCTCTGGAACGAATACAGAAAATGACCCTCCGACTCCTGTTGCCTCCAGTGGATATGTTCGGAGCGCCTCCTGACTTCCGAAGTATGTCTCTGAAGGTACCTCTAAGGGCCTCCAGGCAATTACTGAAATTGTAGAAAATGCCTCCGGAGGCAGTGTCGAAGACGCTTCCAAAGACGCCTTCCTAGGCACTTATAACGTCGATCAGAGTGACCAGATGCAGCATATTGGCCTATCTGTGTTTCCAGATGACAGATGATACTCAGAAGGTGTATTTAAAACTTTGGTTTCTAGAATCAATGCGTTTTTTAATTTTACGGTCATCCATCATAGAGAAATATACTCTTCGCGAGTATATTCTCTACTTTGGCTTCTATTCGAACCAAGCAGCGCTAACATCAAAGTGGCTGAATGGGGTTTCAAGGAACAGAATACTGTTGAAAAAAATGCCTCCTAAAGGATCTTTGGAAGCACATCCAAGCCTCTAGGTGGAAGCAAGGTACCTCCGGAGGCAAAATGTTCCAGCCTTCAACACGTTGGTTCAAGTCCTCACTATAGCACTCCGGAGGCACTTTGGAGGTAGCTCCAGATGCCTCCAAAAGGGTCCTTAGAGGCGCCTGCAAGCTTCAAGTAAGCCTTCAAAATTTCAGCTAGCCTCTGCCTACGCCTCACTGGAGGCGGAGGCAAGGTACCTTTAGAGGCAAAGTGCCTATAGCCTCCAACACACTCGCACAAGAGAAAACCTTGATACAGCACAGAAGCTCAAGTGGTGAAGCATGTAAAATAATTCTTGCTTACTATACACTTTGACGTGTCGTATTATATCGATTTTATCGATCACATTGAATCGATTCTACCTATTATATTGACTATTGATGCATCCATATTGGTCAAGATGATTCCTTAGCTTAGTATAGACCTAGTATTCTTCATGTTACGCGCTAACTAGTTGACGAGTCCACGGCTCACTGCCCCGCTCATTCACCAGTAACAACCTGCTACAGGTCTATGAAGTTATACTTCTCTCTCTCTCTCTCTCTCTCTCTCTCTCTCTCTCTCTCTCTCTCTCTCTCTCTCTCTCTCTCTCTCTCTCTCTCTCTCTCTCTCTCTCTCTCTCTCTCTCTCTCTCTCTCTCTCTCTCTCTCTCTCTCTCTCTCTCTCTCTCTCTCTCTCTCTCTCTCTCTCTCTCTCTCGTTTACTAAAAGATTATTAGGAGTATGTTGGGCTGAGTAGCTGAGCCTAGTTCATACCAGTATATTGCATATTAGGCCAAGTATAATGAAGACGGAAGATACAAGTCTCAAAGTAGCAAAGGCCAAAATTTTTCCAAGCCCCTCGAGTAGTTCAAGGTCAATGGTGACGTCATCAATCGTGACATAGACAGGCGTAACAGAATTAGCTTGAGATCGGACACCTAGAATAGCACTCTATGTAAGGACAGAATACTCAAAGAGTAGAGTAAACGAAAAACCAATTACAAAGACCGCAGATATAAAAGAGAAGATGCGAGATCTTTCGGTTAACAAACCATCATCGGGCAAAGTTAGAACGCCACTGACCCAGATACGACTCATAAAACAGAATACCAACGAGATGAGGATTGAACGAGCGAGCCCTCTCGAGGTGACTCAAACTCGTAGACCAATTCAACTAAACCTTCGTCGGGAAAATACCTGTTGAGTACGGTAATATCGTCACTGTTCAGATGACGCACTATTTCGATATTTTCCAACGCACCGCGCTTGAAGTAAGAATTCTCCTTGTGGAGAAGGGTAGCCGAACCTTCCTTGAAACTATGACCACTGGAGATAAGGTGGTCCGCAAAGGCCGAATCACCCAAATTATCTTTCTTCCAGCCCTTAAGATGCTCCTCTACTCGAATTCCAAGCTGGCGACCCGTCTCGCCTATGTATACGCCGATACAATCCTTGCACTCCAATTTGTACACCCCGTTCCTCTCTCCCCGCGGGATGGGTCCTTTAGCCTAACAAACAAACCCTTCACAGTAGTGAGGTTATACAAAGCAGGCCTGAAGCCAAAGGGGCGGAGGACACGAGTCAGCTTGGATGAAAACTCACCCAAAAACGGGAGCTTAATCCAACGTAATGTCTTATTATTATTACCACTCAGATCGCGGGGGAGGGAAGTGGTAGAATCAAGGTCCTTCCTCGTAAGTTTTTTACGGACCATGCGGTCGATGTCCAAGTTGACCTCATTCACAGCGGCCAAGTGCTGAATGGTCGCCAGCTCCTTTTGGAAAGCTGGTTGACTTAGCGGAATGCTAGTCAGTCGATGAATATCACTATTGAAGGCAGCGATCTTATGAGAAAATGGATAGAAGGACGATCCGTGGACAACTGTATCGGTCGAAGTATTCTTCCTGAATATCGCAAATTCATGGTCCCCATCTCTATCAGAGATAGTGAGATCCAGAAAGTTTATGGAAGAACCTCCAATTTCTGTAGTGAATTTTACGGAGGGATACATTTTATTCAGATACTGAAGAAACTCACCAAGGAGCTCTTGAGGACCGGTCCACGCACATAATATATCGTCCACATATCGGTACCAGTAATGGATGTGACTCAGTAGCACTTGGCCAGAGGAAAACAAGTCAACCTCAAATCTGGACATAAATATCTCCGAAACGAGAGAGCCCAAAGGAAAGCCCATGGGGATTCCTACCTTCTCAGGAAACTCGTAAAATTTCCCATTGAACTTACAGAAGTTAGGGGACCAGCGCGCATTAAGGAGGCCAAAAAATTCCTGTATCTCGTTATGGGGAATGTTGAACTTTACAAGTAGGTCACCCATATACTGCATAGTATGGGCCTTTGGTATGTTGGGAAAGAGGCCGGCTACATCAAATGAGCAGAGGCTACTACCCGGAGGCAAGGTAACATTTTTGAGCCTCTCGGCCAGAGAAACCGAATTTTTAACGGAGTAGGGGGACTCGTACTCGATTCGAGACTTGAACCAACGATCCAAGAACTTGGCCAGAAAATAGGCAGGGGAGGAGACGACAGGCCGCATAGGAGTAACATTTCGGACCGTGTCAATTCTACTCTATGTAAGGCCTAGTGCAATGAAAGTAGCAAAGATCAAAATTTTTCAAGTCCCTACAGTAGGTCAAGGTCACTGATGACGTCAATAAGCGTGATGAAAAACCGCTTCTTGTGACGGTTTTTCATGACTGTTTTGACACAGATATGTCTTTAAGGGTTTACAATTCGGGGGCATTCTGAAATTATGTCACAAAGAAGCGTCACTAAAATGACGTCCTGTGACCTTGACCTATTTTAGGGATTTGAAAAAATGATACTTTCGCTACCTACTTCCATTGTACTAGGCTCAGCATATAATGTATTAGGATAGGATAGGATATGTTCATGGAGTGAGCTACGACGATATATTGGTAAATAGTTTAAATCAATCTCGATAAAATAGATATCAATAAAATCGATACAGATAGGGACAAATCCATGAATGATTCTGTTTCTTCCAAACGGGAGAATCACTCATTTTTCCGTGACAGTTTTTTCAAGATAAAATACTAAAAAATGAAAATCAACCTGACCTCATAAAAAAACAGTGACTGAATACCACAGAAAGGTCTATATTGATGGCTTGATGGACGAAATGGTCCGTGAAAATCGTGGAGAAACTTATTGGAGCGTTCCTTCGAGTATGACTCACGATAAATGGCAGTTAGAAAGCGGAGGGTAACGCAGTTGGTTACAGGAAGAAGTTGATGAAGGAAAAGCCTAATTGTTTTTTTGTTTCGAAGCAGCAGGTTTTCTTGCAAGCAAATGTTCTTCACTCTATAACTTTCCTCTACCGTCCGAAAAAGTTTCATATCTTTTTTCGAGTCTGAACCGCGCATTCTATTTTATTTCTCGATCTTTCGAACTTAAAACCTTCGCCGAATTTCTAGATTTTCGTCCGCACCTCCGTACACTAATACAGCTAAACTATAAAAGATTAAAAATTATTGGGACAGCACCGACCCAAAGTCTGTCAAAGTCGACGATCGCCCTAAACCTCGCGCAAACACAAATTTAAGAGACTTATTTCACACGTGGGCTAAACCTATGTCCTCACCTTTCATCACTACGGACAGGTTATTTTAAGATACTCCAGATTCAGCCGTAAGGGAGATTGAGGATTTTTTGGAGAAAAGTCCGCCCCTCTATGGAAAATTTTGTTTCCCAAAAGTATGCCGGGACTTGGAAGAGAAGAAAGGAATGAAACTCCGAAAAATTAAAGTCGACTCTCAAGCTGAAGGAAGATATCTAAACTAGAATTCTGGGCCGTATAGGCAAGGGGAGTTTGGAAATTCCACGTGGAGCGAAGACTCTGACTTCCGTCAGAAAAGGAAAAGAGGAATTGTATAGTTACTATTACACTTAGGATGATGTGGAAAGAAATTCAACTTGGTTTCCAGCCCGTTTAGATCAACTTTTTATAGAAAAGTTTATTCGACTTGGATCGAAAACTCACGGATTCTTCAACGGAGTTCAACGAAGGGTGGCAGGGAACCTGTTCTATGGGGCACGTGGGTTATAAAAATGTAGATTGTGACGTCACAAGGCTGACTTATGACGTCATCAAATTTTGATATCACAGGCTCCGCTCCCAAGTTGTATATGATAGAAGGGGGACTTGGAAAAATTTCGACCTCCGAGATATTGTGTATGTTAGGAGGGGGACTTGGAAAATTTTTGTGCTTCGTGCTTTGTCGGACGGCTGACGTTTTTTCCAACTCCCGATGATCTAAGAGGTCATCAGATTGTAACGTCACAAGGCTGACCTATGACGCCATCAAACTGTGACGCCATAGGCCCTGGCCGTCAAGCTATATATCAAAGGGGGGGGACTCATAATATGACTTGGAAAAATGTTCACTCTCGAGTTATATATGAGAGAAGGGGGAGGGGGGGGGGCTTGAAAAAATTTCTTCTCTGGAGCCACACAATATGATGATGATAGGAGGGAGACTTGTAAAATTTCCGAGCTCCGATTTTTGCTGGCCGGCGGGACGGCGGACGTTTTCTTCGAAATGCCCCCCGATAAAACAGGTTCCCTGTTAAAACTCACCAACTTTTCACCATTCTGATTACACAACTTTCTCGGTTCTCTGAATGAAATTTTTTAAAATATGACTACCCGCAAAAAAACTAGTTTTTAAACAAACAGGGATATTAAACTCCAAGATGAACGTCAAAGTCAAATATTTTCTCACATATTACTGTAATTTTTCGGCAGAAAATTTAATCCAGAATCTGTAACGCGCACAACTTCAAATATGACTCCAAAATAGCCTAAATAGCGCTTTGGATTTTATTTATGCCATTCATTGTGACACTATCAGTGGAGTCTCAGCACCTATCTTTCGATTTTATTTTGATTCGCCCCAGCTTCCTCTTCACCCTATACAAATTCAATCATGCGGCAATCCAATCAAACTTAGATACTACTTTTCTATTTAATTTGAAATCTATCGTGGAGGTGAATTGACACCTACAAACAGATCTAAATCTTCTTGAAAGCCTCGATCATGAGAATAAAAACGAAATATGAGGTTACGATTCAAATGTTTGTAAAGGTTGATCGTTTACGAGCAAAAAGCACGTACTTCAACAGGGTAAATTGATCAAATCATTGACAAAATTTTGGAACTACCATTGTAGACCAAGAAAAAAAGACATCTACCTAGACACGAAGAATATAGAGTTGATTTTTTCATGGAATGTTCGGAAGCCTTCCCTAATGGTGTCTTCAAAAATCCCCGTGAATCCAAGTTAGGCTTTCCTTTTTACAGGGGGGTAAAGGGGAGAAAATTGAAGTTTTTTATCAATAACTCGATAACGAGTGATCCTAGAAAAAAAAGTTTCATATAAAAATTGTTCTACGCCTAATTTCCTACAAAAAATGTTCCATGATTTTTTCCGTTTAAGTTCATATTTAAGCCGCTAGAGAGCGTCACACTTACCCACCTTCAATTGTCATGTATGCGCAATACGCATCATGCGCGCGTCCAAAACTGTTGATTTTTAGAAAAAAAGTAATAGAATATTATTTGTGGGAAATTAGGCGTAGAACAATTTTTATTTGAAACTTTTTTTTGTAGGATCACTCTTTATCGAGTTATTGACATAAAACTCAATTTCTCCCCCTTTGCCTCCCCCGTAAAAGGAGAAGCCCCCATTAGGATTCGCGAGGATTTTTGAGGACACCTTTAGGGGAAGGTTCTGAACATTCCATGAAAAAATCAGCTCTGTATTCATCGTGTGCAGGTAGCCCTATTTTTCTGGCTTCATTTCTTGGTCTATTGAGATTATCTCGTACAACAGTGTGACACCAAGTTCCTGAGAAAGCCTACAGAACTCTGTACTACAAAGCAAATGCAATTCACACCAACGCTATTAGTAGACGACTAATTTTTTCCGAACAGATACGTCGCTCTGTCAATTAACTCTATTACGCGAACAAGAAGAATTCGATTAAGAAATACTCGAATGACCTAAAAGTTTCATATACCCATACTCTCCTACTGTCGACACTAACTTGGGTACATTACAAGTTTCCATCTCTCAGTAAGTGATGATTTACAAACGGGCAATATACAGCAGCAAGTCTACTTACTAGAACCGTATTTCATAGTGTTTTCTTGACTTCCAGCATCTAATCGCACACGTTTTCGTCGAGCCGCAGTGTGGCCTTCGGATGCATTCCACGACATCCACGAATACGAATTTGGGAGGTACGGCTGATGGGCTAAATCCATTGCATTCATTTTTCAAGACGGTACTTCTGAATACGACGGAATTTATTGGTGAACGGAGTGAGCCAGCACGTCGATACTCATACGAACGTGAATACTTCCTTTGTTGGATCTTGTTACCTTTTTTTTTTCTTTCCAAAAATATTTACACGTATGGCACAGGGAATACACGAAAAATGACAACAAAACAAACAAATAATTTGACAATAAAAAATTAGTGTTTCTTTTTTTTTTTTTTGATTTTTAAAAATTTTTCTCTTATTCTAAATGCGAATACGAAAACTTTATACCGGGCCGTTAAAAACGGTACGGAAAGCGCAGACCCATTTACTTGGGCGGGTCTTTGCTGTTTTTCTCCGGGCACTCCGAATGCGGTATTTGAAGAAAAGCCATTTTCACTACTGTTTCAAACGAATTCATAAAACAATTATTTATATTTTTTAATACCGAATCACTGAACATAGCCTCTATCGAGGGGCGTCGTATTTTGAAAAAACTGTTCGAACGGAGGAAAAAAATGTTGAAGTCTTTCCTTAAAACTAAAGAAAAAATAAATGAATACGCGAATTTAATCACTCAGAAACCGGCGACAACGTCACAAAATTTTAATAAACTGTCCCTGAACATAGTAATCCACGAATTACGAATCACATAGTTCATTATTTCCATTCCCTGTTCGCAAATGGAGATGGATGAAACCAATCGGTGCAAAAGTCTGAAACAAATAAAAAAATAAAGGAAAATTATTAATTTTTTCAATAGGTGTAGGTGAATTCGCGAAGACATATAATATCTCAAATTGCTATTTTTAGAGCACCTATTCAGTGAACATGGCTCGGTCGGGAAAATTATTAAATAGAATAGAAGTTTATTTTCGTACTGAAACCAGGAGTAATACATATTGCAACTCATGAATGAGCTATAGTTTGAAACATTATTATAGACTGCGCAAGGAAATAACGCCATAAATATCCATCGAGGGAAAAGAATGTACAAAAAAGAAAGATAAGAATGAGCTCACACCCCGTGAAATTGAAAAAAATTATCCGAGTATTCGTACGAATTTTGAAAATTTGAGATAATGGGTGAAATTTGAAAAAAAGAAATAAGGAGAAGGATAAGAATGATAAAACAGAGTAGAGATGTTTGGATAGATTCAAATACCCTAGATATCGTAAGAGAATGTGGTATGTATTTCAAAAAGGCAAGAGACTGAGACGTTTAAGGCTAAATTTTTTCAACAACCGTGAAAATGATAGAAGGATCAGGTTATCGCAGACATTTTACTTAATGATGTCACTGAAATTCTTAATTCGATAATTCAAGTATTAACCACTCGCAGGTCGGAAAGATTTTCCAAAAGATCAGAAATCGCAGGTAATTTCTTCTTTGAGAGTACTCAAAAGTTGACAATTTTCGAACTCGAACAGTGCCCTCATAAGTTGAAGTATCGAAGTTTCGATGAACATTCTATTCATTACATTTTCGCCAATATGAGAAATGCGAGTCGTTCATCGGATGGTCTCCGGTCCTGATCCATTATTGGACCCCATTGAACATTCAACGTCCCCATGGCAGAAATATCGGTGTTATGTACGTAAAATATTCTCGAAATACCCCCATCCACATTTGGAGATATTTTGGGGAGTTATAAGCCATACAAGGTTAAACGGAATTCAGAAAACTTTGAACTTGAAATCACTCCAAGTCTTGTCGTCTCTTGTGCATAAATAACAAAATCCCAAGAGGAAATTCATCTTTTGAAAGGCTGATATTCAACAAAAATTGTCTATGGTTACGCCATCTCAAAAGAGGGCGTCCATAAATTACGTGAGGCATTTAGAAGAGGGGGGCCAGCCGAATCGTACAAAATGTTACGTGAGGGTAGGGAGGGGGGGGGGGGGTCTTGGAAAATTTCATATAATTTTTTTCATACAAGAATATAGTCTAAAATATTACAAAACCGATTTGACTTTCATGCGTTTCATTATTTTTACAATAAAAACATGTTCTTTAAGAAATCTTACGTGAGATAAATGGGGAGGGGGATCACGCTAAGTCTCACGATATCTCACCAAGGGGGAAGGGTCAGAAGATCGCAAAAATCATCTCACGTAATTTATGGGTGTCCCCAAATCTGATCAACATACACGAAAATTAGGTCCTTTCTTATATTTTTTTTTATTAACCTTTATTGAGGTGAATTACAATAATTATAATTGAGCTTAATCATACAATCTCTGCACCCTCAGTCCGTAGAGAGCAAAGATCTCCTGCACTCTTAACCATTCTAGCCATTCGCGGGCATCCTTTGGAACTTCCCCCGCCCCCAAAGGAATTCTTGTACCTAAGTCGTCTGCCCACCTGGTTAATTGGTGACCCCTTTCCGCTTCAAATGTGAGAGGAACCAAAAGGTTACCATAATATAGGTCCACCTGTTGTCCCTCATACGTGCGACGTGACCCGCCCACCTCCACTTTTGCTTCCTCATATACCTTGATATATGTGGGTGTTATTTTTTAGTGCCTTCTTTAGATCCGAACTTTTCATATGATCCTTTACCTGGGCACTTAGTATTGACTTTCCCATGGTTTTTTGGGTAATTTATATTTTCTTTATACTTTTGTAAGTTAGTGGCCGCGTTTATGAGCCGTACACTACCGTTGGGGCAACACACATACTAAAAACTTCGCTTTTCTGGTTCAGTTGAAAGGGGCCCTTTTAAAATTGGTACTTTTTGATTTCTTCTAGGTTGATGTGTTATGAATTTTACTCTCTTGTACAATTTGAAGATATGAATTTTTTTAGGCGACATTTTAAATTGATCAAAACTTCTTCGATCCACCTCTATAATTGTAGCAATATTGGAAAAAAAAACTCTTTGCTGAAAATGGTTCAGGATGTGGTCCTGAACAACATACTAAAAATCCAGCGTTTTCTCTTTGGGCTTCTTTTTTTATAAGGGTTCGAACCCCCCCCCCCAAAAAAAAAAAAAAAAAAAAATTAGCCTACGTCGCGTAAAATTGGAATTTTATCAAAAAATGTTTCAAACAAAAGTTATTCCTCTTCAAATTTGTGATAAAATGAGCCATTTAGTCTTCAGGAGGTACTTTTTTTATAGGGGTTTAAGCCCCTCAAGATTTAGTTTCTTGCTTACATCTTGTCTAATTGAAATTTTATTAAAAAATGTTTCAAACAAAAATTGTTCCTCGTTAAATTTTCTACCAAATAACGTATTCAATGTTCAGCCTAGGTCAATTAGTGCCCTGGCACATCCTGCAAAGGCCCTTCGAAAGAGGACTAAAATCAGTTTTTTCATCTTGCAAAATTGAAATTTTATGAAAAAATGTTTCAAATAAAAGTTGTTCCTCGTCGAATTTCCCATCAAATGAGCTATTCAGCTTTCAGAATAGAGTAATTAGTCTACAAAAAAGGGCCTATGATGTTAAAAATATAAGAATGTGCTATATTTTTTCTATGTTCAGATAGTTTTGGTGCTGACTTATGGAAGTCTTGTATCATTACAGATTGCAATTGTAAAGACTATTAATTTTTTTAACAGTGATAGAAATATTGAAAAGATGGAAATTAAATAAATATTTTTCTCATATTCATGACTCACATGGTACCTAGGTATTGAAATAAAAACAAATAAACTCGCGTCTCTGCGGCAGCTGCAATACTCTCTGATCCACTTGAACAAACGTCGGTGTCAAGCTTTCGCGAAAAAAGTCCGCTGGAAAGTAGACTTGGCCATTCTACCTCCCACTGAAGACGCTGCATGGTTTCATTTATAAAGAGTTTACCACGTAGTACAATTGTGGCTTGGTCATGAAAAAGGCATACATTTAATCGCACGCCTCAAAAAGCGAAATTGCCCGCCTATCGATAACACGCCAAGGAAACAAAATTGACACCCCTATGAAATGTATTGCACGGATAAAAAAACTTTATAGCCTACAAGCTACATTCACTACAAAAGAGACGTTGACACTTTTGTTTTATTGTAATAATAATAATGCTTGCTTCGGCCGCGCTCAAGTTTTTGACTCATGGGGATGTTTTTAGCTTCCTGGGGGGCGGTACAAAGTTTCAATCGAATTTGCATGCCAATAACGTGTTTGCACAGAGAGTGTTTCAAGAAGAACGGGCAAGTAAATTCACACTCATTGAGAAGTGCAGTCACCCTTGTGCGCTACATGCAGTAATGTTCCCGCTCGAATGTATCAAAGGATGTCCATTTACCATCGAGTTTCATATATTGCTTCCTTAATTGGGCAATGAGTGGCTTACTGAGATTTGAAGATCTGATGAAGTACAACAACCCCTCCTCGTCATCATCCATTCGGAATGCGGAAGGAGCTTCCGCAAATAGTACGACATTCACGCACGCAGGATCACAGCGGTCGCCACGACAAATTGACTTACCATCCTTGCATCCTCACAATTATTTTATATTTATTTATTTTTTTTAAATTTCCATTTGAACTGTCTATAGGACATCCACAAATGAGTGTTAAAACCAAAAACACTCAAAATCTATCGAAACAAACAAATAAACGAAGTAAGTCGTGCACACATACCCTAATAAGTTGTGCACTCAAGATCAAAAACACTGGAAATCCTATAAAACAAACAAATACACGAAGTAAGTAGTGCACACATCCTCATATAAAGTTGTGCACTCAAGATTCAAAATACTAGAAATTCTACAAAACGGACATAGTGCACATATGAGAACATGCAGAACAATGCGCAATCCACATTTAATTCATTCAACTATAATATACCAAGTAAGTAAAACCTGATACAGGAAGAAGAAACAGCAAAGCAGACAATGGAATGCCCTGCCTTCATAATAACGAACGCCGCGAGAAGAGTTCAAATTAACATCCGACTGCCACTTGACACATGCAACGTGAAAAGCTTCAAAGGGGCCTGAAGATTGAACTCCATTAAGAACCTTGATTGCCAGAAAGGGCCTGCGAAAAGGAAGAGTGGAATTGGCAAATCACGGAAAGGATCAGAAGTGTGAATATTTTGGAAACTGCGAACACTTCAGTACAAGTCAATAATGAAACGCTCGCGGCTATTGCACTGATCCATATAACTACCGCGCATCCCCTTGGCATTATACTTCTGCCGAATCATCTTATTCTGACGACGGACTTCAGTATTTGACCAACCAGTGAAGATCTCACAACAATGCTCGAAATCCAATGCATTAACCAACTGACTCGACTGACTCCTACGGGATGGAACAACTGGGAAAACACCTCCATAAACAGTCGTACCTCACTCATTGGGGGTTCAGGTTCACTACGGGGAGGCAGTCTTTACTGTCAAGCCCATCCTGGCTGGAGTTCCTCACAATAAATGCATAAAAAGGGTCGTGTGCCAGTCCTGGCGTGCATTTATGGCGTTCGTCATAATTTCAACGTCGTGTCAGTTTTTTTCCATGGCGGGAGGGGAACTGGCGGTCAATATAATTTTATGGGGCGTGCACTTATGTATTTCCCCATGAAAACGATCCATTAGAGTGGGGATGGAAGCAAATCGATGGGTTATTGGAGCCTATAACAATGAACAAAGCCCCAGTGTCACGCCAGACCATCTCCTACAACTTATTTGTAGTGAATGCGCCAAAAGATGTAGAAATGCTTGTAGCTGCCGAAAAGCAGGTGAACAATAGACATTCCGTAGATGGAAGGGAATAATTTGGCATTTTCATCGAAGAAAAAATGTGCATTTCAATCATTCCGACCTCGATGATGAAGAGGTACTGTTCAAAATATTGATCAGTTTTTTGACGTGGAACACGTCTTGTATATCGAGGAGGTATTTCTGAAAAATCGAGCATAATCGAGCGACAGATAAAAACGACAGATTTTCCATAGCATCCCATGTTAGGTAGCAACAGATTTCAGGTAGCTAAGAAGGTAGGCCCCTGGCGAGGCGCATAGACCTTTTCAATTCTAAAGATAATCTCACTTTCTTTGAGTTTCTCCATCACCTTCCTTCAAAGAGGTGGGGTAAGGGGAATAAATGAGAAATTTTGTAACTCGTTCAACTGAAAATAATCAGTGCGAACGTGCGCGTGCGTCCGTGCACATCTCTACCCCGTGGGTGATTCAGAAATTTTCGAGTACACCCCGCATTGTGAATTCAAAATTTGCGTGCGTCCGTGCAAATGACCTTGGGATAATTTCGAAATCGTGATCCCTACCCTGATTTCATAATTTGCGTGCGTCCGAGGTGTGTGCATCCGTGCAAATGACCTTGGCACTTGAAAAAATTTCGAAATCTACAGCAAGGAAGGGGTCGAAAGGCCAAAGCTCAAAATATTTTATATCAGACTTAAATTTTTCATACCATTCCAATACAACAGCAAGACAGGGGGCTCACTCGCTCCGCTCGTTCGCCCCACGAAAGTCGATACCTCAAAATATTTCTCATAAAGGCGATACCCTCATATTGCTCATAGAAGACTTGAATTTTCTCATACCATTCCAATACAACAGGAAGATAGGGGGTGAACGAGCGGAGCGAGTGAGCCCCACGAAAGGTTACCTCAAAATATTTCTCATAGAAGACTTAAATTTTTCATACCATTCCAATACAACAGCAAGGCAGGGGGCGAACGAGCGGAGCGAGTCAGCCCACGAAAGTCGATACCTCAAAATATTTCTCATAAAGGTGATACTTCACATTTCTCATAGAAGACTTGAATTTTCTCATACCATTGAATACAATAGGTGGTACCTTCTTATAGTGTTTAACCGTCTACAACATACTTCTCAAATAAGTAGCCTATTGTTTGAATTTTTGTTGAAAATAGTTGTTTTTTTTTTTTTGTTCCTAGGATTAAACGTCGTGGGCAGACTTGTCTCAATGCTGGTGGAGTATTAGAGGTAGACGACGACATTGACGACGATTTGTGGGATGTATTAAGTCAGGACGAGGAAGCTGGCCAGTACTGATGACGATTCCTCGGTAATCACAGGAAATATACTAGCCTCATGGAGTAAGATTCAGTTGAGGAACCTTCAGGAAAAATGTACCTAACGAACTTTTTTCATAGACTAATTACTCTATTCAGAAAGCTGAATAGCTCATTTGATGGGAAATTCGACGAGGAACAACTTTTATTTGAAACATTTTTTCATAAAATTTCAATTTTGGGAGATATTATGGAAAAACTGATTTTGGTCCTCTTTTGAATGGGTTTTGCCGGGGTACTAATTGACCTAGGCTGGACCTTGAATACGTTATTTGGTAGGAAATTTAACGAGGAACCACTTTTGTTTGTAACATTTTTCAATTAAATTTCAATTTTGGGAGATATTATGAAAAAACTTATTTTGGTCCTCTTTTGAATGGGCTTTGCCGGGGCACTAATTGACCTAGGCTGAACCTTGAATACGTTATTTGGTAGGAAATTTAACGAGGAACAACTTTTGTTTGAAATATCTTTCAATAAAATTCCAATTTCGCACGATATAGGCGAAAAACTAATTTTTGGTCGGTTTGAACGCCTGTAAAAATGTTTTTGTTTTCCTATTGTAAATTTAGAGTCGATTCAGATCGAAGTGAGATATGTTTTTCATAAGATACGCAGTTCGCAAGAAAAATCGAAGAAACCACGTTTTTCTGAAGTTTGGAGTATTTTCACGAAAATAGCAAGCGTGATCTTGCTAGCACTTTGAATCCATTCGTATCGCTTCATCGAAAAATCACAAGAATACTTTCTTCTTATAAATTTCACATAGATTACTTTTGTAACTGGGATTTTTGCCTTCTCAACTTTCATAATTGTCGAGAAAAATTAAAAAACGCAAAAAATCACTAATACGCCCTTTTTGCATGGGGTTCTGACAGTAGTAGTGGTGATGGATTTTCACTACAGAAAGCCAATTCCAATAGTTTGTAGAAGTAAAATCTTCGATGGATACTTTTTTTTTCTTTAGCGCACTCATTCGCTCAAATTCTACTGGCCTATTCTGATTTCAAAAAAAGCTTTGCACTCCAAGCTCTGATAATTAGTTATTTTCAGTAATTTTAAAGAAACTTTTATTCTCAAAAACACAATAAATTGTTCATAACTAACGTAAAAAATTTATTGATAAATGTCAAACAATACCTGAATAGGAAGCGTCCACCCTTACCCACACTATACTTGCACAACATACGGTAAAACAGACCAAACTAAACAGAGAATGGTATCAGATCTGCATCGTATCACAATACATGGGACTCGTGAACACATACGTGAACACAATCCACCAACCGATCCTATTTAGAGCTGTATTCTTCAATTACCATAATTATTAATTTTATCGACGACTTACGACACTTCAACACAAACATCAACACTGTCACTGGCCGAATTCCGTGCCACAATTCAAAACAACGACAGAACAGAAACTGGCCATTCGACCGGAAGAGTTCTTCCATCATGGGAAAACTCTTCTCTTCGTCACTATACGTCACTGATTCAGATCGAATTAAGAAAAACAAACTAATTGATCTAGCATCGCACAACTTGTTCGAAACTTCTAATGCGCGAGTTACAAAGTCATCAAAATTTAAATTATCATTTTGAAGGTTATACGTAATTAGAACACCGGAAAAGGGAGAAGAAAGAGAAAACAAAAATAAACTTTTACCCGCGAACAATTTTCAGTACTAAAATGATTCATACTTATTATTCGTTCGTAAGAAGCCAAAGAATGATATGAAAAAAGAAAATTTGCAACGCCCCCCCACCGAGAATTCCAAGGACGAGAAACGAATTGCTCTGTAAACTACTTTCTCTATATACACGAGAAAATGCCGATATTCTCGGTATTTTTACATTTTTGCAAACAAGAAATCCAGGCGAAACTTCAACACCTCCCGATTTCAATTCGCCAATTAGCGAACGTATATAGGCTCGCAAAATGATAACCGACATTGAATTTCCGTATAAAAAACTCGTTGTGGTATTTTGCGAGTACACCTTCAACAATCCAAACAGGAAAGTCATAACGGTATCGCTCATTTTTTCTCTCATGGAAACGGTGCTGGTGGGGCCACAATCAATCTGTAAAAATGGAAACTTATACGGTGCTCGAGGTCGTTCATCTGCCCGTATTCGCGAGTTTCGAAAGATAATTAAGACTAAAAAGTTTCAAATTCGCTACGCTCAGTATCTTTATGGATGGAAAAAATTTCTATCTCCTTCTCGACGGTAAGAATCGTCACAAACCACCCGTATTGTACACGCAGGAATGCTTTCTCTTTCTAACATCATCCGACTCTGGATCGAGAAAGGAAGGATCGCTATAATGGCGGTTCTTAGGTTTGCAGACTCCAATGAATGAAATTGAAGAAGCTTTGCAACACTTATCCTTCAATAAGGACTGTAGCAATGCAAAACTTCAAACGATCATTTCTTGTTTTCGGCTGACTAAACTAAATCTGAGGGCAAGATTCGCAGAGGGCAGCCATCGGCACGCAGCGGTCGAATTAGGTTAGGTTGTCACAAAGTAGGTAAGATAAGTAGGGAAAAATGATTACAATAGAATATTCTCGTGTGTACGAGCCATATTAATTATGATGAGGGAAGGTACAGACACGATCCTCTCGTCATTCGATGTAAAAAGTATGTTTACTAAAATCCCAGTCAAACGAACGATCGAGATTATGCTAGAACATCTAGTCACCAAGAATATCCAACCAGATATCATAAAAGAATCCGAACGCCTTGTCACCCTATGCCTGGAAAATAATATCTGCGTATTCAGAAAGCGGACATACAAATTCCCGGATGGTCTCCCTGTGGGTGGCCCCCTTTCCACGTAGGTCGCTGACGTATTTATGGACCGCCCGGAATCCGATATCCTTGAAACCAATCTGACTCCACGAAACATCCGCTTCTGGTGCAGGTATGTGGATGATGTTCTTTGTGTCTGGCACGGCTCGTTACCCGATCTGTATTCATTTCTGGAAACGCTCAATCAATACCATCCCCCGATATCTTTCACTGTGGAAATCGGAGGCAACCTTTTAATTATCTCGACTTGTCAATCTCTCTCTGTGAGACTAATAACTAAATTTGAGATCTTCAGGAAACCAACATTCACCGGGCTGTCAACCCATATTTCATCTTACCATCCATCATCGCATAAACTAGCTGCAATAAATTCCGCTATTCATCGACTGGTCCATCTCCCCCTAACACCTGTATGTCAAGAAGTCGAAGTCGCCGCGATCCGTAAACTTGCCCCCAGATCAATAACCTGGGAATAAACACCGATTTACTCATCCGCAGGAAACGGCTCCGCACTCTGCTGTCTGAGAACCGAGATGCTTTTCAACCTCCCCCCACTCGTTCTACCAAAGATGGATGCGGCTACCTTTCCTCGGATCACCGTCCGAGAAATTATCGGCTACGTTGAGAAAATATGGATACCGGGTCGGTTTCTATCCTTTGTTTACGACATCTAATCTCATTCGCCTTAAAGACCCTGTCCCAACCTCACAGAAATCGGGGATCTACAAACTAAAATGTGGAGACTGTTCCGCGGAATACGTCGGTCAAACGGACAAAAAACTCCGTATTCGCCTCCAGGAACACAAAAAGGCGCACACTAAGATGGAAGGAAATAAATCTGCGGTCGCTGCCCACTGCCTCCAAACTGGACATGAGTACAATAATTTTTCGCCCTCTCTTCTTCACTCATGTACCAAAGGCTATAACATGAATCGGTTGGAAGAAGCTGAGACTATTGCTGCAGTGACCGCCGGTCACAACGTGCTAAACGATTTAGAATCCACGTACCTCAACCCATTCATCAAATTCTTCTACGGCTTCCGTCACTCGGCACCAGTCTAATTTTGCTTCTGTCCTGAATTTTCTCGCTCTATTTCAGTTTCTCTTCTTTTCTCTCTCTTTTTTAACCCTAATCAACTGCCGTCCTCTCCATATCTCATTCTAGTCCTGAAGATGATCGTCACCGAACATTCGAAACCGGTCGAGACTTTACCCTTTTCTCATTTATTTTAATTCATTTTCAATTATTTTAATTAATTTTAATTTTCTTAAGTTGACGCGTTTAGTATATAAGGCTCTAGCCTTTTCAATTTTCAACTATTTTTCAAAATTCTGTTTTTGAATACACGTTGTTCTCGCTAACTATCTGTGGTTCCAGTTATTTCATATATTTTTCAAACGTTACATGTCTGTACCTTCCCTCATCATAATTAGAAAACGATTACACCCCCCCTCCCCCCATCCCTTCCTGATATCACTCTCAACACCCCAAAATCCACCCATAGGAACACTGGACAACATTCAATTCCAATAAATTGATCCTCTCCACTTGATGATCCCAGCCCACGAACATGACAAAAGCCTGTCACGTTGATCATTGACATATGACTCCCGACGAGCCGACGTATGATGCTGCAGAAGTTGGGGACCAGTCTCAGTACATGAATTTGGAAAGCAGGCCTCAATGGTGCAGCATCAAACCCAATAAATCCCAGATTGTGCAAGTATAAGTGACTAATAATATGTTTTCCACAACCTCTCAATTCCCGTCTTGATGTTCTGTTCTAACACTTGAGCCGTGTGCACCTGCAGAACGAGTCCCAGAATCATAAAATTGTGATGATGAAACACAGTCAGTATTTGTACAAGGAGAGTGTTAGCGCAGAATTGGTAGAGTACTGATTGACTGCACAAATACGCTGCACCAAAGCATCCACGAATGGTGAGCCAAAAGTACTAAAATACGTACTAACACTGCACAGAGATGTGTTGAAGGCCCCCTGTTCAATCAACGGCTGCCTTCATTGATGGACAATAGCACGGATTGGTCGCCTGGTTGAACAAACCCGCAGAGCATCAATTGGGAGACCCTGAAATGCGAAAATCCGTTGAAAATCGTTGTCTTCATGATCAACCTTGGGTTGAAATAAAAACCATGACAACAACCAACCTTAGGGATCTCCTTGACCTTACCCATCCTCAATTCTACATTTACCCCCCCCCCCCCAAAAAAAAAAAAAAAAAAAAAAAAAAAAAAAACAGAGGCCTAAACCAAGAAAATTCGACGTTCGGGAATACTTTATAGACTGCTTGAGACGAGTAATTCTTAATAGTTCCAAAAAATTAATTTTTCAAATTCGCCCCTCTGTTACAGACAAAATTGAAGACCAGCTCTACATTCCTTTGGCTCTGACAAGGTTTTCCGCCTATTCTACCTCATTCTTTCCTCCGAGATCTAAAAGAGGAATCCTTTTACTTAGCGATTGTGTTTTCTGTTTTTACTGACAAAAAAATACTGATCACACAATAATGTCGTCTTCTGGTTGTTCTCCACAGGGCTCATTTCCTCTTTATATGAGGAGAGTCGCGGTGGTCCTTGGCCGGCCATCGGTAATATCTCCGCTCCACCGTAACAACAATCATCGGGGAGAAAAATCCGAAAATTGAGATGCTTAAAAGATGTATTCTTGAAAACGTGGTACGGTACAACTTTCTAGTAAATCTATTTTTGTTGCTTCTACGAGTAATCCTGATTCGATAGTTTTTCATCCCCTTCACCAGATCATTTAAGAGAATAATATGTAGATTATAAATTATAGTTTTATAAAACCATGGGCACAAAATTATAATTTTGATGTACAGATACCTACTATGAAATTTTTAAACATTTCAATTCGGTAGATTGGTCTCAGAGGTAACCTTCAAGACTTTTACAGAGTTTCCTCCACGGCAAATCCATAACAATTAGGATCGACGACCAACTCTCGTCTCACTAAGCCATCCAAAACGATGTCTCCTCTGGAGTGCCCCGCTCTTTTTGTTAGCTACAAATGACATCACAGCTTGCACCACTTTCCCTGTACGCAACGCCTTTTTGCCGATGACTACAGCATTTCCCTTCAATCTTCAAACCCTTATAGAGTTTCACATAAGATACCTGCATGGGCTTCAGACCGTGGCTTTCGTTTCTCTTCGTGCTAAACTGGTCTCGTTACCTTCTGGAAAAAAACCGACGCTCACAAATTCCTCTACCCTCTGTACTCCTTCAAGGGTTTTTAATCGAAATTCCTAACTCATAAATTCTTAAGGCTCACCTCTAATCACAATCTTTCATGGATTTCTCACATAAAATCGCTTGAAGCCAAATACCTGATTACTACCACCAATATTCTCAAATACTCCGCCCCCGTTCAGGATGTAAGCGAAGACTAATTCTCCAACTATGTAAAAGTCTCATCCGCTGCCACAAAACTACGGCTCCCCGATCTTTCAATTCAATCAACAGCTCTCGGAATGACCCTACAGGCATATCGTATCAGTCCCAATCTTGGTCTCCGAGCTGAAGCAGTCGAACCTCCCCTTCACTTTTGTACACCAATGTTGACTGCCAACTTCTCCGGCTATCGGCTGAATTTCCGGAAGTCCTTATTCCCACTGCTTCCTCCTCCCCTCATAACTCATTCCTAAATTTTGTTAAACCTCATCTTGAGTCAATTCAACCATGTCCTTCCCATTAAATCCTCCAATCCTGCGACTATCAGACTGAATCTTACAAATATTACTTGTCTACCGTAAAGGAACCACAGAAATTACAGCATTCCTTAAACACATACGAAGGCTCTAAAATGAAACAGTCTAAACATATTCTGTTCAGGAAAAAATTACGGCAAGTGGACCTTAGTCTCCGTTCTTATGGCTGAGTTTAGTATACTGAAAATTACCAACCCCACCCAATAACCATTTCCAAAAACTACGGCTCCAAAATCCGAACTTCTTGGCATGACCTCTGGAAAAATCAACTTCACAACAAACTAAGATCGCGTTTGTGTTGCATTTGCAAAACACCGCCCGTCCTCCATAGTGAAGTAGGTGCGGGTTGCGTATGCATTTAATGTTGTTTCCTCCAACACCGGAATCGACCCTTTCGGGTATAGCTTCAGTGAAGGAGGAATCTCCATACTAAGATCAATCAAAAGCCTTCCTATCTTTTCGACCTCTTCGAATAGAAACTCCCGCCACGAAGGTATCGTCCTTTCTCGTTTCAAGATTGGTCACGCCTGGCTCAACCAATCTTACTTCCTCCTAGGTCTTCACGTTCCTTCGTCATGTAAGTACTGCCACTCAGATAATCCTGTTAAACATCTCTTCTTATGTCCTGTCCTCCAAAACTAACTTTCCGTCTACAACGTCTCCTCATCTATAACCAACAAATCTAAAACCGTCTTCAAGTCCTTCAATTACCAACGCTCTATATGGCGAGCTGATGACCACTTTTAAGTAGTCGCAAAGCTCGTAAACAGAGGAAAAAAAAAATAGTAGGTTGTAGTGGATACACTTTTTGAGAATTTTGAGTCATTTATCTGCTTCTTCAAATGTAACTGTAAAGTACCGTTCCAATAAAACGAGAGACGTCACCCAAAAAATTCCGAACTTTGGACTTCAATACGAGAAACTTTTGAAGCAATTTTACAAAGAAAATAATGATGAGGAATTTTGATATCGTTGTCTATTATGTCTTATTTCAAGGAATTTGCCCAGGCTGGACTGTTGCTCATCTTTGTTTATGGACTTTATCTTACAGCAAACTGTAATTATCACTCATTGACCCTTATTGTGCCGGGTCAACAACATGATTGAATTCTTTCTGCAACGGTCCTCCCGTATGGCAAAATGTGCTCATCAAATTAGACTGAAAAGCAGTGAAAAAGAAAAGTATTTCTCTGCCCTTACGTCATATTCCGACGAAAAAACTGCATTATGATTGATCAAATTTCTCAATTGAAATAATGTAAGACTTACTGTAGAACTAACAATCATTAAATACTCACAGATCAGAGTACACTTGACAATCTACGGTAAAGATACACGAGTCTTTTATATCGTCTCACTCTCCCTCCATTTAAGATTCAGACCTTGAAACGTATTCCGGAAATATCCAGCGCAGAAAAATTAGTTCCACTTCTTTTTTGCAATTTTACTCACATGTGCGAACCAAACCGTATACACACGTGCTAGATATTAAAATCAAACTCCAATAGTCTATCATAAAATATTCCATTCCTTACGATACCGTCTGGATATATTTGATGATCATAAAACCAACAATGAATCATAATTCTAGAGTAAAACGGACCTAACACGCGGTCCTTCGCAATAATGATAGTATTATAACACCATGCAAAAGTGGAAAATAAAAGTAAAGTTTAATTAACGACCATCTGATAAGTTTTTCGGGAAAATCGAGCTAAAAAAATTCGCAATTCAATAATATGAGTGCAGATAACAGAATAAACCGGATTTTTTTGCGCGACATTCGTTCAGTGCATAATCAAAAGGAACTCATTAAAGAAAACAAATAATTGCAGTTCTTACTAACAAGAGCACACAATTCTGCTCTCGTCATTCAAAATTGGCTGGGATTTGCGTCAGTAAATTAGCGACCGAGGGACTCGTTTACGCAAGGTCTTAGCTCCAGAAGGCCTTATGTGCGGAGAGTTGCTAAGAATAATTGTTTATCTTCAAAATCTGAAATTCGATGGCAAAATGAAGCTTCCAGCTCTGCACAAAGAAGCTGTGTTGCACAATAATAATGAATTTAAAATTAATAGCCATTGTCTTTCGATATCAGGGATAGCCAATGTCAGATTATTCAAACCTTCGGAATTTAAATTATGAACAAAGAAGTTTTTTTTATGAACAAAGAAGTTTTTTTTATGAACAAAGAAGTTTTTTTTATGAAAAACACCAAGATACGCAGGAATACACGCTATAGCTGGAGATGAAGATTTGGGTGCACAACCGTACATGAATAAGACGAAGCCTAAAGTCTAGAGAAATAAATTGTTCTACAGAATTTAGAAAACCCAGGGGAGGGGGATAACAAACTCATAAGGAGGAACGCCACAAATTTCTATAGAGTTGAGTGAAGGCAGAGCCGTCTAGTAACAGGTCTTTAAAATTGGCAAAATCGGTCGAGGGCGGAATATAAACTCTTATGGAAAATTATTAATTTAGGGTTGAATCGTAGCAGGTGACTGTAGCGGTCTAATACTGACTCAGGTGAGGATAATGAGTCAGTAAGAAACAGGAAATTACCATTTGGTAGGAATCGAGTGAGATAAGAAAGACGGACAAGGATGGCTGCAGGTTCAACGATAAATACAGAGGTTATATTGTGAACTTGATGGGCTAAAAACAAGCTCTTTTCACAGATTTAGAGCAATCTGAAAAAGATGGTATGATCGAGATATTGTTAGATTAAATACCTGATGAGCTGGATGTAGTTGGATCTGTTGGGGTGGGGCAGGCTTGACAAGAAGAAGGAGCGAGAGGAAATTTTGCCTTGGGCCCGGCAGCCAGAAAAAAAATTGATTAAAAATGAAAAATTCGTGAGAAACTGATGAAGAGAAACATTTTACATATTTGTCATTCATTTTCCCCCAGGCCTGGCTGAGGCTCGTAGTTGTATGACATCGCGAGTCGAATGTAAGGTTTATTGTGAGTCCAGAAGCGACTGGGGAGGATTTGTTGAGGGATTGTTCAAATCTAAAATCGATTTTTCTGCAAGCAGAAACTGTGACCAGGCTAGTTTTTGTGAGTAAAATTGTATTGTAGATGGGAAGGTATGAGAATTGTGAAACAGAGGCTACAAGAAATTAGAGTTAGGATGAGTCTACGATAGGAGATAGATAGTTCGGCAGCTTCCATCATGAGCTGAGTTTGGCACTTGTATGGGAAGCTCCCCGAGCTAGTCTGAGAGAATGCGGGTTTCAATGGTATCTAGAAGTTTGAAAATTGATTTGGTAGGCAAATTGTATTCTCCATCTACATCAACGACCTCCCGAAAGCAATTTCTCATTGCAAATACCATCTCCACGCAGACGATTTACAGCTACCTGACCAATTGACTGCGGCAATCGACCTCATTAATTCTGATATTCTTCGTATCTCCTAGTGGGGCGTAACTCACGGTCTTAAACTGAATCCTTCCAATTCTAGTGGGCTCAAAACATACGGTACAGTAGGTTAACCTAAATTCGGTACAGCCCATACTTGTCAACGGCGTACAAATACCTTCCCAACAAACCGTCCAGAATCTGGGTATCATTTTCGATCAGACCTTAACCAGTGATCCTTAGGTCACGTTCCCAGAGGATCGTTTGTCGACAATATCGACTAGGAATCCACAAGAATGAAGAACGAGTGTAAATATTATGAGAATATAGAAGATGTTGAAGTATAAAGCGAATTTGAATGATAGTGGGACAGGTCTTACAGTTGAAAGGCGTATTTGTAATTGCATGGAGAGTAGAAAGAGAGTCTGAAGCGATAAGTATTTTGTTGTGAGAATGATTATATAGAGTAGAATGAAGTACGTAGTCGAAGCCATGAAGACTGCAGCCAGTTCACAGTCACAAGACGAAGAACTGAGGCACATTTGAAAACTTGTCACAACTCCCGAGAGGGAGTCCTAAAAAGCTGCACCGCAACCGGCTGTCATCTTGGAACCATCGGTATTACGGTAATTTTGAAATTTTGTTGAAATAAGTTCAAAAAACTGTTGAGGAATGCTAACATTGTATTCAGGTGAAAAATGTCTTAAGGCCAACGATGGGAGATTTGAAAATATCAGGAGGGTTGTTAATAAAAATCATCATTTATGGACGAAAGTGGGTGAAGAAGTTCTGAGTATTTTCTCAACGTGCGAGATAGCAATGGTTTTTTTGAAGGAATGGAGCACCAATTTTGGGAAATGTATGAAAAGGAGAGGAGAAGCTTCTTATTAGACCATTCATCACTGGGCATATTTGCTCCCATTTCGACTTTCTCTTTTGTTCTATTTTTATTCTCTTTGTATTTCTTTTGTTATTTTAATTCAGGGCGAAATGACTTATTGCCGAAGCCCTTAATTAGTCGTATTTTTTTCTCTTATTTTTTCAATAAAAAAATTATTATTCATTTTGTTTTCTTCTCAATTGGTTATTTATTATCATTTTCATTTTTATCTATTTATTTTATTTTGTCTCGTTTTATTTGTCGTTTTTCTTCTTTCTTTTCATTTTTGATTTTTTTTTTTCGGTACTATTGAGTAATAATTATACGTATTATAGTTATATTAATTTTGCTTGTCGCCACAGGTCTCTCTAGCCCTAGCGCCATAACGAAATAAAGAAGGAAGGAAGATGGATAAATTGTAAACGAGCGGGCGGTAGTCTAGATGAGATCAATCAAGTGAAGCTTTTGTAGAGATTCCGAAGAAATGTTCTGTTTCATCTGTTAGAGGGATGAGATTAGTAAGGGATGTAAAGACTATAGCTGGATTTCAATGGGACATCGACGGTCCACTGGGTCATGTCCTCGTAGACCGATGTGACCAGGGATCTAGAGGAAAGCAACTGAAGAGAGGGGAGATGTTAAGGTGTGCAGGACTAAGATAATGCACGATAGGATTAGAAGAGTAAGGGTATTGCATGGCTTGGAGAGAGAGTCAGACAGCAGGAGGAATTTACAGGATTGAGGAAGAAGATTGAGGTGAGTAAGGCAGGTATAGATGGCAGATAGTTTGGCAGAATATATGGGGATTGAGTTTTTCAAACAAAAGTGGGAGATTTCATCATTGATGGAGGAAGCGTAGCCAATTCTAGGGCCCAATTTGGAACCATCTGTAAAGCACAGGTTGTGGGAAGGGACGTTGTTATCAATTATGTTTTTAAAGTGTCTTATATAGATTACATTGCCCGATTTTGGTAACTTTTGTTGTTTGATATAAATATTATTGAAAAATCAAATCTCTGTCGATGATCTAAAATACTCGTGTAGAACAATATCCACGTTTCCAAATTCTCTTATTCACGAATGATTCGAATATGTATCAATTTTGACAAGTATACCTTGGATAATGGCAGTGATTAAGCCATCTATAGAGACCGACGGGATAAAATGTACCTGAAATACCTTTGGAAATATTTTAGAGGGATTATGGGAGTACTTGAAAATTTTCTTATCAGAGAAAGTTGTATTTTTGGTAGTAAAAATCAGAAAAAAATTATTTATTGTCAATTTTCGTTATGATGCACCACTTACTAGCTTTAAAAAAGACTAAAACGGGCAATTCGGCAAAAAATATTGACTGGAAAATTCCAAAAAAATTATCAGTTGATTTGCCTCAAAAAATACTTTCCATTTCATCAAAGTTCAAAAAAATCGGATGAAAACTCCCTGAGATAAAAATTTTTAAAGAAAATCACATTTATTGGACCATATTTGAGGATATATAGCGGATAAAAATCTGAAATTCTTTTTAAAATTGTTTTTATATCAACAAAATTTTCCAATGCATAAATATGAAATTTGCCCTGAGGGTCGATGCCCATTGAAACCCGGCTACAGTCTTTGAGGTATTTTGGAGCAGATTTGTCAAATTTTGTCCTCAGGGAATACCTCAAAAGACTTTTTGATAATAAGTTAAAGTGTAGAGGAGCTTTTATGGAACAACTTTTACTCAGAAAATCTTTCTGTAAAACTCATAGAGGTGAAAATATACGCAATTTTTAGAATAGGAGGGTGGTTCCTGCAAAACTGAGGGCTTAGAAAACATGACACCAAAGCTCTCGATTTACTCCAAATACGTCCTAAATTGGGAATCAGTCGTCACAATGCTGTATGGCGCAATTATGGCGCCTATTGTGCGTACATGACAATAAGGCGGGTAAGGTTTGACGTGCTCTAGCGGCTGAAACATGAACCTAAATTGAAAAAATTATAGATCATTTTTGTAGGAAATTCAAAGTAGAGCAATTTTTATGCGAAACTTTTTTTTGTAGGGTCACTACTTATCGAGTAATTGACGAAAAACTCAATTTCCCCTCTTTGCCCCCCCCCCCCCCCTGTAAAAGAAGGAGCCCAACGTGGATTTATTGGGATTCTTGAGATTACATTTAGGAGAGAGTTCCAAACATTCCATGAAAAAATCAGCTTTGTATTCTTCATGTCCAGGTGGCCTTTTTCTTTCGGGCTCCATTTCTTGGTCTAATCAATTGACTCTAATTCGATGACCTTAGGGTATACCAGAAATTTCTGATTCATAAACCCATTTTTCATTTGACGATACCAAAATCATCGTATATCGAAGCTGGAATTAGTGAAAACAAATTTTGATTTGGTGATTCGGACCCCCTTTCCTTCCCTTATAGGAACTTAATTTTTTTTAAATCCAATTTGGCTTCGAGAGATACCTACTCAACATTCTTAGAAGGGGAAGGGAGGCAGAAGTGAATCATTCGACACATTAAACGAAGAACGTAACGATCTGTCCTCGTGTGTTCCTCTTCCTACATATGATGGAACGTAGTTTTGAAGAGTCCATCCAACGTATCCTTAAATATGTATCTGATTTTTCACAAGTTCGGTTGCACACTCTCTGTAGTAATCCGAAAATGGTTCCTTGAGATGACCGAGGACTTCTTTTAACGTGAAGTCTCTAGCCGGGTAAGGGGGAAAATGGCCTTGGTCGGAAAATGTTTCAAATATCCGTTAAAATGTTGTCCCCAATGAGAAAACTCGAAATCCAAAAAATTGGACCCATCCGCTCACCCACATGGGCTGCAGAGTCATTTTCAGGCCTAAAATCCAAATGGCTGTATCTCAGGAAACAATGATCGCACAGCGATGAAACCTGGGGACATTTTAGTATCTGTGAACGTTCATCCATGGTATTTTTTTTCAAAAAAAAACCATTCATATTTTCCCTAGTTTGTAGCAATAACAAAACTTCAAACTCGAATAAAAAAAAAATCGGGGGGAGGCACCTGGGAAAAATCATTTATTTGAAGCGCCGTACCTTCTACTACAACATACATGAGTACCATAGTCCTCGGTGAGGTGGAACATTCCCAAAAAAATCAATATTTAATGAATTTCTGTGATTTTTCCATGAATAGCGGGGAGAACTATGACTGCAGCCGCAATAGACCGCGAGAGATAAATAGTCAATGGTCGGACTGAAAAAAAAGCACTCCTCCGTGGGATGAAATGGGAATGTTGGTAGACCAAAAATATATTTTTAGTATTTCGTTTATCGATTTGGTCTATTCTTATGTAAACACAAAATTCTCCAGTCGCTGGAACGTTTTGCAAATGAAACATAATCGAGAAAATTCACTTTTTCACTGTGGATGATTGTGAGTTTTCATATTTAATTCATCAAATAGGTCAAATCTTACATAAACATGTCCGCCAAGTTTGAAAAAAATGGTCAAAAAATTCTCCAGTCGCTGGAACGTTCTGGAAATGACGAAAAATCGAGAAAACCCACTTTTTCACCCTGGAGGACCGTGAGTTTTGGTATTTTGTCTATCAATTAAGGCAAATCTTATGTAAATACACTCGCCGAATTGTGAAAAAATGATAAAAAAATTCTCCAGTTTCCGGGATACTCTGGAAATGGTAAAAACTCTAGGTAATCCACTTTTCCAACGTGGAAAACCGTGATTTTTCATATTCTGTTCATCAGGTCAATTCTTATGTAAATACATCCGCCGAGTTGGAATAAAATAGTCGATAAATTCTCCAGTCGCTGGAACGATTTAGAAATAGTACCAAATCCAGAACATACACTTTCTTAACATGGAGAGCCATGATTTTTGGTATGTTGTTTCTCAAAAAGGTCAAATCTTATGTTAGTTCCTCCGCCGAGTTTGGAAAAAATAGTCAATAAATTCTCCAGTGGCTGGAATAGTCTGAAAATGAAAATTTGAAAATATCTAGTTTTTGAACTTAAAGAATCGTGATTTTTATATTCTAGTTATCAATAAGTTTAATTTGTAAGTAAACTCCTTTCTTATTTCGAGAAAAATAGTCAGTAAATTCTCCAGACGCTCAGATAGTATGGTCGATTCTTATAAGAACACTTACGCCGGGTTTTAAAAAAATTGAAAATAATTCTCCAGTCGTTGGGACGCTCATCAAAGGTACACACCCCAGGGAACCTGTTTTATGGGGAGCTTTTTGAGAAATTTGCCGTGCGCCGTCCAGCAAAAAACTTAGAAAAATTTCGACTCTTGAGCTGTATATGATAGGAAGGGGACATGGAAAAATTCCGACCTCCAGGCGTATATGATAGGAGGAGGAGTTGGAAAAATTTCGACTCTCGAGCCATATATGATAGGAGAGGGACTTAGAAAAACGACGGCTTCCTTAACGAAGTTAAACGAGGAACGCAGGGAACCTGTTCTATGAGTCAAATAGGATTTCGTATTGAAAATTCAAGGAAGCCTAGACCTAGATAAAGCTAATATAAAGAAGGCCTAGACGTAAAATAAGCCCAGTATAATGTAGTTTTAAAGTCCAAGTTTTTCTCAAATCTCGAGCTATTTATGATAGGAGGGAGACTTGGGAAAATTTGTCCCCTATCATATATAGCTCGAGAGTCAAAAGTTTTCCAAGTCCTTCTTTTATCATATATAGCTTCAGATTCGAAATTTTTTCCAAGTTCCTCTCCTATCATATATGGCGCGAGAGTCGACATTTATCTAAGTCCCCCCTCCTATCATCTATAGCTCGAGAGTCGAAATTTTTTCCAAGTCCCTCTCCTATCATATATGGCTCAAGGGTCGAAATTTTTTCTAAGTCCCCCTCCTATCATATATTCTCGAGAGTCGAAATTTTTCCAAGTTTTTCGCTGGACGGCGCACGGCGCACGCTAGATTTCTCAAATAGCCCCCCATAAAACAGATTCCCTGTTAAAATTTCGACTCTCGAGCCATATATGATAGGAGGGGACGGAAAAATTTCGACTCTCAAACTATATTATACTAGGCTTATAGTAGGTCTAGGCCTTCTTTATACTAGCTTTATCTAGGTCTAGGCTTCCTTGAATTTTCAATACCAAATCCCATTGGACTCATAAAACAGGTTCCCTGCGTTCCTCGTTTAACTTCGTTAAGGAAGCCGTCGTTTTTCTCAACTCGGCGGATATATTTACATAAGGTTTGACGTAATTAATGAACATGATACCAAAACTCACGGTCCTCCAGGGTGAAAAAGTCAATTTCTCTCGATTATTTGTAATTTCCAAAACGTTCCAGCGACTGGAGAATTTTCTGACCATTTCTTTCAAACTCGGCGGACATGTTTACGTAAGAACAGACCTATTTCATGAATGAAATATGAAAAATCGCAGTTTTCCAGGTTGAAACAGTGGATTTCTCTACTATTTTCAGACAGTTCCAGCGACTGGAGAATTTTTCAACAATTTTTCTCGATCTAACGTACTCCACCTAGTCGGTGGACGTGTCATAAGAATAGCCCAAATCGATAAACGAAATGCTAAAAATATATTTTTGGTCTATCAACATTCCCATTTCATCCCACGGAGGAGTGCGTATTTTTCAGTTCGACCATTGACTATTTATCTCTCGCGGTCTATTGCGGCAGCAGTCATAGTTCACCCCGCTATTCATGGAAAAATCACAGAAATTCATTAAATATTGATTTTTTTGGGAATGTTCCACCTCACTGAGGAGTATGGTACTCATGTATGTTGTAGTAGAAGGTACGGCGCCTCAAATAAATGATTTTCCCCAGGTGCCTCCCCCCCGATTTTTTTTATTCGAGTTTGAAGTTTTGTCATTGCTACAAACTAGGGAAAATATGAATGTTTTTTTGTTGAAAAAAATACCATGGATGAACGTTCACATATACTAAAATGTCCCCAAGTTTCATCGCTGTGGGATCATTATTTCCTGAGATACAGCCATTTGGATCTTAGGCCTGAAGATGACTCTGCACCCTATGTGGGTGAGCGGATTGGTCCAATTTTTTGGATTTCGAGTTTTTTCATAGGGGACGACATTTTGACGGACATTTGAAACATTTTCCGACCAAGGCCATTTTCCACCCCTTACCCGGCTAGAGCTTTTGAACTGTAAAAAAATACCGAGCGTACTACCCTCAAATGAAGGTAGTTAAGGAAGTTTCTCAAACAATTGGACTTTAAAGATCTGTTTTGCTCAGATATTGAAACATATCTTCTTTAGAAAAAAAAAAAAAAATTGTCGTACGATGGTATTACGACAAGCGGAAAAGAAGAATTTGTAAAAGCAGAAACTCGAATAACTAACTCAAGGGATTTTCAAACTTTTTGAATTCAGCTAACGGAGAGAGCGAAGAACGAACGCTTCGATCGTTCTTTGTCTTTAATTACTTCAGCCTCGAGTAGCCAGTCATTCTATAATAATAGAAATATTATTTCATCGACTTAATTTCTGATTCTTATCACCTCAACTCACTTTAAAGGCACCCAACACTTAAAACGAGTACTAATCGTCGATATTCATGTCATCGTCACGAAACTTGTTCGAATTATCTTGCACTCTTATCGAATACGGCTTTCAAGATACTATCGTCAAAAAAGAATTCATAATGCGCCATATAAAACGCCACTTTCTTGCAATAATTCCAAGAATTTGCACAAGTGAATGTTGTTCGGAAGAAAATTTTCCGTAGAGAAACGACAAAGAGTCACAACGTGGCAAAGAATTTCGACAATTTAACGTCATAATGATACTTATATCCTCACCACTCCCTTTGTAGTGGAAATTAAAATGTCATTGAGTGTCAATTATCATAAAAAGTACACGACCATAAATCCAACGTATTCGATACGCTGTATAGCTCAACAAAATTGAGAATATGAATGGCGAAAGCGTGCATGCGTATAACAACACGCTGTATTTAGCATATCCTGATGATGCGGGGACGAAGGTAAAGGGGTAAGCACGAATTCTTTCAACGCGAATAACTTATCGCGAAATCGCGCTCGACACAGTCAACAACACAATTTATATGACAAATTTTTTCCTCCCTAACGTTTTCAAAGTCCGTAGGAATCTACAAATACTCCATTCCGTCTAAGAAAAATACACAATACACTCATTCAACAACCTTTATCATTCTTCTCCAACATTTTACATTCATTTGATAGAATATTCTTGAACACAAGGTAATGGTGGTTTAAAGCGGTAATTGTATGTACTTTGCATTTAGTGCCTAAAGCACCGAATTCGGTCTCGTACCCATAGAATACTCGTCGTACTCGACTGTGGATCATCGCCATAGCGCACATGATACATGGTTCCCGTGTCACATACAAATCATATCCCGTACAAAGATAAGGTAGATCATCGTCTTTGGTACTTTTACTTTCTTCTGAGGTACGGAATTCGCGTTGGACAGTAGCCACATTTTCCAGAACCATCATCACAGCGTGATTAGAAGGATTTCTTGAACGTTCGTCGGGTGCCGTTGCTATCACCTTTCCACTCCTCGGATTTACCACCACGGCTCCAACGAGGGCCTCTTTCTCGTCAGCTACATCTAACGCCAATTTCATAAAATCGTACTGCTTGGCTACTTGATCTGGCTGGAAGAACGTTCCAGTCAATAATTTTTCTACGTCTTTAGAGGGGTGGAAATTGCAAGGCCATAGAGCGTTCGCTCGAAGGTGCTGCTCTTTGGTTTTCGGTTGCTTTCCCGACACTTGACGTATACTGATGGCCGATTGTAGGCCATCTAATTTTTCAACAAGTTCGCTACAAAGTTCTTTATTGGAATCTTTTACAGGAGCTAAAATGATCTCGTCACCCTTCACGCGTTTTAAATGAGCTAAATGGTCCGGCATACGAAGAACGGTTTTCAATCGCTGGACAAGATCGCCAATGTACGATTTATTCACGACACTGGCGACGTACACGTCAACCTCTGCGATTCTATCGTAATATTCGTCGTCAAGAACTGCTATCGGTGGCGATAATCCCGCTGCAGGTGATTGGAGTTTGACCTTCTTACTCGGCGGCGACGAATCCATTCTTTAGACCCCGAGATCTGGAAATATAACGACGTACTTCTAACAAAAGTCTGTTGAAAAGCGATACATACACCCAGGAAGATTAATTTATGACAGAACCTATGAAGAATCATACTACGAGTACTCCTTCATCCACCAACAAAGTTAATTTCTTATCCCCAACAAGGATACGAGTGTTGTACAAAAGCCGCATAGAGGAGCAAAATTAAAGAAATCTCGCACCACAAATCTGCGACACTTTACGCTCAGTCCAATTAATCACACATGCAATAAAAACGCTTTTGAGGCTACTTCTCAACTTAGCAGCCACAAGACTTCATGAGGGGAACGAGCCCAACAATATTCTACCAACAGACTTGCTTGACTGGAAAAATATTCTGGTGACAATGTCGGTACCCACAAATAATAACAAATCAGAATACAACCGTAACTCTGACTTTTTGGCTAATTTGAAGAAGGAAGGATTAAAAATATTGAAGAAAAAAATTGAAGACCTTTCTCTTAAAAGGGCATCCGTCCCGTAAGAAATACTATAAGCGGACGCCCTTTTGACAGGAACGTCCTCAATTGATGATTGATATAAAAAGGAGCTTGAAGGAATCTCAAACATAAAGAGCAAGCAGTGATTCTTATTTAGTGCTCAAAACAAGATTTTTTTTTTACAGACAACGGAGGTAGAACTAATTTTAAAGTGGGCCCCTCTAAGCCAAACCAAATCGTAAATCTGAATCTTTTTTCATGATGGTCAGATATTGAGCTATTAGTTCATCTGAAGCAATCTGTAATTGGAGATAAATAAAACGAGATATTAAGAACCATCATATTCACATCAAGAAGGATATTCAGGCGGTTCTTATATGATAGTATGATTGTGAAGTGAAAGGGTAGATCCACAAGACTAGAGGGCCATACGAGCAAAAATTGAATTCCTACGCGTGATAGATCATTGCAATTTGTGTGGGATTTGAGATATGAACCAGGGGCGGGGATGTTACATTTAAATATGCGCAAATATGCCTAGCCCAGCTGAACCTTATCAACTCCGCATTGACTCGATAACCGACCAAAAGTCGGTGTCGACCACAAATCGACCCAAAATGACTGAGAGTCGACTCAAAATCAGTCGTTCTTTCTTATCGTCGACGTCGAAATTGAGTCGGCTCCCGTTATCATGGATTGATGACGACCAACAATCGACGTCAATTTTAGGTCGATTATACGTCATTTGTCGGTAAAAGTCTTGTAATCGACGTTGACATTGGGTCGATTTCAAGTGCACAATCTGATTGGGTTCCAGAATCGAGGTCAAAATTGAGTCGACTCCCATCAGATTTTCACGTCTATCGCAGTAGTTGAGCATAATTGGGATTCTGATCCAATCTCATAATGGCTGTACATTCTGTCTGCGAGTAGCGAAGTCACCAAAGAGACAGAATGCTACAAGAAACATCGATCGACTCTGATCGACATTGATTTGAGCTTCAATCTCAAGTCGACCAGTATGAATTCTCAGAAAGCTAAAAATCGACTGCTAACCGACGCCAAACAGTAGTTGATATCAGGTCAATAAAGAAATTTGGAAGAATCGACTCGAAATCGATTTTACGTCGATTTGAGGTCGATTCGGATTCGACTTCTCCAAATCTTTTTATTGATCTTAAATCGCTTACTCCGTAGCGTCGATCAACAGTTGATTTTTAGTTCCCGAGGAACATAATGTTGGTGAACACTTTAAATTGACTCTAAATCAAGGTCGATCTGGAATCGATGTACAGTCACCCCCCCCCCCCCTCCCTCCCCGAGGGTTCTGTGTTTGTTGACCTTGCTACTCACAAACAGAATGCGTAGTCATAATTATATTATGAAGACCATTGTGAATCTCAGTAATGCTCGACCAGAATCAAGACGACCATCTTCAGTTGGAATTAAACTTTGATACCAAGGGTCGACTCATATTCGACCTCGACTCTGAAACCCGATCAAATTTTTCACTTAAAATCTATTTTCAGTCGACATCATTCCATAATACCAGTCAGTAGTCGACTTGAATTCTAGTCATTTTAGGTCGATTTGTGGTCGATAGTGGGCGGAACTAAAACGACTTAAAATTAAGTCAACATGGTTTACTGGGATACAGGTTTTGGTGGTTAATGTTCAGAAACAATGGAACTGGCTATGATCTAAAATTTACATAAAAATTCAAACTATGGAAAGATTCTTCTTTTTTTTCTTTTTTGTTTTTAAATATGAAAATGTCCATTAGTTGAGGGTCGGGTGTTCCAGTTTCCAGAATTTGCCACCCATTGATGACGTCATCAATAACCTTGATCTCATCACGGGACTTGGGTAATGTTTAGCCCTTAATCCAGCGTTTCTTAACCTTTCTTGCAACCTAGCACATTTTTCCATGCGACAAAACTCCATACTGTACAAAAAATTTTTCTGCGCGTTGAGATTTTCATATCTCTACTGATTTCCTCCCCCTAATTTCAGGAGATGGTCATATGAGGAATCAGTCTTCTTTCCTTATACTGCGGTTCCGAAAAACGAAAGATGTGAACTCGAGAAAATTTTGAGTTTCGCCGCCAGTCTACGCGAAAGGGTTCTGATGTTTCTTGCATTTACTGAGGAACCCCCTGGGCTCTCCTAATTCAAAAGTTCGTGTGGAAATATGAAATACTATCTGTCTTTTTTTGAAAATTCTAATTCATGTTTTTGATCATAATTTCGAGGCACATTAGAGGTCGGTTTGCGGCACAAACTTGGCCTTAATCCTTATGTAGAGGAAGATTTCTTTCGAAAAGGACAGAAGAGACTTACAGCAATTTCGATTCGCCAGTTGCGCTCAAGAGGAGGAGATTGACAACATAATTTCGACCATGGGCCTCCATAGAGGATGGGATGTAGTATTAAGTATTTCAAATCTGTCTAGCTGGCCAAAAATACCATATTATGGAAACTTGTCTATCTTTTTTTTTTTTTTTTTTCAATACCAAAGAGCCATAAATCGACTCAAAATGTCGATACTCGAAACAACGCGACAAATGAGTCAAAATGGAGTCGATATTTGTCAACCCCTAGTCGACCTGATACCGACGTCGACGTGAGGTCGATTTCAACAAGACTTTGGAAGAAATAAATTCTTAGTCAAAAAGGGTTCATCAGAAGTCCCCCCGATGTACAACTTTCGATATCGATATAAAAAGAGATCCACGACTTGGAAAAATCTGCTTCATGAAACCAATATCGAAGAGTTGTTTCAATTCAATTTTTCTTTCTACACCTTTCTGACAAAAGAGATTCCTAGCCTCTCATCTTAAAAACGCTTTTATCCTCTCAATTTCAAATCAACAAATCCAAGATGAAAGGACTTCACTGTTCGCCGAATCGCCAAGTGTTATATTATTTAGACAAACAAAATATTGGAATAAAAGTCGATGATGGGGAGATTTAATTATACACAAAAATAATAATAAATTGGCGCTGATTCACACTTCCTCGCCTGTGAGATGGACGCAATGCATTCGCGACATCCAGTATTCGTAATTTATTCAGTATTTGCGGAAATCGACGCAGGTAGAATTTTTCCAGTAATCAATAATAAGACTTCAGCCCTTCACTCTTGCTCAGGAAGTATTTAAATGATCTTTCACACACTTTCTTTACAGTTTTTGATGGAAGTTTGAAACGACAAAACGGTAATTGAGAGCGAGCGGTACTTGAGTTCAAATTTTTCAGATTAGCTCAATGAAGGTATGAAAAAAGTACAAAACGGGGTTCAGATTTTTCAAATAATGTACTCAAAAGAAGTTGAAAGCATCATTTATTTCCTCGGCCTACAAAAGTATTCAGAACACTGCAAATCCCAATTTTGGTGCTCAAGACGGCTTTTCAAACTAAACCAATCAAATTCCATATCACTTGGCACGCTAGGGGAGGAGGAACAAACGTTTTGGGAACCTCCCCTTTGTCCAAGTACGAAGCAGAGAGAGAGCTCATGAATTATATTGGTTATTGCAAGCAGTTTTACCTTCAATCTTGCGACGGCTATAATATAAATCGTTCTGTCAACAGCCAGGAATTAATCTCAAGAACTACGTGCAATCAAGGATGAGAAAAAGGCCTTAGCAGGCAAACAATTCGATTTTCCCGTGAAAGAGCGTGGAAAAATATTTAAAGATCGATGCCTACAAAGGTCTCTTTTCTCATTCTCGGTCACACATAAGGAATTAGTTGAAATTTGCTCAAAATTGTATGAAGAAAAATTTATACCAAAATTGATTTTAATTTTCAGTCAGTAGGAGAAGCAAATGTTGTCTATCTACCACACATTTTTTTCAACATTTTCTAACGGCAAATATTCTCTTCCTCAATTTTTGACACAATGCACTCTTTCTTTCATGTTTAGCTCACTGCTATCCCAAATGCATTCAGAGTGCTCATATTCTTATTTCTATAAAGGTCTAGATAATTTCTTGCCAGCACAGCTCGCTCTATAGGTCGGTCACTGAGGATTTAAAATTTTCGCTTATTCATATCACACATCTGACCTCGGTTCGTCCAGAAACACGTTCTATGAAAGTTCGGGAGGGTGGAAGAAATGGTTTTCGACCCACTCTTACTTTATACGACACTTCCCCGAGAAATGGTCACGAAACTCCGAGAATTTAGAACAACATTCACCGTAATACGTAAATAATACAGCCTGAAAGTATTGATTTTTGAAACTTGATATTCGCTGAATAATAATTTATTTATTTATTTATTTATTTTGCTTATTTGGGAGAATACCGCAAACAAACGTGAAAAAAAAAATAAAAAAATAAAAAATAATAAAACAATGACAATGACAATAAATCTGAAGACAATGCTCAAAAACAAAAAAAAAAAAAAGCTACCGCCACCACCACCCAAGTCTTACCCTAGCATACTCTGAAGCCCTCTCTTCAGTTCCACCCGTCCCATATGAAAAATGTCTAGGTTGGGGTTCTTATCACTCAAAGAGTTCCAAACACTTGCTAGGGTAAGGCTTGGATGGCGGTAGTAGTTGTTTTTTTTTTCTTGTTTTTTTTGTTTTGTTTTTGAGCATTGTCTTTAGATTTATTCTTTTTTTTTCTCTCTTTTGTTTATTATTATTGTTTCCTGTTTTTTTTTTGTTTTTTTTTTTTAGCGGAGAACCCGCTATCCATTTTGTTAGGAGATTACATCCTCAGAAAACGTCTGCGTCCGCATCCGCGTCCGCGAAGTTAGTAACCTAAGGTTAGGTTAGGTTACGGGACTTAGAAGAATTTCGAGTCTCGAGCTATATATGAAAGGAGAGGACGCTTTACGCGTCACGCTCCACGCGTCATTCACGATTCACGCGTCACGCGTATCGCAAGTGAAGGTTTTTTCCCACACATATTGCGTCCTCCATCGGTCATCACGCCCCTCAGATTTTTCATATCGAAATTCAAGTTGGAAATGATTCCTCCTACTTTCATAAATAATGATTTCTTCCCCCTTTTTTTCCTTCCTTTTCTTCCTTTTTTAGCGGGGAACCCGCTATCAATTTTGTTAGGAGATTACATCCTCAGAAAACGTCCGCGTCCGCGAAGTTAGTAACCTAAGGTTAGGTTAGGTTACGGGACTTATAAGAATTTCGAGTCTCGAGCTATGTATGATAGAGGTCGAGTTAAGGAATTGCGGGTTCCCCGCTGCCATTGCAACGTCTGCAATGGCTTCTAATTTTTTACTGTATTCCAGAGCATTTGTTCGCACATTCATTGGACAAAAGACGAGTCGCGAGCGACTATTAGCTCTCGGTACGTTCAAGGATATTTTTGCCAGAAGATACGGCTCGTGTATCCTACCATGAAGAATATCATGAAGAAATACAATCGAGTAGAAGGAGAAAGAACTTCAAGTTTGAAAAACGATTATTGTTACCATATTAGTCTAGTCAAATTAGACACAAAATGAGCTTAAAAAAGAATTTTTTGGTAGAGAACGGGTGTTTGCTGGAATGTGTAGAGGAAGGTATCGAAAAGCACCAAAAAAAAAACCATCCCCTAAAGGCTGAGGAAAATTTTTTGTAGCACGTTCTGGCCCCCCAAATTCAGTTTTTGGACTATTTCTCAAGAACTAAGCGTTTTACAAGAAAATGTTTCAAACAAAAGATGTTCCTCTTGAAATTTCAAATAAAATGATGTATAGAAAGTCCAGTTTAGACCGAATAGTCAGCTCGAAAATTCCCTCGAAGTAATATAGTTTTCAAAATTTAGACTAAATTTATCAAATTTTTGCTGATATCTCGGAAAAATCAACTTCTAGAAAAAAATGTATAGGAAGGAAATATTTTCTTAATAGTATTTCTTATAAATATAGTTTATTCTACACACATTTTGTTGGCTTCTTCATCTTCTGTGGCTGCAAAATGTGATAATAAGGAATTCTTCTCTAGTCTAGCAATTGTCGAAAAATTGATCTCAACAAGCATGTAGCTTTGTTTACTGTGAACGTCAGCTATATGTATTTATTCGATACACACGGATCCAAGTACTGAAAGATACCTTACTAGGAGACCGATTGTACATACCTTCGTCATATGACTATCAGATCTCTCTCTTCAAGTGCCATACCCAAGGGACTTCAGGCAGTTGTCATTTCGATAATTTGTTTCTATTTTTCTCGATCTCTTGCTGCGTAGAAAATTTATTCTGGCAACATATTGGTCCACTGTCTTATGTTCCTCAGCCATGAGAGACTTTTTCGGCCTATCCATCGCTTCCCCTCAATTCGACTATACATGATTGTCTGCAATAGATCATATTTAGGCCCGCGAAGTACACGACCTAGATACTGCATTTTTTTTTTCTTAATGGTGTTTAGAAGTTCGCGCACTTTTCCCATGCGATCAAGAACTTCCGTATTCCGTATTTTTTCCGTCCATATAATCTTCAGCATGCCTCGGTAACACCACATCTCGAATGCATCAATTTTATTCATCATCGCCGTCTTCAGGGTCCACGTTTCACAGCTATAGAGTAGCCTCGACCAGACATAGCATTTCAAGATCCTCAATTTTAGACGCATGTTCAGGTCCTTTGTTGTCATTACCTTGCGCCAGTTACTGAATGCATCCTTTGCCAACGCTATTCGAACTTTAATCTCCTCATCCGGGTTCATATCTTCGTTTATCCAGGCTCTATGATATTTGAAATGCGTTACTCTTTCAATACGTTCTCCAGCTAGTTCCAGTTGTACATTTCCAATCCCACCCTTGCTTACTATCATCATTTTTGTTCTTATTAATGTTGATGGATAAGCCATATTTTTTACTGGCTTCGTTAACTCGGTTCAGTAAAGTTTGGTGGTCGGGCATTGTCTCTGCTACAAGGGCTGTGTTGTCCACATACCTGATATTATTGATTGTTTCGCCTCCAATTCGCACTCCTATTGGCTGATCTTCTAAAGCCTCCACAAATATTTCTTCGGAGTAGATGTTGAATACATAGCGGTGGCGAGAGGACGCAACCCTGCCTTACTCCTCTTTTGACTGGGATTTGCTGGGATTCTGTGTTGCCAATTTCCACAAACGCCGTTTGTTTCCAATACAGATTGACCATTAGCCGTATGTCCCAGTCGTCCAAGCCAATTTTCTTCAGGCTTTCAACTAGTTTGTTGTGTTGTATTTTATCGGAAGCTTTCTCTTTGTCTATAAAGCATATAAAGACTGTTTTTCGGAACTCTCGGCATTTTTGAAGAATAACTTGTACGCAGTACAGAGCAGAAGAAGGACTAGCAATCCTTCAATCCGAAGTAGAAAGCGCAATAAAGAACGCTCCAGTAAGAAAGGCCCCTGAACCGGGTGGAATGATAACAGAATTACTGAAAGTGTTGGATGAACACAGCATTGGAAAACTGACGAGACAGAATCTACATTAGCGGAACAATACCAGAAGAATGGCTTCGATAAAGTTCATAACAATTCCCAAGAAGCAAAAAACGAAAAGCTGCAACAATTTCAGACTAATCAGCTTGATGTCACATCTGCTAAAAATATTGTTGTGTATCACACAAAGAAGAATATCCAAAAAATGCGAGTACTACCAGATATGGATGAATAATTCTATCTTTATCCTGTTGTAAGTCTTGATAGCTAAATTTTAATTCTTATAGCTAACTACAGTATAAGAATTAATTCTACAATAAATTTCCTCTATTTCCGCTTGTTCTACAGAAGATATTAGGTATTACATTTGCTCAATTGTAAACTTATTTTATACTTAAGAAATACTATAAAGAAAATGTTTCCTTCCTATACGAGTACATTTTCTTCTAGAAGTTGATTTTTCCGAGATATCAGCAAAAATTTGATAAATTTCGTCTAAATTTTGAAAACTATATTACTTCGAGGGAATTTTTGAGCTGACTATTCGGTCTAAACTGGACTTTCTATACATCATTTTATTTGAAATTTCAAGAGGAACATCTTTTGTTCGAAACATTTTCTTGTTAAACGCTTAGTTTTTGAGAAATAGTCCAAAAACTGAATTTGGGGGGCAAAAACGTGCCACAAAAAATTTTCCTCAGCCTTTAGGGGGTGGGTACTTTTCGATACCTTCCTCTACACATTTCAGCAAACACCCGTTCTCTATCAAAACATTCTTTTGTATTGTCTAGTTTGCCTGGACTATATTTTAACTTGAAGCGCTGCATGGAAAAAGGGCCTCCATTCCATAAGGTATACATTAGACGGAGACCCCTTTCCCACGCAGCGCTTCACTTGTTTATTTCAAAACAGCCACGGAATCTAAAGATCTTTGTTATATTAATGTTAATGAAATAGGGAAGGTTGATTTGGTGAATAATCTCTCCAAAGAGAATCCACAATGCATCATACATTTTAGAGTGGGGAGAAAATTCAAGACAAATTATCAGATGATGTACACATCACCTTTTCTCGCGGCCAATTCAAGAAAATAAAACTTACGCGATGCTTTGATAATGTTTCCACAGTCAAAACTGGTAAAGTTCACATTAAAGACAATTTTCAAAAAAATTGCACAACTAATGCAGATTTTCGCGAACCACACGTGTAACTTACACTAGGACAAAGGACACTTAAAAACACGAGCGAACCAATTTCCAGTTTTATTGCGCACAAAAACAACTGGAGATTTCAATCTCGAACTTGTCTGAATCACATCTTGACCTTTTTGAAAGATACTAAATAAACCTTAAAATCTCTAAAGACGCTGCGAACTTTTTCATTGGAAAGCATTTTATTTCCCCGAGGCTGCTTTTGAATAAACCACGACTTTTAACCCATGACCGAAATGTGTGATACACAATTTCGGAAAACAATAATACAATAATTAAAGAAAATTAAGATCACACAATAATTCATTCACTTAATCGTCAGAAGCTGAATTCTCGCCATCCATTTATTTAAACAACACACGGACGGAACAGCGCGTTTTCTAAGAAGCTTACATAGCTTGCACACATATGAGAAGTGACTGATGAATTGTAGCCGAGAGTTTACACCGTATTTAATGATAATGAAAGCTATTTTCTAATGATAACGCGATAATGCGCTCGACGGAATATCAACTAAAATAAACGCGCTTTATTAAATCGGCCGCTTAATTAACCGCAATTCGATTCCTCCTTCGATATGAGGGAAGTCCCCGGGTCAATTCCGCAAACAATGCGACTTCATATGAAATTTTCGACGAGGTTCGCATTTCGGCAGGACCTAATGAAGTCGTCAAACGAAAAGTGTTTTACAATTTATGACAATACTAGAATTCTAATGACATTTCCTAGAAATGGTCTATCGCGTCAAGCTTATCTGAATACAGCAAAACTCCCATTTGAACTTTCAAAACGTTCTTCGGTCATGTATGCTCTATATCATAACTACAACATAAATATGTTTTAGCTGTTACTTTATCATATCATCTTATGGGACTCTATACGTACGAAGGTACGTATTTAAAAATGTTACCAATTTCAAACATCCATTTCTTACTAGAAAACATGACAGGGAATAACGGACTTATCGTTATACTTATGACCTTGAGGATTGGAGTTATCAGTACCGAAACGGAAGAAATATATTATCGTGGTGAAAAGAACAAGGGTTAGTTCCAGGAGAGGCTGGATGGTCACAATTAATGATTATAAACATTGCAAAGGAAAATATGGAAAGTGACTGAGAAAGTAATACACATATTGCAATGCATCTGCGCAGTGAAAATTTAAAATACACGCGAGACTTCCATTTTTCAAAAAGAAAATTGGAACAAAAGATAGAATAATCATTATCATGACTTTCTTCCCTTCTTGATGAAAAAATATACTTCATTAATGTCCCTCTCCCTCCCATAAGGAGCTCAATAATCAACATTTTTCCAACTCGGTGATTAGAGTCTTTTGAAGTTTCTCTCGTGACATATAATTTTCGCAAGTCCCGAAAATATTCTAAAGCCTCCGTCCCCCTCAGAACCAGTACGAGTATTACAGTCACGAAAAAACAGAATCAATTTGTTTCTGTAATTTACGGTTATCCATAATTATTGACCCTTCTGGAGAAAGGACGGAAATTTGGGCTCTCTTAAAAATAAGGAGACTCGCAAATGTGTAGCTGATTTAACAGTGAAAATCGGCCCTGTGGTGCGAATATCCATAAAAAATGGTCCGCAACACTCCCCACCCCCAGCATGCTGGGGGGTGATATGATCAAAGGCTTGTGGGAGAAGATCAAGGAGGCAGGGTTAATCATAAGAAAAGCTGATGAAGGTAATGTCGTCGTAGTTATGGAGAAATATTTACAGTTTGCTTGGCCAATTTGGGGCTAAGGAGAATGCCCTATTTAATTTTCTAAATTTTTTCGAAGATGGTAGAAAAGCCATCATTAAGAGCTCTTCAACAAAGGAAGCCATTTTGGAACATAATCCTGTTCCTCCCCTCGTTTACGGGTTGCCTAAAATGCATAAAGAAAATATTCCGATGCGGCCGGTCGTCTCATTTGTTTCTTCTCCGACCTACTCCTTCGCCAAATTTCTAGATCGGTAATTCAAGTTCCGGGTGGAGATTGAGTCTTCCTATTTAGTTAAAAATTCGGGCTCCCTGGCTGACAAATTGAAGGATGTATGTCTTCCTCCGGGATCAATTTTATGCTCCTTCGATGTTGTTGGGCTATTTCCCAACATCCCCGAGGCTCCCACGATTTGTTTATTAAATCTGGTGCTCCTCATGAGGAATTATGTGAATTTTTTGACCTTTTCAACGTCTGTTGATCCCTAAACTTCAGTAAATTTGATGGGAAATTCTTCGAGTTCCCTATTGGGTCCCCTTTGGATTCTCTCATGTCCAAATTCGAGCTTGACTCATTCTCTGCGTCTACTATTGGCACAGGTACGTTGACGACATTTTGTATGCGTGGATCGGGCCAGTAGAACTCCTTAGTGAGTTTCTCGCTTATTTGAACAGCCTATACCCTTCCATAAAATTCACACTGGAAGTTGGTGGCTCCACTAAAAAATTTGTTGACTTGTTAAATGCATAAGTAACCCGCATCCATTCCACCATGGAGGATGGACGGCACTGGCGCTACACACGCGACCCAAGCGGAAAAAATGAATCCTACTGATAGCATCATTAAAACGCAAACACAATCACGAGCAACAAGCGGGCTAAAGGCGCGCATCAATTACTTGTAACCCAAATAGATACAGAAGAAAGTCCTCAAAAAGAGGAATTTATGAATCGGAGCTCGCAAATGTTCTTGAAAACGTGACTCTTCTGGGTTCTGGTTTCTACTTCGGAAATTATTGTATAGAGAGTAGCATTATATTATATTTCACGTCGCCAATCAAAATTTGAAGATGGGAGAAAATAATTGTCTCCTTCTCTTCTTTTTTTCATTGAATTTTTTACAACAAATTTATTATATTCACAAAGTATGATTACTGTAAAACAAAAGGAGGGAAAGATTCTTTTCCACAATCCGTCATCATTGGACGTTTTCGGCTAGTCTTTGAACGAAAAAGAGTTGTGTCCTAAAAGAAGTAGACGAAAAACAGAACAGTTAATGATTTTCGGTGAATGCATAGACTTGGAAAAATCTGAAAACTTTGCTGGAACCATTAAATTAAGGGACAGGTAATCTTCGAGAAGAGATCGAGAAATATTACTGTCGAAATTGAAGTAGAATGAAAAAAAGACGTGAAACAAATCGAAGGTAGATTAAAAACCCAAAAATTTGTGCAAACTTAGGAGAAAAGTATTATTCAGGAGACTCTGTCGAAAATTAGGATTAAAAACGTTATATTCTTACAGGTTGTCTGCAAAATTTCTATGACACTCTGTATTTTAGATTTTTTGATTCTTCGTAAATTTCCTGACTCTTTCATACTTTGTAAACATACTCGTACTACGTTTTTTTATAACTGGAATTCTCTTCTTGAAGGTATGAGAGGAGGGTTCTGGCAGAAGGGCCTCCTTCCCATAAGAAATACATTGTGCGGAAGCCCTTTTGCCAGATACGTCCTCATATAGGGGAATCAATTTATGAGGCTCAACTTAGATTTAATTCTTCACTTTTCACTTCGTAATTTGATACATCAGAATATTTTTGAATATTTTAGAGAAATTTTAGATCCAGCACCACACTCTCCATAAAAATATTTCCAATGTTTCCGAAATTTACTTTTGTATACGTTGGGCTCGATCACCGAAATCACACAATTAAAGGAAAAATCTACAGCAATGTGATATCCCGACCATGACAGGACGTGCACAACTTCCATTTTATGTTGAGGCTTACCTCAATGAAATAAAATGACCACGATGCGTTCTCGAATCATGAGTTACGAAGACGCGTCCTGCCCTGTCCAAGCGGCGGAGGAAAAACTATCCGACTCGGTCGATATTGATAGATCCAAAATGAGGGTAGGAAAAACATCCCATGAGGCATTGGAAAATCTTGAACGGAGAGATGATTTAGAAGGAATACGTGAACAGGTGACACGCCTCTTCAACATTGCACTACGTCTGCAACACGTTCCAGTAGCATGGAAAACAGCTAAAATGATTGTTATTCTAAAACCGGGTAAACCACCTGAAGAACCAGCGTCATACCGTCCGATTTCACTACTACCCATTATAGCAAAGCTATCTGAGAAAATTGTTCTCAGAAGAATACGAACTATCATTATCAAATCGTCGTTGTTGCCGGATCTACAGTTTGGCTTCAGACAGAAACACGCAACGATTGAGCAAATACATCGAGTCGTTCATACAATTTCACAGGCTCTTGAAAATAAAGAATATGCCCCAGCTGTCTTTCTAGATGTCTCCTTTGCTTTCGACAGAGTTTAGCATCAAGGCCTTCTTCATAAAATTGCTCCTCTCTTTTCTGGGCCTCTCATTCTATTGATATCATCCTACCTTTCTTCTCGAACATTTCAAGTTCACCTTGGAGAGATACATTCTGGTCCAAAACCAATAGCTGCAGGCGTTCCATAGGGCAGTGTGCTCGGACCTACATCATTCTTGCTCTATGCTATGGACATCCCGCAATCTCCAGATGTCATGACTGCTCTCTTTGCGGATGACACCGTTGTGACACCGCATTAGGAAATCTTCAAACCGCCGTTGATCAGATATCTGCTTGGGCTAAACGGTGGAAAACTGACATAAATGAGCACAAGTCAGTTAGCGTTGACTTTTCCTTGCGTCCCCATGATTACACCCCTACAATTATTAATGGGGCTCCGATTCCAACTGCAACTCATGCAAGCTACCTTGGATTGCACCTAGACTGCAAGCTAAGTTGGCAGGAACACGTTAAAGCTAAAAGAAAACTTCTTGAGCTGCAGTTCAACCGTTTTCATTGGCTCATTGGTCGACGCTCCAACCTCAGCCTGGCCAACAAGAGGCATATCTACTCAACGATCTTCAAGCCCATGTGGTCGTAAGGAAGTGAGACATGGGGAACCACCAGAGATTCGAACAGATTAGTAATACAACGTTTCCAAAACAAATTCGAATGCGCCGTTCTACATCACCAATGACCAGATCCAAAACGACTTTAGACTGGATTCCATTAGCGAAACTATTAAAACAAAGTCAAACCACTACATCAAGAGACTACACAATCATAAGGCTATTCAATTACTGGAAGATCAAAGTGACATACGTCGACTGAAACGCCGTCACCCACTCGACTTAGCGTTTTAAATTTTATTTGATAAAGCTAATTGTGTTTTACCTTGTTTCAATTAAGTGTGCTAGTTCATTCCCTTAAACCTCAAGTCATATTGCTTCGATCATATTTGGTGAATGCTGTATCAATATATCAAGCAGTTCATAAATAAAAAATTTTTTTTTAAAAAAAGGAAAAAGGTAAGTGATTACAAGTCAAACGGGATGACAAAGAAGAAGAAACAGAGAACTTGCTGCGTGGTAGGCCAAAAGATAGATGCTCCATAGACCGATTCCCCTGTGACGTCACAGTGTTGATAATAGTGAGCGATAGTGAGTCAAAGTACCCAATTTTGTAATCGATATTACAATTATTGGGCCAATCATGATATCGATTTCCATAAGAATACACAGGGAACGATTCGATCACATACAATTATTCAAAAACAGGATGTTCCTGATGTATTAGAGATCGCTATCTAGAATCTAGAAGTTCTGTAGAATTCAAATATGTAGCTTTTATTGCTAACGTACTTCTTGTTCTTGAATACTAGTGAATGATCGAAACGTTCCCTGTGTATTCTTATGGGATTCTAAAATGGCTGCCCCAAAGCCAGCAGCACAGAACAAGCATTCAATCAAAATTGAAGATCTTGACGTCACAGGGAATCGGTCTATAAAACTTTTCCTTCACACGGTGACTCCTCTGTTTTTAATAATGAGTTTCCTTGACTTTCAATATTTTTTATGGTTGTAGGATTATCTTGGTTACTAGTTACTCCAACTGTATGGCTTGACAAAATTTCCCCGACTCTCATCGATCTGAAAACTTTCTGACTCTTCTCCTATTTCCTCTCCCTGTCCTCATTTCGTGAATTTGTGTACTTCAATTGTGGACAGCAAAATGTCCACTACGCTAAGGACCTCAGAGCAAAGATAGGGGTCAAATGCGGCTTACAAAATCGAAAAGAAAAAATACTCTTGCACTCAATTCTTAAATTCCCATCCTCTCGTAATTTGAGAACGTATCGTGGTTAATTCATTTTAGTTGTTAAAAGAGCCAGAACGCGAAAAATTATAATTTCCAGAACGCGTCACGTGCGTTTTCCCAAATGTATTTCGCGTTACGGTCGTTTCGTAGATTCCACATTGCGTAGTGGTCAATTTTCGGCTCATTGAGCGATTTCTGTGATTGAGCCTAACATATCATCTAAGTACGTTGTCGAAATTTAATGAACTAAATTCCTCTTCTTTTTAGGCCTAAGGCGGTTCTTTCGGGAACAGTAATTAAGAGTAGGCATGGTAAGTAAAATTACTATCAATGTCAAAAGGAAAAGGAAATCAATGCTGAGAAAACTTTTGCATTTTTCATATCAAAACTTCCGAAAATTCCACGCGATAATCTTCACTCCACTCTTCCCGAGGACTACAGGGTGGACCAGAAAGATGTTACCAGTTAAATGGGTGTTTGCGCTAAATCTGTCGTAGCGCGAAAAAGCAAAACGTTAGACGTATAGTTTAAATGTACGAATTTTGTATCTCAATTTTATTTGAGTCATATCCGAAGTTTCTACGACTTTTCTGAGCCGAGTTATAGACCAAAGTGTGCCGAAAATTCACCAAATCGCCAGGGTTCCCAAAATAGGGCTTGAAAATTAATTAATTTACAGTATTGAGCTGAATTTCGGTAATCAAATTATTGTTTCTTTGGTGAATTTGGACGGGGAAAACGAGAAAAATAGTAACAAAATCTTAAGAAGCACCAAAATGGGTTAATAGGCCCAAAAAGAGTCAAAATTCCCCCAAGTTGGAAAATCGTTCAAACTTTTTTATTGTAATTCGATTTTTAAGTGGAATTTTGCGCTGAGTCCGAAAAAAAATGTTTAAAAAATTCTTCGAAGCACCGACATGGATTAATAGGCCCAAAAAAGGTCAAAATTGCCCCAAATTGAAAAATTGTTCAAACTTTCAAATTTTAATCGATTTTCAAGTGGAATTTTACGCTGAGTCCGAAAAAAAATGCTTAAACAGTTTCTTCAAAGCACCAAACAGGCCCAAAATTTTCCCAAATTGGAAAATCGTTGAACTTTCAAATTTTAATCGATTTTCAAGTGGAATTTCGAAAATTTTAATAATCAAATTATTGTTTCTCAAGTGAATTTGGATGGAGAAAACGAAAACACTAATAAACAAAACCCTAAGGGGCACCAAAGTGGGTTAATGGGCCCAAAAAGGGTCAAAATTCCCCCAAGTTCGAAAATCGTTCAAACTTTTGAATTGTAATTTGATTTTTAAAGGGAATTTTGCGCAGAGTCCGAAAAAAAATGTCTAAACAGTTCTTCAAAGCACCAAAAAGGGCCAAAATTTTCCCAAATAGAAAATCGTTCAAACTTTCAAATTTTAATCGATTTTCAAGTGGAATTTCGAAAATTTTAATAATCAATATTATTGTTCCTCAAGTGAATTTGGATGGAGAAAACGAAAACACTAATAAACAAAACTCTAAGAGGCACCAAAGTGGGTTAATGGGCCCAAAAAGGGTCAAAATTCCCCCAAATTGGAAAATTGTTCAAAACTTTTGAATTGTAATTTGATTTTTAAGTGGAATTTTGCGTTTGATCCGAAAAATATGTTTAAAAAATTCTTTGAAGCATCGAAATGAGTTAATGGACCCAAAAAAGGTCAAAATTTCCCCAAATTGGAAAATCGCTCAAACTTTCAAATTTTAATTCGATTTTCAAGTGGAATTACGCGCGGAGTGCGAGAAAGATGCTTCAAAAATACTTCGGAGCACCAAAATGGGTTGATGGGCTTAGAGAGAATCAAAATTCCTCCAAGATGAAAAATTTGCGTAATCTTTGAAAGTAGTTTTCAATTCTGAAGTAAAATTTAGCGCCGAGTCCGAGGAAAATACTGAAATGACCCTAGATGATCTCCAAAATGGAAAATCAAAAATTTTTTTCATTCTGCAGTAAAATTGTTGATTTAGGGGATGGAAGGAATGTCGACAATTTCATCTGCTGTTGAGTGCTCGCGGAGTGAGAGATTGACTAGGGCTCTGCGTATGATCAAAGCAGGGAAAAATGCGAAAACTCTCGTTTTTTCAGTCAAAGCCTGTTGCGTGCTTGCGATGAGAGACCAGCTGACGCCCCACCTATGAACAAAGCGGCCCAAGATGCAAAAACTCCTTGATTCAGGCAATTTGAGGATACCGCAAATTCGGTCTTGCTTGTGATGAGCGAACAGCTACAGCTCAGTCTTTGATTGAGGCAAACAAACGCCCGGAATTCTCGGGGTTTCACCCGGAGGAGGGAATGATACCGTCAAGCTCGACTTTTGTCATGAGCTCGCGGTAAGAGAACGATCAAGACCCCGTGTATGACGAAGGCAGGCGAATGATCTCTGGGTTCAACATGGATCGACTGAGGCCCCGTGTACGATCAAGGCGGATGCTCGTTTATTTAGGCGAAAGAGAGAATGATACCGGCGACTTTGTTTTCCATTTGACTCTTTTCGGGCCCATTAACCTATTTTGGTGCTTCGCAGAATTTTTCAAGAGTTTTATTCAGATTCAGCGCTAAATTTTATCTCAGAATCGAGAAAAACTTTGAAGATTAGGCGGTTTTATAATTTTGGGAAAATTTATACCCTTTTTGGGCCCATTAACTCATTTTGGTGCTTCGCAGAATTTTTTAACAATCTTATTCGGATTCAGCGCTAAATTTTACTGCTGGATCGAGGGACACTTTGAAGATTCAATCATGGAAAATTGTTTTTCGATAATTCACAACTTTGGGAACCCCTGCTCTAAGATTTTGGCACATTTTGGTCCATAACTCGACTCATAAAAGTCGTAGAAACTTCGGGTATGGCTCAAATTAAAGATAAAATTGAGATAAAAAATTCGTACATCTAAACTACACGTCTAATGTTTTACGTTTTTGCGCTACAACATATTTAGCGCAAACTCCCATTTAACTGGTAACATCTTTCTGGTCCACCCTGTATAGATGACATAGAGTCGACGATGGCCTATTTGTGAATGTTTAGGCAACTATTGCGACTTAAATTCTTATTAAAATACGCTATAGAAACATGCACTTACTTCTCAATTAAAAAGAATCCTCTCTTCTTTCGAATTATACTTACACAAAAGAATGAAACCGATGTACGCGGATCGCGAATATTATTTACTCACACTAACGCACACGTCTTCTTGAAACTCCATCCGTACTCCGCATAAAAATGCTAATTAAGAACGCATTAAGAGATCAAGACAACAATATTTTAAATGACGAATAAGGTCAAAATGATCAAGACCACGTCTATGTTACATCGAATACTTCCACGATCATTCAGTACGATTGTGACGCGAACTATAAGTTAATAAAAGTACGCATGTAAATTTGAACGTATGTACGAAAACTCCAATCCCTCACATTCTTGCGCTTCTCGTGCAACAGATGAAAATTCTGTTCCCGGCGTTACGCATCCGAACAAATAGAATACGGCTCAAAATACGAAGACAAATTCCATCAAATAAAAAATTATTCGACTACGACATCTGACGCACTGGAAAAAATTGTTCCGAGACGACAACTATCCGCGTGTACCTACACATGGCAACAGGTACCTCAAGAATTACACCGGCTCACCTGACATTCTTAATTCAAATTTATGCAAATAGCGAGAATATTTTCGACGTTTTGGAAACTGAGGCTAAGCAATTTTTCATCCTACCTTTGAGAGGCATTACGGCAACGCTCTTGGGCGGACGCTTCGAAAAAGTTTCACCGAGCCACAAACGTTTCATACTGATAACGCTCCAGGAAAGTAAGATGCGGCGCACTACTTTCTCATACTCGCACGTAAATTTTTGGCGCGAAACGCACCCACTTTCTTAAAAGTTTCTACGACGTTCGGCAAGAAACTGCGATAACATTATACTTCGGAAAAGAGATAGGAAAGAAGGAATTTTTTACAATACACAGAGCGCATTCAATTCATTTTGCAGTCGTCGAGTTCTCGTAATGATACGAACTACTGAAATTAATTGAGCAGGCAGCGGTGGTGGGGTCGGCTCATTAAAAGGAATGAAATTGAAGAGGATATGACGACGGTTAAGGTTTGCAAAATTGAGTACGACAACGATTGAGTAATCGCACATTACGAAATCTTCATCTCGATTTAAGACCTCTTAGACGGCCGACCGCATTCTTGTACTTATACACGCACTTGAACCTCGCCATAGCCCCCGTAAATAATTAGAAGTTGAATTTTGTGCGTAACTTCAAATTTGCTCACCTTTGCACGTACTCTAGTGTTGTACAGAGGAACCAGTTTTCCACGACTCAATGCTTCAAAATGAATCAGACACGCACAATCATCGAGGAGAATGTCATGAATGTTTATCACAAGACCATTACACGTATTCACATCGAGTATAAGAAACAAACAATGCAACAATGATAATAATTCTCAAATTGAAAATTTTCATTATTATAATATCATTTTCGCGGCGAATCAATCGAACGCACAGACGAAGATAATTTACACGACAATGCACACGAGTATTTCCCGATCACACGTACGGTTCATTAATATATTGAATTTTGCCTCTCTTCGTAAATTTTTGTTCTTTTTTCCAGAACTCCTGTTTTTCCGCTACATCTTGCTTTATTTCTAAACGTTCATCTCATTATGTACTCATGAAACGCGACACGCATCAAAATTATTCCCCAACAAGAAAATGGAAAAACTTGACATGGCTGCACCGTTATACTCTCAGTCACGAACTAAACACGAAGATTACGCAAAGTCAGCAAAAATGTAATATTTGTTCAGTGACAGAATGATACACGCGTTTTTAGGTGAATATTATTCTGCATTACTATAATCTTTCTAACAGAAAAGTACATAAGTGCACGGGTAATGAAGAATGAAAGGGTATCAACTAACGTTGACCCCATTCTTCGAAGTAAGGATCTCCATAGTAGTCCAATACGTCACGTGTTGGAACGTTTTGCTACTTAATGTTGCCACAATGCTTTATTGCAATTTCAGGAAATTAGATTCATTGAGATTATTAATTTCACACATACCAATTTGATACAACTTATGATATACTCTTCTCCATTTTAATCTCTTTAAATTACAAACGAGCGTAACTCAACAGCGGCGTCATGATTTCCTTTTCCAAAATTCTCGCCACGCGAGATACATTTTTGACAATATAAGCATCGCAACAGCTCGACGAACAAAAGCTTGACTCTTTATCGCCGAGTTCAAAATCTAGAGAGCACTTTTGATTGAATAATATGATTATGGAAGCAGACATACGGCAGCGAAAAAATTTAGGGAGAGATGAATGTTGGTGTGTTCGTTGAGAAGAAGGCAGAGCAAAATTTTTCTTCTTTTTGCTCTTGTCACAACAAAATTTATATGCCATTGAAAACTCTATAATGGCAGTGGGGAACCCACAGGCTTTACAGTTACGTGGAAAACAGTAAGTCTTATGAGTACACGTTCGAGTATTATATCAGAGTTAGAAATTTTCCAATCATCATACATGGCTCCCCATCCTCATACGTATACCATAAAGCAAGAGAGTAGAAAAATTTTTCAACTCCTCCTCTTATTATCATATATAGCTCGACAAGGGGAGATTTTTCCAAGTCCCTCTTCTATAATAGATATAATATAGCTCCCTATCATCAGAGCTCTAGAGTCGACATTTTCCCAAGTCCTTCGAAAATGATGATGTCACAAAAGTCGGAAGCGAACCATCCATTTCCCCAACCGCCCCATGACGGAATTTCGAGTCGCGACTAACGCCATAATTTTGTTCAATTTCGTTCAACAAATTTTAAATTTTGTTCACTCGTCGTTTCCCCGCTACAGCCATTTCAAATTTGGGGCTGGGGAAATGCAGCCTCCCCATCTTCGAGTTTTGGGTTCAAATCCATGTGATAATTTTTTTCACATTTTGTTCAATTTTTTTCAGGAAACTTCGCATTTTGTTCACTCGTCGTTTCCCCGCTACGCAGCCATTTCAAATTTGGGGCCTAAGAAAATGTATAAAGGGTGGACCAGAAACACCTAGTTACCAGTTAAATGGGTGTTTGCGCTAAATCTGTCGTAGCGCGAAAACGCAAAACGTTAGACCGGAGTTTCTCAACCTTTCTTATATCGCGGCACATTTTTCCATGAGACGATATTCCTGCGGCACAGCATTTCCAGAACTTCAAATTGTAGCGAAAATTTTTGTGCGTTTTGACATTTGCATGTCTCTACAGATTTCCTCCTCCTAATTTCAGAATTTGTGGCCTACACGATGGCTATAGGAGGCTTCACCCTTCTTTCTTTATACTACAGTTCCGGGAAACAAGAAATCTTCCACCGGGAGTAAAAAAAATTTTGCCATCAATGTACACAAAAGTATCTGGATGTTTTCTGCATTTACTGGAAACCCTCTGAGCTCTTCTAATTTCGAAATTTATCAGGAAACATGAAATAAAATTAGTATTTTTAGGCCGAGTTGCAGAAATTTTTTGATTTTTATGACAGTGAGTGCAGGTTTGGACTCAAGCTTAAGTAATTATAACTGGAACTGACGGCATTCAAAAATTGGAACACATCGGTCCGATAGTGCTTATGATTACTTTTTCGGGTAATTTCATTAATAAATAATTTAAATTAAAAAAAAAATTCAAAATATCAAGAAAATTATTTAAAAAATTATTTTAAAAAAATTGTAATAATAAATTAATATGAAAAAAAAATAATAATCAATTGATCATAATAGAAGTTGAAATAATTATTATTAAATAAATTATAAATTTAATTTATATAATTTATATCAATTAAATTGAATACAAAATATACAATTAATTTTATTTATATCAATTTCATTTGTTTTATTAAAAAAAAAGTTTCATTTGATTATATTCAAATTGAATTTTTTTTATATATTATATTATTATTAGAATTTTTTTATTCTATAATTTATTGTTGATAAATTATTTCAAAATAGAATAAAATCAGAGAAAATGATATATCGTCGGGGTATTCCATTTAAATTAAGATGTAATTCATTTATGAACATTACCATCAATAAATATTAAAATAGATTGTATCCCTAATCAATTAGATGGAATTACAGATCAAATTATATAAATGATTCTAATATAATAATTCTATTAATTCAACATCGAGGTAACAAATTGAAAATATTTTATTTAATCATCCTGTTATCCTTAAGGATATAATAAATTATTAATTTAATTATTTACATTTATTTTCTTATTTAAATTAATAAATTGAATTTCAAAAATTTACTTTGCACTAAGAATTGAAATTATTTTTATTTTATAAAATTTTTTAATTCAAAATTAAATTTTATATTTATTTATATTAATAAAATATTTTTAATTTATTTAGTTGAATAATATCATTAATTTGTCAAATTATGAAAAAAAAAAACGGCAATCCTTTTTTTAGTTCATGTTAAATCATGTTTTTGATAAAACTTTTGCGGCACACCTGAGCCAGGCCTGCGGCACAGTGATGTACCGCGGTACACCGGTTGAGAAACACTGCGTTAGACGTATAGTTTAAATGTATGAATTTTGTATCTCAATTTTATCTTTTTTTGAGCCATATCCGAAGTTTCCACGACTTTTCTGAGCCGAGTTATGGACCAAAATGTGCCGAAAATTCCCCAAATCGCCAGGGTTCCCAAAATAGGGCTTGAAAATTAATTAATTTACAGTATTGAGCTGAATTTCGGTAATCAAATTATTGTTTCTTTGGTGAATTTGGACGGGGAAAACGAGAAAAATAGTAACAAAATCTTAAGAAGCACCAAAATGGGTTAATAGGCCCAAAAAGGGTCAAAATTCCCCCAAGTTGGAAAATCGTTCAAACTTTTGAATTGCAATTCGATTTTTAAGTGGAATTTTTGTTGAGTCCGAAAAAAATGTTTAAAAAATTCTTCGAAGCACCGATATGGGTTAATTGGCCCAAAAAAGATCAAAATTCCCCCAAATTGAAAAATTGTTCACACTTTCAAATTTTAATCGATTTTCAAGTGGAATTTTGCGCTGAGTGCGAAAAAAATGCTTAAACAGTTCTTCAAAGCACCAAAAAGGGCCAAAATTTTCCCAAATTGGAAAATCGTTCAAACTTTCAAATTTTAATTCGATTTTCAAGTTAACTTTTGCGCTGAGTCCGAAAAAAATGCTTAATAAATACTTCGGAGCACCAAAATGGGATGATGGGCTCAAAGAGAATCAAAATTTCTCCAAGATGAAAAATAGCGTAATCTTCAAAAGTTGTTTTCAATTCTGAAGTAAAATTTAGTGCCGTGTCCGAGAATAATACTGAAATGGCCCTAGATGATCTCCAAAATGAAAAATGAAAAATTCTTCTCATTCTGCAGTAAAATTGTTGATTCGGGAGATGGGAGGAATGTCGACAAGTTTGTCTGCCGTTGAGTGCTCGCGGAGTGAGAGATCGACTAGCGTCGGGTGACAGATCCGACGAGGAAATCGCGGAAATTCTCCTCATTTGGAGATTGGAGGGAGACAACGTTTAGCCCAAATTCCCATTTAACTGTTAACATCTTCTTGGCGAACCCTGTAATTATGCACAGTATTTATTTTAGAAAATTGAATAGAATGAAATATTATGTAAGTTCAAGAAGAAGGAGAGGCAAGGGTATTTCATGCCTGTGGTCCCAAAATATGAGATGTGAGTAATTGGAAAATATGGGTGAATTTTGCTTATAAAATCATAGATGAGAGAGAGAGAGGAGGTGTATACATTTCCTTAGGCCCCAAAATGTTAAACGTATGTTGCGGAGAAAGGATGGGTGAACAAAATCAAAAGTTTCCTGAACAAAATTGAACAAAATGTGAAAAAAATTATCACATGGATTTGAACCGAAAATTCGAAGATGGGGGGCTGCATTTCCCTAGCCCCCTAATTTGAAATGGCTGTAGGGGGAAACGACGAGCGAACAAAATTTAAAATTTGTTGAACAAAATTGAACAAAATGTGAACAAAATTATCACATCGATTTGAACCCAAAATTTGAAGATGGGGAGGCTGCATTTCCCCAGCCCCCAAATTTGAAATGGCTGTAGCGGGGAAACGACGAGTGAACAAAATTTAAAATTTGTTGAACAAAATTGAACAAAATGTAAACAAAATTATGGCATTAGTCACGACTCAAAATTCCGTCATGGGGGGTTGGGGAAATGGAGCCCCAGTAGCCTCGTTTTCGACATGTCTCATGTCTTTGCTCTGACCCCTACCCTGATTTCGAAATTCGCGTGTGTCCGTGCGTCCGTGTAAATGACCTTAATTTCGAAATCCTGATCCCTACCCAGATTTTTGCGTGCGTGCGTCCGTTCGTCGCATTCATAGCCTGCATTATATTAGCCTTCATTGCTCCCAAAAGCTATTAGCTTTAAATATTCTGAACTAGACTTAGCTACTAGCTTCAAATATTCTATTCTAATCAGAGGTGCCGTGAGGCCATTTTCTTGAAGATGATTCTTCGTAGGAAATTTAGGGGGGCGGTTTTTTCCTTTGTTCTCATAACATTATTGGGGGGCTTTTTTTTTTTTTTTTTTTTTTTGCTTGTTAAAAATTTGAAACTAGACTCATACTAGACAAAGAAGGGGGCGAACGAGCGGAGCGAGTGAGGCCCTCATAAGCTATTAGTTTTGAATATTCCAAACTAGATTTTCTAAACTATGCTTATACGAGACGGAGAACGCGAGTAAGCCCCTCAAGAGCTATTTGCTTGCCGCTGGTTTGCCTCCAAAAGCTATTAACTTGAAATATTGTGAGCTTTATTTACACTAGATCAAGAAGGAGGGCAAACGAACGGAACAACCTCCTCACAACACTAAATTATTCGATATCGCAAACTAGACTTATATTTTAAACTATATGAGACATGAAACATGATCTTTATTTATTTGGCTACGCCAGAACATTTTCTATTCAGGTAGGCCCAATTGTACTTGAATTTTGAATGCAGATTGCTTGAAAGAATACTATTTTAAATTCCAGAATACACTACACTTCATCCTATCGCGATAGGCTAGTGTACCTAGAGCCCTATAAATACGAGTGGAGACATGGACCGCCATATTTAGTCGTTACGTCATCATTATTTTCACTGTCTCCTATTTTAATGGTTGATAACAGATTATCATGATTTGAAAATAATAAGAGAACATACTAGACTAAGTGCCAAAGCAAAATGCAAGACTCAACACTATTGAGAAATGCAAAATAACTTCGTTAATCACACAAATTCCTCATCTGAATAGGGAGCTATGGAAATAAATGATGACGTAACGACTAAATATGGCGGACCATGTCCTCACTCGCATTTATAGGGCTCTAGTGTACCTTTTCACGCGTTGAAATTTTCTAGCTCGATAAGATACGTTACGCGTCGCAACAGTCCACGGTAACTAAACATAAGCATTGCACAATAATGAGAGGTAATACCGAAAAACGGAAAATGGCATGGTACTCAGTGTCGAAAATACTTCTAGAAATACCTTCGATAGTTCATGTTCATTCCAAAAGTTTAAAATTTGTTCATGTGTGTTATCAGACGAAAACACTTCAAGATTGATAAGAGTGAAGGAAAACAAACTGATTAGTAATTTTTGAATAAAGCTCGTCACGAACATTTTTTGCATTGAAAATTAATTCCAAAATGTGCACGAATCGAGGATAAATTCCATCGTTGTCTAAAATTTTGATACTCAAAATTCCAGTGTCTTCTTTCATATTTTCAGACGAATGTATGATTCCAAGGCACAGAAAGGAGGAATCTCCTAATTGTATTATTCCGCATAACGCGATCAAAGCACCGATTTATTCAGAGTAGTTTTAAAGCTGGGGGGTCTATTTGAAATTTGCGTCACGAAATTGACGTCACGAGCACTTTAACCGACATCGACGACTGAAAAAATTTCGAACTTTCGCTGAGAAAGCGGGGAGGAGAGTGTCATATTGTAGGGGTTTAAAAAAATAGTAAACTGAATATTATTACGTCGAAAAAAAAAAACGAATTCCGTAATCGATATAAATTTGTAAGGTAGATATTTAACAATAGCCTTTGAGCGATACTTGCAGAGAATGAAGTGAGAGTAGCTGTCTGTATAAGACAAAATAGTGCGTGAAGATGATACATTACAAAAGCAGTCAGCAAGCTTGCATTCCTACGTTACTTTCGTTTTTTTGTATTCAAGTGTTTTCACAGCGACCTAGAGGATAGTAACGGGCGGGAGGTGTCACTAAAGATACAAAAAATGTCAAAAAAAGGTCACCCCTCGTGGACAGCGTCCCAGGTAGCTTAATGCTAAAGAACTCTTCCTGACATAGATTTATTATCCCTAGGAAAAGTTCTTTCCGAATTCATCTATTAGTAAAATTTAACAAGAGTCATCTAATCACCTGTGCTAGCCAGAATGATGCGTAGATGTTATAGGAAACTTCAAACAGTAAAATTTCAAACATTCATTCCTGACAAGAAAGTGACACAACGTTTTGAAAAAATTATACATCTCTTACAGTACTTGTTTTAAACAGCGAGAAATACTTTTTATCTGACGAAAATCTTAAAAAATAACAAAAGCAATTCAAAAAAAAAAAACTAAAGAAAGATATGAAATCAGTGTAGAAAGTACCTCTAAAATCATTCTTCCTTCTCCGTGTACTCTTAGAAAAGTGAAAATTTGAATGATAGAGCAATGAATAAGCTAGTATACAGAACGAGAGTCACGACAATTTCTTAGAACCCATATTTACCAGCTGTTTGTACGATTGTTTTTCACAGTCGAATTTGTGTCTTATAGACGTCTTTTATGCACCTAGCAACGCTGAATTATTCCCGAACTGAGAATTTCTAGCCATAACCTTCGATCGGATCTTGGATAAAAAACAGAAGCATATACGATGACTTGAATAGCATACAATTTATAATTTAACATTCAAAAAAGAATAAACTCGAGCTTACTATAAGAATGTTTGCGTCATCGGTATCAGGTAGAAATTTTTAGCCTACATACAGGGTTATAAAGTACGCGTCATCACCCACTGTCAAATTACGGTTTCTCGTACAGTGAAATATCTGATGAATCGAGCAAGAATTTGGCTACCTACTGGTGCTTTTACATAAGTATCTAACTCATAATTCCAAAATTCTTAAAAACTAAGTCACCTAGTGACCATATAAAACGATACTAATTGCTGCGAGGAAATATTGACCCTTTTCACCTAGCTAGAACACTTGAAAATTAGCTAATACTATGCAATACAAATATTTATCTTCATGAATTTTTTATTCTAGACGTAGCCTAGGTAAAGTAACTCGTACGCAGAATAACGAAGTCAAATTGTGCATTTACTCGTCAAAACTAATGTTGAACATTTGTCAAACGAATAGATTCGAAAAATATCGTCTTCAAAATAATTCTTCTACGCTTGAACAGGATCCTCGAATGAAAAATTACCTAACTACTCAATTGAATATTTTACAAAATTTTCCCATGTAAGTACTTTTTGATCTTCGACGGTGATTTCCGAACAACATATACCTTAAACCGACTTTCTAATTTTTTTTACTGAAATGAAATGCAGTTGAGCGATGTGTGTATAATTAAGCTCACAACCGACAGTCGACGGTGAAATATTGATTTACGTTGACGAATTTGTCATAGCTGCGCCTCCTTCATTCGATCGTCAGGCTTAAGCTCGCTCGATTTCAGCAATTCGTCAATGTTATCAAGGAAGCTTTCTAGTCGAAGATCATTAACAGAGTTCTAGCTAGGATAAGTATAAGGGTGGAAAAGTTCGATATTTTCCTATGAATCGACTCGTGTAAAGAAACCTCGAACAAAAAATCGTACCTTGATTCCGAATTTTGTTCGCCCAAATGATATTTGCAGCGTTACCATCAATTTTGGTTTATTAAGCTTAATTAGAAGTAAATGTTATCCAGCGTACTACTTCGTAGCATGATGTCACACGATATCGAAATTTTACGTGAGGCAATATATAAGATACGATAAATCAATATTGTCAATGCATTCCCATACTTACACATAAAGTTTATTAGACAGGTTTCTTCCAGCGTAACAACTTTGAAACTAGTACCCTCGTTTACTTCGGAGTTGGAGAACTTTTGAGTGCTTCGCAACGCGAATAAGAAATTCGAAACCGAAACGCTTCGTCAATACAGAATACAGCATTATAATGAAACACGTGATAATGCGTCTAGATTTTCGTTTAAGATGAAAACTCGATCATCAATAACAAAAAATAGAAAAATGATAAACGATGGGCGCAGACTAATAGACTTCACCTGAGACCTGAAACGTCGAAGAAAGTGCACGTGAACCTGAATGAAAAGGTTTACATTTTGAAAACAGCTGCTACAGCGTTCGATTGACAAGACGACGAAAGTGAATGCATAAAGCGATAGAAAGAAGGTCGGTTACGATCGCACACTAGCGCTTCGATCGCTCAACCAACGCTTTACTTTCGCGTTATCTGCAGCAGACCAAGTAACTTTTTGACTTCATGTCTTCAATCTTCATAACGTCATCACTAGACTAAATTTTTTCGAACAGCCAGAATATCCTGATATTTCCAAAAGAAAAATATTTACAATCTAGAGATGGATAAAAAGAGATAATTTATGAGAAAGCTTGAGGAAATGAACAAGAATTTATCATAAAGTTCTTCTAATAGACTGAACAGTTCCTATCGTAAACTTCGTAACCAACTTCTAGATTTTCGATTGGAGAAAAAAAAAAAAAAAATGTTCTTAGACACTGAAATTTCTAGATTACTGAAAAATCTATCGTTCATAGAGTAAACATATTTCGCACATTTCGGCCTTTAGCCAGTGATTAAATCAGCCGATGTACGATATGATATTCGATTTTATTTTATAGGTACCTATTTAAAATACGTACAGGTATAGGTCTAGTTAGTTTTCTGCGAATGTGTACACACGCGCACATACGATAAACCAAAAAATACCTAACTACGAGTTTCGTTTCAAGATAGAAAAAGTCTCGATGAAATGATCTTTGGAAATCAGAAATCAAAACCAGGTGACTTAGTACCATTTTATACATATAAAATAATGAGATGCGCATGTCGTAATATATCTTAATTCAGATCGAATAAAATTTTCGAAATAATGTCTGTTACCTACTTTAAAAAAAGTATGCTTCGCTATAGTTCAAATAAAATTATTTTCCTATTCTTTCGAACATATATTCGTGGCGTACCGTATACCTTTCTGATGATTAATTATTTCGGAGGATATCGCAAATCGCCACACTAAATTAATGAATTTAATCTAAAGATATAATAGAGAGTCAAATTCTTGTAAGTTGAAAAATGATAATTTCGAAGAGGAGAAAAAACAAAACATGCTAAGCCTTTTCAATTTAGAAGTTTTTGGGCAAGAAGAAATTGGTACCGAGGGCTGAAATATATTTTGAACAAGATTATCAAGTAGGCACCATAAGATACGAGTCACTGCATTCTGCGAAAGATTTTTGCGAAGTTTTTTCACATTTATTGGGAAAAATCGATTCAATTTCATTTTTTGATTCAATAGGTAGGTATCTCATTTTCTCGAGGACGGCACTTATTAGGCGTCTTCATGTGTTGCCCTCAATTTTTTATTTTTACAAACCAAAATTGTATTCGTAAAGAAAGAGCGGCGTTGTTGACTTACTGTCCATTCGATAATTTTTTACCTAGGCACCAGACCACTACAGAGCATTTTTTTTGGTTTTTACAGAATCGCGATAGGTAGCAATTCATTCAGGTGAGAAGACGTTCTAATTACGTACCTATATCTGGGCTACCTCTCTAAATGAGTCTGTTATTTCATGAGAATTTTCGGTTGTGCTAGGCCTAACTTACAAAATAATTAAATTTAAATGATTCTTGAAAGATTTAAAAGCAATCCTCGTAGCTTCATAAACGTTGTAATTATGCCGAGAAAGTCAACATTTTAAAAATATTTGAAATTATAATTTCGATTGTACCCCATTTTCGAACATACGATCGCGAAGAGATTAAAGTAAATGTCTTCATTTTTAGGTAGTATTAATTTACGCGTCGCACCTTGCCGCATTCATAAAATGTTATGCAAAATATTTTACATGAATTCCTGGTTATAACATTTTTGCTTATCAATTTACAGTATCTCTCACTGATACCTTACTCATTCGTTATTTTAAAACTGTACTCCTGTATTTATGACAAAAATTGGTATCTCTATATCCTGTATTCTTCAAAGTAAAATTTTTCTTCGACCATAAAAATAGTATCGTTTTTCCAGATATTATTTTCACCCCTTTCAGATTTGAAACGGCATTGTATAAGTTTTCATAAAGTTTTAAGGATGTATTCGTTTGACCCTAAGCCTTCAGTAATTTTGAGACATAAATCTCCCTTTTTTTCTTCGTTCAATGTGTCCTCTTTAAATGCTGTTATTATAATTTTTTCTCGATTATTATTATTTCCATCGTAACTTCTGAGAATTTCATTGATGCTTCATCTTTTTCTGAGTCTCACAAGACCACCAGCGCATCCTAAACAAGTTCTTATGAGAGAACATAATCTTACAAATACTGTATAATTCTAAGTAAATAGAATAACGTTTAAATAGGTATGTAAAGTACGATTTAGTATATTATTCAACCACGTCTGAAATTTTACATAGACTCGCATTTCCCTGCATAACAATGAAGACATTCTTCAAGAATCGTACATTACAAGGAAGTTACACCCACATCACACTTCTTAGGTCGGCTTTTTGTATATATTTCGTGAATCGGAAAAGTTTTACGAGCCAATAAAAGCGTGAATCTGAATACAGAGCTTCCCTAGAGTAAATCTGTTTCGGAAGTCTTTCGAGTGGGCAAAGGTTCATCACTTGAGTTGATTAAAAACTTCTTCGCCCAGTTTTCAAGACCAGAAGGGCACGTATAGTGAAATTTTATCCCTATTATTTTCAATATACACAACAAATGTCTCGCGTTGGAAATTTGTTACTTCCATACGGACGCGCGTAGGCGCAAACCCTCAAGAATCTCCTATTCATCAATAACTCTAGCAGACCGAGCAACATCGATTTTTTTTTACATAAAGTCCTCTTCACCGCTGTATTAATCCCCGCTTATTAATTTTTTTGTTGACTATCGCATCGAGACGGCTTCAAAATAAGTATTTTTTCTCATGAAAATCAAAAACAAAATTTATCTACGAAATTATTACTGATTGTTTGAAAGTATTTTAGGGCTAGCAGAATTATAAATGACGAAAAAGAAAATAGAAAGGATAAATAAGAACGTTAGAATTTATTTACTTTAATATAGTTTTGCTGGAAAAACAGAAAAAAAGAAAATGAGAAAAGAAAGAACGTACACCCTTTTTTCTTCTAAGATAAAATCGAAGTTCGGAGGGATTAATAGAATCAACACATTACCGGAACATTCGCTATCGTAGAAAACTTCTTTAAAGTGCCTCCATGTAATCAATGTCGAGTTGTTTTTAAAATTCTGTGAGAGGAAAAACTCCTTCGCAAAAGGAAATTGCGCGTTCAATTTTCCTTAGCACTCCACATTGATCGTATGCGTTTATTTCGAAAAATGTGCTCGCCCGTTTAACATTAACCTGTTTTACAATATTGTGACACTTTGATAATGTATTCTCAAAAAATATCACGAGACGCTCGGAATGAAGTCGACGCGATATATTAACATTTTTATGATACATTCACATCTTGATAGGAGTCATCGACTAAATTGTACACGTTTATTTTATCTCGTCGAGCTTTCTTCGAATTATCGGTTGATGAATTTTTGTATTTTACATTTCTTTTAATTTTATAGAATAAGTATCTTAGCTAGTAATGAGATTATTATTAGTATTTTTTTTTTTTTTTTTTGAAAAACATCTGTTGCTTCATTTTTTTTTTTCATTTGCATACTCTTTACAATTAGCTAAGTACTTATTCCTTTCTCTCTCTTTGTTTAAAAGAAAAAAGAGATTTTCATTCGATGTGAAAGTAGGTATACATAATCACAAAGTCAGGAAAGTAACCTAGATTGTCAAAGTCGTGTCAAATGTTCTGACATGGATATGCCTGTTCTGTGGGAGGGACCCGCCAACATTTTCTCGCATAAAATATGTATCGCAGTGATGACGTCGCGACTTGATACTTACTAACGTCAAAAAGAGTAGAGTCTCAGGGTTGGGGACGAGAACGTCACGGGTTGATGACGTAAGAAAAGTGTATATGTCTCAAGGTTAGGGCGCCACCAAGTTTTTCATACGCTTATATGCGAGTAGGTGTGGTATACGTTGGAAGAGAGACCAAACTAGGCTGGCTTACAGAATGTTTAGCACATCAGTATAGAGGGAATGTTCATATGGTAGGTACTAAACCAGGCTAAAAGCACTGAACTAGTCTGGACCACATTATATCAGCACAGAAAAACTGTTGAGGAGGCTTAATTAAACGAGTTGGGTTGAGGCGGATAGCCAAATATTAGGGTAGCCCATGATAAAAGCGTAGCCTAACACCAGGCAAAAAATACTGTTGAAGGTGTATTTGGCCTACCGGTTGTTTGGTAACTAATTTACATAAAAAATACTCACCCATACGAACAGAAATATGTCTTAAAGTTAGGTTTGATGAAGTAATAAAAGAGTTTATATCTTAGGAAGACAATGATTTTATGAGTGCGGAGTAATATTGAGGAGGGGGTAGTTAGTAGATGAGAATACAAGCGAAAACGTTTGAGCCCCCCGTAGCTCAGCGGTTAGAGCAGTCGCCCGGCAAGCGAAAGGTCTCGGATTCGGATCCCGACGAGGTGACCAAATTTTTCGCTTGTATTCTCATCTACTAACTACTCCCCTCCTTTATATCTTAGGTTCAGATGAACATGTGGACCAATCCCTTCTGAAAACGATGAAACCATCGACAATTTGGACTTTACACTCACACTCGTGAACGGCAGGATAGATTACTTGTAAGTAAACAAACACACGCCGACTCGTACCACTACCCCGGGCACAAGTTAGTGGCAATTCAAAACTACAGCTATCGAGCAACTTCTGTCCTGAAGAAATATGAAAATGAGATAGTAAAGCTGATCGCAGAAGCCACAGGCTACCCCAGAGGTGTGGTTCAGGGTACCCTTGGAAAAAAAGAAGTAAAGAAGGGAACTACTCCGGATCAGCACCTCATCGTACACTAGAAATTTCACTAACAAGGTTAGAAAGGCGTTCAATGACTATGATGTGAATTTGAGTACCCATATCAACCTTCTCGCATGGTGAAGAGAATAAGAAACGACTAGAGGGAAGAAAGGACTAGGGAAGTTTGAGCGGAGTGTACAAGCTCAGTGGTGAGCAGTATGAAAGCATCTCTATCGATGAGACTTCGTAGAGAAAGTTCAAGATCAGGAAAAAATGATATAAAACATCGAGGAAAAAAGAAGATTAGAGGTCAGACCACGTGGAACAGCATAATTCGGGCCGACCATTCGCTAAGATCGCTAATTACGCGCGTCGTTCGTTTACCTAAAATGGTATTTTCGCCGAAATTGAAAACGGGAGCTTAACTACGGCGGTATATGAGAGAAAAATGAAAAACTTGGAACAACTCTTCAATGGAGCGAAATTGAAGATTTTGTCATCTCATCTAATTTGTAGAATTTTTGGTTGTGAACATCGTTTATGGAATGTCCGGAAGCCAAATCTGCTTCATTCAAGTGTTATTTTGATTTTTTCATTTTTTCCCCATATACCACCATAGTTTAGCTCCCGTTTTCAATTCCTCACCGCTCGGTAAAAATGCAGCGCGACGCTAACGCTGTCCGGCCTGAATGGAAAAGGTTTATTTGAAGTCATACATGTGTAAAGAACTATACAAAGAGAAGAAAACTCTGGGAACATAATATGAAGATTGTAAAGGCAAAGAGGAGAAAATTCAGCCTCTTGAACAATGTAATCACGTTTGGCCGTAAAAATTATTCAGCCTGTGATTGGACGAGATAAGAGAAACAGAACTGACCAATAAGATGGCAGTAAACCTGGTAGCCAATAGAAATGCAGCACTTAGGGGAACCAATCGCGACGCAGGATGCTATATAGCCAATAGGGTTACAGTCTTATAGTGTGAAAATTATTATACTAAAACAGTGAACCAATTACAACGTGGCATTATTGTAGTCAATAAGATCACAGTGTTATACTATAAAGTAAAACTCGGCGCTTCGCGCCTCGCCAGGGCGGCTCAGCCCCCCGGACCCCCCCCCAATTGATTTACATTCAGTCGAACTGAATAGATAAGGCGTGGAACACGTTCTTTGTTTCGAAATTTTCTGGCATAGGCAAATAAATAAAGATCATATTTCATGTCTTTCTCAGTATATAAGACTATTTTGCGGTTGAATTTCTCATTTATTCCACCTACCACACCTCCTTAGAGGAAGGAGAAGGAGAAGCTTAAAGAAAGTAGGATTATCTATTCCTCGAGTTTCATATTATAATTTTACTTCTCTAATTGCGCTTATGGATTTAGATCTAGAAACTATGATTGTTGAGTATAAGTACCCTGGTAAAACTGCGTCCAAAAAAATTTCTGGCATAACCAAATAAATGAAGATCATGTTTCATGTCTTTTATATTTTATCAGTGATCTTGAAATATTTTAGTCTAGGCTTCTACTAGGTCAAGTGTTCGTGAGATATTACTCGTTTTCCCCGTTACCTACTTCGGAGTCGTATAAGTCTTGTATGAGAAATATTTTGAGGTATCACCTATTGTATCCAATGGTATGAGAAAATTCAAGTCTTCTATGAGAAATGTGAGGTATCGCCTTTATGAGAAATATTTTGAAGTATCGACTTTCGTGGGGCTCACTCGCTCCGCTCGTTCGCCCTCTTTCTCGGTTCCTATCTCGGTTTAGCATAAGTCTGATATAAAATATTTTGAGCTTCCGCCTTTCGACCCCTTCCTTGCTGTAGAGTTCGAAATTTTTCCAAGTCCCAAGGTCATTTGCACGGATGCACACACCTCGGACGCACGCAAATTATGAAATCAAGGTGGGGATCAGGATTTCGAAATTATCCCAAAGTCATTTGTACGGACGCACGCAAATTTTGAATTCACCATGCGGGGTGTACTCGCAAATTTCTGAATCACCCACGGGGTAGAGATGTGCACGGACGCACGCGCACGTTCGCACTGATTATTTTCAGTTGAACGAGTTACAAAATTTCTCATTTATTCCCCTTACCCCACCTCTTTGAAGGAAGGTGAAGGAGAAACTCAAAGAAAGTGAGATTATCTTTAGAATTGAAAAGGTCTATGCGCCTCGCCAGGGGCCTACCTTTTTAGCTACCTAAAATCTGTTGCTACCTAACATGGGATGCTATGGAAAATCTGTCGTTTTTAAATCTGTCGTTTTTATCTCTCGCTCGATCATGCTCGATTTTTCATAAATACCTCCTCGATATACAAGACGTGTTCCACGTCAAAACTAAAGTTTGATGGCTAGAATTGTTCTTTTGAGATATTTTCAATATCCTGTGCTCAACTTACACCTCATTATAATCAATATGAGTTTCAATTTTTCAGTTTTTTAGAGAAAATATTTATCAAAAAGAACAACTGTAATGAAATATAAGAAACGATAACCTTTCAATGGCATTTTATTTGAAGTAAATTCGAATCCTGTCTTGGTCGTCTTTTCGGTAGAATCTCTCACATCTTCAAGAAATTCAATATCTATGTTCTGCGTATTACTTAATTAACAGAATCCGAGACATATTCTCTATCTTTAAAGATCCTATTACCACCCTCCCCCTGCGTCTCTATGAAACCAGTGCCTACAGACTTGTGTGTTCAAATTGTCTCACGGTTCACATTAGAAAACTTGAAGATGAGTCGCGGAGCATAAGAAGACCCCAAGGATCGTACCCTGAGCGTTTTAATTTTGCTGCTCATTTTTTAGAGGAAATAATACATTTACTGACGGCACTGAAATTCATTTTCTACCCTATGCAGAAAAAGGCTCGAAACTTACTGTTCGTGAAAAAATAGAGATAATTGAACAAACATTGAAGTAATTTCTCCCTCCTTCCTATCGTTAATATAAGGTAATCAGGATCGAAGCTTGGGCAGTACAACAAGAATGGAAAATAGGGTGATTAATGGATGTTGGAGAGCCGAGGAGGCTTTACAGGGCAGTACACTTGGATTTGGAGCTGAGTTTTATCAGGGCCGCCAAAAATTAAATCCAGCCAGGTAAAAATTAGTTGGCCTGTAGTGAGTATTGAAACCGTAAATGCCTATTTTGGGAGGCCCAAACCAGGTCGAGGAAAGAACCCTTCCCTCGTTCGGGGGTCCTGATACCAGATGATACCATCGAGATCTTATTACAGATACGGTAGATGATGTCATTGACATGTGCCTTCCTTATTCATTAGGTTTGATGTTACAAATCGAGCAGCGTTTTCTATTTTTTCGTACATGAATCTTTTGCTCTCGAGCTCATTTGCCATACGCCATTGAATCGAGGCTATATCATGAATGAACTATTTCAATAAGAATTATCGGAGTAATTGTTCTTAGTAAACTTTTCTAATTTACGCTTGAGTTTTTCACGTCTACTTTTTTTTTTATTTTCATCATCACATGAGGTATCAATACTTCAACAAATGCGTGCGAGGAAACAAAACATTCATTTTTCTTTCCGCAACTCTCGAGTTGTATATTTTCATATTGATCTACCCCTTACACCATAAATCTAAAAATTTTAGAATTTTGATGCTGCACATCACACCGATAGTAAGATCTAAACAGCAGAATAGATATGAACGTAAGAATTCAAAAATAAGTCTCAGTCTTGTTGGCACTCGAAAACGATAGTACAGAAAGAAAAGGGTCAACTACCAAAATACCGTAGAGAAACATTAGTTAGAGCTTACCGAAGAAAATTTAAAAGCCTGTGCGCTAATGGAATACTATTTTTATCTCGAATTTTCGAATTAGTTAACATATATTGCTAGGAAATAAAAGACCAATCAAAACGGAGCGAAGGTTTGGATATAAGGCGCCTGGCCTATGAGTACAGCGCGAATGTCATATATCAGCGTCGGGTACAGGAAAAGAGCAACAGTAGAAATTCAGTGCTTGTGCAACATTCGGCCTCGCTACCTTCACCCACGACGGGTCGTGTAACGAGTAAGAAGAGAAACTTCAAATTCGGATGTGTAATTCGTGTCTTCTGTGTGCATACAGTTACCCATCATTTATATAGTTCCCCAAACAGGTAAAAATAAAAACAAAATTTTAATTTTAAAAATTTGAAAATTTTTGCTTCGCAGCTTTCGATAAGTATTTATACTCGCTGAAAACTTCAGCTCTGAGAAAGAATTTTCGCCAATTTCAATGAAACTAATTGTAGAATTTGCGAAATGAAAAGAAAGATATGAAAAAGAGTAATTTTCTTATAAATTGTTCGCGGCAGTGGAATGTGAAAGATATTTAAATCCTCACTCCGCATTTGATCTCACAGGATTAATATAACTGCTTATGCTTGCTTCCTGCAATAAGAAATTAAGACAGACCTGATTTGATAATATTTCAGTAAATCGTTGAAAAATAAAATACTCGTATTGTCTCCGAGCTTTATTATATTTCTATCCTCATAATTGAGGCACCACATTCCAAAAAGGCTTTAGTCCATTTTAAACATTTTGAGTAACTTAATTTTTAAAAAATAGTTTTATAGCATTTCTTATTATCTTTTTTTCGTTTGAAATAGAGATCATGAGATAAACCAAAAATAATACCATGTTACGTATTTGAATGGAGAACCTGCCATACTCACGCTGGCAAGGAAAAACGAGCGCAAAAAATGAGACTGAAGTCTTTTTAGAATGTGGTGCCTCAATTGTCTACTCAAATCTAATATAGGCCCACACACAAAATACATATCAAATTTCAATTGAGCACTCAATCGCATACACTTTCAGAAGGATGCCTAAAATTATTTAGAGCACTGATTCATTATACTTACAATCGTGACAGTAAATTTTGCAGAGAATATTCTAACCTAAAACTTCCAATTGAAATTTCAAGTTAAACTTTCAAACGCGCCTTTAAAGTTTGTTTTAGAGCTCTATAAATAGTTATTTATTATGCAAGGTCCTAAACCGAGTGACTTATCACGAGCTGGTGGACCGAGTATAATACAAAATTTTTTTTTATACGTTCAAATTATGTGCAATTTACGTGCAAATTTCGTATCCAGATAACCCGTAACTTGAACCTGTGGCGAAACCAGCCAGTTTATCTACCGAAAATGGCTACCTGTGACTAAAACATCTAGTTTACCTACTGGTCCGCCCCGTGACTAAAATGGCTAGTTTACCTATCGAAAACAGCTGATTAATTGCCAGTTTTACCAGCACGTATAAAAAAAAAGTTCTATTTTCTCTACTGCGCTTTATAATTAATCTATTGAATGATGATCATTTGTTTCACTCGAAATTTTCTTAAAAGTTTGGACACCTCGCATTTTAAAGAAATTTCGTTCGCAAAAAGGGAAAACTAGAAGAAGAACGTTCCGAAATTTAACCCGAAGGACAGGCCATACAAATTTGAAAATTAAAATTAGGGAATTGGAAATTTTCGGTAGACGAAGAGTTACTTACCAGCGAAAAATTCAACTTGACTCTTGCGATATACGAACCCACTGCTTTTTCTCCGCGAAGTCTGGGTATCAGTCAGTAAGAAAGTTGAAAGGCCCAAGTTTTTTTTTGGAACCACATATTGCTTACAAAATTTCATTGTAATTTATTAAGCAACTAAATTATGGGTCTTGGACGATATAGGAAGAAAGAACAAGACTGAGTCGCCATGCGCCTTAGTACCCGGGTCTCTTAGTATTTTTTCACTCATTCACTCTTACGTGACGGAAATTTTATTTTTTTAATTCTTTTTAAAAGATCTGGAGCTTCTTTTCCTACCAAGATGTAAAGCTCAAGAGATCTAAATTTTCTCTATATCAAAACCTAGAAACTAAGAGATCCGCATCTTTGTTCCACTCAGACCTGGATCCTGTTCAGCCGAAATTAGTCATTTCAGGTAATGACCGGACCTCTTGAATGTGAAGATGATTATGAGTCAGTTGTGAGTAGAACTTGTGAAAAGATGGTTGAAGTGTTCCAGCATTATGGTAGATAAAATCAGCTCAGGCTGGCGTCAACCTCTATCCCTCTGGCTGTTGCCAAGACTTTGAAGGAAGAAAGCGATTTGAAGGCTGTTCTGACTGGACGTGACCCAATAGACAACAACGGGAACGAGAGCGTGAAACGAAAAGAGCCTGACAGCGACGATGACCTTTCAGATGAGGATGGTCACTTACTCCGATGTTTTATTTGTGGAAATGATATGTCGGTCTTGGAGGAGCAGCGCACAGATTGCGTGTGCATGCCGCCAGCAGCAAGTGGAAACAGTGAAGAAGGCTTCACCTGTCCACTTTGCCGTCAAGAGAAATTTGTCGCTAATGAGAGAAAAGATGTCCACAAGCGTATTAAATGATTGAAACAACCCGCAAGAAAACTCCCGATCTTAAGGAAGATGATAATGTTCTCCTCGCAGTTCCAAAAAATGATCGAGGTCTGGCAGATACACCCAAATTTGTACAAGGTTGCAGGCATTACCTAAAATGAGTAATCTCAGCTGCAGTCTACTAGTGAAGAAATTTGAATTACAGTACTTGCAAAAGCCTATAGTCATTACATGAAATGACTAATCTCAGCTGCAGTCTAATAGCAAATTACAGTACCTATCTGCCTAATAGATGTCGACACTTCTCGTAATGTCTGGGAAATTTGCTCATTTGTCGTAGAAAATATTTCATTTCACTATTTGTCTACGTTACATGTAATGCCTAGTCTTTTCGTGTAATGACAAATTACCCTATGTGACTGCGACATACATATCGTGGTATAAACATTATTGAAGTGTTGAGCAGAAGAAATTTTTTCGAAGACTGAATATAAAAATTTGAAAAATACTAGGCAAAAATAAAACTCGCCAAGACTGTAGAAAAAGTCGGATAATGCTTTACAAAAATAAAATCCTAGGTGACAGTGATTGACATCACAAAACATTTTTCCGATAAGAACTTTTTTTTCGCAATTGCATAGGGACTCTCGCCTTGCCAGAGGCAAGGGCTCCAAAAAAGACATCCGGCTAGCTTCTCATTAAGAGCTCAAAATATTCCCAAGTCCTCTTCCCTCTATAGTAGAGCCTAGAGCTCGAGTGTGAAAAATATCCTGTCAATAAGAGAACTTTCCCGCAGAATCCCTTTGGAGTCCAAGCACAAAATTCGTTGAAGTCACTCTCCTGTAGGAATTTTGATTAAAATCTTTTTCAAGTCGGCTGCAAATTTCACGCGGACGTGGGTATCTCTGACGTTACTTTTATTCCAATTTCAATATGGCGTCACAATTCGCTAAATTAAAGGGACTATCGATATTTCTCGTCAAATTCACATAGTGATTATATTTCAAAGAAACTTTGTGTATACCGGAAAGAATACCGTTAGTTCATATCGCCGCTTTTGCACATGAACAACTCCACAAATTCGCGAACCGCGAGTTGAAATATACGATCGCGTGGCATATAAATCGTCATAATCCACAACATGTAAGAATACCAATATTATAAGATGTACTTTACCCTCTCTTAACGACATTTTCCAGCTCTTGAGTACATCTTCCTCAACCTACAGAAAAAACTAGCCCTTAAAACAAAGTAAGAGACTTTTTAATCAAATCGTTTTAAGGCAAGAAAATATCAATTTGTTTCATGTTTTTTTTCTTTTTTTTTTTTGTTATTTTAATTTACGATTTTTATAATATTAAATTGTAGAACTTGGAATTTCCGTGCATCGTTTTTCGTATAAATGTGTTACCGCGCCAAATTATGATGTGTGAACTTCAAATCAATCTCTTCTCTATTTCTTTGTACATACCAAATCCATCGTCACAGTGTCTTTTCGAGAAATGTACTCCCCAAAAAAATATTCCGGGACTCCGTGTTTCATGGGAGATTTATTTAGAAAAAACGTCCACCGTCCTCCCAGTCAATTGCGGTTTTGAAAAGGCGCGCACTAAGAAAATACAGGACTTTGCACAATTAAAAAAAGATTTATATTATCTACGAAGGAACAAATAGGGAGCGTAAGGTCCCGTTGTACACTTGATGTTCCCATGGCAAAAACACCCGTATTATGCCCCCCTTAAATATGTAAAATACCCCATTTTTTCAAAAATTTCCCCACATGATGGGGCAAGGAGTGGAATAATATTATATCGTAGGTTATAGACCAAGAAAGAAAGACATCTACCTGGACACAAAGAATACAGAGCTGATTTTTTCATGGAATGTTTGGAAGCCTCCCCTAATGGTGTCTTCAAAAATCCCCGCGAATCCAAGTTGTGCTTTCTTTTTTACAAGGGGGTAAAGGGGAGAAAATTGAGTTTTTCATAAATAACTCGATAACGAGTGATCCTACAAAAAAAAGTTTCATATAAAAATTCTTCTACGCCAAATTTCATACAAAAAATGTTCTATGACCTTTTCCGTTTAAGTTCATATTTAAGCCGCTAGAGCGCGTTACGCCTACCCATCTTTTTGTCATGTATGCGCAATACGCGTCATGCATGCATAGGTAGGCCTGCATTCACTTGCAGTCGGTCACTCATCATTGGCAGGTTGCACTGTGAAGAACAAAAGGTTTTCAGATATAAGCAGTGATTTCAATACAAGGAGGCATCAAAACGATAAAAAAATAACACAAATAACGAAGAGACAGAAGAGACACGCGTAGGAAGATAGGAGCGTAAGAAGTATACTTTTTGCATGTACTTCTTTTTGTATGTATGCGCAAACAGGTGCATAAGTGAGAGGTATAATTTTAGCGCGCTGTAACGACAAAACTATAGATTTTTAGAAAAAAGTAATACAACATTATTTGTAGGAAATTAGGCGTAGAACAATTTTTATTTGAAATTTTTTTTTGTAGGATCACTTGTTATCGAGTTATTGATGAAAAACTAAATTTTTCCACCTCTGCCCCCCTGTAAAAGGGAAAGCCCCATTAGGATTCACGGGGATTTTTGAGGACACCTTCACGGGAAGGTTCTGAACATTCCATGAAAAAATCAGCTCTGTATTCATTGTGTCCAGGTAGCCCTATTTTTCCGGCTTCATTTCTTGGTCTATTATATTGCGCACGCAAATTTTTCTTAGTCCAGTAAATGAAAGTACAAGGCCTTGCCCCCTCCCAAAAAAAAAAAAAAAATACTAGGATATCTCGTAATACAAGTATGCGATATACGACAAAAAAGAGGAAGGAAAAGTCCAGATGCTTCACCCGCTCAAGTGTAGTAATTAATGAAGTACCCCGAATCATATTCGCTGTATAAATTTTGTGTGCTCTAGGCCTGTACTGCAAGTTACCAGTTCACTGATCGCGTCAATTGTCCTCCTATACTTACGTACTTTATACACTTGTTGAACCTCCTAAAATAAGCATGAGCGGAAGTGGAAAAAGTCTTCTTGGCTTGTGGTTGTATCGCACAGGTGAGGAGTGGACGCTAAAAGAGGGCGAGCACGAGGTACGTAAGTTCATATCAAACCCAAACTCTCGTTAATCATAATACGTAATTAGAAAAAAAAAAAAAAAACATTGTATTCTTAGAGATTCACATTCAATGAAAAAATACCTCTGAGCGCGGCCCTAGATTCAAGAAATTCCGTAATCTTTTCATTAAAAAATCAAGTCGGCGGTCTTGCGAGGGCGTTACAAGTTTTTCAGGTATTTATTCTCATCCTTATCCACGTCAAGTGAGATGGATAGTTGATGTAATATTCGGCATTATTTTCTGAAAGGATCTGGGGGTAAATGTACTGCACATCGAATCGCGACCAAGTCGTCGGGGAGATTCAGAATACGAGATTCTGGTGGACGTTGAATGTGACAACAAACGGATGGAGCAATTAATGAGCCTATTACGACGTGAAGTGGCGGCTATAAACTTGTCTCACTACGAAAAGGGAGAAGCTCTGCCACCACCCACCCCTACACCCTTGAGTGCATCCGCTAGTTTCGGTAAGCCTACACATTTCCGCAAAAAATACATTTCCATACCTATACATTACTGATATTTATTACAGATTTCGGTGAGATGCCGTGGTTTCCGAGAAAAATATCGGATTTAGACCGCGCTCAAAGAGTGCTTATGTACGGTAGTGAACTCGACGCCGATCACCCGGTACGAAAATTTGAAATATTTCTTTAAAGAAAGGTGGAAAAGGTTGTTGATTGTAATTACGACGAATAATTTGATTTTGACGTACACGCTTGACCTATTTTATTCAAGAGGGGGGAAAAACTTTAGCAGTATCGTGGGCTTATGTCTTATCATACGAGAGTCAGTCTATAATCCGACAGTATTATTCATAATTTTATAATATACACGATTTGTCGTGTACAGACGAAGAGCACGTTTAATTTCTCAGTACATAACCTTTGTTTTACTGCGATGTTTTATGTAGGGTTTCAAAGATCCTGTGTATCGCAAACGGCGAGAACAGTTTGCGCAGATTGCGAACTCCTATAAACAGTAAGTATTCGATCTGTCAATTAAGACCGTGAAGACATTCACATCTTTCTTCCATCTAGATTAATAAACGCTGTATATACCACTACACGGTCTTATCTTTTCAATTTTCAATTCATTCGGTCTCAGTGGTGAACGCGAACACCATTTTCTCCATTGCTTGTGATGAAACAGTAGATAAATACATTAGAGAGGAAGTATATCATACAGCTCTTGAGCCTCACTTGAACGTAGGTCTATTGTGAAAGCTGGGTATCGTTCGAGACAGCAACCCGGTCGTCTCGAATTCTCTTAGAGGAATGTAGAATTTACGTATCTTGAGCTCGAACGAAGATGAGACTCGGACAATTTTGAAAAATTGAAAAATGGCAAAAATAGAAAACTGTTGTACGACGAGAAACTGATCTGCTCTGTATTGTTCCAATGAACCACCGCTGTTATGAGAAAAAAAATGTGGACAAGTGTAATAGTTGGTGTCAATCTTACCCCCTTCTACTTTTAAACATTTTTTCTGTTCATTTTTATTCACGGACGCATGACTCACTCTCGACTTTCACATCCTATCTTTGTAGCAGTGTTGACGAGGAAAGAACGAAAATTGTATTTTGGACATGATATTATGTTAATGAGGGAGAACCCGCTGTCCCGAGTCCCCTAGAGCCTGAAGTTTTCCGAGTCCTAAAATCATGACGTGACAACTTGAACGCGCTACAATTTCAAGGAAACCGTCGTCTTTCCAAAACCCCCTTTTCTTATGTATAGTTTGAGAGTCAAAATTTTTCCAAGTCCCTCTTCTATCATACATAGCTCGGAAGTAGGAATTTTTCTAAGTCCCCCTCCTATCATATATAACTCGGAGGTAAGAATTTTTCCAAGTCTCCCTCCCCTCTCCGTGACGTCATCAACCTCGCTCGCGGACGAAAAATTCCTGGAAGTACCCCCAGCAACAAAAGGGATAGCGGGTTCCCTGCTAAATGGCAATATTTCTTTCTTTTTTTTGGTGGGGGGAGGAGGGGTTGTTATTTGATTTTTTTTTTTATATAAATGGTATTATTCTAGAAACCAAACTCTAAACAGAGCACTGGTTCATATTGGGAAAATATTAACACTAAGCCTTAAAATCTGCTCTGGAAGGAGTATTTGCGGCGCCTGGAGAATCATTGTCGAAGGACAGAATTACGGTCCATCGTTTAAAAAACTCAGCCATTGTTTTTACCGCCAATTTGAGCGCGATTCGCTCCTGTCTTTCAAATCTTACTCAGTGTCCTCTCGCAATCAACTATATTCAACTATCTGACTCACTTTCCTCTTTCATATCTTTACAGGATCCCTATTTGAATAAACCCATCACCCAACGCATTCACGTCATTCTCCACACCCTAACCTCCATCAAATTATCAGTTCCCTACATCCGGATTCCAGGTTACATCAGTCACCCCCAACATGAAAATGTTGACCGCGAGAACGAAAAGTCCAAATTACCGACCCAACCCATTCACCAGTATACGACCTTATAAAGTACTACTGTTTCAATATCCTGGCTCTGGAAAAATCAATTTTATAACAAACTACGGTCAACCAAAAGCCTCTCCATTCCTTGGTCCTCTTCAAATAGAAACTACCGGTTCTCCCGTCTTAGGGTTGGTCTTACCCAGCTCACTCGCTATCACGTCGTCCTAGGTATTCAAATCTCCTCCGTCACTTAACTACTGTCTTCCCCGCACATTGCAACAACTCTAAAACCTCTTCAACTTCCTCAACTACCTACGTTCCACCTATTTCTTTCAACTGCTTCAATTATGAATTATAAAAGTAATAATCAAGTGTATTGTACGTACCACCAGATGAACGCGAGCTGACGACCCGCTCTAAGCAGTTGCATAGCTCGTAAATGAAATAAAAAATCTTAAATTTATTAGCTAGAGGACGATTCCCGCTTGGTGCGCTGATGTAATGTCCGAAAATATGATACTTTTTCCGTTCAATACTCACTAACAAGGATTCTGATGATTGTGACTAGTTTTGACTCGAGTTTCTCATTCTACTGGCTGGAAGAGAGGAGAGAGGAAAGTGATTTTAATTTGTACTTACGGTACTACTGTGCTTCGCAGGGAGTTTTTTCGCGAATAAGCACCTGACCTTTAAGAAGATTTTCAAGCTCTAGAAAACTCTAAACTTCCGTTCATTTTGATGCAGCTATCAGTTGCGAATTAAGAAATGGGATGTTTGTACTCTTTTTACTCCAAAACAAATCATAGTGTCACATTCGATAAGTGTGGTCATTTCTTTTCATGTATATCAGAGCCTCGAAACTCCTTAACTGTACCCAAAAAATTTCATAACTTTGTCACATAGGTACTGATAATTAGAGTTATATACTTTTCACTCCTTATCGACTTTAACATGCAATATTCTTTATCGAAATCATTTTCCGAGAATTTTTGAAATACTCTAACCAAACTTCTGGGCCAATTTTAAAATTCTGTCATCGTTATCTAGAATAGATTGTTTCCTTTTTTTTTTTTGAGACTTTGTCAAACCATGAAAACTCTTGAGACGAAGCTTTTGCCCGGGAATTGTCGTTGTTTTATACAGGTTTTCATGAACTATTGAAATTTTCGAATAGCAAGTTCTTCTAGGGTTTTACAAGCTTTGAAGTGCGTAGTAGCAATCGTCACTCTCTGGCAGGAATTTGAGAGATCACAAACAATTATAGGTACTCGACGAATAAGGAAAGATTGAGAAAAGACGTTTGTAATGTGAAGAAGTGAAGCTTTACATACACGTACCTACAATTAGGGGAATTTTCTCAGCTGTGTAGTTGATATTTCTATTAATTTTGATTAGAGGACCGGTTGTATCGACTTAATCCCTATTTGATCTTTTGTGCCTATTTTTAGGCCCAAAAATGTCATAACAAAATCCCCACAGTTTTTCCAAATCACTGAATCTATTTTTCAGGAAATTACGAAGCTTAATGGAGGAACTGCACCTTCGATATAACGTACCTATATCAATTACGAGTTATCGTCTGTTTGACCGAAGAAAGAATTCCAGTTTTTTCCAGTTCTGAAAAAACGAGACTGGAGTGAGAGCAAAGAAGAAAACATTTTTACCCTCTCTATACCTACTTTTCGTTTTTTCGAATAAAAGACACAAGATACCTATTCTTTTAAATTTAATAGTAAGAGAATGCTATAGTCATTGACCAATCTTGTATTCTAGAGACGCGATTATCCACAGTGCACTTCAAAAGAAACTTTTACCACTTAATCAATGCAGACGACTCGAAGTGAGAATTTTGCTACCTACTCGTGCGCGTTTACTCAACTCGGCGCCTTCGGCTCTTTTCGCCAAATTTCGCACTCGTTAGGAATATTTTTACTCGAAGCCATCTGCATATATAGTAATAGTAATAATAAATAGTGTTTTTAATGTGATGCGTTGTTTTTTTTTTTTTTTTTTCGTTTTTTCTCGAAATATGTAGCGGACAGACAATTCCTAAAATTCAGTACACGCCAGAGGAGATAAAAACTTGGTAAGTCAAACTTCTTTTATCTTTCATATTATGCGCATAATTACCGTCATAGTATTTTATTTTGGAGTTCCCCCGACCCTCTTCAACCAGTATTTATTAGCCTGTACCTATAGAATAAACCTTTTTTTTTTTTTTTTTTGGCCACCCATTCCGGACGTTCCCGGTGGGAGAAGTTTATTCCCTATACCCCGCTGCTGAGTTACATGAACAGTGCTCAACAGCAGGTAGGAAAGACTATTATAACTAGCCTCTACTCTCCTATGTACCTAAGGTTTATCAAAGAGAGCAGCTAGAGGGTTGAGGGTTCTTCTTATGCTTAAGGCTACTTTGTAAATAGCTATTGTTTGGATGAAATGGGTTACTATTGTGAGATAATGTGAGCTATTGCAGAAACTTATGCGTAAGGCTAGTGGAAACTCTTATGCTGAAGGCTATGGATGGCTAGATGGTAACTAATTACTGCTTTCGTGGCTTGTCCGCTATGTTCCATAACAGTTTATGCCTCTGCTGGGCCGGCATTCATCTTACGGCAAGCAATTTCCTTATCCCATAAGGTGTTGGTAACTTGAGTAAGATATTCTCGTACTGCTCCTTTTTCAGTGTCCCACTGTGTTGGCCGATTTTTTTCACACAATGGGCATGTTTTGAAAATACGTTGTGCGGTCTGACTTTTGTCTCCACACTCGCACTCAGCCGAAGCTGTCTTTTTGATCCTAAATCTATAGGCAGCAAATGAGCCGTGGCCTGACAGTGCCTGTGCCAACAGAAAGCCAATGGCACCCGATGTTCCCTTGCCACAGGTAGAATTTCTTGGGTCCATCTGCCCTTTTCGCAATTAGATCACTCCTCATTCCAGGCTCTTATCGCGGCCTCGGTAAGCCAAGTGTACGTATCTTCTCTGTTTGGAGGTCTTTTGAGGATAGTGCCACTCACTAGGCTTAATTTCTTTTTCATTGACCACAAGAGGCTGCGCCTCGCGATCTCAAATTTAATTGGAAGCCACCCTGTAATTACAGATGCAGGTAGATATGAGACGGTCCGGTAGAGACGGCCACCTATAGAATAAACCTAGTAGCTGTATACTAGGCTTCTTAGCTGACAGGCATAATAAAGTACAAGGGGACAAGGATAGAAGTCACAGAGTAGTAAAGGTCTTTCAACCCTTGAAGAAAATCAAGACCACGCCAACCCTATGACGTCATCTGAGGCTTGAAAATTGTGGGTCAGGCGTATTCTCACTTCACTTTACCCCCTCCCTCCCGCTATCATAAATATTTCGTATCGAATCGTGCTTCATACTGCTTATATGTACTTTATTTACTCTTTGTACGCAATTTCTTACTGTCCGCGAGTTGGGTACGTTGCCTCTGCTTTCAAATTACTAATAGTGCGATTTTTAACAGAAAACCTGTTTTATATATATATTTTTTTTTTTGAGAAAACTGCCGTGTGCCACCCGGCGAAAAACTTGGAAAAATGTCGACTCTCGAGGTATATATGATGGAAGAGGGACTTGGAGAAACGATGGCTTCCTTAACGAAGTTAAACGAGGAACGGAGGGAACCTGCTATGTCAAATTAGTTTTGATATTAAGAATTTAAGCAAGCCTCGACCTAGTATGAAGCTAGTATGCCCAGATAAAACCTAGTATAAGATAGGACGTCAACAGTGACCTAGACCTATTTTGGAGACTTCTAAATATATACCTCAAAAGACAAAATTTCTCCAAGACCCTCTCCTGTCACATATAGCTCGAGAGTCGAAAATTTCCAAGTCCCCTTCCTATCATATTAGGCTCAAAAGTAGACATTTTTCTAAATCCCCTTCCTATCATATATAGATCGAGAATCGAAATTTTTCCAAGTTTCTTGCCGGACGGCGCACGGCGCAAAAACAAATTTCTCAAAGAACCCCCCATAGAACAGGTTCCCTGTTAAAATTTCGACCTCCGAGATAAATATGATAAGACTTATAAAAATTTCGACTCTCGAGATTTATATTTCGAAGTCCCTAAAATAGGTCCTGGTAACTGATGACGTCCTATTTTATACTGGGTTTTTAGTAGGTTTAGGCCTCCTTTATACTAGTTGTCTAGCTGTGTACTAGGTCTAGGCTTGCTGGAATTCTTATAATACCAAAACCAATTTGACTCATAAAACAGGTTCCCTGCGTTCCTCGTTTGACTTCGTGAAGGTAGCCGTCGTTTTTTTACTTGGGACAGATTTACTGCAATCATCTCTTTTTTACGAGGTCATTTATTAATTCTGCCTGCCCTAAATTATGCGAGGAAAAATGGCTTCATCTCTTCTGATTTCCCCTGACTGGCAGGAACACTAGTCGTACTTATCAAAAGTTATGGAATTGGCCACGATTTTTCTGCCTCCCTCGTGAATCGAGCAATTCCATAATTTAGTGTTACTATCGCATATCCAAGGCGCAGGAAAATTACTAAAATATAAACCTACTATTAATTAAAAATTCCACGTAGAAGATCGTGGAAAAATATGACAAAGAAAATCATTCTTATATTCTTATATAAATTTTGGTTCCGGCGCCTCCGAATCGAATTTACCGACCAGGCAAATTAAAATGTCAAAAAAAGAAAAAAAAAAAAGACTCAAGGATTTTATTATTATTGTTGGGCAACTTTCAATGACGAAGAATCACTATAGAAAATTTCTGCATGGGCGTCACCACGTTTTTCAGATTTAAGATAAATTTTACATTGGCGAATTCTGATTATTAAGTACTATTGTTCTTCGAAAATTTTTGCAATTAAATAAGTTCGCGTTTTCTATCGTTTGTGGTCGTATTTTATATATCGTTATGGATTTTTATTGTATTTTTCATACTAAAATTTGTATCAGCTGATTACCAATGAGCACTCGTAATAAACTACCTATATTATTTTGTATGTGGTTCATAACTGCACCTATGGCCTGTAAAAATATGGCATCCAAGACATAAAAATATAAAATAATATGGCGAAACTTTACGATTTACACCGGTACGCCCATCAATCATACGTTATCCTCTTGTTTTAAAATTATATACAGGTACTGAAGAAAAAGAGGGGTATAAAACTGATTAACGAAGTCATAAAAACTCACTACGTTATCGTATTTGCAATTATGGGCGGGGATTCTTATTTTACCTTTAACTTACCGAGCACAGCGTTATCACAGTCAACTGTTACATAGAAAAAATCCGATTAGGCCTACCGCTGATATTGACGCATGTGTCAAGATTCAAAATACGATTTTAAACTAGTCGGGGATACATCTTAATTTTGACTAAAATGGTAGGTCCTACTGAAGGAGGAGGAAATTTTTGCATAATAAAATTGTAGTATAGCTGTGACAAAAGCTAATTGTTCCGCCTATTCTCCACATCGTTTGGACTTATATCTACCTAGAGATAGCGCATTGAAAATTTCTGGTCGCATATTTCTTCCTACTATTTTCATAGATATGCGCAAACAGGCGCAGAAGTCATCATAAATATTATATTGTCTTTTTGATGGCGTTGAGAATTTTATTTCATTTTATTTCCCCGATAGATTCGGCCGCATTTGTAATTACTGTCGTGGGAATGAAAAATGGTCTTTGCACCAAGATAAATTCGAAGAAAATAATTTTGGTTCACTCTCGAAGCTTATAAATTTATCATGTAGGTAGTCGGAAATTCGTATCTTTATGCAGAATATAATTTTTCTATAGAAAGACGAAGGACATCAATCTGAAATGTTGATACCGATCCTCAACTTTGACCTATATTTTTATAAATATCCCAAATAATGGTAATTTGCGAAAAAAAAAGACACAACACAGAAGCTAATATGTCTCCTCCAGATAGTATTTCATAAGTCTGCTTCCTAGTTCCTACATCTCAACAAAAATATATATCGATGATATCAATATATCGGATTTATCGATCATATAAAATCGATCTTACTAATTATATATCAACTTTGAATGCATCTATCTGGGTGAGACTGACTAGTAACGTCTCCCATCACTATATATTTCTCAGCTTAGTGTGACCTAGAGTACTTATTTTGTAATTAGCTGAGTAGCTCCCTGTAATATTGAGTGGCTCACGGATCCACTCGTTCGCTTCCATTCTTGGCCTAGTATATCTCTATAGTAATTGTATTTTATTAATATTATATTATGGACTTTTGGGGATTTTGTCCTCGGGCCCGCAGGGCCCCCATTCTCAAGGGTAGGGGTCGTTTTTTTTTGGGGGGGGGGGGAGCTGTGTTCCTTGCCCGACCCGACTGGAGCTCTTGACAGGCTTGACTTTTGATATGTCTATATCGGCAATGATGACGTCATAGTAATTCAGTATAAACCATTCAGTATGTTAGGCTAACTGGCTGACCGGCGAACGAATCTTAGCCATGTACAGGTGAGGTAAACTGTATGTTAGGTCGAGTGGCTCACGGGTCCACTCGCTCCGCTCGCCCGTCCCCATTCTTAACCTCGTATAAGTTCAGTATACTGTACGTTAGACCGATTAGCTCAACATTAAACTCTTTCGCCTGAACAGCCTATTATTAGCCTCGTATAGGAGGCCTATGACGTCATACTACGCCCCGCATTCTCTTTCTCTGGCCCTAGTTCACTACATGTTAGGAGTATGATGGGTTAAGTAGCAGAGCCCATAAGCAGAGGTCAAAATTTTTCGCTGAAGTGAAATTTATCATACGTGTGTTGGCTAAATATGACGGCAAAGCCGTATTATTGTCTTTTAAATAATTCCAGTAAAGAGAAAGTCTGGTATGCGGGGGGGGGGGCAGGATGACCTTACATACAGTACATGAAGCCCCTAATATTATTTTATGTAACGCTTGGTATAGCCTAGTATACTGTATGTTGGGCCTACTTGTATATAGGTCCTTTAGCAATGGCCAAAATTTTTCGAACTTCCGAAAGTGAGTCAAGGTTTTTAGTTTAAATCCAGAAATTTTATGGACGCCATGATTCTGCGATCAACTTTACTCTAGAAATGGAAGAATTCGGACCCAATTTCAAGATATCATCACACCACCATCTGGAATTTTTCGATCACATCAACACTGCATGGATATTTTTTCCATGATCTATTTCTTCATTCGACATTCTCAATCTTCCCCTGGTGAAGTAACGCCCCAACTCCTTATGTCCTTCAATCAAAATTTTTCCAAGCCCCCCCCCCCCCTATAAAAATATGAGCCAAGAGTCAGCTTTTTCTAAGACCCCTGCGACACTTTCTAGGAAGATTTCAAAGTCTCTACATCAGAGGCCGCCCGGTCCTTTCTCCAAGCTACTACACATCAAAGCAATCCTTTCAAATTCCGAAAATTGTTCTCAAAATAGATAAAATATTTCTTAATGTCAGATATCTCCCCTTCTGTCAAAATTTTTGCAAGTCTCTTTCCTTCTGCGTATAGTTCGAAGGCAGAAATTTTCTCTGTACATGTGCTTGAAGGTCAAAATTTTTCACCAGTCCCTTTTCCGTACATACTCGTATGTTGCTCAAAAATAACGGTCCCGTGCAGAAATTACAAGTAAAACAAAATCTCTCCCACTGCTTCGTATGATTTGTTACTCCACGTAATTTACTTTTGCTGCGAACTTGACAAGGACGAGAGTTTATCGCCGTCGATTGATTTCGCGCCCGCTAATTGGTTTAACTATCGTATAGACACGATCCGATATTTCCGTATTTTATTTGTTATGTAGTTTTGAATTGTGCTCGTTGACAGGCGCAGGAAATGTTTTCGACGACGTATATCATCTTCGTGTGGAAGGCGACTTTTCTAAAATGTCACATCTAGTCATTGAGTAGGGTGAAAAAAGCGAAAGAAAACACGTCAGCAAACGAGAAATCTGAATAGCGTCAATTAAAAGCTAGAAAAATAAAATACTCCGTCGTTCTTGATAAAACTTTCTCGGTTAATTAAAGACGTGAGAGATGCGAATTAAGTTTGTTTGCACAATTAATGGCGTTCTCGGTATCCTAAATGCGAAAATCAATTTTTAGTTGTTGCAAAAATTATAAAAATGGGAGAGAAAACAAGTTTTCCGTATCTGATGATGAAAAATTAAAACAAACTAATTTCAAGTTCAAAATTCGTGTACGTATTGAATTTTCTCTTCATAATCGTGAAGTAATTGAAAGTTTTGTCATGGCTACAATTTTGGGCCCACCCCGTATCATTTTGGTTCGTTTAAGATCGTGACGCTTGACAATACTTCGATTTTCAGATACTAAAAGAAACTTTCTCGAACTTCTTGCTGAGTATGATCAACCTAATTTGTATCAATTCCACGAAAATTTTGAAAAAGAACAACTAATTAAGGGCCGCTTGTACCAATTAATTATCCTGAGTTCAAAAAACTAAATAGGTACGGTTTAACCATCCAGACAATCCTTCTAAAGGCGACATCAATCATTATCTTTTCGAATGTCCAGAAATATCCAATATTAGACAAATACTATACTCAGAAGCCATCAATCTACAATTCGCTATCCCACTCAGAGCCACCGACCTCCTATCATCAGAAAACCCTTCAATTTTCTCACACATTTTCAAATTTATCTCTGACCTACCTCCTTCCATCAACATTTAAATTCAATTCATTTTTTCCGTTTTTCCTTCGAGGTAAGGCCCAGTAGCCATCCTCTTTCCAACCCCTTTTTTTTTTTTTTTTTTTTTTTTAATGATTTACTTTCTTTAAATTCTAAAGAGCGATTAAATCTACAACGGATTGCTATGTCGGAGTACTATTGTTTTCACTTTTTTTTTTTTTTTACATTTATGCATGTGTGTAATTTTTTTCCCCCTATTCATTGTTTTTTTTGTTTTATATTGTTTTGTTTTGTTTTTTTGTTTTTTTTATTTTGTGTTTTTCTTTTATAATTTTCTCTATGGTTGGATGCAATAAAAAAAAAAAGGTCAAAACTGGGCTGTTAACTTAAACCTGGTTTAGCTCTGAATATGCCTGGTTTAAACTAGGGTTAAAAGGGTTGGTACAACTGAACAAAGTTTGAGTTAACCTAACCACGAGACTAAGAAGTATAGCACTCGAAAATACGGTCGGTATCAAAAGAAGCAATTTAAAATTATTATGTTATTGAAAGAACATAGAGCGACATTCTTATTTTTTACATCCCATATCTCCCTACTTCAGAACTTGAGATTAATTTCTGTTAAAGAATGAGAAGAGTAAAGTGTTCTAATTGGTAAAATGTACTAAAGAATCTTCAGAAGTACGATCCATATCCTTCGGTCACAGGGAAATTCTTGAACGTCAACTTTTAACTGGATCCTCACATTATTTAAATTGACATTGTAATGAATTCGCTCGAAATTGAAAAGCTTTTCATTATTCGCAGGGGTACTGTATTCTCAGAGTTACATAGACTCTACGTGAAATATGCTTGTACCGAATATTTGGAAAATTGGCCGGAGTTGGTTAAATATTGCGGCTACAGGGAAGATAATATACCACAACTTCAAGATTTGAACGTATACCTGAAAAGTAAGTCCACACAAAATATTGAGAACCATAATAAACGTCTCAACTACGAAAAATGAGTTGTAGTTCCAGAAGGGACGGGGGGTACTCTCTGTTCTATCTATGGGAGTTGGACATTTCCGAAGATTATCGAATGTACTCGTATGCGGAGAAAAAAAGAGCTCTGATATAGTTTATTTCGACTCTCAAAATAAAATCGCGGTTCTGCTGGAGGGAGGAACACTTAATTACAATTTAGGGACGGGAATATTTCGACACTCAAGCATATGAAGAGGGTAATTTAAAAATATTCGGACTTTTGACGCGGGCTATCCCACTAATTGTAGTTCTAAAAAATGTTGGGTCTCTGATCTAATTTAGAGATCTAGCCTTACGTTGTGGTTCTGAAAAGAACGGCGAAAGGGGTAAAAATTCAGAGAATTTTCGAAAATTATTATGGATATCCGACAAGGGGGGAGGGGGGGGGGTAGGGCTGCGGTCTGGTTGGAAAACTTGGGAGGGAGAATTTTGATGTTTGAGCCATACGAGTACGGGCGTATAGAAGAAAGAACATTTTCGACTTTTTAGTTCTAACTTGGAGTCCAGTCACTTATTAAAATCGAAATCGAAAAATTTCCTCTGAAACAGGGTCTGCTTGGCTGATCTAAAATCTCTGTTCCTTAAAGAAGTTCTTTCTGCTCAATGTTTAAAGCTCATAGGGCTCGGAGCTCGAATTACTCCAAGCCCTCTGATAGTGTACCAAGACAGGGGTCGAAAAAGGAAAGAATATAAGTTTTTCAGATACGGTAATTACAAATAGAAGGTCAGAAAACTCCCCCGATTATGTAGAGGAAGTTTTTGATAAGAAATATCTGACGTCTGTCCAAAAAACTGATAGCATCGCGAGAAAATATTTAATACTTTGGCCTAGATTGTTCTTTTGAAGTTGATAGAATTCTCTTCGTCTTTGATTAAATGACGAAATTCAACTTTTTGAAGCTTAAGACTGTGGACTTTCGATATCCTTGTTTGTAGCAAAGGAGGCCATTTGAAATAAAAGTTGTGAGTCATAAACTTTTCCAAGTAAGAAAAATGTGAGATTTTGACACACGAATTATAGGGAAACAGATACATGAAATATGTACAGCCTTCTTCAATTGTCTCTTGACTCTTCTTCTCCACAAGATTTTGATTCTCTGTTTCTAAGATTAGTTTACTTCGATCATTTACGCTGAATTTTTATGACAAGTAAGGAAATGTAATATTTTGCTAAGGAAAGACCGGTTTTCAACTTCGACCAGTAGCTGGCTATCTGTCACCGAGAGATTTTCTATCAGGCCTCGCATTCAGAGTATTTCATTGCACGCAGTATATCAGACATTCATCAGATCCATTTTACACCCCGGAACCGTAAGTGTTTGCCGAATATGTAAGCGTTTATAAGTATACGATTTTTATACATGATTCCGAAAATAATAGAAATTTTTTAACTTCTTGTGTTTAGCGATTGTTGCCACGAATTATTAGGTCATATGCCATTATTGGCGAATCCATCGTTCGCTCAGTTCTCTCAAGAGCTCGGCTTAAATTCACTCGGCGCTCTGGATGAAGATGTTGAGAAACTAGCAACGGTGAGTAAATAAGACAACATTCTCGTCGTCGCTTTTTTACAATGCTAATAAGCCGATTGTGTACGCTTCAGTTGTACTTTTTCACCGTCGAATTCGGTATGTGCAAACAAAATGGAGAGCTGCGAGTATACGGGGCCGGATTGTTATCTTCGGTCGCTGAATTACAACACGCGATTACAGCTAAAGAGAAAATAAAACGTTTCGATCCGGACGTTACTTGTCATGAAGAGTGCATTATCACAGCGTACCAAAATGCTTACTATTACACAGATTCATTTGAGGAAGCCAAAGAAAAGATGAGGTACGTTAGTTTGAAATAAAGGAATAAAAGCTTTAAATGCGTTTAGGATTATAATTTTTGTGTTATACGTCAGAATACGTTTAGTTAGGGTTGGGAAAATTTTGTAACAAAAATTTGTTTTGAAGTTTTATTTTACCTGACCCGTTCTTTTTCTCCAAACCTTAGTAAATTCATTTAGCCTACCTTCATCGGAATTCCTGTAGCAGAACTCACATATCATTGACCCTATAATTATCAATTAAACCGTGACCGGCGATGAGAAAAGGGCTGTAGAGAGTCAAACCTGAAACGCAGTTTTTCGAGGAGAACTTGTATAAAGTCGTTACCTACCACTTGCACTTGTTGTTTTACCAGAATTGATAATAGTCTGTTACGTTAAGAAACGAACATTTTCATCGATTTTTCTTAGAAATGTTGATAAGAATGTGCTTTAATTTACGAACATTATGATTATATTTATGATGATGAGCCGCAACGTAGCTCCCCATCCCCAGAAACATGATACCTACCTCAGACCTATACTCTGTTCACATTAAGGAAGGATAGAAATATGACCTCGAGAACGGAACGCTCCGTGGCTCCGGGTAATTTTAATCTACCGTTCCGTTCTCAAGGTCATATTTCTATCCTTCCTTAATGTGAACAGAGTATACCTATTATTATTCGTGCCGGACAACGGTAGTAACGCATACTACGAAAACGGGAAAATTAATGTGTGCGGTGCGGGTGAAGAGTATGGAAGGTCTCCTTCAATCGACCTGAATCAACTTTTATGAAATAAAATGTTCCTTCCCAAGTTATTTAGAGATATAATATTGTAAATGGAAAAATGAAAATCGTCCTGCTTCCGTTTTTAATTTACCGATCGTAATGCTCCCAGCGGACGGCTGGCTGGAATTATAATCTCTAAGGCGATTAGGCCTATTTATTGCACTATTAATTACGACTACGGTACAACGATTACGACCCTTTTTCTCATCGCTGTAAATTTATTAGCCTTGGGGCTTGAAAGTTTCGTTTCGATTCGGCCAACCAGAAGAATACAACAACAGGCCCTTTTTTTGAAATAACCAATCAGGAATGAGAATAATCTTCTGTTTCCTGATAATTATCTGCCGTACAAATGTGACCTGCGATGAGAAAAAGATGCTCATAGCAAATTGGCGCAGGAACACCATTTCTCTCTGATTAAACGTCTAATCAGAGAGAAATGGTGTTTCTGTCAGTGGGCAATGAGCATCCTTTTCCCATCGCAGGTCACAAATCTGCCGTACAAAGTAGAATGGACGTATCTGCATACTTACAATCTGCAGAAAAGAGATCTTTCAAGGGTTCAACACTGGGAGAAATACCCTTTTTTGCTGATCGTCAATATGCAGATACGTCCATTCTATTTTGTATGGCAGAAATAATGTTTGACGAACGTGCAAGTATTGAATTCCGCAAAAAGGTTGTTAAAATACGAGTGATGTAGGACTATTTTCCCTAATCGTAGATACTGCACGTTCGTCAAACATCATTTGCACGGCAGTTATGTTTGTGATATCTGATTTCTCCATCAGACTCTGCCTGCTTCGTCGCTGTGAGCAAAAACTCTCAAACGTCAAATGAAAAGATTAGCGGAATAGGGTTTGACCGCACAAATGTTATGGAACCCATATCGCTGGTCATGTCTTACAATCTCAAGTTGATGATAAATTCAATTTTGATTCATGAACGCGCTGATAATAAGACTTCAACGAACCAGAAAGCAGAAGTTCTTTACTCAGAATGCCTCCATAGAATCTTCTGAAAATACAAAATAGGTATAGTTCGTCCATGAGGTAACAATAGCTGCAAACAAGATGATTGCTTCATCTAAAATTTAGCGTATTGAAGCAATTGTCGACCGCACTATTCAATTCTTTATTAAAACCCAAAATTCATCATCTCCTGGATACTTATCCACTTTAGAATTGTTTGCATTCTACTCTCTATGCTTCACAGGGAATTTGCCAATAGTATCCAGCGTCCATTCGGAGTGCGGTATAACCCATATACGCAAAGTGTGGAAGTTTTAAGCAACGCTGAAAAAATTGCTGCCTTGGTATCCGAATTACGGGGTGATTTATGCATCGTAAGCAACGCTTTACGCAAAATTCACGCTGAGGAAGAAACTGTTGAATCTATTACGCATATGCTTCAGCATGGAATAAATGTATCACCCAACAGAAGTGAGGATGAAGCTGAAACTGGAAAATAAGCATGAAGACAGTGTTATGGTTCAAATAAACCGCAATATCTAATAAGTTTTTTAAAAATTGCTTACGGTGTAATCTTCTACTAATTACACCTATTGTAATTATTTGTAATAATTGATCGAATTACTTAAAGATTTATAATCTGCTTCCTCCATATCTACAAACCGGTAAGGAACGTGTTTATTGAATAGGTAAGTATTTTTAGATAAGAAAAAATGAAGTACACAGAAAAATAATATATATTTTTTTTATCTACGTAAAATATTATAAAATCTCAAACGTATGAGTAAATTACTGTTTGAATTCAGGCTCTGTATCTATTTCAATATATCTAACGAAAAATTTCAATTATTATAATGTATGTAGATATAACGAATTGAACGGGTGTCTCAAGCATTCATTTCACGAGTAAATATTCATAATTCTTGACGTTGTTTATCCGAGATTTAATCTCATCGTCTAATATTAATGATACCTACACACCATTTTTCGACCGGAAAACAAGTTTATAATTCTGATTAAAAGACGATCATGGTGGATGAGAATGCGTTATTTGAATTATAGGTCTAGAAAAAGCACCCAAACACATAAATGGTAGTCTAATGTGACAGGTGTCTCATCATTTCACTTCCCCTTCAATGAATATCTACCGCCGACAGACGTACCTCGCAGTAGAAAGTTTCGCCTACAAAAGCTGATGATACTTCTTTTACTGACTCTAAATAAGGGTGTCTATGTTATCGATAACAGAGACTGCTCTAAACTGGTTCATACTAACCTAGTAATGCGGGTAATTCTTTCCCAAAATAAAGAAATAGGTATCTATACGCTACAATAAATTATTAATGTCAACGAAAATAACGCAAGCTGGTTTCAATTTCTTCGCGTAAGTGGTAGCTTTCATAAACATCAAACGTTACAGAAGAACCCGATAAGTGGATGAATCTTTTTTATTAAAAAATATGATTTCATAGTAAATATTTAATGATGCCGTGACATTATATTCGATCGAACATACGCACTTTCACGTTCCAGCTCACACGGTAGCTGGAAAATTTATTGAGTTCTCTGATAGGATCTTCGATGAGGCAGAGAACGGAGAAGAACATTAACGATGGCTTCATTCCTTCATCACATATGCTGTTGAGAATTACCGATGCAAAGATTATGAAAAAACAAAATTTCGATCGTACCCAACAATATTTTTCTGAAAATGTCAAGAATTTTGATAGGGAGAAAAGATCAATATTCGTTAGGAATACAAATTGTAGACAAAAGTGGTCCCGAGTTCTTTTTTATTTTTTTTTTTTTCAGAAAAACTAGAGGTATGTTTTTAAGTAAGTACAAGAAAGAAAATGAAATTAGTCGCGTTAAGGATAAACTTTCGTTCATACCTACTTAACGTTTTGAAAATAGAAAATGAGTTAGGCTATTTCTGGAAATACCTAACAATTGAATTTATTTTTATTATATATTTGTTCGAAACCAGTTGATTAGGTATAGTGCACCACATTTGCAGACTGTATATTTTCTTTAAAATAATGACCTAAACCTGGAACAAAAATGAATTCATTGGGGGGAAAAAAAACAAAGATAAGAAACCGCGGAAATGGAATTTTTTGCCTGCCAATCAAGTTCTTAATCATTGATCGGAAATCCATATGTGTAAGACATCGACTGAAAATTGGCTGACTCTGCTTCTGGTCTTCCCGAAAAGCTACTCATGAACACCGTAGTTCTCTTTATAAAAAACTGTACATCCTCTACGCTTCCTTTGTTGATCGTTACTCAAGTCATTAATTTTCACTAAGTTCGTTGTTTTTGCATTCATATGTTGTGATTTTTCATTTCCTACTTATTCAGACAATGAACGTATTTTTGGTGTAACTACTGTGTTTGAAGAATCTTCTTGGAAAAACCCCCTCATTCGGTAACATTATTGTCATTGACGAAAGTCGTAAAAAAATAATATGTAACCCACAAAAATGGTCGGGATTTAAAGAACTTTTGAGAGGGGGGAGTATGTGTACATTGATAAGAATTTCAGTCATTAAATTCCATTATTGTTCTTTCTTCTAATTTTTCAAAACTACCTCTGAATTTTGTTATTCCTTATGCATTTGGCGATCAGTTTAATGATGAAAAACTTACCTGAAAAAATCAAGAATAAAATACTCAACACTTTCTTAATGTACACCATTCAGGTGAAATACTTCACGAGATCACTTTAATTTAATCATTAAACTCCAATCAATATTTCAAATATCAAACTTCTCGTAACATAACTGCGATCCAACTTCGTCATATTCCTCTTTAGTAACCAAATAGGAGTTAAAATTGCTTTCTTTTCTCAATGCAACGCCGCCTTTCCACGCGTAAGTCATAGGACTGTGGAAAATTATAATTTTTAATGATGTGAACACCAGACTATCAATAGATTAGCAGAAAATAACACATACTCCGGCGGAAGATAAACGGAAATATCATATTCTTCAGGAACTTGAGCTCTAACATCGGTTTCCACACGTTCTTTAACACCGGGGAATTTCATATTCCCACCAATTAACACAATATTGTTATATAAATACGAGTGAGTTTCCGGTGGGCAGTTATTGACAGCGGCTACAATTGCCTCCGAGATTCCCATTTGTTTGATACCAACGTCAGATGGGTGGAAAAGTATTTCGGGGATGGTAAAACGTTCATTACTCAGTCTTAATTTTTGCTAGAAAAAAGAAAAACGATAGAAATAGAACTATGCTTAGTAAAAAGGGATAACAACTATAGAATTTCAAGGTAAGCAAACTTACATTATCACTTTGAGTTGACTGATCTACTGGTAATGAATATCCTCTACGAATAGCCGTAAAATCTGGTAAGACGTAATCTCTAACAATTGTATTTTCGGGAGGTCTCTTGTGCGCAATATCCATATCTTTTTTAAAATTTGTAGTGACATAACAAACATCTTCTTTGACTTGATTAATGACATAGGTTTCGTCCATCACATGAAGTTGTCTGCAAATAAATATTTTCAGATTCAATCCTGCGTAGAAGATTTACAACAAAAACATTTTCTGAAATTCCTCTTGAACGACAAATTTGAACGTACCTATAAGAAATTACTTCTTTTAAATGATTTGTGAGTAATTTTCCTCCGACATCTATTCTCAAAATTCCCTTTCTGTATTTTGTACCCTTAATATAAGGAATTATATGCGTAAAACTGTATCCTGAGTCGACGACAAGACAACACAGGGGTTTTGGATTTCGTTTCGAGTAAAGGTGAACAGCTAGATCACTCGCTAAGAATAAACAGAGAATTATTCATTGTTGGTAAACTTATATGAATAATAACAATGTCATTAAAAAAAAAAAATCCATGACTTACGATTTATCCTAAGCAGAGAGTGACATTCGTACTCTTCGAAAAACATTTCCGTCATGGCTTCTTGGATCGATGCAAAATTGAAATACGGTTCAGTGATTACTACAGAAGTCTCCCTGAAATTGACTTTACAACATTGATCACCAAATATATAGTCCCATACTGTTTTCTGAGCTTCCCAATTGACCAAATAGCCCTGAAAAGTCGACGGTACATGAAATAGGAGAATCTTGAGACTCCGATCACAGATCTTAGAAGTGGACTCACTTTCTGGAATCCCAAAATGTAGAATAAACCGGATGCATCTCTACATTCGTCTATTTGATCTCCGATAAATGGTCTTCTCTTCTCACTTTTCGCTTTCATGATACAATTCGGAATGATTCTGTCGAGAATAACAGGTAATTTGAAATGAGAACAATTTTCCTTTTAATCGATTAATATTAGATATTTTTTAAACTCACCGAGGCTCCGGTTTGCCGGTGTATTCGACTTTAATAGTCGCGGCACCATTATCAACAACTAGTGTACTAGGCATATTGATGGAATTTTATCAGGTCGCTGCATATAAACTTTTCATTTATCAAGACAAAATTTTTTAACAAGAATTATAAAACGTAAGTTTCTAACTTGATATTCTGAGGAACAAAAACGTTTCCTGGATTTTAGCGGATTTTGGTTCTTTCTCTCTTTTGATTGATTGATAACACAAAACGCTCTTTTCTGCGAAGAGCAGTGCTGCCATAGACTGACGGATAGAAAAAGAGTTGAAAAATGTATGTGAAGGGAAAAGAATTGGTTTGTATTTTTAGAAAAAATATATTTACCAACTGTTGGAATTTTAAATCAGTTAAGCGACCATTCGAATTTCGAATTTCCTTTTTTCCTGGACTGAGAAGGACAGGCTGGGACAGGTCATTACTACTCGAAAAAAAAAAAAAAATTAAACTCAACTTAAGCAACACTGTCATGCTTGAATAATAGACAAGCCTGTCTGCCTGTATGTCTGTTGTCTGCGTCCCTGTAGTCTGCATTATCATTATCACTTCCACGCTTAGTCGCTTACCACCACCTCGCGAGGTAGAAATCCAAACGCGAGTCACTTGTTCGGTTCTCACGAAGTTCTCACTTGGATTCGAAAATTTGAAGACTAAACTCTTTTCTAATATTTATGATGTTATTCAAGTAAATAATTAGGAAAAAGTTCATCGAAATGAGTGATCCTACGGATAAATCTGTTGAGGATGTTAGGAAATCTCATCGAAAACCACGAGCCGGTGAGTTTTCAACTTTCCTCTCATACAGGATTCGTTAAATTTTTCGTTCTTATCAACGTGCAATTTATAAGTGCGAATTAATTATCTACCATTATGATTTTTTTCCTCTCAGGTCGTAAAGCTGAGAAGAAAAAATCGAAAAGTCAGCCAACCGAAGTATTGACTGCCAAACAGAGGAATCCAAAAGCATTTGCTATCAACTCAGCTATCAGAGCAGAGCGTCAATTCAGAAGGTACATTCTGTTTAAATTTATTTTAACCACATTATATCGCTAATTAATGAACAAATAATTAATCTTACAGACATCAAGATCTTACTACCAAAAAACAACACATTCCTCTAGTTGATCGCACACCTGTCGAACCACCTCCCATTGTAATCGCTGTCGTAGGACCTTCAAAAGTAGGAAAAACAACGCTCATTCGATCATTAATAAAGAATTTTACGAAGCAACCTCTGACGACGATCACTGGACCTGTTACTTTAGTATCAGGTATGGTAAATTCTTGCCGACAAGATCTTCCAAGTATTACATCGATTACACAATTGAATAACATTTCAGGAAAACGGAGAAGAATCACAATTATAGAATGTAACAATGATGTAAGCAGTATGATTGATATTGCAAAGATAGCCGATTTAGTATTCCTAATGATCGACGGATCTTTTGGATTTGAAATGGAAATTTTTGAATTCTTAAACATATGCCAAGTACGCATTAAAACATAGATCCACGGTTCGATTTTATTCCATTGTTTTTCACGTGTGTTAACTTTTGTAGGTTCACGGTATGCCCAAAATTATGGGTATATTGACTCATTTAGATATGCTGAAAAATAACAAATTGCTGAAACAGACGAAGAAAGCTTTGAAACATCGATTTTGGACGGAAGTCTATCCAGGAGCAAAATTATTCTATTTATCAAAAATAGTACACGGCGAATATTTACGCAGTGAAGTCGAAAGATTGGGTAGATTTATTGCTGTAATGAAATTTAGACCGCTTTCGTGGCAAACTTCTCACCCCTACCTTTTAGGTTGGATTCGTTTTTTTATTTCAATACTGATTTTAAAGAATATAACTGATGAATTTTGTTGATATACGCTAGCTGATCGAATGGAAGATATAACATCACCTGCCTTAGTCGAACAGAATTCGAATTGTGATCGAAGAATTTGTTTGTACGGCTTTATTCGTGGCATACCTTTACATAAAGACAGTAGTATTCATATATCAGGTAATACTCAATTTAAATCTAATAATTCCATCGCTAATTCTTTGATAGTTTTATGTATAATTTTTCTGACGCGACGGTCATTCATCTTTATAAGGTTATGGAGATAGCAAAATTGCCGACATTAGTTTTCTTCCTGATCCTTGTCCCCTTCCTGATAAACTCAAGAAAAGAAGTTTGGTTGAAAAAGAAAGACTCATTTACGCTCCGTTTTCTGGAGTCGGCGGAATCGTGTACGATAAGGATGCGGTTTACATTGAACTCGGTGGTAGCCATTCTCATAAGAAGGTTTGAATTTTTTTTCCCCCATGAATTGCATTCTTTTTACTATGGAGGAAATAAAAATACCATGTTGATTCACGATCGTTTCAGATTGACAAGGAAGAGAGACCAGAGCAAGAGTTATTCACATCATTGGTGGGCACCAAAGAAACTTTGGATTCAAAATTAGCCAACTGTGAATTACAACTGTTTTCCAATGCTAGTCCAATTACTGGCAAAGACTTCATTGAGTGAGTATAATTCCAACCTACCGGTGTATCCTAAAACACAATCTAAGGATGAAACTTTGAATTTCACGCAGAGAGTCTGAGAATCAAAACGCGTTCGAGACTGTGGTTGATGAAAAGGATGGACGTCGTAGACGAAGGGTTGTTTTTTCAACTCACGAATCCAAAGAAAATGAAGAGGATGATGAAGAAGAAGAAGATGACAGTGAAGATGATTATGACAGTAAAGATGATGATGACAGCGAGGATGACAAAGTTGATATTGAAAATTCTGCTTCCGATGAAGAAAATATGGATACTACCGAGTTTCAATGGAAGGAAAACATTGCTCAGAAAGCCGCGGACGCATTTGTCGCTAGACAGAACACTTCTGCCAATCTCTATAGATTGGTTTACGGTATAAAAAATGAAATTCAATTTATCACTCTGTTATCGTACATTTTTGTTGATGACGATTCTTGAAATTGCAACAGATACCAACTTGATCGAAAATGAGAATGAAGAAGAAACGAAAGACGAAGAAGCTGAAATAGGTGGTATCTTCAAAGTCATAACGGAGAAGAAGAAACGAGCCCAAATTGAGAAAGATACTCTAAATGCGGAAGACACTAGCAAATTTCTTATAACTCACTTGAGAGATTGGTCTTCGGAAGAAGTAGGAAGTTTTTTTGATTTTGATAGAATAACGTGTTGAGATACAAATATTTTGAAATTCATTTTATCAATAGGTATGCGATACTATTCGGGATTATTTTCTCACCGGAGAAAACAGTAGAAAAAAGGTTGAAGAATTGCTGGAAGTGGACGATATGCTCGGTAACGATGACGACGACGATATGATGTTAGGTGATTTCGAAGATTTAGAGACTGGCGTATCGTTCAAAAGTGAAGAGCCAACTCAGAAACCCAAACGCGAAATGACAAAAGCGGAGTTACTGGAGAAAAAACAAAAGTTGAAAGAAAAGTTCAACGCAGATTATGACGACAAAGATGGAGATGGCACGTATTACGACGATTTGAAACAAGAGATGACTAAACAAGCGGAATTGAATAAGACACAATTCGAAGGACTTGATGACACTCTTCGAGTTCAGTTAGAAGGTTACCGACCCGGAATGTACGTCAGGATAGAAATAGCTCAAGTTCCAAGCACGCTAGTAACGAATTTCGATCCTTCTTACCCGTTACTGGTCGGAGGTCTTCAGCCGGGAGAGGAGAATATTGGATTCGTTCACGTGAGTAAAGCAGCAGATAAACCTCAATGTTTGTAATATTCTAAGTATGTATTTATTCAAATAATTCCTCTTTGCAGGGTCGTATCAAGAAACATCGATGGCATAATAAGATTTTAAAGACAAAGGATCCCATCATCATATCGTTAGGTTGGCGTAAATTTCAGACTTTACCTATTTATTATAAATTGGAGGATAATTTTCGACAAAGGTAAGAAAATGAATTTTATAGGAAAACTTTGTTTTCTTACCTTCGAAAAATCATTGTGAAATTGTATTTTCAGAATGCTCAAGTACACACCCGAACACGTGACATGTTCGGCCTGTTTTTATGGACCGTTGACAAAGCCGGGAACTGGTTTTCTGGCAGTCCAGAGTATATCTTCCAGACAAGTGTGTATTTTCAGTATTTATGTCAATATAATGTTGCTTAAAATTGAATAATATACTTGACCTTTAATAATTTTTCAGGAAGGATTCCGGATAATAGCCACCGGAACAATTCTAGAGGCAAATCAAAGCTCTCAGATAACGAAGAAGTTGAAATTACTCGGAGAACCTCTGAAAGTATTCAAGAAAAGTGCATTCATCAAGAATATGTTCACTTCTTCGTTGGAAGTGGCTAAATTCGAAGGCGCTAGAATTAAAACGGTGTCCGGTATCCGTGGTCAAATAAAGAGAGCTTGTAATAAACCCGAGGGCGCTTTTCGAGCCACGTTTGAAGATTGTATCAAATTGAGTGGTACGTAAATTTATAAATGGAGAAAATTTACGCATCAAAAATTATTATGTCGATGGAGTTTAAAAGTGAATTTGGTATCTATATCGATTTTTAACACTTACTTGTAAGATCGAATGGCATTTGAGTGGGTGATCCGAGAAAATTTCTTTTCTTTGCTGGCAATCTGTACAATCAACAAGGGACCAAAATTGACCCAAATTATAAATATTTAAAAAATTATTCTCCATCATCCAGACTGAGTTTTTTATCTAAAGTTGATTCTAATTACTTCAGCGAAATGAATATTTTCTCCCAAAATACCATCGTTCAGTTTTTCTGAGATTGTATCACTAATGCAGCCAGTTTTTGGTATATTATTATTTGTAAGAGGACGAGAAAAAGGGTGATCTTCCATTATTCTTTTTATTTTTCTCTTCCCCCCCCCCAACCTCCAATCTGCTCTATGAAAAGTCACTGAAAATATTGAATCCTGTGTTTTCACTCCAAACTTTTCCGATTTTTTTACAATTTAGATAAGAAGAAAATTCATGAAACTCCGTCACTCAAAAATTATCGTATTTTATTCCCTTACTCCTCTTACGAGGTTTATTAGGATTTATAATATTTTCATGGATACTTGTGCCGGACATACTTTTTTTATTGAACAAGTGATAGATATTAAGTACAGTGAATATATTTATCTACTGAGCGATAGTAACAAATTGGTAATTTTTATTTTCCTTACTTACTGATTTTAGATGTCGTCTTCTGTAGAACATGGGTGAAAGTAGATGTCCCACAATTCTACAATCCAGTTACTACTTTGCTACTGCCGCCAGAAGAAAAGTTGTCGTGGCGAGGTATGAAAACGTCCGGCGAATTGAAGCGCGAACAAGGTATCAAAAATGAACCTCAAGTCGATTCCATGTACAAGGTAGGTTTCAGAATTTTTTTTTTTTTTTTTCTCAAGATTTTGCGTTCGTTTATTGATGAACTCGGTTCTCCTTTCTAGCCTGTTGTTCGTAAGAAGATGGTCTTCAGACCTATTAAAATACCAAGACGTCTTCAGAGTCAGTTACCTTATAAGGACAAACCGAAAACATCGAAGATCGGTCCGACCGGTAACTTGAAAAAACAAAAAGTTGCTGTGATACGAGAGCCACACGAATATAAGGTAAAGCGTGAAATTCTAATTAATATGCTCCTATCGTTTTTGAATTATGCATGTGGTACACGTTTTGATTGTCCTCTTTCTAGGTGGCGTCTTTGATGAGAATGCTTCGAACCAACTACCTGGAGAAGCAAGGAAAACAGAGACGCGAAATGAAGAATCGTGTGACCCAGCACAGAAAAGAAGTGAAAGCGATTGAGAGGATACGAGAACAGAAGGAGAAACAACGACGGAAAAAGATTTTTATAAAAAAAACAAAAGCTGAAGCTAGAGAAAATAAAAAGAAATGAAGAAAACGAATATTGTTTTTTTTTTTTTGAGAAGAAACTTTCTTGAAGTTTGGACGTAATCCTATATTTATGAAATATTTGTCAGACGTGGAAAAATTGAGGGAACCATCAGAGCTGATTCCAGTATAGCGACAGAATGTGTTCAAGAAGAAGTAGGTGAAAAAGTACCAGAAATGACACCAAAATCTCTCACGAATATGACTCCTCTGTGCGTGGCATGTCGCAGGTTAACAGAAAATTTTAAGGTCTGAAGTTTGGCTCGAACATCACAGTTCGACCTAAAAGACCTGTCCGGCAGTTATGATCCTAGAACAAAACTGCCGCAGACACAGAATCGACTTCTCAAAAAATGAGAAACCATAAGACAGAGGTGTCCGGAACTTCCAAAAACAAGAATTACCGTTTTCTATGAGCACATCTACTTTGGTCTTCTTTTTTTCGGAAATCACGGACTCCTTTGTCTTCTACTTTCTCTTTATCTGAGTGGTCGGTTTCGTATCTGTAGCAGTGTGGTTGAAGAAGCCTAACTGCCAAATAGGTCTCTTAGCTCTCCCGCAAACCTCGATGTTGGAGCCGAACTTCAGACCCTGAAATTTGCTGTTGCGACCTGCGACGTGCCAGGCGAAAGGCTTTCATGAGGAAGAGGAGTCATATTCGTGACTTTTTGCGGTTATTCGAAGTACGCTTGACTGACTTCTGGGAAGTGAATTCGTAATTTTAATGAGAATCTACAAATTTTGCCTTTGTATAATGAAAATTTTTGTGGTGGACAGAAAACACATTATGAAGAAGAAAAAATGAAAAACTTTTGATTGAAAAGAAAAAGTAAAATAGAAAAAAGACTGCGGTAACTCAATAAAGATGGAGGAAGAATTTTATAAGGCACTTTATTTATTTTTCATCTTAATTTATTAATTTCCATAAGGAGCAAAAGAAATTTGAGTCATACCTTTTTCATACAAAGTCTTGCAAAGTGACCATTTCATTTCTAAGAAGAAAGAGTATAAATAATTCATGAATTTTTAGAAAGAAAAAAACACGAGCTTGTAATTCTTCGTGTTTGTTGCTCCCGGGGGTGGGGGCTAGAATTTCAACTCTGAACTACGCATTAAAAGTTTGGGAAAAAAATTACGTAGAATCCAAGTCGAAATCGGACTTTCAGATTGAAAATGATTTCTAAAATTATCCTCAGCAGAGAATATTTCAGCTTAGTGTGAGAATGGAAAAGTTTCTAAAAAAGTAGAAAAGTTTTCACCTGAAAACAGGAATGAGAGGATTTCAAAAGAGTTTCAGTTAGAAACGAAGATAAAATTTATTAAAAAGGCCTAACAAAATCGTACATGTACGAAAATTTTAAGAGGCCTTACGAAATCTTCCATGTAAAAATGTTGAGAAGCCAACGTAATCGTATTTACAAAAATGTAAAGAGGCCTAACCTAAGTCGAGAGCAGTTTGTAATCACTTTTTGTACCCATAAACACTGATAAGGCGCCTGAGTGTACTATGTTTGTAGGTCCCTTCATCTATAGACTTTGGTCACTCTGTTATGAGTAAACTTTTGAATAAATATTTGGAATTATATACATTAGTCAACTTTCGCTCCGAGTCGCGGAGGAAATTTCCTTCTAAGAGTTCCATTGACGAAATATTGGTCGATTTAAATTGCATTTTACGTGAAAAATTTATAAACTCGATATTGAGTTTTGACGCTCAAGAACGCATTCTTAAACAAATAAATCCTTCCTGTCAACTTAATTTAATACAACGTGGGAAAGCATTTCGTATCTTCAATACTTAATCATCGAGCAACGAAATGTCCGTAGAATGAGATGTCTTTATTCTTTTGAATGTTTTACAATGATCTAAAAAGAATTCAGTACGTCAACGAAGAAATTGAATTGATAAAATGTAATTTGAGTTCAATATATTTCGACTCTTTGAGTAAAGCCTTACGTTATAAAAGAATGCAAATCATAGTCTATAACATTTATAACGTAACAATGTGTTTTTTAAAAAGAATGAAGAAAACATGCTTACATAAAGGTACAATGAGGCTAAAACAGAGAGAAAATAACATACAAACAGCGGTTAATTCATTTTTCTCCTTACAATACATAACGGAACTGTCAAAAATGCTTACGAAGTAAAACGGTAAAATATCACAAATGAATAGATAAGAGCAGGTTAAGGACAATCCTACCATCGTTACTCATTGACTTCAATCATATTACAAAATAAAAACTTTTGAGTGAAAACCGGCACTTTTCGTAGATCTTGTTTCGTTACTTTTAGGACGACTGTTAGACCGAAATTCGATTTCTATAAGCATTTTCTAACACATAGATACCGAATCATATTCTTACAATACTCATTTCTCAATATTTTTCGACATTCATTTCAACTTCACTTCTTTAATTAGTATTTTTAAGGAAAAAATATTTGAAAACCCACCGACGTTTTATTTAACTTTTCATTAGAGCACACATACACTTTATTTACCTCCTGAAACAATTTCTGAATACTCTTTCAACGAAGATTGTCGTTAGTTTCTCCATCTACAAATCTAGGTCACTCGAACTTCGTTCATCGTTTTAAAAATACTTCTTTCATTGCAAAAAAAAAATCGTATCTTTGGGCATTTCGAGTTGTAGAGTTATTTTCTTATCTTAAGCAAAATTCAAAAATATTACTCAATGGTAAAATAAGTGAAACCTTAGGGGGGGAGTTGATTATTTCCACGTTTGAATGATCTTACACCCTTAAAAATACCAAGAACGCAAACTTCACGAGAATTACAGATTTTCTACAGTCACAAAGAAGTTTTCCTTCATAATCTGAGAATCATCTTTCGATATCAATAATAAAAAGCACTCAAGACAATAGATAACTGGTGGTTGTCAAAGACCTACTTTTATCTACCTAAACAGTTTAAGTACAAGTTAAGATAGATTTATACTCATAAAAAAATCATAATAATAAAACAACTCACGTGGCCGTTATACGGTCACTAATATAATAAGTATGCAACTCGGCAAATAATATATGTTTTTCATCGATATCTAGGGTAGTTTACGAACTAATAAATCTTCGCTACTCCTCCAATCTTTAATCAACATTTTCTCTTTCAAATAGTTGTTAAAAGGAACTTTCATATTACGATCGCTGATTAATAATTTACTCGTAGGCGATTCGTTCATCTCATTTGCTACTTTATCTCGATACTTCGTTTCCAAATCTAAATATTCCTCCGAGCTGAATCTCCTTTTTGGAGATGATCCTATCTCCATTCCATTCCAGAGAATGGTTTTGTTCGTTGAACGCGAATCGGTCCTATCGAGACCTTTATTCAACAATTGTACTTTGTTAGAAACATTGTTTTTTCCAGATTCAATAACGATTACAGCGTTCTTGAATTGAAGTTTCACCACCGATTGGTCACTTTTAAAGTCATTCTTGTTATATTTGTCAACTTTAGAATCTAGTTCTGGTTTGCAATCGGTTGGAATTAAGGCACCATTATATGAACTCTTGTCATTATTCTTATTAGAACTAAAATTGCGAGATCTTTCGTTGTTACCACCAATCTGTATGTGCAAAGAATGACTGTTTTTGTCCTTTGAATTGCTACACGAGGTGCCCTCATAGGGCTCTCCCTGCGTTAAAGCTCGTTCTTCATGGTTGTTGTGATGGAGTCTAATTTGGTTTTCGTCTCCGAAAATAATTCGTAATTTTCGTACTCCTTTGATGTCGATGCAGTTGGTTTCATCTTTACGGTTATCAGAAAATGTTTTGAACGAACAACTAGGTCCACTATCACGGTCACCAGACGGTGTTGACAGTTTTGATGTTTGCGCTACGGACTTCTCAGGTGCATTTTGAACGTAAATAACCCTAAAGAAAATATTTACAAATTTTAAAAGGTTTCAATGAGAATTCTTATTCAATTTAGTGACGCAACCAGAAAAGAGAAGAGGGATGGATGCATTTTTTTTTAATCGAGGGAAAAAAAGGTTTCTATTCTATTGTGTTGAATGCCTGGCTGCGTCAATATCTGTAATCTGTCATAACGTACCGGTTATATGCTTTCCAACGTTTGCAAAGGACAAAATAAGCACGGCACTGAATGTACATGAAAACAATACCGCCCATAAAACCGATCCCGACAACAATCAACTTCGTCCAGAATGGCCATTCCAAGTGCCCTTTTCTCACCTCATCCAAAGTCCGATCAATTAATACATAAAGTGACCAGCAGACACACGTCATTGCGATAATATGAAATAACATTGCACATAGTAATTTTTTACGCTCCAACCCCGACATTTCGAGATATTCCCACTGCAAATAAAACAAATCATCTGTTATAGTCGAATGAAATTCATTAACTATGCAGTAGACGAAACTATTACTGCTAACCTCGTTAAAGGGTTTGACTTTCGTCTGCATAATGAATTGAAATTTACATAATTCACAGCTCCTGATATTTGAAGATTTGATCCATTGTTGCAAACAAGTTTGGTGAACGTAGCGCAGTGATCCGGAACAGTAACAAGGCGTAATTAATGGTAGATCAGGAGCTCCCTCACAGTGACATATCCTAAAAAGACAAAAAAAAAAATCATGAGTTGGTGTAAGCGCAGTTAGGCATCATAAAGGATCCGCTCGGCTGACCTGCAAATATCGCCACTTATAGAATTCAAGCTAGACGTTTCAGACGGGCATCTGTTATGATCGGTGAATGGTTTTGAAATTTTACTCGCTGATACGTCATCCTGGGAAATTATCAGACAATACAGTGATTTCTTCATTAATTGGAACTGAAATACTACATAAAATATTTTATATTACCTGACAAGCGAATTCCATATCAATAGCGCAATCACCATACGGAGACGCGCTTTTCTCAGGCGACATTACTGGATTCCCGTTTCTTTCTCGGTGCTATGTATCACATTAAAAGCGCTCTAAATTTTGACAATATCTGTCAGAAAATGAAAAACGACATTAGTTGCTAAGTGACGACACAGAATTTGAAAAAAGAACTACCGGTTTAAAGACTTCGGTATAATATAAACTTAAAATCACGGACAAAACTATTCTGAGATTTAAAGGTTACCAGAAAGGTTTGGAGGGTGAAGAAAGGATAAGGTACACATATTCATATTGAAAAGAAAATAAGATATTACAGGTATATAATCTGAGCAAAATCTAGATCGAAATCTACTAATGAAGATAGTTGTTGTGAGCTCGACTGATAACGTACTAAAGGCATCCTATAATCGAATGAAATAAGTAAACGATCCAACCATATATCACAATATGTGCGTTAATTTTCTATTTTGTCGACCAGAGAAATAAAACGACATGGAAATAAACAATTTCCGACGCCTGTAATCTACGTACCAGGAAACGAGATAGCAACTTTCGAATCATCTCGATTATCTGTTCAGTAACACAGATCACGAAAGAGGGTACGGCGCAAAAAGAGTTGAAAGATTAAAGTTCAGAATTTGTTCAAAGTACCAACCATCCTCTTTTATCGCTATTCTTGTCATCGGAATAATACTACAAATTTACAAAAAAAAAAACAGGGCCAAGCCCAAGGTATATGAACATTTTTTTCAGAGAGAACTAAATAGACAGGAAACAGGAACGCACGAATTTTTTGTATAGGTAAAATAAAAAATCTTGCAAGTCTCAACAAATCCTGCTGCCTAGTGGAGGTTTCCACAAATAGACATAATACCGATCAGCTGATTGGAATTTTCGTCGTGTCTCTCTTGCTCTTCCTCCCCACAAAACTCAAGACACGTGTATCAAAAACGTGCCTCACTTGTTCACGTCTTGTTCTTGTAATTGAAGTATCTGCAAAACAACGATCGAGGAAAAAAGATTACTTTTAACCCATTTTAGACGACGTCATGACCTCATTCTCCTAAACTCTGTTTTGCGAATACGACATTTCAAGTAATTCAACTTTCTAGACCAGCCGGACTTAGACGTCACGTTGCATGGCAGCCATGCGCACATAGGCCTACACGTTATTTTTTGTCATTCTTGCAATGCATTTACCAGCTGAGCTTACTTAATGATACTTACTCCTTTACTCCGTGAGTTATGAAGTTACTAGACTAACAGTTACATTCTTGTCAATTTCTTTTGCTTATCGATCACTCAACTTTCAATCACCGTGCTTACTGTGCTCTCAATCTCAAAATCATTGAATCAAATTCGCTCGAGCAACTAATGCTTTCTATGTTTCCGTCCAGGATTCCCTTAAGTTTGCATCGTCTTGAAAACAGGATATTACATTTCTCGTACTTTGCAAGCTTCTACGTGTAGTCATATTCAAGTAAGAAAGCCTCAAAGCCTTTCTCGTGAATTCTTCTGTTGAATTTGATGGATTCAGTTTCAGAAGAACATGTGCGCGAAATTTTCATATCGAGTATATTAATCATGTTTTCAGATAAATTAACTTCAAGCGGTCGATCAAGCAAGGAAATAGTAATACTAAAAGAAACTGAAAACTATCTCTATTGTCCGGTTAACCGTTTTCAAACTTTGAGGTGATACAACGTCAAATCTTCGATTGAAACCTTCCAACTTTCATACCCGTAAGTTTTCCCAGAGTTTACTCGTCTTGCATTTGTTTGACGCATTCGTCTGTTTGAATTCCTCTTTAATCTTGGAAGTATTTTTTTGTAATTTTTGTCCGATAATGATGTATTTTAAAACAAAGCTTGAGTTAAGAAACAGCTAGTGTGTTCTTTAAATATCATCATTTTAGTAAATTTTCCCAAGCTTTCCGAAATTTCATAATTTTATAGTTTTTTTTTTTTTTTTTTTTCATTTCTGCAGAGTTGTTGAAACTAAGCAGTCTCGTAGGAAATATGACGTCGCAAAATAAATATCGTTGGTATCAAACGGACACGAAAATAGTCGTCGAAGTCCCGATAAAGAATCTTACCGACGAGGATGTTACTGTAAATTACGCTGCCGATTGTTTGACGCTCGATGCTAAACTACCTTCCGATGAAATATTTTTGTTGAAATTGAATTTGTATGATCTCATCGTTCCCGATCAATCCTCCTGTAAAGTACGTTCAAGCAAAATTGAAATCAATCTAGCGAAAGAGAGATATTGGATGTGGGGAAAACTCGAAAAAGGACAAGAATCTGAACCTGAGGGTTTCTTTAAAATGAAAAACTGGGATAAAGTGGTTAAAGATGTTTTGTCTGCGGAAAAAGACGATGAGAAGAATCTTGATGAATTGTTCGCGTCGATCTATGGACAGGGGGATGATGATCAGAAACGAGCTATGCTAAAATCGTTTACAGAGTCTGGAGGAACCGTTTTGAGTACTAACTGGGACGAAGTTCGAAAACAGAAAGTCGAAATGAAACCACCTGATGGCGTCGAATTTAAACCGTGGGATTAGAATCCTCTATCACAAGAGACTTAAGTACCGAAAAGGAAAGTCAAATTACCTGATGGCGTCGAAGATTAACTGAGGAATTGTCATCCCCCGTCATATGAGACTGTTTTTCTATTCATTTTTTATTTTTATTTTATTCGTTTCCTACCACTTTAATTTATAAATCAATTTTTTAAATGTGAAATTTTTTTGAATGTAAAATGTGCTTATGCATATTTAAATAATGAAGTTTACAATTTATGTTTGTATTTGTAGTCAAAGTGTAAACGTGGGACCAAAGTATTCTCAGCCTCAAAAGCTGGGTACCATCCATGCCGAGAAAATTCTTGCGAACTCTACATTGCTCGAGATTGGATATACGTTCGAGTAGAAAATATTTTTTGTCGAGTCTGATGGTAGATGTGACTTCTTGGCATGATGCAAATAATTGCAATGCTTTTTAAAATCGGAAAATATTACCAAATCAGTGAAAGCAAATAGATTTGTTTGAATAGGATTACGATTTTGAAAATTCGAAAACCAAGTAGATATAACTTGGGCAAAGAGAACAATTCATATGATGTTGGGAAATCAACAAGCGGCTCGGTGCGAGTGTCATTTCTCTATCTTTCGAAAAACGGCATTCATGATATTTCATGAAAATTTCACTGTCCAATCTTAGCGCTTCAGCCATCATTCACTAGTTCCAGACCCAATGATCAAAAACTGTTACCAGTCATATCTTGCTTGAAATTAAAGAATTTTCATATGTTTGATAATATAATGAAAATTCTGAAATCTAGAACAAAGAAATACCGTACTTCTAATGAAACGAACAGCGTTGATTTGAACAATTTTTCCATTTCCAAGTCTCTTAGATCTATTCACGTGCCGTGTTCATTGTTTCAATTCAATCGAAAGTTCAAATTTTATTGTATTTTTCTTATCTATGATTTCTGGTCTGTAACTTGAAGACAATTATAGTCATAGTACACGTAATTTTCTTTTCACGAAAAAATGACCAACTTTTTGATTCCCAGCCAACTTTTTAAATATGTATAAGTAAAACAGAATCACTCATCAGATTCTTGAAAAATAGTTACATGAAAAGAAAATCGCACTGTATTGAAGTAGGCCTACTGAAGTATAATGATGGATTGAACTTCATCAAGAAGACGAATTTTAAGAAGAAATAATACAAAACTAGTCCCAGTTTTATTATTCCTATGAAATGAGTACACTCTAAAATGCAGCAAAGACGTACATTGTTGGCCAGTGAGAACTACAATTGGAAGTCAAATAACCCTGACCGAGAAAATTTGAGAGAAGTAGGTAGGCCTAATAAGTTGCTATAGTTTTCCAAGTGAAATGAAGAAATTCGATCCACTAGTTGCTAATTTTTTCCTCAACTTCTGAAGCTTTACCCATATCAAGTTGTTATTCTGACATCTCCATTCATTTGTAATTTTCAGAATTGGGTATCATCAAACAGAGAACTTTGAAACAAAACTGTAGGTATAGAGTAGAACAAATAGAGAGAACAAAATTATTTCTAAGAAGTTCCGAAGATATTACCATTCAATTAGATGATCGATAGGAATATTCTTAATCACTCCCCCAGAAACTAGTGACAAAATATTGAGACGGATATCTTTGAAGGCGTCACGTACATAATGAGTGACCATCACATCTCAGAAGTCATGAATATTCTGTAGGAGAAACGGACTTTCACAACTTTTTTTCTAGTGCCTCATTACCGACAAAATAGAGCCAAGATGGCAAGATATTATTCAATTGTGACGTCAATTTGGATTCACATTTTTTCATTAAAAATAACGTTAATTTTTCTTATTTTCTCTTTATCTACGAAATGATGTGGGGTATTATGAATCAAAAACTAGTCCCCCAAGGGGAACTTCACCTATTTCAGAACATTCGAAAGGTTGGTAAAACGAAATCAATTTTTTTAATCTCAAAAATAAAGAAGAAAAATTATTTATTTGTCGTATATATTTAGTAGAGAGAACATTACCTTTCAACACAAAGGTTAGGTATAACAAAAATGATACATAGATACCATACAAGTAATTATGTAAAAGTATCAATAATATTGCATTAAATTAACGCAATCACAGAGAGGAAAAGTAAATTTAGATAAAAAATAAAAACAAAGATCACTCTACTATGCATGCGTATCAATATTTTCGAAATTTATATCCGTAACCGTATTAATGTGATAATTGAAGAAGTACAATAGGTACTCTTAAGTAAAGAGGAACTACATTTATGAAGAGAAATTAGAAAACAATAAAAACAAATTGCTAATCCGTATAGTATTCAAAAGTGGTGATGCAAAATCACGGTAGAAAAAAATATAATGAAAGAACAGAAAATGGAATAATATTATAAATTTATAGTCTTAAACTAGTGACGACTTATCCTTCCAATGGGATAGCAACAAACGATATTATCTACAAACAAGAATAGGTATAGTTGAACAAAAGATTGATGATTGACCGGAAAAATATCACAGCTACATTTTTGGAAACTTCTATCATTGCCATGTTAACAAATATTTGTAGAGGGATTTGTCTGTAACAATGAATAAACGATAATAATAAATTCGTGATTATAATCTAAAAACAAAATTTACGACCATGAATGTATTCTAATTATGACGATCTACGGCCAGGGAATTTTGACCTCATTAAAATTAACGATCGGTCAACGACTATAACTGCCCGGACCAGATGGCGCGCGTCATCAACTACATGAAATTTTATTTAAACGTCCGGTTTGATTTGACGACATTTCCCAGTTATATTCTCGGACATTGACGTCATGGTTGTTCGTGGCAACCATTTTAATAAGGCTGCACTATCCGCTATCATTCTTGCCCCGTCCGATTCGTCGCGACGCGGTCGATCTTGTAAAACGTAGGCTGAACGTTGTAGCGGAGTGTACGAGAAATGAGAAATAGTATTTTGTCAGCTGATTTCCACCAGTTTACTCTCACATAAGTGGTTCTTTCGCGAGGCTAAAATTTTCTTTTTCATACACGATCATGGAAGAGACGGCAATGCGTTCACAATTTGAAGAAGGTATTCGAAAACTATTGGTGAATAAGCGAGCGGACAATAAAGCTTACTTGAGTATTCAAGAATACCAAACACGACTTGCGGAAGTAAAAGCTGCACAAGTAGCATTGGAAACAAAAGGAGTCGAAAAAAATGTAAAGCACTATAGGCTGGTACGTAAATATAATATATTAACGATAGATGGAAGCGAACGGCTCATCAGAGTGGATGCAAAGACCGGAAATATCCTTTTGTACGTCACAAACGAAGAATTATTCGACATTCTTCACGAAACTCATCACTGTATCGGTCACGGTGGACGCAACAGAATGAAGACTGAACTGCAAAAAAAATACAGCAATATAACAAAAGACTCTATAATGGTGTATCTGCGACTGTGTGAATACTGTCAGGAGAAAATTAGCTATCGAAAGAGAACCACTCTGATCTCAACCTCGTCGCAACTAAATCCATTTTTAGATTTCGATCTTTCGCGAGCTCAGTTGGATTTCATCGATATGCAATCGCACTACAACGATTATCGATACGTCATGGTGCACGAAGATCACTCAACGAAATTTGTCGTCCTTAAACCGTTGAAGAGTAAAAGCGCCGAAGAAATTACCAACCATTTACTGGATATTTACACTATTTTTCGAGCTCCGATCATACTTCATTCTGTCAGTGAAAAAAAATTGATTGCTTCGGTTATAACGAAAATTCGCTCAATGTGGGACGATGTAAAAATCGTAAACGGAAATCCAGCACATAGTCGACGAACGGACTTAGTACAAATCAAGAATATGATAGATGCGTGGATGGAAGAGAAGAAAACAAAAAACTGGGTAACCGCACTCAAATTCGTACAATTCCAGAAGAACGGTGCCATTCATAGCGGTAGGTTGATATACGACCTGTTTAAAAATCCTCGAAATAAATCAATAGTAATTCACGTTTTTTCCTTGATCAGATACAAACAGAACACCATACGAGGCGATGTTTGGATGTCCAGCAGAGATTCAAATTCCAAAAGATATACTCGACAAGATCCACGAAGAGGATGACCTCGCCGCTGTATTAGGAAACGTTAAAGAAGAAAGAATGGATGATTCTAGTAACGATGAGAGTTCCAGTTCTAACATAGAATCAGGTGATATTACTCTGTATTCATACAATTATTTTTATCGCGTCGTTAGCCTGAAAAATCTTGGGTTCCGGACACTTGAAACGATAAGAAAAATTAGGGAAATGATTTTTTTTTTTCAACCTTCACTAGACCTGTTTCTGGTCCTGTTTTTACCCGAGTTCTGCCCCTGCTTCATTGAAATGTTTGATTAATTCGTGATACTTTTAAATTCAGTCATGGACGTGAAACCGGTAATTGAAGACCTACGAGTATACGATACCACAAAAAGCGAAATGATGGATATTCGCGGATATAAACGGTGTTATGAAACGTTGGACGAAGAAACAAGAAAAATGGGAAAATATACCGACCGGACTTAGAATAAGACCTTTCGAGTAAATATTGACCGAGCACGAAGAGGTTGATCAACGAACTTTACCGATCTATCTGTGATTATAGAGGCTACTGCTTTATTTATGCTATTAATAAATTACTTTCGATGAACGAACATGTCGCTTTTTCATTGCATCGAAGTCGAAGAATGAACGCATTGACAAATAAATATTTCTGACAACGCCGAAGATTTATCTTTTCCAGCTGATGATTCCTACACATTCAATATAATTTTTGGATAAAATGTCCTCGGCAAAATTTGAAGATTCTTTACAACAGAATGAGAAACGTCTAGCTACTGAACTCCAAGGTACATACGAATTTGACATACAGTGTTGTTATGAATTTTCCAAAGAACATTCTTAACACGAAGTCGTAAATCGTCCTAAATTATTTATGACACAGGTATCGATACAAAGTTCAATTCGATTGACAGTGTATCCCAAGACCCGACTAGAAACTGAAGAATACAGGATTCGAACACACGATTTCATTTAGGAATACTGCGGTTTGAAAAGATTCGTAGTAAGAAATATCACGATCGTAATTCTCGCTCGAAACAACGAAATAATGCGGTTTTTTCAGAGATTACCTATTATTTTTCGAACTCACCTTAGAACGTGTTACATTAAGTGAGTCTCGATGAGTAATGCTTAAATCAGCATTTTTAAAGCAACTATTACTGTCTTTAAGCAATGGCAACTCTTCACTTTTATCTTTCGTTGTTACCATGTTCAATTGACTCACGTTCCTCGTTTTAATCGATTGCTTTATAGATGTACCTGTGAAATAAAAACACAATTAATATTAAAAGGTAACGTATTTGTTTGCAGCTTTCTATCGAATTGGGCCCCAAATGAGGAAATCAATTATAAAACGCGAGATGCATTTAGTTGTTGTATATCTGAATAGAGTAATAACTTGAAACACTTAAAGATACTTATTGTCACAATGGTAGAGTAATACGATTAGTGAAAAAGTCATCTTCTCACCCTAGGAGACGATTTACATATAATTTTTCTATTTGAAATTTACGATAGAATATTATTTTGAATTATTAGGAACACTGTAAAAAATTACCATAAAATTAATGGAGGAAATTGAAGTCTTAGACTTGAAAATATTTGAACTGTTCTATTCTTAGCGTTTAAATCAGAATACGAGCAGAAAAATGAAGAGCAGAAGCTTTTGAGTCATGATGAAAAAAAATTTATATATCCTTAGTGATTACAAATCCAACCCTGTCTTGGTCCGCTTCAATTTTGATAAAGAAAATCAAAAGCATTACCGCAAAAACACGAGAATAAATAAACTATCTCTATTTTCATCCACTTGTATTTTTTATTTTTTTTTCAAAAAAGTATTGATTCTTATTGTTCTAACTCTTTTCAAATTATTAGAAGTTTTTCGTTAGAAATCTACTTACCCACAACACCTAAATGCTCCTTGATATCCGCTCCTACATCCGAAAAATCCCACAAAGCGAAAAACGCTTCACGCCACGATTTTCTCGCCGTAACCTCCTCAGTATACGGATGAATAGTAAAACTATAATGGTGGCCGATGGCAGCGAGGAACATCTCGAAACATAGTAGTATATTCTTCAAGAAAAAGATGAATTTTAATTACATTCGTAAACGATTATTAGAGAAAAATCGTTTGTCTCAAATCAATACCTGGATATATGCAGCCGTATCACCCCCACTACCTCCTTTCGCCAATTTGGAGAATTTTAATACAGGCATTAGAATCCCAGTCCATACCAATATATTGATGATGACACTTTGACTGTAGAAAAGTTGACATGAAATAAGAAAACAGCATATAAATCATGAAGAATTCTACTATCGTCAGCGGTGAAAGATAATTAACAGTTATCAGAATCTAAATATACTTTTCTTTCTCCTTCTATTTTCATGGGGTAAAGAATAAAGAAGTGTGTAACTCTATGTTTACCTCAGATTATATAAAATGCATTCCTAATATATTTCATATAGAGGCTACATAAAACTATTAATACGAACTTCATTAAGAGTACGTTATTGCAATGATAAACTGGGATGTAAATAAGATTCTTCTATCCGTCTCAAAAAACAACTTCTATCTTATCAACAGATTAACTACCTTGAATTTTTAGCACAAATACTCACAAGAAAGAGAAAAAAATGACAGCCTTGATGCAGAGAAATTTTCCTACGGGTCTCATAGGAGCTAATTCTTCTTTAGTCGCGTAATAGAATAGTACTAGACAGTACATAGCCATAAACTGAGATAGATTATTCACAGCCATTGATACGAAAAATCCAACAGTCTCGTTGGCTGTATTGTTGCTAAAATGACAATACCTGGAGAGGAAAGCAAAAAGAAAATGAATAATATTGTAAGAGTAGTTTGAAATTATAAATGAAGATTACTACTGACAGCATGAAAACAGTCATTAACGGCCGAATAACCGTATACTGCAATATACCGTGCTTGCATACGTGCACTAATTCTCTGAAACAGTAAATATAATGCAATCAATAAGGCGTAAAGGTTTGTAGTCCAAAGTGTTGCTATTAACAATGTATAGTCTACCTTCCCATCTTCCAGTCTTTCAAGAAGCATAAGGGATAGAAATGATGTATCTGAGGTTTCAGTCTGACCGTCTCTTCAATATCATCGAAATGCTCGTGCAAGTAGTTGAAGAGAAATCGCATGAAACTGTAGATCACGTACGCTTCGTAACATTCACGGAAACTGTCCAGTATCAACACGTTATCCGGAAATAGTAAACTAAACCACTAGGGAAAATATGAATCATAAATCACTAAGTTTCATCATATTCATAATACCGTCGTCACAGACTTACCGCATTTATTGAATAAATTGGCACCATCCAGAGAATCCTAGAACGATAAAAAATTCTTAAGCCATGGTACGAAGAAGGAAACTACCATAATAAATAATTAAGGGATTATGGTTTTACCGAATTATATGTTTTTGTAGCTTTGGTTTCGTATAATACAGCATATGCTGACTGATCAGACGAATGGCGATAGGAAGCGTCATAATGACAAATACACCACCAATGAGAGGGATCGTCTGGAAGTTATGCTGTAATGCATCTTTGACGGCCTTAACCACGAGAATGGGAAGAAGGACGGCGATCATCAGAGCGTAGAAGAGTAATATCAACATTCGGACCCAGAATCTCCAACTTCTCAGCATACGTAGCAGCGACATTCTTGGTCGAGAACATGGGAATCCGCATCGAAATTTTAGAAGCATTAAAATACTAGTCAATTCGTAAGCCAAAATTACGATTCGAATCACTCATATTTTCCTCATTAACTCGTTTAAAAACTTACACGTTTAATTACAAGATAGATACATGAATGGATTAACGATACGCGACTTTGCCGTGAACTCGCGAAGGCTTGTAATAAATAAAGACATCATGAGTCATGATCGGGAAAACATTCTGAGGTAGAACGTGGGTAATTAAAAAAGCAGAAGCAATTGGTTCGTGATCTCACTCCGCTGCTAGTGACAATAATGAACTGTTGTGAACGGAGAAAAAATAATGATTGATTGGGGTGATATCGAACTGCGATAAAATGATATGAACTACTGATAAGTGCAATAAGTAACCAAAGCGACAGTGAACGTAAACAAGAAATTGCTGACGTGAACGAAAAAGGAGATGGAATTTTTCGATTTCCCTGACGAGCTGAGAAAGGCTTATTGAGACGACTCAATGAGAACAAGAAATTTCCGCAGAATTTAAAATAAAGTACCTAACTCGTTTATGAACAATAAGAGCGTCCAGGTATCAAAATCGTATCTGGTATTTTTTTGCAGTGAAAAAGAGATTGGGTAATGGTGCGAAATTGGAAATAAAAGGAGAGCTCTGCCAGAGCAAATGTTGTTCTGAACTATTACTTATTCGCAAAGAAGTAAAAGTCTCGAAAGTAATCGAGGGTGAACAAAGTAATTGAAGGAAGCCGGCGACGTGTGTAATAATGCTGTTCTTGCCTATTTACATAATATATTACACAGTAGTTTTGGATTTGGAGGTTCTTCGTAAAAATTTCCAAGTGTAAATGTAAGTATCCCAAATTAATTTTGAAGAGAAAAGTGAGTGTGAGTGGTAGTATTGTGGCAATTGCACTAATGCAGGACAGTGACAATTTACACGTTTGTGTTCGATCGTTCACGTTCGTGACGTACGTTGGTGTTCGTTTTCCATAAAGAATTGCTTTAGCGAACCTAGGAGACTTATGATCAACAACAACAACCTTCAGCATACAAATTGGATACAACACTGAAAAAATTACATCAGTTTACCTTTACTAGTGTAGCGTTTCGGCAAACCTGATAATTTTTCTGTGACCATAAAAACGTAGATTAGTACACGTATAGTGCAAACTGTGAGTTTTGTGATATGTGACATTGAAGTATATTCAGAACAACGTTCACGAAAAAATATTTCTTCTTGCACAGAACTGGCACACAAAGAGCTCTTTTCTCCGAATTGATAAATTTAACATACGTCAATATTCCATTGTACACGACATAGATTGCGACTTCGACGTTTACGCAACAAAGAGAAAGGAAAGGAGCACAACGCACAACGTAGAAGTCACCTTCATTTTGGACTTTAGTCAAGCAAAGTTGCAAGTTGGTTCATCTTTAATACGTAACTTCTTTATTCATCAGTTAATTAGCGTTGCATTTCTTTCATCTTATTGTTTCAGCATAGTATCTACCTTCATCGAGGTGTCTTGTCAATGAATATAAGACGAATGGTAGATATTCGTACCATTAATAATACTAGTGCACTTGTAATATCATTTAGCCCTTCATTTCGAAGTACAAAATGAGCGTATTTTCAGGAACTCCTAGCTTTGTTCATTCTATTAGGGCGTGTCATTGACGTGGCCATCTTGAATGGTTATATTATTTCGATAAAATTATCCCTGTTCTGGCGATAAATATCGTTTTCGTTATTATATTCATAATACCATGCATTAGGACCTTATTCGTATTAGCTATCGTATCCCGAGTCGGATCTATCTTCGTGCCCTGTATTGCGGAATTTTGAAAAGCAAACATCATGGTAAGTCTGAATGACGCAATTTCAGTCTAATTCCTAAACATTATTTATTCGAACCACATACGTTTTCAGATGGGCTTCATTTAACTTAGAAATATTTAAATTCTCGCTGAAGAGAGCCGAGGAGTAGCGTGTAAAGAAACTCATCATCGAGACCCAGTTCTGTTCTGTGTCGATTGCAATATTTCAATAAACTTGACTGAAATAAAATTTACCGATCTTGTAGTTTCCTTATTCTTTCTTGCTTTTGTATAACATATAATTCAAGTCGAGAAACGATTTAGGAATCGAATGCTGGAAACAAGATTTCTGAGGTCTTATCAATCTGCCCACATTAAGTAGGCCATCTTGAAATCGCGCCCAAACCTTTGTACTTTGCTTTTCACTCTACGTGATTATCGCAATTCGATGTTTATTTAGGAAATGAGTTTCATCATTAATGACGTTTTGAAATAATAAATGAAAATTCTTGAAGGTTGTTTACCTAGAAGGTGATAAAAGGAATTAGTTTGAATGTACATGGGATTGACGGGAGCGTAGCTGTTAATGTATTTCATATTGTTGAACTATCAGCGTTCGATTAGCTCTGAAATAAGATGATTCTGTTCTGTCTGTTGCAGCCGAGAATCGACCCCTTACAATTATTAAACTGCCTGAACGTACTGCTCACTCCCACGGGGGGTATCAAAAGTGAGCAGGAAGTGGCTCGTATATCTTCGTAAGTACCTTATTTATCTAAGTTGGTGAACCCGTGTAGAATTGATTCATTTGATACAAATTCATGTTTTTTTTGTTTTTGGTTTCTGTAGATTGATGGAGAAATTTTCAAAAAAACTAGTCAGTAAATGTGTTTATCTGTTAATTTTAAAGAATTCTGATCCTCATCTTCTTTCCAAGTGAGTAATCTCATCACGAGTTAATTATGATTGATAAAAATACGATTTGTGGCTTTTCTCTATTGTAAACTTGTTCATTCCAGATTTATGGGCCTTGGAGGGTGGAATCTTATCCACAATTGGATGACACATGCTGTCGAAGCGAAAAACTATCCCTTTCTTATCGAATTACTAGAAGTCATCCTAATATGTCCAGTTGATATCGAGAGATTAAAATCAAATCCGATGCCGAGACAAGTCAAAAATTTGACTCGAGAAGAAGGTGTCCACCCAAGTAAGTGAATTTGTATTTGTACTTTGTTTGAGAATAATAATATAGATATTGAAAGTGAGAACGAGTTGAAGTTTGAAAATCCAGCTTTCTGACGATTTTTCGGAGGTTGGTTGAAAAATTAATTTTTTTTTTTTAAATATGTATTCGAAAGTATGGACTAATTTATTTTGGTGTAAAGAAAAAATTTTTAAGACAAGCCTATTATTAATATTTTTATTTATTTATTATTACTTTTTTTTTTTTCATACTTAGCGGTGTCTTGATTTTCCTCATCCCTACTTTACGCCAATACTATATTTGTACAGTTGATTACATTTGCAGAAGAGTTTTTAATCCTAGTGAAAGAAAATTGGAGAATCGCTATTATTTTGTTTTCATCATAACCTTTTAGAAACTCGATGAACCCTTTAGCCTTGTTTACTTGGTAATGACAGAAAAAATGAATAAATGTGATGCGCTCCGAGAAAAGGGACCATAAGTCGGCAAAAAAAACACCTTTTTTTTTTTTCATAGATTATGTTCACCTGGTGACGCAAGGAAAAAATACTTTTCAACTAAATTTAATGATGAAAGGTTTGAATTTGCCCCATCCATTTCCATCTCAAGATATAAAAACGATTCTTTTATTCGGACATACAGATAGCCCCAAAAAAAGTTCGTTTGCCGACTTATGGTCCCTTTTCTCGGAGCGCATCACAAATGATACATTTTAAATAATATTTTTGATAATCTGTATGAGTTGTATCAAAGAATTCTTGTCTTAGCCATTCTCAATGATGTGTTTTGTTTCAGGAGTAAAAGAATTGGCATCAGATATAGTTAAGCATTGGTTGGCAATCGTCAAGTCGACACCACCCTCAATGACTCCAGCCACGACTGAACCTTTGGTCGCGACGTCAGTGAGTGAAAATGTTTCGAGATTGAAAGAAGGAAAGGAATCGCCTCAAGAAAATCGTGTGAACGAAGCTAACGTTTCATCCGAAGCCTCGGGTGGTGGGGAGGGAGAAGATGAAACGTACTCGAAAAGTACTAGTCCGAGCAGCAGTTCCCTCGATTCCGACGACAGCGACGTATTTGTACCGTATAAAAAGTCCCAAACGAAGACCAGGAAAAAACCATCTCCTAAGAAAGAGAAGGCGCCGATAAAGAAATCTTTGCCAGATGAGAAACGGAAACTCAAAAGTAAATTAATTACCAGTTCAAGCCCCAAAGGAGATAAACCGGCTGGTATAAAATTAAAGATAGAAGTAACGTCCAACAACAGTTCTTCAGAATCAAAGTCCAAGAAAATCGACGAAAAATCTATCGAAGAGAAACTTAAAGAGAAAAGAAAATTGAAAGAGGAAAAAGAAAGAGAAAAGTTTGCGAGATTCAAGCTAGAAAGAGAGAAGAAAGAAAAATGCCGAGATAGAGACAAGCACGATACTCATACGAACGTAAAACCAAGAGATAAATTGTTCGATGAAAAAGTTATGGGTGAACTGTCAAAACTTATCCCTAAGCCGTTAGATAAACTTGGAAGAATACCAAAAATTAACAAGGATAAGGAAAAAGAAAAAGAAAATGCTATTTCTAGTGATAAACTGAAAGACGATAAAAAACCTGTAAAGGTTGATGAAAAGAAATTGGATAAAAAAGAAGAAAAACCATCGAATGCGATGAGGGAAAATGATAAAAATAAAGAAAAAGACTTGAAGAAAGATAAAGAGGAGAAGAAAGTTCCGATTCCTCCTCCCAAGAAACCTGTCTCTATATCGGTTGAGAAAAGATCAGTTGGAGAAGTGAAACCAAAAACCGTTAAAGCATATAATTCTAAGTTCAGGTTGACAGGGCTTGAACAGGAAATTCCAAAACCAGCTGCTCGCAGACTCAGTAACTTACCAGGTTCATCCCCGAACAGCACAAGTTCTGGTTATGAAAAGTTCGCTGTCAAGCGGTCTCCGCCGAGGGATGTCGAGAACGAGCCAATTGAAAAGAAGTTGAAGTCGCCCGATGCATCATTCACGGAAGAGAAATTGTCACCTGCGCCCAATAAATCTAACAAAAAACGTAAGTAAAACTTTTTCTTAGTATTATCCAATAGTATAATGAATTCATACATGCGTTAGAGCAAATGGAACACAGGGATTGATATCATTCGCTATTCAAAAATTTAAATTGCCATTTTCTTGCGTTCAATCATCTTAGTAACATTTCCTATCAAGCACTACTAATGTACTAGAAAGTTCTACTTTCAGGAACGACTGTAACGCATTCTCAATCTGCAGCTGAATTGCTCTTCTGAATTTCAGACTTGTCGGCGTAAGCTCTGTGACCAGCTTCAAGCAAAACTTTCATTTATTGGTAGATTCTTAATAATTGATGCTGTTGTGCGAGTTTTTTCTCTTTTCAGAGTATCGATTTCACGAACTTGGCGTGGTATATCTCATCCAGAATCGCATTGTTCGCAGATGAGTTCTGGAGGATGGTTCTCTGATCATACCTACAAGCCATACGTGTGTGATGAAAACGTATTAATACCCGCAAGCCAATAAATAAAAGTTGTGTATATCGTACTATAAATTCTACGTGATTAGGGAAATGTTGGTTGACAATGAACTTCGTGGTGAATGCGATCACGAGTCTGTGATCAATATTGCATAAATAGGGAAGGGATTCGGCTTTCAGCGGTATAATTCGCATTGACAGAAGTCAGAAGAGTATATTAAAACTGACAACTTACTGAATACCGGTAACCACGAGAGTGAATTATGTAGGCAATGTTTTCAATCGGTGAAAAAAAAAAAACTACTGAAAAGAAGGATTAAATATTCGCAAGGAAGTTGTGGATATTGTAGAGTTGATTCGACGAATTTGTTGGGCGACTTCAAATGACCCATTTTAATGTTGATGGGTGATTATGAACCCAAGTGATCAACTTGAAAAGATGTTGGACTTTCTATAAAGTCCAAAGAGCAGTATATTTTCCTTAAGGAAGCTCTGTAACGAGGTCCTCAGGTTCTTCCTCAATGATCATCTTCAATGAAGGATTGGGTATAACGATAAATTTGTAAGTGATTTGTTCATTTTCATTGGGTCTAAACAACTTAGGCCGAACTGGTTTCGTAATAAAAAAATTGAATCGTGTACTTTTGGAAGTATTCAATTTTTGGGGATTGAAGGCGTACGTTTGAGATGGAAGATAGTTTTTGAAAATTGTCTCGTAGTTTGAGAAGCTTATGCGTTTATTGGGTAGTTTTTCTACCTCGGACAAGATATTTACATGGAGAAATTGTACACAGTTTCAACATTTTTCGAAAAATGTGTTATTCTTCCCGAGTAGAAATACTTTCAGAGAATTGCTTTCTCTAAATTTCGAACAGCAATTTTTGTCCTCCAATACTGGAGCATCTACCATTTTATGGCTTCAGATTTTTTGTGGACCAAATGTGTAGTGCCTGCAATTGAGGAGGTTTCTGTAAAAAGGGCGTCCGTCTAGGGTGCCCGCTAATTCATCAATCTATTTCTTATAGGTTGTTGAACGGATGCCCTAGACGCACGCCGTTTCTACCGATACCTTCTCAATTAATGAGGGAGAAGTTGATTTTTCAGGGGGGAAGGGCTAAAGAGCCCAATAAATTGGAATTTATGGTAATTTCAAGAACTGTGTGGTGACCTTGAGTTTTCTAGTCATCAAATCTGTAGATCCATCGTGCAGATCGTCGTTCGACGTATTTTTTTAGCGGATCCAATGAGAATTTTTTTTTCTCATAAAGTAAGAAAGGGTCATTCTAGGGGACTAAAAGAATGTTTTACAAATGATTTTGCTGAGGTTGTTTCATAGTTCGGAATGTATTTTTGATGCATCTTATGAATTTAGTTTGCAACAAAACTAATGAAGTTCATCAGATTTTTCATTTAGCTTCACCATCGTGGTGGTCATGTATTTGGTGTTGGAATAATGGTCAGCGGAATACATACTTCGACGAACTCCTGTTAAGTGCTACGAAAACACGATGTGCCGTTACGATCGTACTGTTGAAAACGGTGGCCGAAGTTCGCGGTTTTTTTTTTTTTTTCTCCATTTTTAATCTTTTTACTGAAGTGATGAACGTAGAACAAAATAATCGTGAGTGCTTTTTGTGCGTTGTTATTCGAGGTAAGAAAAATCTTAATTTTATTCGTCGCTGTTTATTCGGTTTGAAGAAAAAGAGAAAGAAAAAAAAAAAAAAGAAATTCGTCCGTATATTTATTTTAAAATGTCGCAAGCGAAAATGTTATTCTGGCACTAGAACGGGAGTTCAGTTAGTATTACACGTGTTAATGATAGGTAAACTAATGTTCATTCATTTATTCTTATCATAATTTGCAAAGTGGCTCGAATACTGTGGATAGGTCACTGTTTCAAATCACATCCGTTAAATTTCTTTCGGATTTGAGTTTTCCATTTTGACGAGTCAATACGGATAGGTATTCGTGCCACAAAATGTTTTGAAGTCAGCCATTCTCGCTTGATGTTTTCTGGTATAATATTTGATAAATGCAGCGAGGTAAATGGCTCTCTTATTTGATTTATTTTATAATCATTTCAAATTTTGATATGTATTCTCCATTTTGATTTTATTTTGTATCCATGTTATGATTATATTGAATCAATAAACGACTTTTTTTTCCGCGAATTTTTTCCTTCCTGTCTGGTAGGCGGTTGCGAAGCGATAATGTAATCTCACTACCGCCAAATGACGATAAGGGGTAACCGACGACTGTATTGAAAATTTATGAATGCGTCTCCAAGAGTAACGGACGTGCTTCATTAGCCGATAATTGTTCTGTATTTACTTCTTTGAATTTATTAATCATTCTTTTGTGTATGATTTCAGGTAATAATTCTTAGTAATTTTTGAACTAAATTCAGAAGAGTAGGTTGAACTCACTTGCTTCGATAAAGAGGAGCAATTACATAACTACCTACATAGCGAAAGATACTTCTTACCGGTTGCCTACTGACAGAAATTCGTAGCCATCGGGTTGGAAGGGAAATAATGAAGACAGGCGTAATAAAATTGTATGACCGATTTTCTTTCGTCTGTAACATGGGTGCGTTTCATTTTTCAAAATTTTAATTAAATTCGCGGTTGAAGAGCAACATCAGTATTCGAGTACAAAATCGTGCCGCCGCTGAACACTTCGCTGATACGTACCTTCAATCCAGTTGTCATATTGAATTGAAATCTAGTTCTCTGAAGAACGAGTTATATCTTCCACTTCAGTCTGGTCACGTTTTAAGCTGAAGGTTTTATTCTTCTCGTCAATTTTTACAAGTGAAGTTGAAATGATAGTTTTTAACTGCGTAGTGAATTAATGCCGTATTTAGGAAATCTATAAGATATTCTCTAATTTTTTTTTTTTTTTTTTTTTCAACCAAGGAAATTATATTCAACATTTTCTAGAAATCCATAGGGTTGGGCAAGATTTCTCGTGACCAGCAGAGGAAACTTCATAAAATCATTTTAATGAATCATCAGAATTAATTAGGTACTCTCTTCGTCCCCGTGCGTCCTTGATTTTCGTAACAGAAATGTTTAATTGAAAAGTAAATCCTTACTTGATCGTGCGGGCAATTCTCTCTTAGGTTTTCGAAAATTTCATCAGCCTTGAAAATTTGATGAGAAATTCGAAAATGATGAGTGAAATTTTAGAAAATCACTCGAAGTAAAAAATAGTTTCAATCAGTTGTTCGTCGATTTCTAGCGCTAGTATTTGGAAGTAAAGAAGCAGAAAGAGTCAGAGAGAGGAAAAAAAAAAACTATTTCAGTTTTCAGTTTCTGTATTTCTATTCTACGCTGTTAAAATACATACTATCTTTTTTATTTATTTGTGTTTAAATTTCAAATTGATATTAATTTAGTTGATATACTTCGTAGATAGAATTTTTAACAGTATTTCTATTATTTAATTTCTTTATAAAAATTATTGCGAAGATATAATTCGTTCCTCAGAGAAAGGTAGCAATTAAGCTAGTCTGACTTCTATGATCAGAAGATGTCGTGATTTGTTTATTGGATGCGACTAACCAGACGTCTACGATATCATTTTTTTTTTTTTTTCCTTCTTTTTGGCAAAATTCCTATATTTCGGTAATTGTAAACGATGCCGTAATATTCAAATTAAGTCGTTATACAAGGTATGATAGATTCCTACTGGCTCGTTGAATGACGACTTCTAATTGGAGACCTACTGAAAAGAGGTGCGAGAAGAGGTATGAGTCAGAAATGATTCATAAAAAAATCGTCTGCTGCGGAAACTGTCGAATCCTGTATTTTTTTTTTTTTTTTTTCTTCACTGCATTTTGGTGTAGTATGTGAGTTTTTGATTCAACTATCCTTTATAAATGACAGGGAAAAAGTGATTTAATCCTGCTAGTATGAGCTCAAGTAATTTTGGAGAATTATCGTTTGAGCCGAATTCCAGGAAAGCTTTGATCAAAATGGACTTTTTCTTTAGAATTCCTCCTGAGAGTCTTTTTTTTTTTTTCTCAAACTCTTTAGTCAAATTTTTTCCTTCTTTTGGAGTTATAGAGATGAAAGAGAAGTTGGAAGTCGATTAATTTTATGTCAAGAATAAAGCAGACTATAGTTCGTAAACGAAAAAAAAGTTTCGATCTGGGACGTGGGAAAGATAAGTACGAAGTGTATGAAAGTTTTGTAAAATTTGATAGGGGACTTGATTCACTTTCACGTCAAATTTCTCGAGCGTTAATAAGAGTAAATTTAGTGTTTTTAGAGGGGATTGAGAGATTATTATTAAGAAATGAGAATGAACTTTGAAAAGAGCAAGATGGGGAAAGAAAAATTGACGATGATGAAGTAATCACGTTTATGAATTCAATAAAATGGAGAGATGAAACCTATATAATGTCATTGAATGCCGTAATCAAAGGGCTCGGAATATTTTTCGAGGTTTCCCTGTTGTTAATGAATTGACTTCCCTAATTTTTCGAATATACAAACCTACTACAACTCCAAGGTCAATATGGATGTAGTACTTTATTAAAAAGTATTCTTCTATCCATCTTCGGCCGTTTACAAGCTCAGGCTTCAAAAGAAAAAGATATTTTCGATGGAGTCCGGAGCTGATGTAAATTCTGTGGTAAGTGCACCCACGATTTGTGGATCGAAAAATTCCTCGAATTTAATGCTCCGGGAAGGGAGCGATGAAGACTTGAGGCGGATGATCTTGGAGGGTGCATTAAAAACTTATGAGAGAAAAGCACAGTTTTAATTGATTTTAGAGTCAAAATCAAAGTCAGAAGTTGGCGACATCTGGAATTAATTTCGGTCGCTCAAGAGAGTGGTATATTTTTGGAAAGGATGAAATTTTTAACCAATCTTGAGGAAAGAAATTGAAAGTTGAGGGAGAATGGGAATAATTTATTCAGCGTCTTACGTAGAATTGTGAGAAAATTTTCTTCTGTTCACTTCGATCATTCTTCACATCCATGCATATCCGATATTGGAAAAAGTTTATGATTTTTTTTTAAAAACTTAAAAAAATTAAATATTAAATTTAGTATGTCAATACGCCAAATTAATTTTCATGTAGGTCCTTCTTCTTTTTTTTTTTTTTTTTTTTTGTATCCCTCATTGAGAGAAAGAGAAAATTTAAGAAACTAAATTTTTTAAAATTATTACAAAACTTCGTGGAAACTAGTTATCAATTTTTTTGTAGTATCTTATAATCTTATTTTATTTTTAAGATTCGTCATCATTTCATGAGATCTTCGAAATCGTATTCTCTACTATTTAAAGCGTATGATTGTTTACTTTTTCTTATGTTTGCTTCCAGAGAAATCTTCGAGAGCAATTCAGCTTCCAGAGCGTTACAATTCGTCGTTTTTAAATATATTCTAGCTTTATAAGAATAATATGCTTTACGTTTACGGTCGTTGCTTTCAATCATTCAATCTATATTTTGTTTTTGTACTTTTAGCATTTTTGCAAGAAAGCGATTCCTTCATGAATGCCATGGACATCGCTTTGCTGACGCAGAAAGAGCAGTTACGTAAACGCAAGAAACCACCTCAGAAATCCGATTCGGAGAGTAAAAATGACGAAGCACCCGTCGCTCCTGTCATTCCGGTCGTGGCCAGAAAAAATTCGGATACCGCTTCTCCTTCTCCTACGTTAAAAACGGAAAATCCTGAAACCAAGCCTGCGTTCAAAGTAAGTTGAACTAACTCGAAATTATGATTTTATTATTACTTTTCTCTTAATTTCATCAATTTTTTATTTTTACAGTTCTACAAAGATACATTGGAAACTAGTGTGGAAGAAAGTATGGATACGACGGAAAAGAAAGAAATAAAAATTAGTAAGTTTCTGGTTTCGTATTCGACCATTTTATTTTTTATATTTTGGTACTTGTTTTTAAGTATTAGTTTTTGCTGTAGCCCCTGAAGTAAAAGCCGAACCTAAAGAAGAAGAAAAAGTGAAAGAAAATGTACCAGTGAACGAGCCGATGAAAATAAAATCAGCTGTTGGTTTGAAGAGCTCGTTATCTTTATTCAGAACGAAAAAACATCCGAAAAAATCGGTCACATGGAAAACGGACGAAGAATTGGAATCCGTTCAATTCTTCGAAGTAGACGCCACTGAAAGAAGTGAGTTGCTATTTTATTTAAACAATTTGCAATCAGAAAACGTTGGAAAAAATAAGTTCGTCGCTTTTTCTCTGAATGTTCATTTTACAATATAATTGAGCTTCGATTTGATGTTGCGGAACATTTTTCTCCGACGAGAAATTTTGAACTAAATTTTTTATGCAGAGATTGAGAGATGTATCGAAATGGAAAACTCAAAGAAGCAAATTACATCTAGCGCATCTAAAATCAATCCACTATCAAGCTCCTAAACCGAGTGCAGTCAAGACTTTGTAAAATGAAATAAAATGATTAAAAAAAAAATTACAGGATCAGTTTCTTGCATCACTCATAACTCGATTTTTTTTCTGAACAAAATTAGGGTGTCCCTCAAAATGATTATTTATTAATCTGCTTTGGGCGTTTAACGTTTTTTTTTTCGCAAAAAAAAAATCGAATCCTCTCATCACATTTCAGTAATGAATGGTTCACGATTTTGAAACTTGCATTTAATCTATCAGTATTTAATAAAATCATAAATGTTATCTCGAAACGTTTATCGCTGTAACAAGATTATAGTTTGTATTGTGCTACAAATCATACTGCGATTCTCAATATTATCAATTTATCTTACAGCAAATGTAGTCCGTAATTTCTGGGAGATGCAGATGATGGAGCGAACCAAAGAACGCGATATGATGATGGTTCGTAAAATCGGTGCGTAATCAGGAAGTGTTTGGACTACCTCGTCTTTGTTGTTTTGAAATGTATGTAATGTTACTTGATTGATGATAATTTTCAGGAGAGAATGATAGAATGGCTGTACAAATGAAATGGAAACCGTTGATTCCTATTGATTTGGCACCTCCGACGACGGCGCGTGGTTCCAACAGTCAAGAGAAAAATATTCAATACGCTCGGGAGCGCTCTGTCCCACCATCGTTATATTATAATAAATCGATGTAAGTGTTCGCTGAAGTGTCTCTTCGTGATTTTACAATTAATCGTTTGCTAAGAAATTGTTTCTCCGATTTTCTAGGATACCTGATACACCTGCCGAACCGGATCTGGAAATTCATCCAGTCACCGTTCCTCCTATAATACCTTTAGACGACATCAGTGGTTCGCAAGATTCTATTAACGACTTCTCAGCATTCAAATGGCCGGAGCCGAAACAATTTCCGCCCGATAATATAGATATGAACATGATGAAGGGATTCATGGCCGCGGGAATGCCACCTCCTATATTTCCTCCCTTCCCCGATGGTTCATTTCCATCTCCCTTCGGACAACCATTTTTCCCCGGTGGCACAGTTCCGCCGCTACCAGTACCAAGTAATTGGAATGTAAGTCATTTATTTTTTATTCAGAAATTTTTGTTGTGAAATATACGTATATTGAAAGTTTATTTTTATGTATTTTTGTAGGCAAATAGTACTGATTCTAATCAGCAATCATCTACAACGCCGACAACAATGCCATGGGTACCACCTGGAGTTGTGCCTCCTCCTGGTATGATCGGTCCTCCGCCCTTTGGCATGTTGGGCCCGTTTCCTCCGATTCCTGGACCAGGATTTCCGCCTAATATGTTCCCAATAAATACTACTGGTGGTACGGGTGAAGATACTACCGCTACAGTCAACTCTGACAATCAGCAATACTCGAATACTAACTATCCCACTACCGGAAATAATAACGAAGCTAGTGCTGTCGGTGTGAACAGTAGTGTTGGTGGAGGTAATAGCAACAGTGGCAGTGGTAGTGGCGGTGGTAATAGCAGCAATAGTAATAGTGAAAGAAAAAAATGGACGAACGATGATCGATATTACAATAAAAAAGATAACTGGAGAAACAATTACAACGATCGTAGTAAGTTTTTAATAATTCTTCTCCTTGATAAAAAGATATTTATACTAGTTCGAGATGATTGAGCAAAAAAGCAAAGTTTTGTGCTAACACTCGAAAAAATTTCTCTGAGTTCAGCGTGTTCGTTTTTATGAGGTTCATCGTCATGGCGAGTTGATCGACTTTATCAATTAATTAAATATTGGAAATACAGATTTAGTCAGTCCATTTGAAATATCGATTTGTAATATTTATCTAATTTTTCTAGTTCCAGTTTTAGCAAGAATCTCATAATAATATTGAGTTTTATGCCAGCTTGAGCAGTTTTTGACCCTATCGTCCGATTGTTTGTTGTTACGTTCGATGTTCATAATAATTTAGATGATCAATGCTAGATTCCTTAATTACAAACTACGACTATCTGCCCATTATTTTAGATATTTTTCTCCTTTCTAATTTTAAACATCCCCTTTCAAATTCTATTTTTGATACTTGGAACGAAAAACTTTCTGTAAATATGACATATTTTTTAATCAAAGCTAAAATTAGTGTATTAATCGTCTTTGTTTTCTCTTTGTTCACATAGGTCGCGACAAACGTGGTTCTGGTAGTTGGAGAGGCAGTGGCGGAAACTCAAGACTGTGTAGAATTTTCCAGAAGAAAGGGTACTGCAGCGTGTCCGGTTGTAGATTCTACCACCCTGATAAGAATTGAACATTCTCAACGTAAAATTTACGCATAACTTAATTGTAGTTTGATAAAATTTTGCATTCTTCGATGTACTCGGCTTGTTTATAAATAATTATTATGTTTTTTAATTGTTGATTTTCAATAATGGGTTTTTTCTCAGATGTTCATCCGATTTATCGGCTTCATATATATACCATTATTTTTTTCGTTTTCGTGAAATGTACCTATCGTTGGTTCAGTAACCGAAAAGCTGGTCAGAAAGGCCCGTAGTTTTAATGAGAATGACGTAAGGTTTTTGTAATTATTCTTCATTCATTTCCTTCTCATTTTTTGTTAATTCGTTGTGTATAGTGTACATATAGAGTAGGTATTAACATTTTCTTCTTGAACGCAAGTTGTTATTTTTTATTGTTTTTTCTTTTAAAATTCGTCAACTCAATATTCATCTATTTATTTACTTTTGATATGAAAATATAGCTTTAAATCTCGAGATATCGTTTCTCTCACTTTTTGTATCCAGTGATAAATAAACGTTGTAATGTGACATGCGTGTAGTATTTGAAATCGTTTCCAAGGAGTACAAGTACGAGTTTGATCAATAATTATTAATGTTCTGCTCTCGTGACATCGATTTATTCAATATGGTAAACATGATGGAAACTGGAATAGAATTAAAGGAATTTCTTCGGTTTTTATCAACTGCGTGTAAAGTGAATGTTGCAGATGATTCAGATGAAATGAAGAATTTGAACGATAATCTTAATGAATTGACATCTAATTTGTTGATACAACGATTGTTTGATGAGCGACAATCTGATTTAATGAGAAGAAACAGTGATCATCAAGTAAACATAGAGAATCTGAATCAGATCGTTGATTTATTGAAGAGAAGCTTATCCGACTTATTGACTGAAGGAATGTTCGATTCAATTTTGACATATGTCGTACCAAAGAAAATATGCGCCGACGTTTCTAAGTCATCTTCAGGGACTAGCAACGAGCCTAGAAGTTCAAATATTTTCAAGAAAAAACGAGACAAGAGAAAGAAAACATTCGAAACGAAAAAACTTTCGACCAGAAACGAGTAATTCGAAATTTCTTTTTGAATTGTATACCCAAAAATTAGGAATAATTCGTGAAAATTTTTATTCTAGAGTGGAAGTCGAGATTCAAGTCCATGAAGAAGATAAAGGATTGAAAAGAGTTTTTAAATGCCCACAAAATTTATTAGTTTCGAATATGCCATATTTCTTTGACATAAATAAAGGTAATGTTGATAACGATTTCACTAAAACGTTGGAAATATTTTCCTTTTATACCGTGATGGTGTAGGTAGAAAACTTGAAGAAATGGATATCATGGTACATTGTGAAATAAGTACTTTTGAATGGTTAATGAGATGGGTGAAGAGGAGTTCAACAGATGCTGCCTCTTGTGATCTACCCCCTAAATTAGGTAGGTACGAATTTTTCGTTCTGGTTCAGGGGTGCAGCCATTAGAATGATGTTGAACGACGATCATATTTTTTACTCTCATTTACAGATTTTAAAAACGTTATATCAATCATGTCTTTGGCAAGTTTTTTGAAAATGAAACCTTTATTTCAAGACTGCATTCAATTCTGTAAATATAATATGAATGATGTGATAAAACTTACTCCAAATTTATCTTGCTTAAAAGACGGTGTTTTAAGAAAGTGAGTATTCTCGTTGAAAATTTGAATCATTGTTCCTATTTATTATTATTATTATTACTTATTATAATTTTTTAGGTTAGCTGACGTGTTTGACAACGTAGAAGTACAAAATTTGAAAGATGAAAACGAACGAATCAAGTCTCGTTTATTCTCCAAATTGGTCAGGTCATTGCGCGACGTTGAACCGGATAAAAGACGTGGTCATTTTGCTAGTTTAGCCCATCTGTATTTGTGTTTGAATTGTAACAAACTTGTGACCATTGCTACTTCACCTTATATCCCCTGTCAAGTTCAGAATGTCGTTATTACATCTAATGGTGACGCAGTATTTAAGCATGTGAGGTATTTTTAATCGTTTTAATCAAGTTACATACATCGTGAAAGTAGATATACCAATATTCACTTTAACAAGAACGGCGTATTTAGGTTTTTTTATTTCTTGAAACAGAGACTCTGCGTGGTGTATTGACGACCATATCAAAAAAATTTGGAGCCAATGCAAAAACTGGAATGAAACGTATTGGCAATTGTGGTCTCAAAGCCACTTCCTCTATTGTGGTATTTGCTGCACCATGTACCCTGTTGCATTTTCTGATTGTTGCCCCTATCATCCTGAGCAGCCTCATTTCCATACTACGGAAAAGTTTCAAGCAGGCACCTCTCCAATCGGTAAAATAATTGTAAATATTTCCTCATTGTTATAGACTGCAGCCTACTTCCCCCCCCCCCCTCATTAGTTATTTGTAGATTATTCTGCACAAAAAAGTTTATTTCAAATAATTATTAGGTTAATAACCTATGAATTCAGTATATGTAGGCTATGATGAATACAGTAACCATAAGGCGTCTTTATTTATCGAGAGAAATGTATCATTGATGACGGAATCTATCAGTATATTAAATCAGAAAAATTAAAAATTCACAATATTATATTCGTTAATTATTTTATTTTTTTCCTCTCTTTAGGTCGATATCCATGCTGTGGATCAAAAGCTATCCGATACGAAACAGTGAAAATTCGATCGGTAAAGCATTGTTAATAGTTGCGTATTAATAAAAATAGTAATATACTTAGGTACCTTATCGTATTTCTCTAAATAGTTTTAAAGAAGCTATTATCAATTTTGGATTTTCGTATAATATGGGCTTTCTTATTATTATCATCATATTTTTATTTCTAATGACTTAAAAACAAATTGTTGTAAAATTAATTAACGCGAATTGATGTACGCATTCAACTCATAATAATTTTTGTTCTTCCCTTTTTTCTAGGGTTGTAAACTACGAAGTCACATCCCTAAATTACTCACAAGTGATGATAAGAAAATACAAGCTATTGTGGACAGATTTCCGAATTTAATTAAAGTAAAAGCTACCAAAGATAATGTATCATCTGCAGAGAATTATGATGATATCGGTACGTATTGAAGAGTTTTAAGCTGTTCTATTTCTTATATTTTGACACTATTTTTTTATTTTTTTTCAGCGAATCTCGATATTCTGTTGAAAAATGCAACTATTGATACAGAAGAAAAGAATGGTCTTCTAAGTGGACCTTTATTTGAAGCTCATCTGAAAATGATTAAGAAGTGTAAGACTATTGATCTTAAATTCACTCGCCACTTACACAGTATCATGAAAATAATATCTTTATGATGGGTTGAGTAAAGTCTTGATCAAAAAGGTACCGGCATTTGAACGAGTCGAATAACAAGTCGAGCACATGTCTGAAACTTTGGAGAATGATATGAAGTCCTATAAATTGCTCTTGAAATTTCTCAAAGATTTACCGTCAAGCTTCCGGTCGGCAACATTTGGAATTTTGATTCCTTTTTTTTTTTTGATTTTGTAAAACCTGCTCTGACTAAGACTTCTATTTTTGCGTCATTCTCGTAAATTTAGATTTAGATACCGGTACATGGCTTGTTTTTGGAGAGCAACCATTTACCTAGTTTTATGGAAAATCGCATAGTAGAAGATCGTTTACGTAAGCCTAACGACTTTTTTTCATTGAGCAATTACAGAATTTTGATCGATTTTTTTTTCTTTCTGATTCATTTGATATGATTGCATTAATTAAAATTAATATCCTTCACATTTTTTTATCCATCCATCCTGAAAATGATTTTTGATTTTTTTTTTTTTTTTGTTTCTTACTCGTATCTCCAGATAAATCGGTCAGTTGGGAGTTGAAAGAAGACTCTCGTATTCAATACCTAGAAAATGGATCCATGGATTTGGATATCGATTCGATAAGCGCTGGAGAAAGTGAAAATTCTGATATGTCATCTCTCGAGTTTTCCTCTGCGTTAATCAATGATACAGAAGTTACCGATATCATTACAGAAAACGCAACTGAAATAAATCCGTCTCAGTGGGTACTTCCATTTTATTAATGATTATCACATCAATTCATCAATTTAAACTTTAAAAAACAAAGTATCCATTAATTATGTTTCAATTCTTTAGCGTTGAAACAAGAGGAAGAAAAAATAATTAAATATAAATAAAAATAGATGTAGGCTTGATTTCCAAGGTATATCGAAAATTCATAGGGTTTGAAAGAATAATTTTGTGAGCGAATAGATTATGGTTTAATAGATTATGGTTTGGTGCAATATTCATCGATTGTTTTCTTTTTCTTTTTTTTTTTGCCTTGTAATACAAACTATAAAGTTTTATTTTTAGCATCCGACAATCATTGAAATTGATGCTTGGTTATTGATGAAATCCAAAAAATTGATTGCAACTGCATTTAACTTGTTAGTAATTTTTCCTTTTATTGACTTCCCAAAAAAATAATCGAAAATATATTTTTGTATGTAGGAATGAACTAAAACCCACGTGGACTTCTAGGTATCCCAATCGTTTCTACAACGAGGATAATCAACGAGATTACGAAGAAATTGCTCTTCAAGCTGTGTCCGAAGTTCTTCTGCAATACGGCGACAAACAGAAATGCAGCTCGAAAGAAGTGTGTCGAGAAAACTCATTTCCTTTAGGTAGAAAAACTGAGTTAAAAAATTTATTGTAGGTTTAAATTTTTTTTTTTTTTCGAGTGATTCAATACCTGCGTCAGAATACGGATAATAGATCAACTTATCCAAAGTATAACCCTTTGTCGAGAACATAATGTTAAGAAAAAAAAAATCTATCAGTCCAAATGACCATGATTGAAACCAGAACAAATATCAGCTTGAAGAATGCCGTGATGTACTTTCACAAAACAATTGAACCTATATTTTTTTCCTTTGTGATTTCTGAATTTTTATTTCGGGCAAAAAAATCTCACTCGAACTAAAATTTATTTTTATTCATCTATTTCTTAAAGGTATACATTTTGAGTATCCCCGCACAACCTTGAAGGACAATTACGGGCGGCACTATTGAAAAGAAAAAAAATCACTATGTAGTTCTCTGATAAGTGTATTTGGACGAAATATGGACCCTTTTTAGCCAAACCCAACCAAGCGACATGATAACAATTTGGGGAAAAGGAGAATCTCCGCTCATAGTAAAGAAACATTTCTTTAGATTGTTATCATATCGCTCGGTTGGGTTTGGCTAAAAAGGGTCCATATGTGACCGAGGATGAGAGAAGGGACCTTAGTGAGCAAAAAATCAATTTTCCTGTTTACGATAGTTCATCACATAATTTTTCACGCTTTCTCACATGGTGTAATCAGGAAAAATCAATTTTTTTGCCCACTAAGGTAGGGTTCTCATCCTCGGTCACATATGTAAGAAACTACTCTTTTATTTTCTCGGAGTAGAGAACCATCTATAATATTGATAGATAGTCCCATTTTTTTTTTTTTTCAATACAAAAGGTACCTAGACTATTTAAAGAGATTGGGGTTCAAAACAAAAAAGAATGTTTCTTTTAAAATTTTGTTTTTATTCTTTGCTTTCCAAAGATTTTATTTTACAGTTCTTCCTTTATCTTTGCAGGTGGCAGCTATGCAAAGATTGAGTTGGAATGGAAAGAAGCTCGTCTGAAAACATTGGGTGTGGGGAATAAATGCAACAAAATATAACTTTTCTCTTAATCATCCTAGACAATTTGATAGATTTCCTATTTAGGATTGAATCATGAAGAACATATAATTCTGAACTAAGTAGTTAGCAGTCACATTAAAGAGGTAGCAAATCTAAGGGAAAATGATTATTCTTGTATTGCAATGTTATAGAGATACAAAAGTCGTAATAAAATATTTTCATTCCGTTTTGATTATTGGATTAATTCGAAATACTTTTCACAGTCGGTTGATGAAGTTCAAATGAAATCGAAATCGAAGTCTCATCAACTGTCTAGACTACCTATATCAGTTTCATTTCAATACTGTTCCTTGTTTTGATTCGTATCAAAATATTAAGAGGTATAACAAAAATTGTACATTGGTAATATACTGGAGTGTTATTTCAGGTCGTAATGGTTTGTGAAGATGTTTGTCGCCGTTGAAGTGTTTTCTAGAATCTCACGTTTAAAGTTTCAATCGAAGTATTGAAGGTTAGTTTAGCACACGGTATAAGATGAAGAGGTAGTGACACGAACGTATTCTGACTGTGGTAAACGCTGTCCGTGATTTTGAAGTAGTTCTGAACATCCCGAGCGCAGCGCTCGTGATGAAAGTGATGGGTAATGTACAGAGTCTTATGGGAACGCCGCTACTTTCAAAAATTTATTGCAGGATCAGGAATCAGCCGATGCATTTCATATTTGGCATAAAAATACCATTTAATCTACTCTATAAAATTTTGAAAGAATCACCCTTCTAAGTAAATTCTTGGATTTTTTATAATCCTTGGAAATTTCATCAATACTAGGGTACCAACGGTAACGTCTCGGCGCAGGTGGGGTGTAGAAGGAACAGGGAAACAGCCCGAGTGTTCGCTGCAAACCTAGCGGAAGTTTGTACGTACAACTTCAAAACTGCGGACACGATTTTAGCGTTGTGTCATTACCTCTTCATCTTATACCGTGGTTTAGCACGAGGCTCGAGTGCGAAGTACGAGGAATTTTTGTGACTTTGAACAAAAACTCAAACAATGTTCCAACATCAAATCAGAGAAAAGTATCTCTGAACCGAAAGTACTCGAATGCCTTTTAACAGATCGAATTCGGAAATCAATCGTTTAATCTCAGTTATGTTGTGTGCGATCGTTTTGCAACATGGAAAGCAAAATAAAGTATTCTTTTACTGACTCGCAAATAATATTATGTATGTAGCGTCACAGCGTGATTCTGAAATGAAAATTCTGAATTCTGATTGATGAATCATGAATGCGACACTTGCAACCGTACTTTGTTCTTAATGGAGACTCGAAGCCATCAGCAGGCTGCGAGCTAGGTAAGAGTTCACGTAATAATTATAGTTCACGTTGCATGAAAGCCAAGAACTTCGTTATCGCTTCCGCAGTTCCGCGGAGATCGTGTGGTAAAATCATCTGTCTGACCACAATCTCAGTGACATTATCGCTTGGACTTTATAACTTGAAATAGCGAGATTATATTGTTCAAATTTGCTACATTTTATTCATCGTCTTTAACCTCGAACTGAAATGTTATGTGTAATCTCGCGGCGATTATGTAGAGTTTTAGTAACAAGAACTCTCATTTCAAGATTGACAGTTCATCCACTGATTCTATGCCGAAAGTCTGTGAATGGTATGTACTAAGAATAATCATCTCATCGATGCTGTAACTGTTATCATTTTATATCGTTGATCTAAAATCTGAGTTCAGACCTCTAATTGACGGAAGAAGTGTTGTAGATCGTCTTACTTTTCCCGAATCTGCATTAATTCGTAAAATCGTAAGCTATGTCACATTATAGGGTTTGTATAATTTTGAATTCAGATGATTGTGTAAGCGTCATTTCTAGCCGAACTTTCGTATTCGGCCTCTGTATCAATTCGTGATTAATGTTCATCTCTTGACCGACGAACGTGAAATTTTACTAATTGAAATCTACTCGTTTTTATTCATCTGTTTCATCGAATCTTTAGAAAGTTATCTATCAAACCTTGTTGGCTGGTCTACTTTTTTCAAATTATTATCTCTCTTTCTGAAGTGAATTTGTCCGTCCGAAGATTTTAAATTTTTATTCTGTATAGATTCTAATATTCGTATTGTATTGAGTGTTTTGAACAATGTGTATGAGAATCTGTTCGGGCAGTGTTGTATTGTGTAATAAACACAGGGAAAAATGAGGTGTACTTGAGAGAAACTTTTATCGCTGTACCATGTTCTTATCTGGATGAACTTTGTTACTACGTAATTGTTGTTGTTTTCTGTTTCAGGAATTGGATCTACGTAAATCATCACATCTGAGCAGACTTGTGTTACTTACTACATGAATGTTGAGATTGGAAAAATGAATAGGATCTTCCGTGATGAAAAATAAGTGAGTAGTGCTACGTCGATGTCGATTATAATTTACTCGAGTGTTATTTATTGTTGAAATCACTTCAAGCAAGTCCATAATTGAATTTTTTTAGATTTCTCACCTCGCAATATTTTGATGGACGTTGTTAATCACGTTGAATTGTTATCATGGCCCTGGATACAATGTGAGTATTGTTTTAAAAAAGTCATCTTTTTGAGTTTCCGTTTGTAAATTATTGAATGATGAAAATGTTAAATCTTCCTACAGAGTTTGACTGCAGCTACTTATGATTTGATGGACAAAATGAACCAAACAAAGAACAAAATTTAACAGATCAGTAAGTTTGTTTTTGTGTCCATTCATTTTTCAATGTTACCTTGTATCTTGTTTTTATTCTCATCAAATTGAAGATTCCCAAAGAATTATGTGCATCATTTTCATTTGATTTATTTAGGATTTCATATAACTTTGTTTCTTGGGGAGAGTACATTTATTCGAACTAATTATCTGAAAACTCAACAAATTCACCCATTTTAATATTGAGAACTAAGAGTTAATTCCTCTTTGTTTATATATGTTGCCTTGAGCAGATTTGGGTAAAAATTGATTGGAATTGATTTTTCTTATTCTTTCGATATTTTTTCTTGAGTTTGTAGATAAGTGAAGCAGATATTATTTTCATGTAACGTCTAAGCATCAGTTAAGCTGGTGCTTCATTTTATATAATTAATCTAATAAGAGTTTTGTTTTTCATGGGAAAGAAAATATTATTGCAAATTAGTTAATGCATTCTAGAAAGGGAGAACGTTTTTCTGAGGGAAAAATGAATTATTATTCTCGTACTATTTGATATACCATAAAAATGAAAATATTTCTTCAAATTGTTGTGGTAAGTACAGGGGAAAAAAAATTTCGAGTTTTCTTTTTTTTTTTAGTAAGAGAGATTCTATTTTCATTGATAATATTTTAGAATCACTGGTCAAGTTGAGCAAAATCTATGTTTGTTTATTCTTACCAAAGTTTGGTATTGTTTTGAATGTTTGCCAGGAATACTGAGAAATTTTTTGTTCCATATACCTATTATTTTTTTTTTTTTTTTTGGGGGGGGGGGGAGTCCAAAAATTATTGCATAAACCTACCTTTTGTTTTTTTCTTCTTCTTCTAAAAAAAACCTTTCGCTGAAATTAGTTGGTATCTCTGTTATTGTTAAGGGGTCAGATATTGCCCCAAAACTTGATTAAATCTTGGGATTTTTTTTGTTTTGATAATTTTTATCTAAATATTTTGTCTTCACCTATGTACTTTCTTAGCTCTTGCCTCATTTTTGATCTCATTGACTTATGATATTTTCACGCTAAAAATTTATTAGGCGAACTAGTCCTTTGTATGATAACGTTTCTTGTTCTTTCTTCTCTTTGTTTCAAACGATGGTTATTCATAATTACTGAAATATTCCTTGTCACCTATCAAGCTTCCGACTTTTTATTTTTCTCTCATCTTTATTCCATCACAACCAGATGTTAGTTCTACTTTTCCTTCAATTCAAATCTACCGTTAAATTCTTAGAATAATCAACCTTTGATTCCTAGAATTCAAAATTATTCAACTCTTATACTTTTGGATAATCTGTACTCAAGTACCGACAAACTTACGTGTATGAATTTATCGTTTTTTTTCTTATTTTTATTCGGTCTGTAATCAGTATTTTGAAGAAAGGTAAATGTTTAAAAGTTCTGTCGGAACAACGAAGATGTTTTCAAAACATTTTAACATTACAATCCTAGATTTTTTAACGAAACGGTATTAATTGAGTATTATTTTCATCTTTTTAATCATTTTACATTTTTCGGTAATTATTTTAGTCATGAAATTATCAAGTACAGGCCATTCCAACTGAAAAAATTGGATAAAGGTTTCTAGGAATCATATTTTCAATGCAAGTAGATCCGGGATTGAGATTATTATAAAATGTTGTCGTTTTTAGTTTGTAACATGTATGTACTGAAATTAGAGAAAGAAGAATGAAGATACCAAGGTATGAAGGATTTTTTTTCTGATGAAGACTTTGTCGAGATTTCGAGATTCATTATGAAAATGCGTTCTTCGAAAGTACGAGTCATCGTAATTATAATCAAGGTATCAGAAACGCAACGATTTATTACGGTCTGCGATACCTTGACTATAACTCATTATGAAAATTACAGCTTAAGGTCATGGAATCGGCAGTAAAAAGCTTGGAACTTGAGTTTGGTGTTACTCTTGAAAATTTTTGTCGTGTGTTATTCTTAGAGCCTTGAAAAAATTGAAAGCTCTTATTCTATAGTGTTGTTTGAGAAATAGAACGGTTCTCAAATCCTTCATACAGGATAACCACATCGAAAAGTTCCAAAATCGTTTACATATTGAAATTGTAACTAAGTTAAGAATCATCTAGAAAGGTAGGAAAGAATATTTTCAGTTCTGCTAATTCGGGGTGAATGCTCGCTTTCTAAATAATATTCAACTAGAAGTATTTTGACTTAGTTGGATAAAAAATTCTGTAATTTGACTTCAAGTAGTCGATAAGCAGCGAAGAAACTTGAAACGTTCGAAACAATTTGTCGAATTTTCGTTGAAATCAAACATCCGATTTGCAATTGCGAAAGTCTGAAACAGTTCGTGTTATAATTTCTTTCGCATTTTTTTCCTTTTCATTTCGACTACACGACGTATTTACGTAGATTTTCGTTCTATGCACAAAGATGAACTAATACATATCCAAACTCTTGATCTGCAGTAAATTTTATTCTCTTCTCAGATCACAAATTCCGATGTTATCATTTATTTCGAAGAGGAATTTTCGTCTTTGAATAAGAATTCGATATTTTAATGTTCGATTTTCTAAATGTATCTTGACACACGTCGAAAAATATCAATGTGTATTCGTTGAAGGCTATCAGTATGAAGTGAATGTTTTGTTGTATTTTTTCCTCCCTGGATCTTGGTCTCGTCAATCAATCGACTTGAAATTGTGCAATCTGTTATATTAATTATGTAGGTACCGGAACTGTATCATATGCTTTTTTAGCTCGATTGATACAATTGATTATGAAGAAACCAAATTAAGCTTCTCGTGATCCTTATTTCAACTTTCACCACCCTGAATACGACAATTTATTGAACAAGTTGAACTGGGACTAGAATATGAAATTTTATCCTTGAGAAGCTGAGACTGAAAAAATTTCCAGTCTATTAAACGTAGATAGTGGGGTAACATATCAATGTTATGGAGAATTATGTTGAAATACTTGGAATCTTTTCATTTGCCTGATCAACTGGTGTATTGGGAACATATCCGTTGTTTATAACAAATCAGACTGAGAAAATATTTCTCCCTAATCGCAGCGAAGTTTCGATTCCTTAGATCTTATCAGTGAAATAACTTCTGTTTGTTAAAACGACTCTTGCTCTCGCACCGCGTGTGGACAATTCTTATTGACTTCATTGATTTTCTTTGTACGCTGCGAAGTAATCTGTTTTTTCTCATTGAATCTATAATTTCATCTCGTGTCCATCGAACTCATGAGATTTCAAATGAATGTTCCTGAAGAAAATATTTGAAATGACGCTAACTTTTAGGTACTCTCTCGAATCATTTGAATTCTCAGTTAACTACAATAAAGTATGGTTTTAGCTTCTTACCAATTTTTAAAGCGTGTAACCCGAGTAACAATTAAACAGCAGATCTGACAGCGTTTCGGCTGCGTAACGGCAGCGTTTTTTTACAAAAAGTGGCAAATTCACACTACGTGGCCGAAACGCTGTCAGATCTGCTTACAAGGGAAAGATATCTGGGAAACTGTTCCCGAAGCTAGTGTGGCTAATATCATTTGACGGCTCAAACGTCATTTAAGAACACTTTCTTTTATACTTCGTCAAATTTATCCGCAGGTAACTTAGCAGCTGTCTCAAGTGGTAAATTTCTAAATTAGGTAAAGATGAGCTTTGGTAAGAAATGAAACTTTGTAATGGACAACAGATTTTCTTTTTGCCTCTTTCTCTAACGTTCCACATCACGTCGTTTAACTGCTGCGCTGCTCTAATCTTGATCTTTGGTGCGCCAGACACAATGAACAATAAGTGATTTATACGACGGAAATAGGTGAATCTCCCTTGTGTGATATGAACGGACTAGGTTACCTGAACATCAGGTTATGCTTTTGGAAATTCCAGTTTTAAGGAAAGTTCCAACTGTCACTGTACGAATATTATTAAACTGAAATAATAATTAGAAACGAAGTTTGAATGTAGAAAGGAATCTAAATCAGAGAACTGATATGATACTACAATCAATACCCCACTTTGTATGGATCACTCAGTTGTTAAATAGTTGAAAGTTGAAACGTGCGAGTTTTGATTGATCCATTCCACAAAATTCCATCTTGTGTTTAGAGCAAATTCCTGTAAGTTTCTGATAGATTCTTCTATTTGAATTGTTAATTGTCAATGTACACTTAGTTTGAAATGAATTTTGAAAAGAGTAATTTTCTGTATGATGACTGAATGATTAAGTAATTAATGTCTAGATAGGGAAAAGGCGAACGAGAAAGATAGCTGTTTTCATTTGTAATGGAATGTTGTGAGGTCGGCGAATATAAATTATGTAAGAAATCTCTCTATGTTTGACAAAGTAGCGAATAACGAGAAGAGAAACATTATTGTCTGAATTGTTTTAGATAAATACAATGATGAGTCTAAATACAAAACGTTCATGAAGTTATTATTGGATTTTAGTTACAATCCTAACGTAGTCGACTGCCTTTTTCTAACGTTAAAGAATATTGATACGAGTGCGTAGGTATGCAAGGGAAAAAGTACAGGTAACGAGATTCTTGTTTAACTACAAAGTTATTGAAAAGAAACAAATATTTCTGCGAGAGGACTTTATTGTTCCTCTTTCTCTGGACTTACTATCTTGTAATACCGCGGAACTTTCAGATTTTGTTCATGGTTTTCCTTTCTAATCATTGTTTCTTGAACACAAGAAGTGAAGAGAGTCCCTTTATATTGTCTTCATTCTAATATTTTCGAAAGTATGATTCATCGCTTTATTCTTTTCGTTCTTTTCCCATAGAAAAGAATGTGTTCATAATAGGGCACAGGAATGTGAAATTCTGATTGTAAGTGCGACAAGAAGGATTATTCTTTTCTTCTTGATTGATGGTCATGAAATTGTGTATTAAAGAAAGAATCAATTTATCGTTATCGTAAATGATGATAATATTCAAGGAGTCGAGTATTGGTATGTTTCAAAATTAGCTACCTACTCAATTTGTGTTCATGTGATAAAATAAAAGGTTTCTAGCGATGAAATCTTCCCTGCTGTTCATAGTCGAAGTCCTACGTGTTAATTCCTCTCATCCAACAGAAAGGAAACCATCGTGACCGGTCGAGTGTCGTCATCATTTCCGCAGTTTCTCTTTTTCTTAATGCTAAAATGGCCGTTGTTGAACTACCTTCACGTTACAAAGTTCATAATCCACTTGTATCTGTATTTGAAGTACGTCTATCGAGTAAATGTGTTACGATTTTAACGTAATTAAGTACACTTCTCTTTCGAATAATAAGTTCTATCATCATTTCAAATTATCACTAAACGTTCTTTGATCGGATGATACAAACACATAACGTTGTGCAATTCGTTTTCATTTGTACATCTATAAGTCTACTTCTTTCAAGTTCGCCAGTAAGTTGATAGTGTTAACTTAAACTTCTAACGTAATTGCGCGTCTCTTTTAAATAATTAGATTCATCACCGTATTCCAAACTGACCCAAATACGTTCTCTAATTGTTACCGGTATATATAATGAACGTGCGCGTTTTCTAGAAATGATTTTTAGTATATTTACAGTGGATTTTGATGGTATGATGAAATCGATATGATTTTTAGTGTTGTCTGGAGTTGAAACAGTGATGTTCGAAATTCAGATCTGAGCTCAGTTGGTTTTAGAAACTAGACACAAGAGATGAATAATATGCAATCACTTTATTATCAGTTATTTATACTGGGTGTAGAACTTGTTAACGTTGAGTCACGAAGTCACGAAGAATGTTTTATCTAAGTCGTTCGGGTCTTCGAAAATCATCCTTGTTCTGAGATCGTTTAAGAAGGTAAGGTCAAAACTGAATCAATAGAATTTATAGCGGATGACGCGGTCATTGATGTTACGACAAATAAAACACAGTTCATTAGACAAGTTGGTTCCGATAATTCACTCTAGAAAAGCAGAAGTAACCAAGAAATATTGTCGAATGTTTCATGAGATTGTGCAATCCAAGTGAGCGCACTCATATTATTCACTTGATGGATGTAGATTAACGAAATTGATGTTGATACTGAATAGTTGTTTTGTTCGGGTTTAGGTATACCTGCTAGCGGATCACTTGAATGTTTCTCTAAATACAGTTGCATTCTCTCTCTAAAAATCATTTATTGTGAACAATTGTTTTCCTACTGGAAATTTATTTGTATCATTTCTTTCCTACTTTATCTCAGTGATCCGAATTTGACATCAGCTTTCAAGTGCAAGTTTTGAATTTCAATGGATGCATATGATATCGATTGTACTAATTGTAGTCTTGTAGAACCCTTTTTGCCTCTTGTTGTTTTCGTCGTATCTTTCAGACGCCTGTGACTAAATTTACATTTGTTCGTTCTAGACCGTCAATATTTTCGTCGCCTCTTTTTGATACCGGTATTAATATCGTAAAATTGAATGCATTGATCCATGACATAGATTATTGTACGTACGGTAACGAGCACAGATAATTATTTATGAAGAATCAACCTTGACATTCCTGATACCTGATCAATACATATTTTTATCTTTACCTCAATGCTTTTAATGAATTCGAGGTTCCATCTACACGATCGACGGAATCATCAATCGAACAGAGTTCTGTAAAAGCCGGTCAAGCGACATGACAACAATCTATAAAATAAGGTCTATCGTACAAATACGAGAAATATCTTCCTCCAAAATGTTGTCATGTCGCTTGACCGGCTTTTACAGAACTCTGTTCAATTTTTCCTATTTTGCGGGAATCAGAAAACCTGGAAGGAAACTTAAAAAATTTAGTTTATTTTGGCTTCTGGTTTACAAAGGTTTAATGGTTTAATCAACACGAGGCAATCGCGACAGCACCGGAGGAGTGACGGTACTTCGGTTTTTTCACTGTTCCGCGAGTGAGCAAGGGTTTTTGTATTTTTCCTGCTTTTCGTAGTCGTTCAAAATTTCAAATTATTCGTTCATTTGTTTTGTAGATCCTCTATTTGTACATTTCAGACTTAGAATATTTTCCAATATGTTTTTATCGAAAAAAACAACCAAGTATGAAAATATTTTTGAACTTTGAATATTTTCCAAGATGTTTTTGTCAAAAAATCATCCAAGTATGAAATTATGTTCGGACATAGAATACTTTCCAAGATGTTTTGATTGAAAAGGCGACCAAGTATTAAAATATTTTCAGACTTGGTTCTTTTCTCAATAAAAACATCTTGGAAAATATTCAAAGTTCAAAAATATTTTCATACTTTGTTGTTTTTTCAATAAAAACATGAAAATATTCTAAGTCCAAAAATATTTTCATACTTGGATGGTTTCTTGAAAAAACATCTTTGCAAATATTTCAAGTCCAAAAATATTTTCATACTTGGTTGATTTTTTGACAAAAACATCTTTGAAAATATTCCAAGTTCAAAAATATTTTCATACTTGCGGTTGTTTTTTCGATAAAAACATATTGGAAAATATTCAAAGTTCAAAAATATTTTCATACTTTGTTGTTTTTTCAATTAAAACATCTAAGTCCGAAAATATTTTCATACTCGGATGATTTTTTGACAAAAACATCTTGGAAAATATTCAAAGTTCAAAAATATTTTCATACTTCATTGTTTTTTCAATAAAAACATGAAAATATTCCAAGTCCAAAAATATTTTCATACTTGGTTGATTTTTTGACAAAAACATCTTTGAAAATATTCCAAGTTCAAAAATATTTTCATACTTGCGGTTGTTTTTTCGATAAAAACATATTGGAAAATATTCAAAGTTCAAAAATATTTTCATACTTTGTTGTTTTTTCAATAAAAACATGAAAATGTGATGCGCTCCGAGAAAAGGGACCATAAGCCGGCAAAAAAAAACACGTTTTTTTTTTCCCATAGATTACGTTCACCTGGTGACGCAACGGAAAAATACTTTTCAACTAAATTTAATGATGAAAGGTTTGAATTTGCCCCATCCATTTCCATCTTGAAATATAAAAACGATTCTTTTATTCGAGCATACAGATAGCCCCAAAAAAAGTTCGTGAGCCGACTTATGGTCCCTTTTCTCGGTGCGCATCACAAATATATAAGTCCAAAAATATTTTCATACTTTGTTGTTTTTTCAATAAAAACATGAAAATATTCCAAGTCCAAAAATATTTTCATACTTGGATGGTTTTTTGGAAAAAACATCTTTGAAAATATTTCAAGTCCAAAAATGTTTTCATACTTGGTTGATTTTTTGACAAAAACATCTTGGAAAATATTCAAAGTTCAAAAATATTTTCATACTTGGTTGTTTTTTCGATAAAAACATATTGGAAAATATTCAAAGTTCAAAAATATTTTCATTCTCGAATGATTTTTTGACAAAAACATCTTGGAAAATATTCAAAGTTCAAAAATATTTTCATACTTTGTTGTTTTTTCAATAAAAACATGAAAATATTCCAAGTCCAAAAATATTTTCATACTTGGATGGTTTTTTGGAAAAAACATCTTTGAAAATATTTCAAGTCCAAAAATATTTTCATACTTGGTTGTTTTTTCGATAAAAACATATTGGAAAATATTCCAAGGCTGAAATGTACAAATAGACGATCTACAAAACCAATGAACGAATAATTTGAACGACAACAAAAGGCAGGAAAAAAAAAAACCCTTGCTCACTCGCGGAACAATGAAAAAATTTTAAGTCCCGTCACTCCTCCGGTGCTGTCGCGATTGCCTCGTTAATCAACTTCTCTCTTATCAATGAAGATTTAACTCAATTTGGCTTTTGGCTTTCAGATCTGCCGTACAAAGTTAAATTAATGTACATCCAAATCGACGATCAGGCAGACTGTGTCTTTTGGATGATTGGTGCAAGTGTGTGAATCATAATAACACACTACTATTACTTCGTTGATGGGATAACAGGAAAAAATTCAGATCTAGGAAATTGGAGCTCTGTTTCACGTGGGATGAACACTCTGCCGTACGAAGTTAAATTGACGTGTATACAGATAACGAATACGATAAAAAAAGGCCATATCAAGTACACCCATAACCTCTTTTCCTCGTATCCATTATCTGCATGTACGTGAATTGAACTTTGTACGGCAGCACTCTACTCTGAATAGTGTTGAAGTGAACGTCGTCAAAATTTTAACGTATATCCAAAGTCCAAACCATGACCCAAAAACGCCAATATTGGAAGGAGGGATGCTTGTATCGGAAAACTAGTCGAAAAATCGTCTTAGTAACGCATATATATTTGTGATCTGCGATGAAAAAAGGATGCTCATTGCCCACTGACAGGAACACCATTTCTCTGTGATTAGATGTCCCAGGGTGGGGATTGGACCACTTTTTCCACTACAAGCCACTTTTTTTCATTGTAGCCACTTTCAGCCACTGAAAAATCGCCCTTTTTTTACGTTTCTGAGCTAAAAAATGAAATATTTTCAATGATTTTTTTTACGACAAAAATTATACATAATTCCAATAAAAGAATGTGAAGAAAATGAATGAAAAGAATGAAAATTTGAAATGGTTGAATAGGGCCTCGAACAATCAATAAAATGTTATTATCCACAAAAAGAAAGATGGATTGACGATATGTTACTACAAATGCCAACAAACGTCCACTAAAAAATGAATTGATCATATGTACCTAAAATGAATTTAAATTTTCCTGTCAATATTGCGAATGGATTTTTTCATTTTTGTAGTAATTCTTTTTATTTATCAGAATTTTTAACTGAAGGACACTATAAAATAATTTATCTGCTTTGCAGCCGAGAATTCAAATTCCTAGCCACTTTTTAACCCCTTTTACCCACTTTTCCCCCACTTTTTAAAATTGATTGACCACTTTTTCCACGAGGGGGAAAAAAAGTTGATGTCCAATCAGAGAGGAATGGTGTTACTGCCGATGGGCAATGAGCATCCTTTTCTCATCACAGGTCACAATCACATCTCAATTAGCTGTATTAATCTTATTTTAAGATAACGGAACTTCTTTCCGATCGTCGACTTGGATAAACGTCAATTCAACTGTGTACGGCAGAGATGGCTGCAATGATATAAAAATCTGCCGACCTGACGTATAAAGTTAAATTGACATACGTATATGCAAAAACAACGATCACGGAAAAGTATTAAAACGAGTTGGAAAAATTTTGAAAGGAAGTCAGATCGCTATTGTTGTTCTCTAATATCAGTTTTCAATGTAGAATTCAATAATACTCGTAGTAATAATTTCCTTTAACAAGTTCTCGATTCTGAGATACGGCTACAATAAGGTACATTCGATTATGATGGTAGTTGTGTGTGATTACAAAGCTTCATTACTGACACACTTACAATAAATTGCACAGGAAACCTCCCCTCGATGATCTTTGTTTTTACATATATGTCGCAATAATATAGCGTTGTACGGGAGATCTGTTGTTTAATTGCGCGAAGCTTTGACAATGTATTTTGCTTCCGTACTTAGGGGTATCCTATAATGAATAAAAGTTGACAACAAACAACGGGTAATCCAGTGATCAAATCTCAAATACCATTGGTCCATTATTTTGATACCAGATTGCTTGTTGCCAATTTTCGTTCATTGGAGGAGACCTCCAAGTTTAATAGTTCTCTTCATTATTTTAAAGTTATGATAAACTGTTATCAGTCAATGGAATAAAGCGCTAGAGGTATTCTCGGCAAAGTAAAAAAACACAGGAAATGGTGCTCAGTTTTGAAGAAGCGGTGCGACCTAATGCGACTTGATATTATAGTTGCATCGCTTACCTAAAACTGAACATATTTACATTCTTACAAATACCTCTAACGCCTTAATAGACCGATTCCCTGAGACGTCAACATCTTCAATTTTGATTGAATGCTTGTTCTCTGCTGCTGGCTTTGGGGCAGCCATTTTAGAATCCGTAAGAATACACAGGGAACGTTTCAATCATTCACTAATATCCAAAAACAAGAAGTAAGTTATCAATGGAAGCTACATATTAAAATTTCACAGAATTTTTAGATTCTAGATAGAGACCTCTAATACATGAGGAACATCTTGTTTTTAAATATCTGTATATGATCGAATCGTTCGCTGTATATTCTTATGGTAATCAATATTATGTGTAAGATCCCATCAAGCTATAGGATCTTACCTGAGCTAAAAAATAATTACCTGTCAAAATACCCGAACAGCCTGCTCTTGGTGGGTGGAACCGACTTCAAGACACCTTCAGCCAATCATCTAGAACTGTAAAAGTTATCGTTGGGTCCTTTCCCTCTCTGCCAAACATTTACTGTACATTAAATCCATAGCGACCAAGTAGACTCTTATCAGACCATTAGTTAAATTCTAGTCATTATCTTTATACTGTATGTTGTTCCAATAGGATAGACGAAGTTTCGTCGTCATTCGGGTCATAAAATTATTTCTCACCAAACGTGTAGAGTTGGAAACAAATACAAAACAATATTTACACATGATTGGCTCAATAATCGTAATATCGATAATAAGTATGGGTACTTTGACTGTGACGTTTTTGAGGAATCGGTCTATTGGAAAAGGAAAGTTTGAAGATGAGCGATGACGTAACGACTAAATATAGCGATCCATGTGTTCACACGTGTTTATAGAGACTTAGTCTTGAGGCTCGTTGGGCGTTTGAGGTTAGTAGGCAGATACCAAAGTCATCCGCAAAGAGGCGTTTGGTAAGGGGAGAGCTGACGCCATTTGTCAGATTATTTATTGTGATTAGGAAGAAAAGAACCTTTCATACTTCTCCCCGGGAGACACCGTTTTGGATGGGTTTAGTGGGATGAATATTAGTTTTGAATTCTAACCGTTAGAGAACTGTCATGGAGAAAGGATTGAAGGAGTTCAGATAAATTGCCTCGAATATTTTGGAGAAGATATAGTGACGCCTCACGCGGCAAACGCTTTGTGGATGTCGAAGAAAATTGTGTAGAGTTTTGAGTTTGATAGGAGGGCTTCTTCATTTTAAAGGTCTAAGTTAGATCATTTACTTATTGAATAGGTACGACTTGTAATTTTGTAGAAAAACACTTCTGTTCATCGCAGGGGGCACAGATAAGAAATCAATGATGTGAGACGAAACACCGAGAAAATTTATCTGCGTTATCACCAAGCTTGAAAGAATATTTGAAAATTGAGGGGTGGCGTTGAAGTGACAGAAGGAAACAATGTACAAAAAGTTCATGAATTGGTTTGAAGAAAATACAGATTGGTAATTCCTTCTTGCCATTGAAATAATAGAAGCAGGAGAAAAATTTGAGAAAGAAGAGAGTTGAAAAAAACGTCGAAGAAAATGAAATAACGTTAAATTTTCAACTTTGATCTGTATTTTCTGAAGAGAAACCTGTTTTATGGAACGTTGTTCAAGAAAAAAATACTGTCCGTCCTTTAAACAAATGAGGGCTCTGACCTACTTTTTGCACACGGATAAATTTCTGTTATCCAGCTAGATATCTGAGGAGGGGAGAGCTTGAAAAAAATTCAGACTTTTGATCTGTGTAAGTAGAATGAGGAAGCGACTGTGGAAGAGAAATTCCGATCACCAAACCATACGTATGAATTTATTGTGAGAGACTTGGAAAAATTATGACTTTTGAGCTACTCATTTTCATAATCTAGCTATGTAGATCGGGAGAGGGACCTTGGAAAACTCTGAATTTGAGAGGAAGAGGCTAGGTAAAATTTCTGACCATCGAAAAAGGGACTTGGAAAATTCATTACTTCCGAGTGATATAAGAGAAAATTTCAACTTTCGCGAATGGTCTATGCTAATTGACTAACCAAATACATTATAAAAATTAAAAAATCTCCCATTATACAGTCTCCCTAATGTGATTAATAAGAGAGACCTTGCGGACAACAAAGTGAGCTGCGAGCTCTGTTATAAGAAGTAACGAAGTTTCATTACTGTAATTTTCTTTTTTTTGTTTTCCTTTTCTTAGATGATTGGATAGGAGATCGTGTTACCAGAACTTAAAGATAGTCTGCCATGAACCTCACAAACAGCTCTCTCCCGGTCAATGGGGAAACATCAGCCGCAGCTCAAGTTACCCAGCCCGACACCGATGATGAGTTTCTCGAGGTATCTGTAGAAACAAGTGATGCTGACCCGACTGACCAGGAGGAAACTGCTGGCAAGCAAATTAATGGAGAACTTTCGACGCAAAATCAGACCCATGGTACTGGTGCTGTTGAGAATCATGTCGATCCTATTTGTAACGGTAACAAAACTGAATGTAGTCCAAGTAGAAGAGAATCTCGAGGTGAAGAACAACATGGCTCGTTTGACAGAGTAAAAGAAGGAGTACAAGATCCAAATGATTCTCAACTTGCTCTTAAAACTTTGTACGCTAACTTGAAAGCAGATCGCGAAAAAGAAAACGGCGCAATCATGCCCTTTCCACCACAAACTTTTAAAAAGTTAGAGGAGTTTGCTGACAATGAAGGAAAGTTGTATAAGTGCTCAGTATGCGCTATGCAGTTTGCTCGGCATAGTAGCCTTATGTGGCACGTTCAGTCCCATGGAACGTCTCAAAACTTGAAAGGAAGAAAACCCGACGAAGATAACTCACTTTCCGTCGTGAACTCTAATCAGACTGTTCAAACAGCCTCATCCGATGAACCTATCATAATACGAGGTAATCGCTTTATTTGTGGTCTATGCTACAAAGAATTCGAGTTTTTGAGGTCCGTGAGGTTTCACATTACACGTTGCCATAAGTTTGAAGTTCCAGTTGATCCAGCCCCAGATCTTGACTTGAATACGACAACTTGCAACATTTGTGATAGAGAATTTGAGTCAATTAAAGCTATGAGAGTTCATACTTCTCATGTGCATAATCGAATAGACACTGAGGAACCAAATGAAAATGGCATGTTTAGTTGCTCTATGTGCGAGAAACAGTTTGTGTCAACAAGGGCGAGAAAAGTTCATGTAGCCCATGCTCATAGGTCATCAATACAGCCAATGCAATTGAATGAAAGTAATGCTGTATCAAGTGTTGACCTTCCAAATGAATTTGGTATGTTCGGCTGCAATTTTTGCAGTAAAGAATTCAACTCCGCGACTGCCAGAAAAATTCATGTATCGCACATGCACAGACGGATTGACGACCTAGTTTTAAATTCACTTTCATCCCTAAACATGACTCCCGGAGAGGATGGTCCGTATAATTGTGACTATTGCGATAAAATATTCGATACGGTAAAAGGAAAAAGTGTTCATATATCACACATGCATAAAATTGATTCGCAATCCCATAATAGCACCAGTAATTTAAGCAATACTGTTGTGTCAGCAGACTCGGCAACTGATGAAAATGGTATATTTGGTTGTGATTACTGTGACAAAGAATTTGATTCAGAGAAAGGTAGAAGAGTTCATGTGACGCGATTGCATAAATTCGAAGCACCAGAAGACCCTGCTTCAGATGAAGAGACTGCTGCATTCACTTGTGATTACTGCTTCAGAGAATTTGCGTCCTCAAAAGCTGTGAGCGTTCACGTTTGGCACGCGCACAGATTTGCTTCAAAAATGAAGCAATCTGTTGATTCTTCCGATGAAACATCAATTCCTTACGGAAGTAATGTTTTTGGCTGTGAATTCTGTGACCGGACGTTTGAATCAGCAAAAGCTAGACTAATTCACACGTCTCATGTGCATAAGAAAAGTAGTTTTGCTGAAACTACTCAGAATGACTCAGTAAATTCCACTTTTGGTGAAGAAGGACCGTCAGAATGCGAACTATGTGGCAAAGAATTCAACTCATTAAAAGCTGTTAAAATTCATAAAGCGCATAAGCACCCGTTTGCAAATGCTATATATTATTGTAAACCTTGTAACAAACGGTTTCCGTCACTGAGAGCTCAGAAAGTCCACATGTTACGCATTCATAAGGGACAATCTTGTGATGATTCTACAATGGAGCTGGATAAGGAGGTGTCGGTGTCCAACGGAGAAAGTGTGTTTCCTTGTCATTTATGTGAACGAACATTTTGGAATAAAAAGGGTTTGAGTCGTCACATCGGGTACCACACAAGTACGCAGCAGTTATTATCAAAACTCAGTGATACCTGTAAAGATGTTCTTTTAGCACCAATGGATGATAGTACAACTGATGGTACTGACAACAATCTTAATGTATTGTCAGCAGATGAGAATGTAGTTAGTGAATCACTTCAGTGTCCAGTTTGTAATAAGGGTGGCTTTGAATCTCGAAAAGCAGTCAAAATACACTCGTCACGCATGCATTCTGGTATCGAAGTGGAATTTGATGAAGGAGAGGACCGTGATGAACAGAATTTTCCAATTAATTGTGATTATTGCGAGAAGAAGTTTCGCTCTGAGTATGGTAAAAATGTACACAAATTTCGTATGCATAAATTATTGATTAACAAACGGGATTCTTCAGGAAACTCACTTGTTATGGGAAATGAGATACACTTTCCAAATGGTCAAGAACATGATGAACAAGAAAGTTTTGTATTTGAAGACTCTTTGCACCAAAATTCAATCAACAGTGCTGGTCCTACGAGAGTATTTCAGAATGAGTCTGTAAACATGAGTAATGTACCCGAACAGTTTGATTGTTCATATTGTGATAGGTCATTTAATAGCATAAAAGCTCGCTCTGCTCATTTGAAAGTACACATTCGCCATAGTCGCCAGTTCAATGATACTGTTGAGGAGTCAGCGGAGAAAATAATTTGCCAAGTCACTGATGATACTGTTGAAGAACCATTGGAAAAATTGGCAAATGTGGAAATCCTCAATCATGTGAAAGATTGTGCTAGTTCCAGCGTATCAACCCCTGCATCTTTGTCAACTAAACAGTATGTGAATCTACCCATGGAAATAGACCATCAGCAAAGTGATCATGTGATCACCAATACGCAGACAAATAGAATTTACAAAGTCACCCAAGCAAAAGAAAATATCTTCAAATGTAATATTTGCCCAAAAGCGTTCAATAAATCAAAAGCTTTGGCTAACCATTGCAGAATGCACCAATTTCAATGTCAGATATGTTCTAAAACATTTATCAGCATTAAAACTTTGCGGATGCATATGAAAAATCATGGTCGGAGTTACGGAACTCACGTTTCAGTGTTGTCAACAAATGACAAAATAGGAGATCAGTTTGCGCAGAAGGTTGATGTAGCTACAAAGCTGGATGATAAGGTTGTAGCTGAATGTCGGACCAATGCGTCAGCGGTGGGAAACACTGACATCAAAGTGAAAACGGAAGAGCTGAAATGTCCTCACTGTCCTAGATCGTTCAAGAACTTGAAAGCTATAAGTACCCATTCTAGATCGCACAGTGAAAATAAGAATATTTCTACTAATTCTCTATCTATGGTAAATCCCGTTGAGGTGGCGACTGAAAACGACAAATTTCGGTGCTTATATTGTAGGAGATTATTTTCAAACGCCAAAGCCGTTGCGGTACATTCTAGAATACATAGAATGAATGGCCAGCTCAATTATTCTAAAGAGGTCGTACCCACTCCTAATAAAGTGTCGAGTACTGTGAATGAAGTCAAGCAGTTTAAATGTTCAATCTGTTCAAAAACGTTTGATACGGAGAGAGGACTACAATTTCATTCAAATGTACACTCATCACATGCACACAAATGTATGCATTGCGAAAGACTTTTCGATAATGTGAAAGGCTTGGCTGGTCACATGAAAATTCACAAAGGGCAAGATGTTAAGGAAGTCCTAGAAGTGACTTTAGGAAAGGAAGATGAAGTAGAAGAAGAAGAAGCAGAAGATATGAATGAAAGTTGCAATTCATATCCCTGCAAATATTGTGAACGTGTATTTACTACTCTTCGCGGTCTTCGGCGCCACACCTTTATTCATTCAAATGAAATACCACCAGAACCAGATAAACATTTTACATGTCGTTATTGTGGTATGGAATTTGCGAATGGAAAACAATTGGGAGGTCATATGAGACATCACACGCTTATCTTGCAAAAAGACCCCCATGCGTACAATTCAATACTTGTTGACATAGACGGTATTGATGCAGATCTAAATGAAGAAGACCAATTGATATGCGATACTTGCGATGAAGTTTTCGAGTGCAGAGAAGACCTAAGCGAACATGTACGAAGTCACACATTAGATCCTCTGCTATTGATTGAACCTGAGGCAACTCAGAACTCGAGTGTCTTGGACCAACGTGATTCTTTGTCTGCAGGCCCATCGGCGCATACTGGTTATACAATGTGCCATATTTGTAATCAGTTGTTTTCTAGCGGAGAAAATCTAAACGCTCATATGTATAAAAAACATAGATGGGCAAATCGTAAGGCCACCTCTTCTTTGCTTCAGAAAGATTTGTCTACTCCCATTTCCGTTGGTCGAAATCAAAGTACTGCGCTAACATCGAACCGAAAGCGTTCCCTTACTCCTGAAATAATCGATTTAGAGGGTGATTCTATAGAAGATCCTATTTATGTTCCTGGAACAGCCAAATCCAAACGTGTTTGCACGCCCGATCAACATCAACCAGGCGAAACTCAGAGGAATGTATCATCAGCAGGCTCCAAATCAGCGTTTGGTGTACGTAAGAACAGTGAAATATATGCGAAAAATCAACCGAATTTGTCCGCTCAATTTTGGGAATCTTTTCACGAATGTATGTTCTGTAAGAAGCGTTTTAGCGGAAAGTCCAAATATTTGGAGCATGTTCGAACCCATCCCGAATCCCATGAGTATAATGATGAAGACTTGGAAAACTACACTAATACTCAAGACAGCGAAAGTTTCGTGCTGCAGAATCAAGACGGGAACGACGAGCACTTTGTATTTGAACAAAATGAAGAAAAGGATGGCTATCGTTGCACCGAGTGCGAGGAAACCTTTCAGGATAAATTACAGATGCTAATTCACATTTCTTACCACCGAGACAGTAAGTTGCCGAACGGTGAACAGAAGTCGTTGCTCATCAAAGCTGATTCTAGTTTATTGGCTCCTTTCAAATGCAACTTTTGTGGTCAGCGTTTCATCAATAAGAAGTATCGAAACCTTCATTTATGTAAACAGCACCGCAGCGATATATTGCAGTGCGAAATTTGCCAGAAATTGTTCATCTGCAAGGAAACGTTGAAACAACATCACGAGCAGCACGCCCAAGAGAAACGCTATCAATGTGAGTTCTGCGGCGAGTGCTTCGCGTCGAAATCAGTTCTGAAACGACATACGGATATGCAGTGCCAGACGAATGAAATTGTCGAACCCGGAATCGTCGACGAACAAAATACTGAGATCAACACCGACATACCCGCTATTAAGCAAGAACCTCGTCAGGTAATTGAAAATTTTGTCTTTCTCGTAAATTATTTGACTAAAAATTTGAAATTTGATTGATATTGTCTTAGCACTCGGGTTTTTTTTTGGACGTAAATGAGGGGTAAAATATTGGTTTTGAGCGCTTTGTCGAATGTAAACAAGTTATACTCCCCATTTCCTCATCTAAATAAGGGGTCATCGATTCAACTTCTGAATAAATTTTACGCTGTACAATGTACAATTATTTTATTTATTGCGTACGGTATCGTTGTACTCCTGAGAAAATACAAGGAGTAAAGAAGTTTTAACTAGGAACTTTTTCTCACAATATCGAATATCCTAAAAAAAAACTTAGTTTAAGGAAGCAAAATCATTTCATTAATTATTTTCAAACAATTTGTAACCTTAATGCAGGGAAAATCATGGCGGGGGGAAAGTTTTATCAAACATTGTAAGTAAATTAGAAAAATAAAAAAAAAAATCATGTAAAACTTGATAAATTTCTTGATATTGCGATGTCGTTCTGCTTCTCAAGTTTTTACCTTGCTTGTTTTTTTTTCCCCAATTTTGTTTAATTTGATGCGAAACAAATTTGATCTAACGTTCTGACGCGATACATGGAAGGGAGCATTCCCTCTATCATCAAGTACGTAATCTTGTCCATTTCATTCATTCGTTTCCTCTTATTTGTTCCAGATCGAGGATGATTTTGAAGATAACGAATTGGAAACTAACGCACCATCGAGGAACACAATGCTCTCTAGAGAAGAATCGAACTCTATCGAACAAAAGTTCAAACCAGAAAGTGTGGGCATGATGTCGCACGTTTGTGCATGCTGTAACAAGAGATTCGCCTCCGAGGTGGATATGCAAAATCATGAAAATCACCCTCAAAAAATTCTATACTGTTGCGGATTATGCAATTTATTCTTCGTCGACTGTAGAAGCGCGGAAGTGCATAGCAAGATGCATATTATGGAGACCGATCTCGATCTTGATTAGTGAACTAAATGAAATTCTGTGTTTTGATGTAAAATAAGATTATTCACTCGTAGTCTGATACATAATATCGTCCTTCTCTGTGGGAAACTTTTATTAGTTGTACGTTACGTTTATTTTATTTATTGTGTTTAGTTTTTTTTTTTTTACTTGTAATGACGCATACGAGTACTTTATTATATTTGACTTAGTGGTACACTGAATGTATACATTATAAAATACTTAATGTTATGTCTCATAATTAGAGTTAATTTTGTGAATTTTCGTTACCATCATCTATTTTTATTGGTTGCGATTTATTTCTGCGAACAACTGATACGTCGCTGGTTTCGAAAATATATTATATTTTGTTTTTTGTAATAATTATTCAACTTTTGTGTAGACTATATATAAACTATTAATTTTTATCTCTTCTAGACGTATCCATTATGTAATGTAAATTTTTTCGTATCATTTGACTTACTTTTTATTGGGTTTTTCTCAAATTATATTGAGCCCTTGTTGAGGCTTTTAATAGTCGATATTATGATATTTCCAATTAAAGCGGCGCGCCCCTATTGTTGTCTTAATAATTTTTATCTTTTTTCGACGTATCTATTTTAAAACAAATTTTTTGTATTGTTCTTTTATCTTTTTGGATTTTCTTTAATTAATCATTCCCCTTGTATGGGTTGATACTAGTTATTCTATTATAATATTTTCGATTTATTAAACTGTGCGCCTTGCCTTTATTGTTGTTGTTTTATTTATTCGCTAAAATTTCTCAATTTCCAAGTTCTTCCTGCGGTTTATTTCACTTTAGGACAACGTACCAAAAGTAACCAAATCCAGTTTATTAGCACCTTTCAAGATTGGATTCAACGTTTCATTAATGAAAATGTACAAATTCTCGCTCATGTAAAAGCATCGTAGCGATATAACACAATGTGAAATTCGTCAGAAACTATTCAAGCAGGAAAAAGTGAAAATAAGCAGCAATTCAGATTAACGAGATTGGTTTGAGTTTTGGAGCACGTGCTTGGGGCTGTTTTACAGACGTAGTACCAAAGATCGAGGATGAAGGAACTTTCTTGATGGACTACCTTCAAGTTGGAGATGTTTGAAGTTTGTGAAATTAAGCGACCATCAGAAGTACCTAAAAGCCATCCTAATGCTTTATTTCTTCTCTCGAACAACGATAGAGACTCAGGTTTCTTGACGAACAAATAATAGGCTATTGTTCTATGATATCTTCAAGATTTAAAAACTCCAATTTTTTATCTTTCAAGTTTTTGAATTTTTGTAGTACCGTAACTTTGAATGACGTAGCCTGAGGTGATTTGATATTGTTGTTGAAATACTTTGTAATTCTATACCTACCTACGTTTATAAAAGAGCTGAGGAATGCTACAATTTGTTGAAATCAGTATCAAATTGCTGTTCAAAAGAATGTTTTGAATTGAAGGAATTATATTTGATGGAAGTATAACTCGCTCTTTTTGATCCAAGAAAAAAAAACGCTCGGAAACTTCTTCATTTTTCTGAAAATCTGTTCCGATCATTGTGTAGAAATTGTGCAATAATATCTTCGAGACGTCGAATAAGGTCACAGTTTTTAAAGAATATTGGCTACTAAAACCAATCATTTTTATGAATTTTTCCGAAAATTATTAGATTTTATTAAAATTTTTCTGGAAGTATCAAACGCACAGAAATTTTTCCCATTCATTATCATTATTAAGTATTATTATTTTGATTCTTTATTTTTCTTTTTCAAACCTTTCTGATTTTAATGTTTCCTTTAAATAAAAAGTGCCTGGTGTGTACAAAAAAGAAGAAAAAAAAATTGATAAGAAACATCAGAAAATATGATACTCGGTAGAAAAACTCAAAATTTTGGCATTAAACTCAGAGTTGAATCCTCTCGAGTAATTTTGTATCAAAATTATGACTCATACTTTGGATAAGACAGTTACCTGGGTGTGGGGAAGCAATATCAAGCTGCATAGTTATGGTTACTAAAACCTGTAAATATTTTATTTTGTGGAAAAAATTTGATAGCAAATCATTCCACTATGAAAGAATTCGAAGCAATATTCATTTATAATTGGTGTAGACGCTATATGAAAATTTGTAGAAAAAATGAAAAATAATTCTCAATACGTTGGGTCGTTACAAATATACTTATTCATCTATTGATCTCGATCTGTTTAAATTGTTCAATTTTTCTGACAGATGAAGAAGAAATTGGTAAAAAAAAAAAAAAAAAAAAGCGTTTGAAAATAACTTTTTCAACAAATACCTTCTTACAAGAGTCGTCGGATGAATAGCGCTTATCAATGCTATGTTATTATTTTTATAAGTTCTATAGACTCGAGTTGATTATGAGTTACGATTCAATTTCAGTCTTGATCCCGATATTCTTGGTATTAGTCGCTTTTTAATTGCTTTACGCAATGGGATTCGAATCTTCTGAACTGAAACTGATAAAATTTGTTTTCTCTTATTCAAAAATAGATGCAAAACTTCTAACAAAGAACGCGTTTTTTATTGAATTTGCATTAATTATTTCTCTTTCCGAATACGTTCTACGCAGACGAAATTTTTCCATACGATGCATTATTGCAGGGTTTATAATACCGAGACATTATGAGCACGCAAAAAAGAACTTTAACAATAATTTTTAATTCAATTATTTTTCTGCGCTCTTATAGTCGCGTTCGAGAGTGATTTAAAATATCCAAGGAACGAACTTAATGTTATTATAACGGATCGTATACTCGTACGAAACGCTTGTACGGCCTCTCTTTTTCACAAGCCATTACTTCTAAATACCGCAACATTATAAACATCCATTTACTTTTACCTCCTTGTACCAGCACAATCGAAAAATATTTTTAAGAGAAATTCTACCATCGTTGGTTATCATTGTTTTCCGTGGATTTTTTTTTTTTTTTGCTACTGCACATTCTTGTATAAAATATTCTTTTATCATTTTACCCAGTAATGAGAATACGATGTCGCCTCCTTGAAAATGGTTTTAGGAACTAGGAGAAGATACATTTTATTCGTGTACGTATACGCATTAAAAATGTGCATGAGTTTACATTGGTATCTCACGATCTAATTTATATTCATTAAGAACATTTTTTGAAGTCACGTGGAATAATTTCGAGATTTTATTACCATGCTGTCGAAAAATATCACTCCTGGTTGTAACTTTGTACTCATGTTGGGGATACTTATTTTAGACTTGACAAGAGGAATAATTTTCCATGAAGGCCTACATCTAAGTACACATTTTTGCGGTTAGAAAGTCGAACAGAAGAGCCAAAGCCTCCTATAGTTAGAAGCCATGAACGTAAAATTGGCAACTGCACAACCGTGGGCCGACTTTTACATTGCTCTTATGGGGAGAAACTCTTTGAGCGTCTGTTTCTTAAGAAAATATTAAGTTTTTGAAAAAATCGAAAAGAACAAAAGTTGTAGCTTGTGAAATTTCCTTTAAATAAGGGTCAACTCGATTTTTTCATGAGAGAGGTGTTTTACATGTAAATGCGTGGGCCGAATGCGGTGTTGCCTTTCTACGTTCATGGCTTCTAACTATAGGAGGCTTTGGAAGAACTATATTCCCAAACTTGAGAAGAGCTAGTCAGGTTTAAAAGTTTGAATGCAACATTAGGGAGCCCGAGGATGGCATCTCTTAACAAGAAGCCGAATATTAGGCTATACAGCCTTCTAGAAAAAAAGGAAGAGAAGTCTGCCTTTTCCAAACACCTCATAATGTCAAGCTTAGTCAGTCTCTCTCAGTGGAGAATAATGTCAAACCCCTTCCTTGCTTACATTGGTGAGAATACCTATAGCGTCTTAGGGATAGTTTTAAAGACACTAATCTATACACCCGGGTACAGTAAACCGCCATTTTTGTACTCGTACTTAGAAATTAAAATGAGAAGACCGCATGAGTGGTTTTTCAAAAACCAATGCCGCCTATTGAATTAAATGTGAGGATGTACGCCCTTTTCAGGTTTTTTGCGGATGAGAACATGATTTTTAGATGTTTCAGTTCATTGCCGATCTTTTTTTTCTTATTTTTTTTTGTGTGGAACTTTTACCCATCTCCGTAGAAAGAGCCTCCGTCATCTCTTTTTCTCTCGTTTCCTCTGAATTCAATATTTAACAGATTGACAATGTATTATTGCATCTTGAAGAAAAAAAGAGTTGCTCTTTAATTTTTGTTCTTGCACTTTTTTTTATTAAAATTTTTGTTACAAAGTTATATCCACTCAAAACTTCAAATTCGTTTTTCTGTGTTTAATAATTACGTGCAATAGGATAGGCCTACGTACACAGAGTTCAATACATATACACCACGATATACATATTAACGCGTAGGTATACTGGTAGGAAACCCATTTTGCTTTATTTATTTGGACAACAGAGCGTGAATGGCGTATTAGGGCTATAATATAATAGGGCTTTTCCATGTCGGCGCATTGCATACGTATTCTCCTACGTGTTATCAAAATGGTAGTATTTCTAAAGTCCGTTTCATGAAAGAATGCCACAAAATTTTTATACAACCCGCTTAGACCATACAACAGATATAGACCGAGCATCGGCCATATAAGCGTGTACAACGCGTTGAACGGAAGACATGATAAGAAAATAAGGGGGACTGGACCTCAATGAAGGCAACGCGGGTGAACGCGCGGAGCAGTGAAACGCACCGTACACCCGCGCCGCTCATCAAACTTGTAAACAAGGTCCAGTCCCCCTTATTTTCTTATGTGTATTCTTATCATGTTCTCCGTTCAAAGATTTATTACTATGCTCGGTCTATCAGCTGCAGTACTGCTATGTAATAAAACATCTCGGACCCGAACAAAATGAATTATCATGATTTGTGAGTTGTAATTATTTTAATTTTGATCATCTGCCTGTTGTTTTCCGTATCAAATTATTATTACACCTCAATTTCATTGTTCAGTGCTCCTTTATTGCGTCTATATTGCTATTGCCGATGCCGTAATCTAAATCTAATTCAGAAGTACCATCAAGTGACATGGACAGAAATATATTAGTGAGCCACTCAATGCTGGGTTGGTAACTGCTGTGTATTTTGAATCAGAATCACCAATCAGGTTAGAATTATTGACTTTGAAAAATGCTCCAGGTAATAATGATAGCGACTGCAGACTGTTTTACATCGAGCTAAATAATAATATTTTATTTATCTGTAGAATTTACAATTCCTGAATTTAGGTCGACTAGGTACTATTCCTTATTTTCTTTGCATTGTAGTTGAACCGATCATTCGCTCTTTCAATATTGTCATCGCTGACGTTTGATTGCAAGTTGGAGCGCTGTGAGTACGTCATTCAATTTATATGGTGAAGCTACATTTTGTTTCTAAACCCAATTTCACTCCTTAGAATTTCATCAACAATTGTGAAGCAAGTTCTAAGAAGAGTTCAAATAAGCGAGCTTGGAGTCTATACATTGATAAGTGACAATATTTGTAAGTATTATCATGTAATCAATCATAATCTATTGTATATGGAATGAAGTCGTACAATCTTGAACGTTAGTATTCAAATTGTGAGATTGAATTTGGTCTCTGCTGTAAACTGTTGAGAAATAAGAGATGCAAGTCAAAGAGTGGCATAATAATTGCTATCTTCATTACTAGGTAGGTTGTTATGTTCGCCTATGATCGAGCAAATATGAAAATTGTGAGAATGAATAATGGCGGTATGTATAGGCCAACTGAGAAGATGAGTTACAAGTGTGGAATATTTCTACCGATCAGTAGATGAAAAATAGGCTTTTTAGTGGATGACTAAACGTCTACTAGAACTCTAATCGTGATTAACATTTACATTTTTATTCTACACTAATTCTGCACAAATTGCAGATATAATCGATAATTTTGTAGAAAGATGGTCAAAGTCATTCGACTACATATGATTATGTGGACTGCGCTAAGAGGTAAAAAATACAGCTCAACAGCTACAGTGCACAATGAAAGGAGCGACTGTGTTACGTTTATTGCGTCGACGTTATTTCAGAATTTCCAATTTTTTCATTGTTCCTTTTAAAAATTATTTCTCCCTTGGTGGACATACACACAAATTTGAAAATTTGAAAATCTATTAGTAGAAAGTTTCTCGACCTGGTTTGAGTCAGTTCTGAAAATCCTTCTCCGGTTCAGGGCCCGATTAAAGGGGGCCCCACAAAAGTAAGCTCTCTCTAAAATATGGTAATGAGTAAAAAAATCAATAATCTGGAAATCATTATTTGAGCCTTTTTTTCATGAAAATATTGCCTCCCCTCTCTCTCTCTCTCTCTCTCTCTCTCTCTCTCTCTCTCTCTCTCTCTCTCTCTCTCTCTCTCTGGAAGACTTGAGTGTGCTCCTGCCCTGGTTAGATCTTGGCAAGAAATTCAAATTGTGGTATTTGAGTCCTCATTTTATTACAGCGAATAGTAGTGCGACTAAGATTGGTCATTGTACTCTGCAAAGAAGAAATACAATACAGTATCAGTATTATGAACTCGTAAGTAGATAATGGAGGCTATACCGTGCAACAATCGTTCATGATGATATTTTGCTACTATACTACGTATAGTTGTACTTAGCAGATCGAGAATAAAACTCGTCCTAGTGTTGCCTTTTTTTGTATATGTTCGTTATATACCTTCATCCTTTCCTGAAAGTAGGGAAATGAGAACAGCCCGCAATCACCAGTGGTAACCGGCTATTTCCCACAAGAAGTGTAACATGTTGAATATTATTGTCCCCGGCTTTTTGTTCCGCGAATTCCATGCTCAATCTCGTTGACGACTAGATAATTTACTGCACAACATATAAAACAGTCACGTACGGATTCTTGTCATGTAATAATAAATGGGATATAGCTTTCTCAGGTCTTTCATGACGGACAATCCACACATGGTATGATGCGATAAAAATAGGCTGACTTCTTTCGCTTCCTTTTCCAGTAAGTGCGAGTGTTAAGTACTCGTACAGAACACAACAATTAACGGCAGTTTTTAATAGCTTTGTCAAGACGCGACATATCCGTACTCGGATAATATGAAAATACAATTATAACATCTATACTTACCGCTTGTCTTACGGTAGAGCACCATTATGACCATTTATAAAAAGATAAGCTTCTTTCTGCGAGTTACATATATATTTGTGGTTTATTGAATCACCGTTTTGAAAGGCGTGGAGAAAGTGTAGAAATTTCGCGGTACATTTTGTCAAATATTTGGAACCGCGATGGGTATACCTGACGATGTGGGAGATTTCTCTTGAAAGTCTACCAATATCAAAACTTGATACTTGCTGTCTGCTTTTGCGGTCTGTTAGTCTAAGAAATGGCTAGGACAGATCCCGAGGCACTACGTAAGTCGTAATAGATGTGTCGATTTGATACCCTATTCATAAATATTGCTACTGAAGAAATTTTATCCTAGTTTTAGTTGCTCTCCACGCTTGAAACTAAAAATGACGTAGCTCCGCTCATACTATTCAAAAATGATATCAACCTTAATTTCTCAGCATAGTTCTCGATAAAATAATGTGCAAATTATAAGCTGATGGGTTGGTTTTTCGGTTTTTGTTCATCTTGTTACCACATAATTTAGTATAAATACAATTTCTATTACTGTATAACCCTTCTGCCCCTCTCTCAAAGCAATAAAATGTTAAGTAGAAGTTGAAAAAAGGTTAATACTCTCGACGGTACTTTTAACAATAAAAATAAATTTTTCGGCACTGCCGTCGAAATACAAAATTTTTTTTATTATGATTATTTATTTTGAAACCCGACGTTTCGAAGCGACGCGCTTCTTCTTCAGGGGTGAGTTATACTTTAACCCCTGAAGAAGAAGCGCGTCGCTTCGAAACGTCGGGTTTCAAAATGAAAAAAAAAGAAAAAAAAAAATTCTTGTATATCGGCGGCAGTGCCGAAAAATCTCTTTTTATTAATAAAATGTTAGCTAGGTATTATTTTTCTATTTTTGATTGTTTCAGAGTACGTATAAGACTTACTTGAAGTAAGAGTGGTGATATGATTTTGAAGCGTTTGTCAGATCTATTGACTTGACCTGTAGCTGTATATAAAAAATGAAAAAAAATGAAGATTTCCATTTTTTCATTTTTCGACTTGAATTCATTTTCTTTACGAAGAAAGTATCGTCAGAGTTTCCTAATATTTCTGACAAACGGTTATATATTTTATTTATCCGCGCAATATCCATAATATCGCTCGTATATAATTCCATTCTTTTCGTTGTTGAAATCGTGATTAAAAAATTAATCGTTATTGTTGAAAGAATTCCTTCGCTTTAAATAATAAAGAGTTCGTGCACAGTGTGCACACGCTAAATAATGATGAATGAATGTGTACGAGTGAAAAAAAATTCTTGGAGGTCATTTTTCTTTTTATCAACATTTTTGATATTTCATATTTTTGTGGCGCGAAATTCTTTCGGTAATTTTGACCACTTTCGCGTGAAAGGACACATTCCTCATCGAGAGAAAGGTGCGCCGAAAATTGTAACAATGTTATCCGTTAATACAACGGTACTCGTATTTATTTCATTTTTCGCGATTTAAATTGTTTTCATTCTTGATCTTTGGTTCGAAGAGCAGAAAAAGTACTTGAAATTGTACACCACCTTGCACGAGAAAGAAGGAAAAGTTGTGCGAGATAAATTCAGTACGCGCCTTTACTCGACCGAATCTCTCAAGAAAGACAACGAGAGCGCTATTTCCGTTTTGAGAAAAATTTCTCATTCAGAAAGACTGATGTGATATACTTATTTAAACGTATGCATTACCGCTACGAAATTAAACGCATTCATATTTCACGTGGCTGTTGGAAACGAAATTCGACAGAGATTGAAATAAACCTCTCTTGCACCGGACTCCTCTAAATATTAAAAATTGATGGTTTGCGGTATAGGACGAAGATATCCACGCATATATATTAAAAAAGAAAAAAGTTTACCAGCAATTTCGAAAAAAAGTTTAATTGGTTATAAATCTTGTATACATATCGGAGTTTTCTTTTTTTTTCCCCCACTTCTAAAATGAGTTTACATCTACCGAACTGGGCGCTAATAGTATATTCGGATTATGGACGCTAAACGTACTTCAAAATAAAACTCGTTAGAAGAATTATAATCATTCAAAAACTTTCAAGATATATTACCGTACTCGTTCCTTTTTTTTTTTGTTTACTTCCGTAGTTATTTGTTCAGCTCGAGCGTTCTACATAGGTTTATATATTTTCGAGTTAATAGAAATTTGAAACTTTTTCGATCTCGTACGTTAAAGTAGGATAAAAAAAAAATGGGAACAAAAAAAACAAATGTTGAGGAACTTGATAATTACGCGAAATTTTAATACAGACTGGAGAAAAGTTTATTACTTATTTCGTCGTCGCCACACGTTATCGTTGTAGACCTTTTCATTCGCTAGATTAATGCCAAAAAAAAGTTCGTAACAATACAAATAACCCCCTCGCAAGAAGATATTAAAAATAAAATGGTGTCCGTGAACTTTACGACAAAAGTGTTGAACCTTTGATTTCTTCATCTGATGTGCACGCTATAACTATACTGCGTATTAAATTACACGTCTGGCGAAAATTAAATGATTTGTAAACACGAGAGGTTATCGTCTGTCTGGTTGTAATGACATTCAAACGGCTTCTTTTCAGTAGCATTTTTCCTTCATTCTATGAATTGACGCGCGAAAAAGCTGTTCAAGAATTTTGAACTTACTCTAATGTAACTTTCGGGTATCCATTTTGTTGTATCACGAGTCGTTGTAGTCCCTTTAACCCTTGTACATGAACTCGCTCAAACTCGGTATGTAAATTTTCGAGAAAGTACGTAGGCTAATAACTATCACAATCATTCTAAAGACGAAATTTGAAATAAGGTTGGCCCTAAGCAATTAAACTTTTGCTATAGTTATAGGCTCTGAATCTTACGTGCAGCGTAGAACTTTTGTTCGAGAAAGTATAGGTGGGGCGATAGGGTAATTAGCTTGAGACCTCATTCTGTTAAAATGAATAACTAATTCTGAGAAAATTACGCTTCACCTGAAACATCGTTCTCGTGGGGTAGGATGGATAATACAAAATAGATGCAAATAACATCCAATTATCTCAATCGACTGGTCAGTGAAATACAAAACAAAGTTTTTAGTACCCTAAGTTTATATTTTATATTCACTCAAGTTGAATTATCGCTAATTTTGTTTGTATTTGCTAAATGTAAGCACCTGTTGCGATAGGCAGAAGAAGGCGGGAACGCGCAGGGGGGACGAGAATAGGATTTCGACGAGAAATAATATTTATTTAGTTTTCATAAGAGAAAAAGCTCAATTCGTTCGCTGCTCGTTGGGTCTCGTTTATTAAATAAACTAGACCTACTAACAGATTAGGTAAGCAGAGATGGTTTTTCATGGAAAGTTTTCCGATTTCGTGACTTCATTAATCGATTTTGATGAGCAATTTAGATGAATTAACTAAACGTAATGATTAGGTATTTAATTCCTAGTCCAGTTATTACAGCTCATATACGTGTGTTTATTTCAATTAATTCGTGGGTCAAGTTTTTTTTGGGGGGTCAGTATCTGGACGAAACATCTCATCAGCAAGCAATACTACGTGAAGACATTGAATTACCAAGGAAATTTTATTATTAAGTAATTATACTCGCTGCGCATATTGTCAATCAGTACGATCTGAAGTACAGTCTACTAACCTTCATCTTCATTATTACTACCTACGAACATTTTGGTCACAATCATCCGCATGTAGGAGACAAATAAAATTTTAATAGTTTTGGCACTGCCTCTCACAAATTTTTTCAAAAGAACACAGACCGACGGCGAAGGTCTGTATTTCCAGCTTGGGTAGCTTCCCGTTGTTTGTGGATGATGGCGTGGCGGTCGTGTCACTCCTTCGGGCGATTCCGACAATTAATGAATCTCGCAATTTCCGCAGCGTTGTAAGGAGGGTGAGGCGTTTTTCCATTGTGAGATACTGTTGTTCGGGTCCGAGTTGAGCATTCTGAGATAGGCGCAAAGAAACTAATTGTATCTTGTTATGGAGATCTTCCACTTCTTGGAGTGCGCATTTCGAGACTTCTGTTGCAATGCGAGGGAGCCGTTGACTACTATAGACGCGATTCAGGTCAGATTCCAGAATTTGCCGTTCGAAGGAGATGGTGGAAAATTCGCCATCGCCTCCAGAAGGAGAAGTGTTTGTATCAATTAGGCTGCGAGATTTTGGAATCGGCTATCGTCCATTAAAAGCTCTTCTTCTTCTCGACCAATGTTGTCGTTGTTATTGTCTGTATCCATGGGTAGGATAGGTTCGTTATTCATATTATTATTGTGATAAAATCCGGTTTGGAGAACCAAAATGTTCGTAGTAATGATGAAGATAAAGGTTAGTAGATTGTATTTCAGATCGTACTGATTGACAGTATTAGTTTCAGATCTGGTTAGGAATAACATATCATAAATCTTTTCTCCCCTGTGGCCTGCTTCAACCACCATTTGAAGAAATATGCCCCCTTTTTCAGTACTATTTGAATATTATTTTTTTCTTTTGTTTTTAACAAGCACTAGCTTCACATAGGGCTTTTGACTCGGCGTTAGAATTTAATTATAGTGTGTAGTCAGAAACGGGTACGTACGTGTTATCAGTAATTTTCGGAAGAGAGATAGCGTGTTTAGTGGCTAGATCGAGGGTAGTGATGCACGGAACCCGAGAGCCGTTAGCTGTAATAATGATTCATTTCATTCGAATCTCCGCTCCCGTGCTTATCGCGATTCGCGGCTGGCTTATCATAGAGTTGAGAGTTCGATTTTTTGGATGAATTTTTTCTGGAACACCGCACCGGCTTCTTTGTTTATGGTTAGCCTTAGCGGAAAGTAATGGAAAATGTCGGAAAAATATCTTTGTCAGTTTTGTTAATTTTTCGATCTAAATTGGTAGAATGGAGTACAAAATTCGAAAGGTTGATTAAGAAAATTTGTCCAAACGGGATGCGAATGCCGAGTTGGCTGAGACACAGTGATAAAAAACATCTTTCACTAGAGCGCTGTTCAAGTATGTTACCAAATTTTTGGTTTTCAGCGCCGAAAGTCACGCGTTTTCTGGCCAAAAAATCCAATCTCTATTCACAGGGAACCCGTTTTATCGTCGAAAATTTCCAAGTCCCCCTCCTATCATATATAGCTCAGAGCCTGAAAGATAGCCCCTTCAAATGACTAGATATGCAATGCTTCATATACTAATTGACTTGGCCCCTTCAATGAGCATCATATGCAACGCTTCAAACACCATAAGACTCAGAACGTTCTGCCAAGGTATTCCAAGTCCCCCTCCTACACTGAGAAAAATTTTGGTGATACTTTTAACTAAAAAACATAGTAAAGCCGGTCCAGTCGAAGATTATGGTTATAACGACTGAAAAATATAGTTATACTTACGAGAAAAAGTAGTGAATAAAACTAAATATTACTGAAATTGCTCAGTTGTTTTTACTAAGAAATCGTGACTGGACCGGCTTTACTATGTTCTTAGTCAAATTTACTATAGTTTTTTCTCCGTGTATCATATATAGCTTGGGGGTCGGAATTTTAAGTTCCTCCTATTATATATAGCTCCAAAGTCCGGGTTTGTGACGTCACAATCTGATGACGTCATAGATCTGGTACTTCAACATTTGTCAGGTCCCACGTGCCCCATAAAACAGGTTCCCTGCCACCCCTCGTTCAACTCCATTAAGGAACCTGTGAGTTATTTGTTCGTATCTGGTCAAATATGAGGTGTGAGAACACGCATTCTAGCTTGGAAAGTGCTGAAGAAAATATAGGTACCCATTCATTATAATAATACCATTTTATTTAAAATTGGAAAATACAAGACAACAGAGAGAAATTGAGCAGCTTGCCTTCTTAGTTTGTTTTGTGTTTCTCTCTCGACGTCGTTTTATAATTATGGGAATTTGACTTGCATTACTTAGAGTTGGTTAATAATCCTTCTAGTCCATGGGCCATATAAAAATGCGGTACCATTCGGGGGGACGAAGCGATATTTTGAGATATGTTAGTAGGGGTGATACTTGATATAAAAACGGATGATAGACATCTGAGAAGAGCCGCTTTCCAAAATGGCAGATCGGTCTTCTGGTAAAAGGCGAATAACTCATATTGTGTGAGTCAAATTTTTTACTTTTCTTTTTGAATAAAAGAAAATAAGGCTCCGAATAACATATTCAACTTCCCGTCCCTTACATCCTAATAAATTTTCTGTGGCACGTTCTAGCTCCCTAAAATCAATGTTTTGCAAATATCTTGAAAAATTGGGCATCAATCATGAAAAGTTACAGATAAAAAATATTCCTCGTGAAATTTGTTATAAAAACTACCATACAAACTTCGCTATCAGCTTAAAAAGTTCGTCAAAAGTTGAGAACTTTGGGAAAAAGTCAATTTTTCAGCAATAAATATCTAGAAAATCGAACACAAATGAAATAAAATTTCAAAAAAAAACTTATTATTGAAAAATTTTAACTGCAAAATAGATTACCTAAACTTTCTTTTAAAGTTTGTCAAAAGTTCTGAACTTTTGAAAGGAAATCGATTGTTGTCAAATATTACAAGAAAATAAGCTAGGCCTATTCTATAATAAGGAGTTCCAAACAAAAAATATTTTTCATGAAATTCCTTTCATCAGAGACCATCTGAACTTTATTGTCAGTCTAGTTATAATCTTGAAAAGCTTCTAAAAGTTGTGAGCATCCGAAAAACCGATTCATTGTAAATATTTTGGAGAACTGAGGTTCAATAAGAAAAACTTTCAAACAAAAAATATTCCTTTTGCAATTGTCTGTGAAATAGACTACTTAAACTTCCTCTTAAAAATTGTCGGAAATTCTGAGGGTTTGGAAGAAAAGTGATTGTTTCCAAATATCCTCCAAACTAGAGCTTTAATGAAGAAAAGTTTTAACCCAAAAGTGATTCTCACAAAATTCACTACATGTTTATTGTAAAGCTAATGGTCATCATGAAAAGTGTATTGTGAGCTTCAACATTGAAAAAAAATCTGTAGGAATCACATTGAATACTTTTATTTATTTATTTAAAGTATGTATTCTTATTGGTAAGTGATGCCGATAACAGTTGAGTGGCCTAGTTGCAGTCAGAGGAATAAAATCTTGATGAGGAATTGTACCTAATTTGCCGTTTGCCTTCATACGCGTTGATGTTGCTGTACAAAATTAAAATAATATTCAAGTTGTTCATCCGCACATGGCGCTAAATCTCTTAAAACCACACAAAATAGGTTTTTTGAATATCTGCTAATTATTTATCAATCATTTAATGCAATGAAATGATTCATTGCAAATTATTTCGAATTATTTATTCTAGAACACAATGTGAAAATATAAAATATTTAAAAAAAGAATCCGGTGTTGCTCATGAAGTTGATTGAATTGAGTTTATCATAACTGAACCACAAAGAAAAAAACAAGAGTTTGAATTGAAAAAACTCTGTTTACTAAATAAAGTATTAAATAATTTTATAATTAAACATTCTTATGTAAACTCACGGGTAATGGTTCTTTTCGTTCTATCAGCCAACTAAAAACAGATCACTCAATAACCTCAGACCCCCTACTCATCTCCGAAATCCTAGCTAAACATTATACCTCAGTATCCTCCAACACTAACTACGACTCCGACTTTTTAGAATACAAACTCCAACAAGAAAAATTTGATATATCTTTTGATCCTCCTTCAAATGAACCTCTTCCATACAACCTCCCCATCTCCGAAAACGAACTATCGAATACTATAAATAAAAATCTGAGAAACGCCTCCCCCGGACTTGACAACATTCACGCGGCCATGATAAAGAATCTCCATCCAAACTCGCTCACTTATCTTCTTTCTTTATTCAACTCTATTTTTTCACAAAACACCTATCCTGTCTTCTGGAAAACAGTCATCATTCTCCCCATATTGAAACCTGGCTCGGACCCTCTCCTCCCTGCCTCATATCGCCCCATAGCTCTTTCTAGCGTTCTTGGCAAATTATTTCAAAAAATTCTGAACAAAAGACTCTTGTGGTATCTAGAATCCAATAACATCCTCTCCCCCTTCCAATATGGCTTCAGAAAAGGACGAAATACTATACAACCCCTTTATGATCTCCAATCTCAAATCAACGATGTCCCCAGTAACAAATCCTCCCTATACTCTATCTTCTTTGATCTCCAAGAGGCCTTTCCCCGGGTATGGAGACACCTCATCTCTACCGAACTTTACGAAATTGGTCTCCGAGGCCACCTCCCTAACATCCTACAAACTTTTCTCAACGACAGAACCCTTCTAGTAAGAATCAATAACATAACCTCCCCTCCCCTTCCGGTCCAAAATGGAGTCCCTCAAGGAGAAGTCTTCAGTGTCTTACTTTTTCTAGTAGCAATAAATGATATCACCAAATGTGTAAACCCCCCCCCCCCCCCCTCACCCAGCGTCTTTTCGCTGATGACTATAACATCACTATCCGTTCAGCAAATCCGCAAAGAGCCCATAGACTCCTACAGGATACCCTTAACTCAATCACTACATGGACATCTAAAAGAGGATTCAGATTTTCTTCCTCGAAAACCTACTCAGTCATTTTCAAAAAAAGAAATCCTATCCCCTCCTTACCTCCTCTAATTCTACAAAACTTCCAAATCCCATCTCGTAACTACGGCAAACTTCTCGGCTTACATTTTGACCAAAAACTTACCTGGGCCCCCCACATTAAAACCCTCAAAGCCAAATGCACACGCGCTCTAAACATATTAAAATACATATCTCACCCATCTAAAGGCTGCAACAGAAAGTTACTCCTTCTTCTACAAAAGTCTTATTCGCTCAAAATTAGATTATGGTTCCCCGATCTACAACACAGCAAAAAAAACCGTCCTTGCCTTACTCGACCCCATCCAGACATCTTCTCTCAGGATTGCCCTGGGAGCTTATCGCACCAGCCCCAAACTTAGCCTATGTGCAGAAGCCCCAGATTTTCCCCTTCACTTTCGAAGGCTCATCCTAACCTCCAACTTTTTATCCTCTGTAGCACAATTCCCACAACTTCCAATCTTTAACCGAATCTTTCACCACAATCACAACCAATCCTCCACCAAACATATTCGCCTTCAATTCAATCACCTGATCAACAAACCGTTCATAGCACATCCCCTACAACCCATATACACAACCTTCCCCCCTTGGACCTTCCCTCAACCTAAAATACGCCTAGATCTCATAGAAATCCCAAAATCTGACAAACCTGGTTTTACCCAACATATCAACCAACTACTTCAAGAATACCTGACCATTCACTTTGCCTCACCGATGGGTCGAAAACATCTACTAAAGCAGCCTACGCATACTCCATCGACGGGGAAATATCTTCTCATCGCATCCGAAATATAGCCTCTATTTCTACAGCCGAACTGATGGCCATTTTTTCCTGCCTTTCCCACCTCTCTCAACTACCCCCAAACGGTAAATTCATTATTCTCACTGACTCACTTTCTTCACTCCACTCCCTTACAGACGCATACAACTCTAACCCTATAATCCAACGCATCTTCCTCACACTACACACTTTAGAAACAATCAACACTCAAATCATCTTCATATGGATCCCTGGACATACCAATTTCCCCGACCACGACGCAGTTGATCAAGCTGCTAAACAAGCTACCTCCCTCAGTCAAATAACTGATAATTCACCCCTACCAACCCTAGATTACAAAAATTACTATCGTTCTCTCATCACACAATCATGGAACACTCTTTGGGAAAATCAAACAAATAATAAACTTCTCAGTATCAAAAAAAACCCGGTTCCTTGGGTATCCTCCATTCAAAACACAAGAAGAGAAGAAGTAATTCTCTCTCGTCTCAGAATTGGTCACACAAAAATTACTCACGCCCACCTCATCAGTCCCTACATCCTAACCCCTCCCTCATGTCCCCACTGTCAAAAAGACAAATTAACAGTGGAACACTTTTTTTCATGCCCCAGACTTTTACCCCTTCGCTCTTCTTCGGATACCCCCTCTTCTCTCACCCAAGCACTCAAAAACAACCAGGACATCATTTCGAATACCCTACATTACCTAAGACAAACTGACTTTTACGTTCACATCTGAACACATACATCGACTATACCTCTACAACCTTCTACATACACACAATGTAAACTTTTACACACCATTACCTGAAGCAGTTACACTCGACATTATATTCCATCCTCTTATCCTTCCTCACTTTCCGTTACTCTACCAACTTCCTTAAAACCTCCCTTTCTCAAGTGTTATTTATAATATTCATAACTTTTGTAACGCCGAGCCAATAGCCCTCGTGAAGCTCTAGTGCTCGTAAAAATAAAAAAAAAAAAAAAAATTCTTATGTAAAATCTTACAGCAATATCTCCGTATCCTACAAACTCTTATAACCTTACGCTTCCTCATGAGTGATACAATCATTTAGTTGTTCAGTTTTCCATTATATTAGGAACAAACAGCCTCTATTATTGCCTTCTATATAAGTGAATACTATATTGATGCTGTAAGATTTTACATATGAATGTTTGATTACAAAATGATTTAATATTTTGTTTGGTAACTACAGAGTTTTTTTGATTCAAACTCTTGTTTTTTCTTTTTAGTTCACTTATGATGAAGTCAATTCAATCAACTTCATGAGCAACAACTGAGTGTTTTTTTTTCTCTAATATTTAATTTGAATTATTTTTAGTTAAAAATATGTATGATGCAAACGGTGTGTCCCAAAACATTTTTTTGTTAATAAATTATAATAATTGGACTGATAAAAAGAAGGAAACGCTCAATTGGTTTTATCAAAAAAAAAAAAAAAAAAAATTTCGGGCATAGCCAAATAAATGAAGATCATGTTCCATGTCTTTTATATTTTATCAGTCATCTTGAAATATTTTAGTCTAGGCTTCTACTAGGTCAAGTGTTCGTGAGATATTATTCGTTTACCCCCTTACCTATCTTGGCGTCGTATAAGTCTTGTATTCTCGGTTGGTATTGGGTCGATTTATATGAAATTGAGAATAATTGAAGTTTTATATTTGCTGTATGGAATAGGGTTATTTTTTTGATAATCGGATTGATAGAATTAGAGATTTTTCGATTTTAATTTAGAAAAATTCGGAGCGGGGTAAGTTGAACGTCAGTTCGTTAACCATCCGGCGTTAAAGGAATGAATGTTGCTATGGAAAATGACGAGTGTTACTGACTTGTGCGCGAAAAGTGTTTCTTTCTCAGAAGGGGAGGGGGTTGTAAGTTGTGTATTATCAGTACACGAGATTGAATAAAAAATAATGGTTGGCAAGTTTTGAAAATGAATTTCTATCGGAAAACGACGTCATTATTGTCGTTATTAACGAAAACGACTATCAGTGAAATATAATGTAGGCCAGCCAATAATGAACAAAATGGAAACTAAAAGAAATAGAGATGTACAAAAATAAGATACAAAAGTCGGTTTTGCTTTCGCGCTGCGAAGGCTTTTTTGAGGTATCACCTTTCGTGGGGTGAACTCGCGGGTGCGTAATTTCTTGGTGACACCAGTGCCGGTGAACGCTGTCAATGAAGGATCCACGGAGTTGTTTAATCTGCGCGAAAGTCTCATCACTTATGAAGACCCGGTCGCGAGTGTGCTGCAGATTCCGAAGGATGCAAGAATTTGTATAGTAATGGAGGCATTATGACTGCATCAAATTCAAACGAAAGGAAACGCGAATGCTACTTCTATGGCGACAACGCGCAAACTTTGTATTGCTGTCGAAAATTCCTCAGCTTATCGACCGAAGCCAGGAAACAATTTGTAAGAAAACAACGTTTATGTCCAGAATACTTCGAAGCCATCCAATTCTCTCACATTTTCACAAATGGACATTTCCGGAAAGAATCATCGCCCATCAATCGAGCCTCGATAGCTTCCTGTACCACCGATCACATTTGGCTTCTCGGATTCAACTAATGCTCCAAAATGTCGCTGATTAATAAAATATTGTAAGAACTGCAATAAAGTTTTTTATTGCAATGATATTTTTAGAAGAATACTGTCTCCGTCTTGATGTCGTTCATTTCCAAGGAAATGTAAATTAAAATCGTTGATCGTCGTGATTTGTCACACATTACGTACAAAAATGTAGAAGCTTATAAGAGAAATGCCGAAAGAGAATTCAAGTCTCCTATGAGAAATATGAGGTGTCGCATTTATATGAGAAATATTTTGAGGTATCACCTTTCGTGGGGCGAACGAGCGGAGCGACCTTTTGTATATTTTGAGGTATCACCGTTCGCCCCCTGTCTCGCTGTTCTATTGGAATGGTGTGAGAAAATTCAAGTCTTCTATGAGAAATATGAGGTATCGCCTTTATGAGAAATATTTTGAGGTATCACCTTTCGTGAGGCGAACTCGCGGTTATTTGATTATTTATTTATTTAATTATTTAAGCACACGGGGTGTACTCGCAAATTTCTGAATCACCCACGGGGTAGAGATGTGCACGGACGCACGCTTGCACGGACGCACAGACTCTCGGACTAATTATTTAATTATTTAAATTATTTAATTATTTAATTGAAGCCTTCTTATCAAGAAGGGCGTATCTCGAAAAAACGCGTTTTGAGAAAAACGATCGCTGGTACGAAGCGTAGAGAAATCAGAATGCGAAGAAGTGTGGTCAGTGCACAGGCGGCATCGATCATCTTTCAATCCCCCCCTATTACCTGTCCAAAGAGCGTAATTTAAGAAATTCGTTTACCCCTTACCTATCTTGCCGTCGTATAAGTCTTCTATGAGAAATACGAGGTAATGGTATGTGACAATTCAAGTCTAGGGGAGTTGGAAAAATTTCGACTATCCAGCCTTTATTTATTTAATTATTTAATCATTCAATTATTTAATTATTGAATATTATTTATTTATTTATTTATTTATTTATTTATTTATTTATTTATTTATTATTAATTCTTGTACTAGGTCAAGTGTTCGTGAGATATTATTCGTTTACCCCTTTACCTATCTTGGCGTCGTATAAGTCTTGTATAAGAAATATTTTGAGGTAATTATGGGTGTTCTATATTTTGAGGTATCAACTTTCGGTGGAGCGAACGAGCGATCTCGCTGTTGTATTGGAATGGTATGAGAAAATTCAAGTCTTTTTTGAGAAATATGAGGTAGCGCGAACTCGCTCCGCTCGTTCGCCCCCTGTCTCGCTGTTGTATTGGAATGGTATGAGACAATTCAAGTCTAGGGGACTTGGAAAAATTTCGACTATCCAGCCATATATGATAGGAAGAGGGACTTGGAAAACTTTACCTATCTTGACGTCGAATAAGTCTTCTATGAGAAATATGAGGTAGCGCGAACTCGCTCCGCTCGTTCTCCCCCTGTCTCGCTGTTGTATTGGAATGGTGTGAGACAATTCAAGTCTAGGGGACTTGGAAAAATTTCGACTATTCAGCCTTTATTTATTTAATTATTTAATTATTTAATTATTTATTTATTTAATTATTTAATTATTTAATTATTCAATTATTTTATTATTTCATTATTTAATTATTCAATATTATTTATTTATTTATTTATTCATCTAATTATTTATTTATTTATTTATTTATTCATTTATTTATTTATTATTAATTCTTCTACTAGGTCAAGTGTTCGTGAGATATTATTCGTTTACCCCTTTACCTATCTTGGCGTCGTATAAGTCTTGTATGAGAAATATTTTGAGGTAATTATGGGTGTTCTATATTTTGAGGTATCAACTTTCGGTGGGGCGAATGAGTGATCTCGTTGTTGTATTGGAATGGTATGAGAAAATTCAAGTCTTTTTTGAGAAATATGAGGTAGCGCGAACTCGCTCCGCTCGTTCGCCCCCTGTCTCGCTGTTGTATTGGAATGGTATGAGACAATTCAAGTCTAGGGGACTTAGAAAAATTTCGACTATCCAGCCATATATGATAGGAAGAGGGACTTAGAAAATTTTCTAATTATTAATTATATTAATTATTTAATTATTTATTTATTTAATTATTTAATTATTTAATTATTTATTTATTTAATTATTTAATTATTTAATTTTAACAGGGAACCTGTTTTATGGGGGGCTATCTGAGAAATCTGCCGTGCGCCGTGCGCCGTCCGCCGTCCGTCGTCCAGCGAAAAACTTAGAAAAATTTCGACCCTCGAGCCATATACGATAGAAGGGGGACTTAGAAAAATTTCGACTCTCGAGCCATATATGATAGGAGAGGGACTTAGAAGAATTTCGACTCTCGAGCCATATATGATACAAGGGGGACTTAGAAAAATTTCGACTCTCAAGCCATATATGATAGGAGAGGGACTTGGAAGAATTTCGACTCTCGAGCCATATATGATACAAGGGGGACTTAGAAAAATTTCGACTCTCGAGCCATATATGATAGGAGAGGGACTTAGAAAAATTTCGACTCTCGAGCCATATATGATAGGAGAGGGACTTGGAAAAATTTCGACTCTCGAGCTATATATGATAGAAGGGGGACTTAGAAAAATTTCGACTCTCGAGCCATATATGATAGGAGAGGGACTTAGAAAAATTTCGACTCTCGAGCCATATATGATAGGAGAGGGACTTAGAAGAATTTCGACTCTCGAGCCATATATGATACAAGGGGGACTTAGAAAAATTTCGACTCTCAAGCCATATATGATAGGAGAGGGACTTGGAAGAATTTCGACTCTCGAGCCATATATGATAGGAGAGGGACTTAGAAAAATTTCGACTCTCAAGCCATATATGATAGGGACTTAGAAAAATTTCGACTCTCAAGCCATATATGATAGAAGGGGGACTTAGAAAAATTTCGACTCTCGAGCCATATATGATAGGAGAGGGACTTAGAAAAATTTCGACTCTCGAGCTATATATGATAGAAGGGGGACTTAGAAAAATTTAATTATTTAATTATTTATTTATTTAATTATTTAATTATTTATTTATTTAATTATTTATTTATTTAATTATTTATTTATTTAATTATTTAATTATTTATTTATTTATTTATTTATTTATTTATTATATTATTTATTTATTTAATTATTTAATTATTTAATTATTTAATTATTTATTTATTCAATTATTTATTTATTTAATTATTTATTTATTTATTTATTTATTTATTTATTTATTTATTTATTTATTTATTATTTATTATTATTATTACGCGGGGTGTACTCGCGAATTTCTGAATCACCCACTGGGTAGAGATTTCTCTTGACGGGGGGGGGAGGGGGGGGTGTACTCGCGAGTTTCAAAATCGGGGTCTGGCGAGAGAAAAGACATGGAACATGTCAAAAAAAAAAAGGTCTCCAAGTGGTATGGGAAGCGAGATACGAGGGTACCAGATAGAAAAAATAAAGAAAGAAAGATCCGCGGTCAAACACATACCAAGTGATGTCAACACCAGAAAAACTTGTGATTTTCAAGTATGGATGAAAAAGTGACAAAAGTGGTTATTTTCTTTAAAAAGGGCCTAAAAATGACCGAAGCCTAAAAAAGTGACCAAGTCACTCAGAAGTGACAAACTGGACACCCTAGAATAATCGATTTCCTTCCAAAAACTAAGAACTTTCGACAAAGTTTGTATGATAGTTTAGTTAATCTATTTTGCAGTTAGAAATTTTCAATAATAGTTTTTGTTTGACCCAATTTTACTCCACCATATAAAAAAAAAAAAAAAAAAATTTATATTATATCAATAAATATATATTATACACATATAAAAGTAATAATTTGCAAACTATTACTATCACCATATTCGTCGAGCTAATAGCCCGGTTGTGTTGCTTAAATGCTCGTTAAAAAAAAAAAAAAAAAAATTTATTTCATTCGTGTTTGATTTTTTAGATATTTATTGCTGAAAAATTGACTTTTTCCCAAAGTTCCCAACTTTCGACGAACTTTTTAAGCTGATAATTGGACGCATATCAAAGTTTGTATGGTATTTTTTATAACAAATTTCACGAGGAATATTTTTTATCTGTAACTTTTCATGGTTGATGCCCAATTTTTCAATATATTTGCAAAACATTGATTTTTGGGAGCTAGGAAGTTGGATGTATTATTCGGGGCCTTATTTTCTTTTATTTAAAAAAAGAAAAGTCGAAAATTTGACCCACTTAATATGAGTTATTCGCCTTTTACCAGAAGACCGATCCGCCATTTTGGAAAGCATGCTCTTCTCAGATGTCTATCATCGTTTTTTATGTCAAGTATCACCCCCACTAACATATCCCAAAGTGACGCTTTGTCCCCCCACGTGGTACCAAAAACCACTATTTTCTATTATTGCCCATGGACTAATGGAGATACAAAATAATGTTTTAAAAATCTTCTTCAAGGTAGGTACCTAACTCTCGAAACGCATCAATATAAATTTACAGATTCATTTTCTCAGAATTGAAAACGCTTTCATTCAACTTTTCAGAATAGTTGTGCGTTCGAATGTTGAGACGGAGTCAATTTTTAGTTAAATGCAGGTACCTAAAATGATTATTTAGAGGTTTTAATGAAAAAAGAAATAATAATAATAATAAATACGAGTAAAAACTAGGTTAGTACCGTGAGTCTATGTTTTTTAGCACAGTTCGCCCAGTAATTGTAATGAAAAACTACGTACCGGAAGCTGAAAGTACTCGTAATCCTGAAAGTTTCTAACTGAACAAATGGAAATGTTTAAACAATTGACTACTCGATTTTTCATTCACAATGGTCTGATGCTGAGTGAAAGCTACAGTACCGCACAGCGAATAAGAAAAATAAGGTCGTTGTTTACGAGTAAGAACTCAAATGTATTGTATTTTCACGTTAATATCAGTACACGAGTGATTTTTTTCAGGACGGCGGATTCTTTCTAACGGAAATTAAAAATAGGGTTTGTTTGAATGAATTTTTATGTACACAGTGGAAAGCCAGTGGGAGTATAATGATTCTTCTTAAACGAATTCGTTTTCCAGAAAATAAGAATTCTCTAGTCTCAGAGTTGTACCGTTTTTACGTAAATATTTAATCTTCTTCATTTCAGTATTATATTATTCTATAAGGGATGTAAGGTTTTTCGCTAGCTCACAAAACTTTTTACATTCTTTAGCTCACATTATAAGACATTTTGAAATGAACTACCAGCGGGTATTATACCGAGTAGCCATCTTGTTTATTAGGATGTACAAATTATTCATTTTGTGTCATAGTTTTGAATTCACCTTTTTCGAAAAAGATTCTTGACAACCATTTCAAACGAGGCATTTTTTCATCAACGTTTCTATTCTAATGGCAATTCTATTCGACTAGATTCTTCGATATACGGTCGTTCAGAGGAAGGAAAACTCCAGGCAAAGCTCTCGAAAAGAGAAAAAAACAAAACGGAGCGAAAGGAGAGAGACGGAAAATGAATGATGATGAGAAGAAGAAAATGGAAAAATTGTGACTCATTCATGATTTCGCAAATACTCCTCCCGAATTAAGTTGTCCCCTCCTTCTCTTAGATTCTCACTCGTGTATATTATTCGTTCTTCACTTCATTCTCTAAGTACACACAGTAATTTTATTTGTTAGAAGTTTTCCTTTCTTAAATTATTGTCTTTCAGTGATTTGGTCAGAAAATATGTCGATTACTGCTGTGCACGAACTAGGAACTACAACTGGATCTTTAACTATTATTTTTAATAATAAAGTGAAGGACAAGAAAAAATTTACGTTTCAATACGTGTAGAATGTAAATATCGATTTTAGTTCGAGATATTTTATACGAAAATTTACCCACACGACTTCGTGAAAGGCACGATACCATTTTCTCTGAAAAATTTTGCATGTTGTAAAACAATATATGAGCGGATAAAGTCAGAAATGTCACACGCTAACAAACCGTAAGGTTCCACATCGATTTATTCTACCTACAACTTATTCTGTCTTCGGATTATATTTACTGTATCGTGAAGACAATATAACGCTATATCAATACTAATCAGATGAAATAAAGCATATACGTTATCCTTTTTTGAAAGAAAGTATTGATGGAATGGAAAAGTTCTGCTTCGAATAGCACACAACAAAGGATGAAAGGTGAGAATGGAAATTTTATGAAGCAACTTTCACTAAAAATTTCTCGTTTTATTAACTCTGTTGGAGTAGTGCCTTGAATTTTGAATATTTATTGGCTGCGTATGCGTTCAAAATGTTTCTGAAATACGAATGTAGAAGTTATCGGTCAGGGTTTCAAGAATTTTCCGAGTCCCTAAGGGTGATCATGGCGGTTGCAAGTAACGAAAGCTCCTCTTCCCCTTCACAAATGATGCAAATCCGGAAGCCAGTGAGACCAACTTCTTAAAAATGTGAATCTATTTAGATAAAGTATGCTGACCATACTAGTTCGCATACGACGACGCCCCCTTTTCGCTTCGACCTTATGTTCTTCTTTTGAACCTCATTTAGGCAATACCGATGACTTTTCTTTAGTTTTCACTTCCTACAAATATACTTTTTGAACTGGAAAAATTTCTTGGATCATATTTTTATTGACAAATATTATCGAAAATATCAAAAATAGTTCGATTTCCATTTTTAAATTTGTTTTGGCTCCTTCCTTCAAGAAAATAGAAAAAGATATTCATTTGTGAGTGATATTTCAATCATCGAACATAACATTGCCGTTGTAAAGTCTTATAGTTGCTGAAAAATCATCCATTCACCAAATTCATACTGATATACATCTATGAAAACAAACATAGACAAAAACAGAAAAATTGGTTCAAAATTCTAGCGGACCAAATTTTTTGTGATGTCGCATTCACTGATAAAGTAGAATTGTCCCATCTCGTCTGTCTAGACTGTAAACTATTATTCATGAAGAAAGTTTTTGTCTCAAAAAAATTTTGTAATTTTGAAAACAAAAACTAAAGAATCTTTGTAGATCTCCATTTAGATGGAATATATTTTCTAAAGTTGAATGATGAAAATATTGAAATAATAATAAGAACTATATTAATATGATTCATCTAATAAACATGATGAATACTTTGACAAGATATTGTAAACTTTGTTTAAAATCAACTAATCAATCAATTGAGACAATAAAGGTTAGACCTTATTTAAAAAAAGAAACGAGTATAATTATGTTCTCAATGTAAAACCACCCTTTTTAGATTTGTAGATTGTATGGAATTATGATGATAAACTGAAATTTAATTGTTACAAATATAAAGCAGAAACTCAACATTCTAGGAGTAAATTTGGAACACTTCTTTGGTGTACAATATGTGGACACATAATAAAGTAATATTTTTACATCATTTATTAAATTATACAAAATGATATAAAAATGTATGAAAATTCTTAACTTCTTAAATTTATTCTAAAATTGATATAAATTGTATGCAAATTGATATAAAATGTATGAAAATTTTGTTGGAAGATTTTCTTAACTATTTGAGTTATTCAAAAATATCGAAAAGGCTCTTGCAGTAGGTAAATTAACATAGTATGCTAGAATGAATAATTTGAATTTCTTATACCTTTTTATAAGTATTGGAAAGTAGCTCTCACAAGAGAGATTTAGCTTATGGTAAAAATATAGAAAATTGATGCAGAAATGATACAAAAACTCTGAAATTTTTAAGCTGCTCAAAAACAGATAAATATGCTGTTGAAATGGGTAAATTTTGCTCTGTATGAGTAAGTGCGCTAGAATGAAAAATTTGAATTTCTTACATTTTTATAAGTACTGGAAAGAAGCTCTCACAAGAGAGATTCATTTTTAGTAAAATGATAGAAAATTGATGTAGAAATGATACAAAATCTTTGAAATTTTTGAACTATCTTGGAAGAAAAAAATAGTGTGAATTTATTCATATTTAGTTCAAAAACAGCGATATATTTGTTTTAAAAATTGGGGAAATTTCTAGGATTTTTGGAGAGGTTGAAAAATGGGTAAATTTTGCTCTGTTTTAGAGAAATGAGTAAGTGCGTCAGAAGGAAAAAAATCTGAATTCTTTGTATTTCTAGAGTGATGGAATGTAGCTCTCACAAAAGGGATCTATTTATAGTAAAAATATAGAAAATTGATACAGAATTGATACAAAAACTCTGAAATTTACGAACTGGCAAGGAAGAAAAATAGGGTGAAATGATTCATATTTGGTATAAAAACAACTAAATATTCACGATGAAAAATTGAAATATTTCTAGGATTTTTTGAGAGGTTGAGAAATGAGTAAATTTTGCTCTGCGTTAGAGAAATAAGCAAGTGCGCCAGAAGGAATATATCTTATCTACTCATCTGTATCTGGAGACCGGAATAGGCGGCTAAATTTTAAAAAATGTTTAGTTTATTCTGTTATTGTATTTTAATAACGATAATAATAATCCTCGCTTAGCTACAAATTAATATTGAGCATGGCACTGGAAGTTATATTTTTACGTGTGAAGAAAATTCTTCGCGTTAATAAAGAGAAATTGATCAAGTATTTCTAAATTTTGACATGTTCCATGTCTTTTGTCTCGCCGGACCCCGATTTTGAAACTCGCGAGTACACCCCCCCCCCCCCCCCCCCCCCCGTCAAGAGAAATCTCTACCCCGTGGGTGATTCAGAAATTTGCGAGTACACCCCGCGTAATAATAATAAATAATGAATTAATTAATAATTAAAATTAAATAAATAAATAATTAAATAATTAAATAAATAAATGATTAAATAATTAATATACAGTAAACTCCGCTTATTGGAATCCCTCTTAGTAGAATAATCCGGATAATTGAATTGAATTCGGCTAGAACGGAACGGATTTATCCTTTACGGTGTAAAATTTACCGCTCATTGTAATTATAAGCCCGTTTAATCTAATTGAGATTTCCACAAAAATCGACGTAAAACGTTGAAAGACAACCAACTAATGGCCGAAATTGAGAAAATAACGACCTAAAAATGACCAATCACGACCGAAATTGACCTAAACTGATAAAAAATAACCAAAAATAAGAAACATCAGCTTAACAAGTACCAAAAACAAATGAAAAAAAAAAAAAATTTATGTAAAAAAGATTGATTACTACTTTTAGTTGAGGTAAATCAACATATTATTTTGTAATTTCAATCATTTTTATTTTTATTTTTACGAGCACTAGAGCTGCACGAGGGCTATTGGTTTGATTCAATATTATTGAGAAAAAAGTGTAGTTTTTTTTTACCATTTTCGCTTATAAGAATTGTTCGGTTAATTGAATTACATTGCTCTGGTCCCAACTCGATTCCAATGAGCGGAGTTCACTGTAATTAATAATTAGAAAATCTCTACCCCGTGGGTGATTCAGAAATTCGCGAGTACACCCCGCGTAATAATAATAATTAATAATTAATTAATTAATTAATAATTAAATAAATAAATAATTAAAAAATTAAATAATTAAATAATTAATATAATTAATAATTAGAAAATTTTCTAAGTCCCTCTTCCTATCATATATAGCTGGATAGTCGAAATTTTTCCAAGTCCCCTAGACTTGAATTGTCTCATACCATTCCAATACAACAGCGAGATCGCTCGTTCGCCACACAAAAGTTGATACTTCAAAATATAGAATACCCACAATTACCTCAAAATATTTCTCATACAAGACTTATACGACGCCAAGATAGGTAAAGGGGTAAACGAATAATATCTCACGAACACTTGACCTAGTAGAAGAATTAATCAAAATTATTTTATTTTTGGCTCTGCCGGCACATATTACAATTTATCGGCTTAACGTTTCGGCTGACCCGCAGCCTTCATCAGAAGCTAAAAATAATAATAAATAAATAAATAAATAAATAAATATATAAATGAATAAATATATAAATGAATAAATAAATAAATAAATAAATAAATAAATAAATAAGTAAGTAAATAAGTAAATAAGTAAATAATATCAAATAATTAAATAATAAAATAATAAAATAATTAAATGATTAAATAATAAAATAATTAAATAATTAAATAAATAAAGGCTGGATAGTCGAAATTTTTCCAAGTCCCCTAGACTTGAATTGTCTCATACCATTCCAATACAACAGCGAGATCGCTCGTTCGCCCCACAAAAGTTGATACCTCAAAATATAGAACACCCACAATTACCTCAAAATATTTCTCATACAAGACTTATACGACGCCAAGATAGATAAAGAGGTAAATGAATAATATCTCACGAACACTTGACCTAGTACAAGAATTAATAATAAATAAATAAATAAATAAATAAATAAATAAATAAATAAATAAATAAATAAATAAATAATAATAAATAATTAAATAATTACATAATTACATAATTGAAGAATTAAATAATTAAATAAATGAAGGCTGGATAGTCGAAATTTTTCCAAGTCCCCTAGACTTGAATTGTCACATACCATTCCAATACAACAGCGAGACAGGGGGCGAACGAGCGGAGCGAGTTCGCGCTACCTCGTATTTCTCATAGAAGACTTATACGACGCCAAGATAGGTAAAGGGGTAAACGAATAATATCTCACGAACACTTGACCTAGTAGAAGCCTAGACTGAAATACTTCAAGATGACTGATAAAATATAAAAGACATGGAACATGATTTTCATTTATTTGGCTATGCCAGAAAATTTTTTCCATATAAATTTCAACTTTTATACATTTTCAATTTCCCATTGTTTTCAAAATCAGCGAATTTTTTTACAGCACGTGGGCCGTAGGCTGTAACAGGTTTTCTCCTCACGCATCAAATTACAGTAGTTACAGGTACTTTGTTTGAAAATAAATTCGTTTCTCTTCGTCAGACCCATCTAGCGGCGCGTCGTTCACGCTCGTTAGTTTGAGCTTCGTCCGATAGAGTTCATTGAAAGCTTGTGAGTTCAACTCGACACGTTCATCCATAAACAAGAAACCGGTCCCGCATTACCGCCGTACGCCGCACTCATCCGCTCACCATCAATACACAAGAGAAGACACGAGAAACCAGAGTCGTGACATGTTTTTAAGGCCAAGCCGCGGTTCAAGCGAACGTTACGAAGACCGCCGCCGTACCGCATCCGCGCTACCACCGTCGGAGTTCGGATTTCAGTGATTCAGTCGTCAGTCTCACAGTCGCAATTCCTGGTCGACGGTCGTCGCGGCGCTCTGCCTTATTTCTTGCGTTTTACTGGTGTTTGTTGGTTAATCGCGTTGCTACGTTACTTAAGTCGTGTACATTGCCATTAACCGTACGATTATTTTTCTTATTTTTTTTTCCTCTCTTGTAAAACAGATTTTTACGTCTTTACGCTGCGGCGCGTATTATTTTTAAACATTATGTGCGCTACATGTGCCGAATGGTTTTCGATAAAGTAACATTTTTCCAACAGTGAGTGCTGCGTTTTTTCCAGTTCGCAATCTTATTTTGCGCGTTACTAATTTACTACGTCGTTTCGTACCTGTATTAGAAATTTAAAAAAAATGGTGACAATGAAGTGCGGTGCGCTGTACTTGTTCGTATGTGTCTGTGTCGTTAGTATTCTAACCAGTTCGGGTTGTCCTAAACAGTGTTCGTGTAAGTGGAAAAATGGTAAGAAAACCGCCGAGTGCACGGATCGTAATCTCATCCTCATACCGGCGGGTATCGACAACGACACGCAAGTCTTAGAAATCTCCAATAACGATCTACAAGAGTTGAAGCAGTACACTTTTAAGAATTCCGACCTCATCAATCTGCAGAAAATGTACATGCGTTCCTGTCGTCTTGGTCAGATTGACAAGTACGCTTTTCGCGAGCTCACCAACTTGATCGAAATAGACTTGTCCAAAAACCTCCTCACTCACGTACCCTCTCAAGCCTTCGAAGACGTGCAATACCTCCGCTACATCAATCTCGGCGGTAACCCGATCCAACGCATCGACGCGTACGCTTTCAAGTCCACTCCTCAACTGTCGCGGTTAGATTTATCGCACTGCGATATACAATCCGTTCGAGCGAGCGCGTTCGACGGCCTAGATGTACTTGAGTCGCTCAAACTGAACGATAATAAGCTGGAAGAGTTGCCGGCCGACGCTGTGACCAAGTTACGTAAGTTGAGAACGATCGAGCTGCACGGAAATAAATGGATATGCGATTGTCATATGCGTGACTTGAAAATATGGCTCAACGAATTCGGCGTTCACGTTCCGCAATCCATGCTCTGTTTAGGTGGTCCCGAACGTCTGAAGAACGAGGCCATCGCCGTCCTCGAAACGGACGACTTTGCCTGCAAGCCCTCCATCAAAACTGACTTGCGCCACATCGAAGCCATAGTTGGATCGAATGTCACCATCGAGTGTCGAGTCGAGTCGGATCCCGGTGCTAAAATTAATTGGTATTTTGAGAAGTCGCCGCTTTCGAATAACTCCATCTTCGATAATGATCAACGCGTGATAATAGTCGATAATGACGATGATCCGTATGAAAAACGTAGTCGATTAATACTGAAAAGGGTAGAAGAAAGCGACGCTGGTGAATACCATTGTGTGGCGGACAACAGAGCCGGCAGCGCCGAGGCCAACTTCACGCTACGTGCTGAGCCCGCAGCCAGCGGCATCGTCGCTTTGAGCAGCTCGAATATAAACGCAATCACCATAGCATTAGGTCTTCTGATTGTCGTCATGCTGGCTGTAATCGTGTGCCTCGTGAAGAAGATTACGCATTCGTCTTATCCGGACGAAGATAAGAATATTAAGGCGCAGCCGGAAAAGAACTCGATAGATACGTCCTCGCAGAAGAGTCACGATTCGGAGATTAAATCGGATTCCGGTAAAGCGTTTACCGTTACGTCGGATTTGTCTTACAGTCGCAGTCTGAGCGATATCGGCAATCCGCAATTCTCGAATCCGGATTTGATTAGCGGGACGAATATGCGAGATTCGACGTGCATTACGCCGCTGCCCATCACCCGTCCTATTAGCGACTATTGTCAGAATTGGCAGAAATCGTACGTGATACCGAGAGCGGCTAGCTCCTCGGGCTTTAATTACGACATCCACGATCGCATGCCCATGGTTATAGATACGGTTAGCGCTGCTGGTTCCGGTAGCGACGAAGTCTTCACCCAGAGTCGTATGTCTAATGATTATCCGCCTGATTATGGTTTGCCTATTCTGCCGGAGAACGGCGTCACACAGCCTTGTGCGAAAACTTTGAAGGTTTGGCAGCGCGGAGTGCCTGTCTTTCCTCCGATGTGCTCCGGTCCTCCACCGCCAGCCTTCCAGACGCTGCCGCCGCATGTCATTAGGAACTCGCCCGCTGATCGCCCGTACCAAAGATGCGGTACCGATGTTTAAGCGAAAAAGGTTTATCTTTTCTTCTTTTAAATATCGTAAACAAGGCTGTGAGTATTTAAGGATCGTTCGTTTTTTTTTTCTTTCAAATTTTTTCCTATTAGCTTTATACTGTTTTATTGTACATGAAGCGTTGTAAATTTCCTCTCTCTGTATCTTTAACGTTAGCGTATTCGATAAGGCACCTTCCAGATGGGTTATTTTTAACGCATTTTATGACACAACCACTCGATACCGAAGCCTTTTCTAACTCATTACACTGTCAAACTCGGTAGATGATAAGAAGACGTGAACGAAAAAATAAAAATCCTCCTATATTTTCCTTTCTTCTCGATTCGCTGGCACAACAGTTGCCGGTGGTTTTCCGTTACGCGTATTTCGTGCTTCGCTTCATTTTAACCGTCAAATATTGTATGCAGTCAACGGCGTGAGAAGTTTTTCTTCGTTCGGCTTCCTTTCTTAAACGGCAACGTTGAAGTATTTTACAGACTGATAAGAAATAGATTTCGTTTTAATTTTCCTATAAAAGAGCGGCGGAAATACCTGCCTATATGCGATTCTTCGGGAGCATTTATGTTGTCTGAATTGACGTGCGGAAGATGGGAATTATAATAATCATTGAAAGATGCGTCGCGTTAAATAGCGTATTGAAGGTCTTCCGTTGTGAGGGTTACATACCATTCTAGGTGACCTAGAATAATGATTTTTGAGTCGGACGCGAATGAATCAATCGTCTTTCTGTAGGTCAAGGAGGTACGTGACAGAAATGATGGATGGGTAATGTGAATTATTCTATGTATAGGGGTTTCATTTTGAGTGTAAGAAAAGTCACGCAATCCGCTCTGCGTGAATTACGTTGACTAGGTTGCGTGACAACTAGGAACACTCGCCGGACCAAAATATGATCGTTAAACCGCTAAATTTGTTTAGTGCCTTCGAGGCGAATAGGTGATACGTCACTCGGCTACATTGTGTGATGGCTAGATGGATTATTGTTGTACAGCGGTAAGAGTCTCTCTTGATTGCATTCAGCATGCAAGAAAATCTGTCTCTGTCAGAATGTGCGAATATCTAACCAACGATAGACCGAAACGTAGTACCTTGACGAACTTGGACCATTTGTAATGAGAGAGGGGGATCTTGATTAGGACGATACACGTAAAAGGATTTTCTAGTAGGGCTGTATAGAAGTGGATAATTTGCTGTCTTTTGCGTATGATTCTCCTGGAAGAATAGGATGTTGATCCGCCTGAGTATGGGATCAGTTAAGTCGCGAAAGTAACGAGAACTTCCCTACAGATTCTGGTTTCAACGAGCAGGCAAAAAAGATCTAGAATGCGGCTGAAGGTTAATCTTGTTTCTTAAATCCAAGCAATGTAAATCGTTTAAATCCTCTGGAGTAGTGAGAAAGATTACTTTTTCCAGATCCGTCCTATTCGAGTCAAATCGTCGTGAGTCTGTGAGCAATTAGTTAGCGGCTGTAAGGAATGAGTTTTGTTCGTCGTGCGATGTTGTTGTGAATAGCATACGCGGACCCCGTGCGCCAACTGCCAACTAATCGCTCACGGACTGTACATCCGAATTGATGAGTCCGTGTGCGAATTAATGACAAACAATAAGGGGAGAGTCAACCTCTGACCGTTACAGGAAGAAAGAAATCTGATTTCCTAAGAATATTTTATTCACTTCTCGCAGAACTTTTTCTCAGTTCGCCGCCCGAAGCAGCTGCTGTTGATAGTTCTGCGTGAATTGAGGCTTGACTAACGCAAATAATGGGCGTTAATTCTGTCAAACGAACGTTTAATGTTACGAATATTGCAAGAAAGAATCCTTGCGTTGAAAAATCAACTTCACAATACTCTGCAACCGGAGTTAGAAGGGTGAATCGATCTTCGAGCCGAATCTCATGTTGATATTTCTTGGATAGACAAATTTCAGACTCTCACTTCTCCTATTGACCAAAAAAGTGATTTTTCTTTAAAGATTCATGATAATTTCCCTGAAAACGTGTGACCGATTCTGATCAGAATTTTTGGACTAATATGAAGCATTCTTAAAGCTCTTTTCCCAGGTTCTTTCTAAGGTGCTACTCTAAAGAAAAAATACGCGGTGATGTACAGACCGAAATAATTTTCTACATTTTTACCTATCTACAATTTTATCTTTGAGAATGAAAGTGAGAAAATTTATTATTGTAAATGTTTTAGGTATATTTCAGGTCTTGAAAAAATATTAAAAATGGATACTGATTTAGAGTATCATGATTTATTTTTCAAGAGTTTCACCTCAGAAAAAGCATAGAAGAGGGTATTGAAGTTGCCTGAAAGGTCATTTTGATGTGGAAAATTGATATAAAAATGCGCGAGAAAACTTTCAGAGTGTACTTTTTGCGAAGACTCATCTATTATGCCATACAGTGGAAACTCTATATAACGAACCCCTGTATAACGAATTCCTCTATATTACGAATTTTTCCTCGGTCCCTCTCCCTTCAATGAATTTTACATGTTAAAAAATCTCTTTATAACGAACAATTCAGTCTATATAACGAATTTTCTACAGAAATCTTGTCATTTTTTCCAAAAAAAATGTCGATTTCTGGCCTGAATTCAAACTTTTTTCTGAAAATTCTGATTCTTTGGTAAACATTTGAATATTTTCTCCAGAAAATTTGAATTTTGACGAATGTTTCAACATTTCCTTCTAACAATGTCAACTTTCAGGTGAAATTTGAAAATTTTTATCATTCAAAATGTGGAACTTCGCAAAAATAAGACAAAAAAATGAAATTCTTTTTAACGAATTTTCTATATAACGAATTTTTTTTGTGGTCCCTTCAGATTCGTTATATAGAGTTTCCACTGTATTTTGAAAAAATCGAATGAAATATGACTGAGATATGGAAACTTATAAAAAGAGATTACTTAAGGGAAGTGAAATATTGATTCATCGTGAAATTTGGCTCGGAGGCCAATTGACCCGTCAAACTTCGTTTGTAATCGAATCAAAATTTACGTCCTTCGAGAGAAATGGAATTTTTTACTGATCGTTCATTCTTGTATGCGGTAGTCTCTTGCTCCTCTCACCTGTGATAACGTGGGAAAAACTGAAATCGATCAGGCGCGGATCCAGACGATCTTTTTGGGAGGGGAAACAATCCAAAAAAAGTTACCCTTTTTTTTTTCTTCTTTTTACATTTTCTTCGATACTACAGATTTTTTGTTGTTTTTTGGGATTGGGTGGGGGAATTTCCCCCATTCCCCCCCCTCTGTGGATTCGCGCCTGATCTATCTTAATTATTGAGAAAGTTTTCACGTAATTGCAATTCTACTTTATTAGTTGCTTTTACGACACAACTGATGACGGGATGACACCCGAAAACACTCTTGTAAAAGGAACTAATAAAGTAGAACTATACACTTGAAAACTTTTTCGATATTAGTGCACTACTTACACCTTACTTGATACGAGTTCCAACGATCTTAATTACCTCCCTAAGCGCATATTACGCTCACCGAACCGCAAAATCTTCCTCTATTCGATCTTTATTTTAATGTTACAACTTTCAATTATCGCGAACTTTTCTTACTCCTCCCTAAAAAGAGGCGTGGCTAAGATCGAAACCCTCAAGAATGAAAAGGCGCATCTTAATTTTATAGTACACTCGTAAGAAGAGCCACTGAAGCAAATTCCTCGCTAATTTAACTTTTGGTAAATTATGTCGTCTTTTTGGCAAGAAAGTAGAATGACATCGTGAGTAATTAGACTAGAGTTCCTTCTTACAATTTCACAAATGTCCTTATTATTTATTTCGAGTTGATACCCGACTCCTATCGAATTGTGAATGTTTATCGATCGTGGACCATCTAAGAGAATGGAAATAAATTTCCCTCGAGAAAAATTGGGTAAAAATTTCATGAACGATAGTTTTATTAAACTCTCGTTCAAGGTTAGTTTTCAAATATCTCGCAAATATTTTCTGTATAATCAAATGCAAAGAATGTTTTTACGACAAATTTCGAATGAACAAAAAGTGGAGACTAAAAATAACGAAGCGTGAGCAAAATTAATCTGAGAAATTTTGAAAGTATTACATTTTAGAACTATTCGAGGTCCTACAACGAGTCTCAACATAATTCTGGTCTTAGTCATGCCTCGATACCTCGCCGTTTATGCCTACGTGGAGGATTTTAAGAGAAAATAAAAATACCCCATGATTTATGCTTTCTCGAGTTTCTATTCATTTATCTACATTTTACGAGTGCGCCTATGTTACACTTTTCAATCCCTCATCCTCCCGCTGCAATTGTGATAGCATCATCGGCTTTTAACTTTTTTTTATCGTACTTAATCTTTGAACACTAGATTATAGTTGGTCGAAATTCTTGTCCTGTAAGTATTTTCTCTTCCTGCGACGTCCACTTTCTTTCTGTTTATTCTTTTCTTATTAGGTATGTAAGTGAATCATAACCTCATATGGTCTCAAATTCCGATGAGAATAGAAAAGAAGAATTTCAAACTGGTGTATGACTAAGACGGTTCTAATTCTTGTTTAGGAAAAGAAAAAAGTATTTTCTTTGTAAGCAGCAGTTTATCGATTTTTATTTCGAAAAATTTGATACGTGAAATATTCCCCGGAAGCCTACGAGCACGTAATCGCACCACCGAATTGTCGGGTGTTAAATTTTATTTTTGCACTACTCACACAATAGTGTAACGCGTTAATTGCATTATCAACAGGTGACTCACGTGACTAATCAGAGAAGAATGACGATTATGAATTGTTTTCACGTTTTTTTAAATTACTAGCTATTTAATCTCATTAGTATAGGGAACGTATGCGCGTCATTGAACAAATTCGTAATAGGAAATGCATAATTCTTATTGGTGGATGAAAATAAACTCGAGATGGTGATTCGAAGTTGACGAATTAGGAGATGTGAGCTGGCAATAACTCTAAGGTGCGTTGATTAAACTCGCATAGAGCAATCGAAAATTCCTCTAAATCTTTTCAAAATCGACTGATTGTGCAAACTCGGGGCACGAAGTTAGAGATATCGACATTTCCACGGTCACGTTGCGAATTTCATTACATCAGCAGCGTTGATATTGACGCATATCATGTACAGTATGCGCAACCATACAATTGTCGATTGTTCCATTCTTATCGTTGGAAATGTCCTAACAAACATATTTTGTGTCGAATTTTTGCTCTTCTCTTGCTGCCTTGCTGCCTTTCGGGCGTGAGCTTCTCGCTACGAAACATTGTCCCAGATATCGTGTCTCTATTTAATGACTTGAATGGCTGGTGAACACCATGATAGTTTCAGCCATAGATTTCATGGCTGTTTGTACAATGGTATATTCATCTATTTTGGCGTGCGATGCTGTTGCCTTGCAATCTCATCCAACCTAAAAGCAATGCCTGGCCCAAAATCCCCCCCCCCCTTCTTTGTGCCGATGCGAGTTTTAATTGAATAAAAATTTTGCGTATTATCATCGCAGCGTCTTTTCACTTTAAATTGTTCTCTGATGCATTCTATTACATCTGTTATTGATTCGCGGAATATTATTTAGGTTACCAACTTGTATTTAGTCGTGCAAGCGCTGTCATTACTGTGGATAAGAAATTTTTTTCAGCGCACACGGTGTTCTTCGGTATACCTATTTCGTTAATTAACATTTTGCATCGAACGCAGTCGATTTGTTGAATAAAAGCGCGCTATAGCGAGCTATTGTTGCTTTCAATGATTTATATCTCATCATCAATGTAGTGGTGCGCAAAAAGATTTAATTGGGAGATCAGGAAGTCGGAAATGCTTACTTGCCTCATCTGTCGAATCGATGACTAGCGTGTAATGCGACCTCTGTGTTTGCGATGTGGTACCGTAAGATACTTCCTATAGAATAGTGATTCCTTGTTTCAGATTCTTTTGTTTGTGTGTTTGTTTTTTTTTTTTTAATTTTTCTACGAGTCTCAAATACCTGGGATGATAAGTCTTACTTTGTACTGATTCCAACCGGTTAGATATGACGTTTACGTACTCCAAATAGAACTGACTGAGGACCTAGTTCTGTAGGTAATCGTGGACGGATACGGGTGTATCACCTCGATGTAGTGGTAAGGGATTTTACTTGAGTACATAATCTACTTGGTCTGTGAAGCTTGATTAGGTTCCAAGTGTCGAAAGATCTGTCCTAATATTCTTCTGGGATTGCATATTTCTTTTTGGCTTTTACTTACCTACTCTAAGTAGATGGGAAAAATGAGAACCTATAGTTCTGTGGGTAACGGAAGACGAAGTCGGGTATATCACCTCGATGGAGTAATGAGGATTTCATCGAAATAAGTTCTATTTTAAACATCTGTCGGAATACATATTTTTCTTTGGCTTTTACTTTCTCTGAGGAGATGGAAAAATTGAGGACTTAATTCAAAGGGTAATCAAGGTCGGAGTTGGGTATATCACCTTGATTAAATAATGAGGGATTTTACGTAAGTAAGTCTACTTGTTCTGTGAAGCTTGGTCAGATTCCAAGGGTCTAAATATCTGTCCTAATATTCATCTCGGATTGCATGTTTCTCTTTGACTTTTCTTTGTTTTAAATAGGCGGGAAAGTTTTATGAGTAATGGGAGACGGAGTCGGGTGTACACCTCGATGGAGTGGTGAGGGATTTTATCTAAGTAAGTCTTCTTGTTCTGAAACTTGGTCAGGTTTCAAGGGCCTAAACATTTGTCCCAACGTTCTTCTCAGATTGCATGTTTTTCTTTGGCTCTTACTTACACCTAAGTAGACGGAAAAACTGAGGACCTAGTTTTATGAGTAATGGAGAACGGATTCGAGTGTACACCTCGATGGACTGGTGAGGGATTTTATCTAAGTAAATCTACTTGTTTTGTGAAGCTTGGTCAGATTCCAAAGGTCTAAACATCTGTTCTAATATTCATCTCGCATTGCATGTTTCTCTTTGGCTTTTTTTTTGCTTTGATTTGATGGAAAAATTGAGGACCTAGTTTTATGAATAATGGAGAACGTATTCGGGTGTACACCTCGATGGAGTGACGAGGGATTTCACCTAAGTAAGTCTACTTGTTCTTTGAAGCTTGGTCACATCCCAAAGGTCTAAACATCTGTCCTAATATTCTTCTTGGATTGTATGTTTCTCTCTCTCTCTCTCTCTCTCTCTCTCTCTCTCTCTCTCTCTCTCTCTCTCTCTCTCATCTCCTTTCCACGGTAAGTAGGCGTGTAAGTGACCTGCTATGCATTGACATTTCTGCCCTACCATCAATCAAGTTTGGACCTTGCATCTCGTTGTTGGTAGGTTCGTTGCTGGCAGAGTAAAAATATCAATGTACTTTCAATTTTCTTGTAAGGCCTTTGCCGAAATTATTGCCGAGGGGTCAACCAAAATTTCTAGATTGAGAAACTTCTGTTTTATTGGGGACTTGTCCACTCCAACAATTTTTAACTCCCAACATTTAAGGGGAGTACGAAATCAAAAATGAAATTTTATTTATATTAGTACAGCCTGAGTAGAGCGAATTTGATGAAAGAACGAATTATGAAGCGAACTTGTATCGTTTCACTTTGATGACTTGTCTGTGTAAAGAGGATTCGATTCAAAACAGACGATTTTGGTGAAACTCAGTCTAGAAATTATTCAGACGTCATTTGTTTCAGTTGAATGAGAAAATCTGTGTGAAAAACAATGTATCCGTTGGATCAAGTAGGATCGACTTCAGGAAATTCTCGGGGAAGAAGAGTGAGGGTCACATTCTCAAAAATTGGAATTTTAAAAATTTTTAATCGAATTTTATCCGGACGATAGGGGAAGATCTGAAGGAAAATTGACATGGCTCACAAATGTGACGCCGATATTTATGAAGAAATTCGGTAATTTATCATGGTCACAACTGAATATAAGTATAAGAGAAAATTCCCCTCCCCTCTTAAGGTACTCGAAATTTTCCACTTTTTCATGACTTCATAAACAGAGGCTATTTTGGTATGGGAAGTATTCGGTTCTGGTCGGACAGTCTTTCTCCATCATCTGCATGAAAATGAGATGATTCTGAAAAGTATGTCAAGATGGTGCTTCTAGTCGTTTTTCACTATCGTTTCAGGTTTTTTATAATATTATTACGTTGAATAAACGAGGAATCGTAAAAATCCGAACGTTTAAATCGCTTTATCACGATGATGAATAGTAAAATGAGTCGAGTTGAATAGCTTGAACTTTCCTTTACAATTTACTGACATATATCAGGTTAACCAGATGAGTAGTCTTGACTGTTGGGTGGTTTTATGAGATGATTGACGCGCGAGGACACGTATTAGCCCGCTTGGCAAGTGAGAAAAATGATTTTAGGGAAAGATACCGAACTGTGAGACCAGGACCGAATTTTAAATACTAGATACCATAGGTGGGGCTACAAATTGCAGAATTTTTTGTATTGAAAATCGTTTCAAAATCATTGAGAGCAATTTTTCTATCCGAAAGTGTGTGACTATCCCTCGATTCGAAAGATAAAACGAGAATGAAAAGGTGGTACTTATTTCTTATATTGGCAATTTTTGGTATCGAAGAAATTCTTCACGTCAGCTTCCCCATAACTCGCCAAATTTCTTGAGAATTTGAATTCGGTATCGTCCTATGACTGTACGTTACCCTAGTAATAGATTTTCGTATCCTCTCCTCAGGACACAAATTACTCACCTTCTGTTAGGTGTAAAATTCCTCTATTTTTTCATCGAGTACGATGAGAGATGATGGTCAGCATTGTAGAATGGATGTTCGATTTTTTACTGTAGCACGAGGGAAGAGTGGAGTGTCCGGGCAATCCTCATGTGTACGAAGAATAGCTGTCGCATTAAATCACTCACTTTCTCTCCGCGGAGGTCAAACCTGGAAACTTTTCAAAAATCTCGTATCTTTTCTCTTTCTCAGAGAGTGGAAGTTTTAATCAAAGTTATTGTCTCTCGCGACAGTCTCGATACAATTTATCCACCAAATTGATAGCATTCGAATCTTCCATCGTTTCTGAACATATTTGTACACGATAAACCGAAACAATCTGCTAGAATTACCAATTCGAAATGCGCTGTAATAAAAACGTTTCATCAATATTCCGTAGAACGTCTGTTCGCGTTTTTTTTTTTTTTTTTCGCATGCGAATGCACACTCTGTTTATCGTTTGTGGACTGTAATTGGAGACAGGGGTGTTGATTGCGCGCTTGGTTTTTTTCGGAGTGACTTGATAGCCCTCTCGAAGTATATACGTGAATGAAATTACAATAAGATGCTGCTTCCCGACGACCTATCGAAGCAAAAAATAACCGCTAGAATGGACTTTCTTTCCTCTCCAGTTAACCTATAAGAGAATTGCCCCTCTACGTATAACTTTTGCCAGCGCATGCCGGCCTGCCCGTAAAATTATCTTACGAACGAAACGACCTTTTCTTAAAGTTCACTCCGGTTTTGTTTGCGCAATAAAACGCAGATCGCGGAACGATGAATGAGCAGAAAATAGCATCGACTTGGTGTCTGTTTTTCGTTACGGTGCCGTACACGCTTCCAAGTATGACCGCGTAATGCAAATATGCAGATGTAGTCGATGACGCACTGGTTAAAGCCCTGCGTGCTCATCGTTTTTTTAAAAATTTGAATCACCTCTCATCAAAAATTGTCTCTCTCGCTCGCGGTCGTGCCACATGAGTGGTTGATGACTCATTTGATCATTAATCAACTATGCGTACACTCCTCTATAAGACTTTACCGTGGTACAATGCTAGTCTGCGCTTCTTATTGTTTATAAACTGGAATTCTAACTAGAAGTCGTCTTTTCCATTATATTTGTCAATACCGAGGCCGTCATCAATTTCATTTAGGAATGATAAATTACTCGCTATAGGAAATTTAATCCTTTTCTGTAAATTACGAGTGCAATTCGTACACGCGGAAGGCTGATGTAGAAAGAATGCGACCTATAAGAGAGTATAAAATGATCTGATTTATGGCGAAGATTAGTTAAAAGTATACACGGAGACAGGTGGTATACGGTATTTTTCCTTATCAGTTCAAGTTCGTGTACTCGCATCTTTGGTAAATATTATCAATCAAGTTTAATCTCGCTGATTGATAGGGTTGCCATATTCGTATACGGAGGGAAAAAATCGGCTAAGCGAGGATGCAATTCAGGTCGCGTGACTTACACAACGACTGTCGAAGAAAAATCATTAAATTCGCGATTTATCTAACCTCCTCGAGACATGTCTGGGAAGAGAAAAAAAAAAAAAAAAAACGAGCGGACGATATCCCTACGGATCACCGAGTCGTGATAATAGAGAAAAGCTATAGCAGTTGAAAATGTATCCACGAAGTGGTTCTCACGCCGTTGTACTTCCAGCTTTCATTTTGACGATCTGGCAGCTGTCCACTCTGTGCGGCGCACGATAGACCATTTTCACTCTACTTATTATACGAATAATCTATGCAGGAAAATTGCCTTCCTATAATACGTCCGCGCAATAAAAACTTATACAATTTCATATCCTGTCTACGTGACGACAGTGCAATCATGTTTCATCATTTTTTCGGTATTTCGAGTCGGTTGGTGTGTCATTAATATAAATTGCGAATATGTACGGGTAAATATTACGCTATGGTAATTGAATTTTCTCTTCGGAAAGACCGACGTGCTGCTCCACTCTCCGGCGCTGTACTATGTGAATTGAATAACAAGATTAGCATTCTTCATTCGTGGAAGTTATTAAAATATCACGATTTTTTACGTACATAGCGTGAGTGTGGCTTAGCGTCGGGATGGCTTAAAAAAAAAAAATTATGATCTCATTTTTGACGTATGCTGTACCTGTATCTCGCTAGTCGTGTCGATATCTACCAAAACTCCGCGGCGATCAGCGCCTGAGTATTCCAAAAATTCTCTTCCCAATACGAATGTATCTTTATAAATCAAGTCCGATTGTTAATACTGCTGGCGGATGCCGGGACAGGACACAGATGCATAAGCGTATCATTTAAATTGAGGTGTGGTAAGCCACATGTACATACCGTATAAAATCGAAAATGTAGATCAAGTCATACAAATGGTTATTTATCATGCACGTCTATCTTCTCTACGATTTAATCTACTTTTGATCGGTTCTGTGATGGTCGTGATGCATGTTCTCACATCGTGCACTTGCAACTGTGAACATGGATATATTTCATTTTTTTTTTTTTTTCTTATTCGTGCTATGATACCCTGTCAAGGCATCCGGAGACACGTGATTAACAGCATCGGGTCTTACTCAGTTTTAAAAATTAAGAAGCTTGTTATTACGGAGTTCATTTATAATGCTTTGTAGATTGACGCGAAGTGGATTTGGTAGATCATTGTGAAGACCGTGTAAGGAGACACATTACGTAGAAATAACGATTCAATTACCATAATGTTGATTATGTACAGTGGCTTAGAGGCGGGCTGGTTCACCACTTTTGATAATGAACGCCTGGTTTCGTTCGAGGATTTTAATAAAAGAAAAAAAGTTGAAAAGCAGCGGGGATAGGGGTAGCGCGTTTCTGCAGCAGGATGTTCGTTCTATAGAGAAAGACGCACAACTTTCTTATGCAGGTTAGGCACTCTTGAGCACTTAAATGAATCAGCTTCGAGTAGATTAAACCCATTATGCATTATATTTTTTTTCTCTTGTATTCACGTAGTCAAAACACTCTTGATCAAAGAAACTTAAATATTCATTATATTATCTACTAGGAGGTGCTACCTCTTCTCCATTTTTAAAACTTCCAATGTAGCACGTCATTGATTTTTTTTTTCTCGTTCCGAGTTCGGTTGTTTTAAGGATGTAGGCTATATTACATTATATTCTCGAAGATGCGATTTTTCTAGTCAGTTTTACGTATTATAATCCGAGGAACAACTGACCACAAAAGATCTATAGAAATTATTATTTTCAAAATATTTATTTTTAAGGAAGAATTTTTTATACGTAATCAAAGTATACCCATATCATTGTGAAAAATCGTTTTACGTATTTACGCTGAAGATGTCGAATCGTGTATTACTACGAGGCCTTTGTGCATTTTTTCCTTTTGTTTTTTAATTTTCATGCGATTGTCTTTTGATTTTTCTTTGTTATTCAATTATATTTTAATATTTTACCTTATAAGTTTCGTCGTCGTTATATATGTTTAAAATAGATATTCGTAATTACTCGAAAATTATGTTTCAGACAGTTGAACTTTTATAATTATCTTACCGTCATTGTGCTTGTTCATTTCGATATATACCAGTGAAAGTTGATGAAAAAGTGTAAAGAATCCAAATACACGTAAAATTTTTAGTAAAAAATTGAATTTTTTTCGTTGAGTGCTGATAGGATTTCAAAAACTGCTCATTTTCGGCTCGATAAAAAAATTTCTTCCTCTAAATTGCAAAAATTTGGAGAAAGTGAATTACTCAGTTTCAGAACTCGTTAATCTTCACTCGAGAAATATTTCTGATTAAAACTTTGTTCATCATTTAATCAAGAATTGAGCGAAATTTACTGAGAAAAGAAACATTTTCAAGCGTACCTATATTTAGTTCAAGTATACCGACAATCTCAGTATTGACTAATAAGTCAAATTCTCCGCATAACTCAGTGTTTATTACCAGAAAATATGTGATGGTCAGAACAACGCTGCAACCGGGCATTAAACATTTTGATGGCCCTAATATGTCGTACAGTTTCGAAGGTCATTCTTCTACTCACGACTCTTCAATTAACTAAACGATTCATTGACGCCTTTTCAAGAACTCTATCATGATATTATGTGTACACGTATTCACATGATATTTTTTGCAATGGCGTAGCTAGGGGGAGATTTGGGGATAAATTTTCTTTCGACTCCGGTTTCTTTGTGACATAATTCATTGATAGAAAGAAGAGCAGCCATTCTCTTTTATGTTGAAATTTAGGCTACCTATGTCAGGTGGTAAGATAAAATAATTATGTACTAGGACGAAAACCAAAATAATAATGATTTTGCCGAGATACGACGCTTATTCGTGTCGTGCATCCTTCAGGGCGAGCCACTATCGAGTCGTAGTGATAAAGCTGAGAAGGCGAATGCACCTATTTTCCTCAATTCGCAAAATACATCGATTGATGCGCTATTCGGCTTTCTGATTAGTGGGTTGAGACGAGAAGGAGATAAAGAAGTTTTCGAAAAATTCAAAATTGGGTTCAATGGAAAGAAGAGATAGCGCTGATTTTATGTATCTACTTATGGTGGAAAGTACGCGATCACCTTCTTGTCCAGTTTCTAAAAATTGCCACCTGCAGCGCAACCGCGTTGTAATTCGCGAATAGTCTACGTACCCATAATTGAAATATCACAAAAAGTAGGACATTTCTGGAGTAAATAAAAAGGGAAACATTTCTCGAATAAAGGATTTTCTCTCCATTAGAACTATGATTCCAACCTTCACCTTTTTCTCACTGATAAGGGTAGTCGATACTAGCGCTGCACGGTGCGAGCGATAGTTGCCATCATATAATTATGGTGATACTAAATCCAGGGATGGAAAGCCAATCGTCATTGACTTAAAACTGGCTTTTAGCTTTAAGCTGATTGCGGATAACGGCTTAAAATATAAGCGATCATTTTGCTCCACAGATGAGCTTCTGACGTTTGGCTTTTGGCTGAAATTAAGCCAATCCATTGGTCCAATTTGAGCCAATGTATTGGCTTAATTAGACCAATGGATTGGCTCAACTTCAGCCAATAAAAAATTTGCCACCTTTTCTTATCATTTCAAAATTTGATGTTGGTTCATTATGATTTATGATTTGAAAGTGAAGTGTTCGACATTAATTTATTAAGATAAGATGGCCAGCTACTAGTTGCCGGCTGCTTCACGGCTTCCCGCTTTGAACTTTTTTCTTGTTGTGCGCAGGCTTGAGCGCTTTTATTTTAAGCCAATGAAATTTGCTTTCGGCTGATATTTGGCTTTAAGCTAAGGACGAAAAAAACGATTGACTGACTTTTGGCTTAAAAAAAACACGGTAAAACATTGACTTAAAACTTGAATTAAGCCATTAATGGCTTAAGCTTTCCATCCCTGACTGAATCATCCTCTGCTTGTATCGGGATCACATAAATACATACGAGGCAGAACAGGCTTGGAATTGAGGCCGGCCCAATTGATTGTGAAGCCTATTCAATATTTGTGCAACATAAGATCTTCAAATTAGTGGTCGTTTTGAGCAGTCACATAGAATTTTTGAGTATGCTATTGAAGAAAAAAGGAAAATGTGAACGCTATGGGCGAGAAAAAATTTCCAATTGCAGGCCTGAAGTAGAATCTAGATTCAAAAATCTTTCCCAGTGACAGAGGCTGAAAGAATCTTATCTCCTCATGTTATATTGAAAAAAATATCCGAACAATGAGCCCACATGAGACTTCTTGATACCAATGCACTAAAGCAGGTATGCCCAACCTATTCCAGCTAGCGGTCTACTTTGAGTTCGGTAAGAAGTGAGGCGGAAGAATTTTTTCAATATTTAATGATTAAGAAGTTTTTTTAAATTTATTTCTTAATTCGTCTACTTTTTCTGCGGAGTCTTCGCGGGCCGTAGGTTGGGCAATTTGATTTGAACTCTCTGTTCAAAGGTTACAAATCTCAAGAAATATTATGTGAATCCGAGTCTTCTGGCGAATTGATAACAGGAGGTCGCTCCCTAAAATAAATTGATAGTTCAGTAAAATCTGCAGTACCCAGTCAGAGCATAAAGGATTTTAGTATCCTGAAAAGATTGGCCGAGCAGAATTTTTGACTAGAGCCGATTGGGACATCTGCCGCCATATCTAGTTGTTAATACGTCATCATTCATCCTCACACTTCCCAATTCAGTTGGGAAATTCGTACAATTAGTGGAGTTATTTGGCATCCCTTAATCACGTTAAGCTTTGTATTTGGCTTTAGTCCTTAGTCTAGCTGTTCTATTATTTTTAAATGGTGATAACCTGTCATCAGTTGATGTGGTGAGGAAGTCCGAAGATAAATGATAATGGCCAATATCCTCACTCGCAAATCTTCGAATGCAGAATGTGATAAGAAATGGGTATAATTGGGAGGGAAGAAAAGGCACTTGACCCAAGAAGATTAGGCTCAAAACTAAGAATAAATGGTAATAAATGCCGGCGAAGGTTTTTTTCGTGGATTATGTTTAAAATGGTCTCCTGATAAACATACTAAAAGTGCACAGCGATCAGAGAGCGGGCCCTCTCCCAAAGGGGGTCAAACTACCACAAAAATTAGTTTTCTGAGAATAAATCGAAAACTAAGCATCAGAGGAAAAAAAGTTTCGAACAAAAGTTGTTCCTCATCAAATTTCCTATAAATTTCACTATATGTATGTCAACTTAGCCCAAAAAGTCGAGCTGAAAAGTTGGCTAGAAAGTTGAGCGATTTTCTAAAATTTTTGATTTTAGTGTTAGTGTAGTCAAATTAGAAAGGTTTCGAAAAAAAAAGGAACATTGCGACATAGTAGAGGTCTGAATGCTGGAAATGGTCAAGAATGAAGTCCAAAACAACATACCAAGTTCTCCGCGTTTTTCCCCAAGAGCATCTTTTCTATGGGGGTTGAAACCCCCTCAAAATCAGTTTTTTGTAAATATCCCGCTTAACACACATTATAGAGAAAAAAGTCATCAGTCAAAAATTATTCCTCCTGAAATTTCCTAACGGACTACGTATTTCATTTCTAACCTACACGTGATAGCTCAAAAATTCATGGAAATTGAGCCTCCGCCATGCAAATCTGTGAATAACGCGCTCCTTGCCGAGAGATGACGTCGTTGCGCGGTGGTTACGCGCGAAGGTAACGTTAATATTTCGCTAGTACATAATTACGATGAAACGTATACCTTATTAGTTTTAATTAGTTGTCAAAGGGAATTTGCTGCACGATATTATTTTGAGAAAGGTATAAAAGGTATAATCAACTGCCTATCATACATGAAAATAAAGTTTCCCATGCATGGACAGACATTTTAAAAATCGTTTCTTATGCATGTATGATATGTAAAAAGCTCAATGGGGGGCTGTAAACATGCGAGCCCTTCCCCCCTTTCGATTTTTCTAGTTGGAGTGGGTGGATTCGTTTGTACTGGGTTGTGCCATAGAGTTTTCTGTTCGTACTAGTCTTCTTCCCCCTCCAACCTTATGAAGGGGCTGTATGCCCGGCTAGGCCAGCATGTCGTGCTCCATTTTCGGGCAGAAAACAGGCTGAATTTCGTGTGCTACGTTTTTACTGTATTATGCTCCCAAGTTTTCCATTCTGGTTGTTTCAAGCGATTGTGGGAATGGATGTGGTCTTCTGTTGTGGACTCGCGGTGAGATTTTGACTTCGACCCGCGTACTATTGAAGTGGGCTAACGTGTGGAATTGTTTCAAGCAATGAAAGGAATTTCACCAAGAAGCTTGTTATTGTTGTGTGCTCCCACAAATTCAAGAAGAACCGCCGCAATACAAATCCGAGAATAACGCGCTCCTTGTCAAAGTTGGCGTAGTCGCATGAGGGTTTCACGTTGATAGTCGATTGGGTCAGGCGAACGTGCTCCGCCATTTCAGGCGATCTCCCCAGAAGCTTGTTTTGCGGTGAGAGATTGACTACGTGAGTCTTGCAATTATCAAAACGGAGAAACAAGAGATAACAAGCTTCTTGGTATCATTCCCTAACTGTATCGCCTGCAACAATAAGAAATTCAGCAAGTTTGCCTGGATTTCACGAGGAATAATGATTTTGAGGGGGTTTCAACCCCCATAAAAAAGGTGCTCTTGGGGAAAAACGCGGAGAAGTTGGTATGTTGTTTTGGGCTTCATTCTTGATCATTTCCAGCAATCAGACCTTTACTATGTCGCAATGTTCTTTTTTTTTCCCCGAAACCTGTCTAATTTGACTACACCAACACTAAAATCAAAAATTTTAGAAAATCGCTCAACTTTCAAACTAACTTTTCAGCTCGAGTTTTTGGGCTAAGTTGACATACATATAGTGAAATTTATAGGAAATTTGATGAGGAACAACTTTTGTTCGAAACTTTTCTTCTCTGATGCTAGTTTTTGATTTATTCTCAGAAAACTAATTTTTGTGGTACTTTGACCCCCCTTGGGAGAGGTCCTGCTCTCTGATCGCTGTGGACTTTTAGTATGTTTATCAGGAGACCATCTTAAACATAATCCACGAAGAAAACCTTTGTCGGAATTTATTTCCATTTCACAACCTAATCTGCCTGGGCTAATATTGGGATACGTGGGATCTGGAGAACAAGATTGTAACGTCACATGGCTGACCTTTGACGTCAACAAATTGTGACGTCACCGGCCCGAACTTTGGAGCTATATATGATAGGAGGGGAACTTGAAAAAACTGATCTATGACGTCGTCAGATTGTAACGTCACAAAGGCTGACCTATGACAACATCATGACGTCACAGGCCCAGACCTCCAAGCTAAATATGATTAGAGGGGGACTTGGAAAATTTTTGAGCTCCGTGCATTGCCGACTAGTCGGATGGCCCAGCAATAAAACAGGTTCCCTGTTAAAATACCTGTGATATAAATAAAAGATCATGAAATTTCACGCAATTTCAAGAGAAAATCGCGATCAAAAATGGCTCTCATCTAATCTAAATATTCAAAGCAGAAAGTTAGTCTGCTCATTTTATTTTTCTCCTCATATCTCAACAACTTTCTGACCGATCGCTTCTAAACTTTCGGGTTTCATTTGTGTTATTTAGGAACATTTTTTTAGCCATAAATGAAAATTATAGCTCCCTTAGGAAAGAAGTTTTTATCAAAAATATTGTATCCTCGCTGTACGCATCACTAGGGCGAAGAGCGAAGAAGAATCATCTAAAGCAAATACAATGAATCGAGTTCTGTAAAAGCTAGCCAAGCGATGAGCCAACGATCTGTAGAATAAGGTTTATTGCACGAGAACAAGACATCCCTTCGTCCAAACTGTTGGCGTGTCGATTGTTCGGTTTTTACGGAACTCGGTTTATGTCATTTGTATAATTCTGTCCAGCGCATACGTAGCAACGTATGATGAAGAGTGCAGTGTAGAGTCATCTGTCGTTCTTTTTTTGTTGTCGGTATTCGAGTATTTTTGGCCCACTAATATTTGTAGAAAATCGCGGATTGTTTCATTTCCAAAAGAGGTATTTTTGCTTAAAAATCAATATTTACCGAGATAGAGCAAAAATCTTCTGAGGGTGGCAGTTATTCTACTGTTGAGAGTGGCGCTCATATTAGGATGTCAGGTTTTCAAGGAGTGTACACATATTAGGTCGCAGTAATTGACAACCATGCTAAGTTCAAATTTGTCCGATCTATCTTCAGCAAAAATGCTAATTTTCCTAGCAGATACTTGCTTTGATGACGTTATCGCGAGTCTTGTCTTGATGTTGTAAATATTCTACCAAGCCTGACTCGAATTTGGATTTTGAAATTCTTCCACGTTCTCTTATTTCTCTTGGAGCTCAATATTTAAATTTATTTCAAGTCTCTCAAGGCTCGTCATCTCGCTTTTAAAACACGAACGGATTAACAGAAATTTTGAGCCACAAGATCTTTCTTACAATGACAAGCGAAGAGTACGCTATATCTGATTTCATCAAGTCCTATGGCTAGTGATGATCTTAAGAGTCAGCCACCTTTTACCTCTAATCTCCAGTCAAAATATTCCAAATCTCCAAGATGACACGTTGATTTGGGCTAAATATATTTCAAGTCTTTACACTTGAGGTGAATTGGGTTTTTTGACGGACTGACGAACACGGACGTCGACTATTTTCAAGAGTACCTCCCAACAAAAGTGGGTTCCCTGCTAGAGAGAGAGAGAGAGAGAGAGAGAGAGAGAGAGAGAGAGAGAGAGAGAGAGAGAGAGAGAGAGAGAGAGAGAGAGAGAGAGAGAGAGAGAGAGAGAGAGAGAAAAAAAAAATTAAGTTTTAATCAACATTTTGACTTCCAATACATCGGAAATTTGGGTTTCCAGATACGCTTGGTGTTTTCAACGTTGGTTCGGGATTACTAGACTATTGCATTCTCAAGTAGTACTGAACTTCGGTGATTGACGTCAGGTTATTTTCGATGGGGGAGTTTATCGAAATTCAGTTGCATTATTTCAAATTTTTTGATGGCCCCGATTTTATTTTCCAAAGCCATGGAGAAATAATCATAAGAGTAGTTTTCCGACTTAGCGTGAATTTCGATGTATTAAAAGAAAATCATGAAATAAACACCAGGGCAATGATAAAATTTGATTTATATTCTGACGTATGACGAGAAACTGTGTACGTACACTTTTTCGTTTGTTCACTTTCAAATTCAATAATAACTTCTTTAAAAAACTTTCACCTTTGGTCCCTCATAACAAAAAATGAAGACCATTTTGTTTACTGTTTTGGTATTTTTTAAAGTGGGTTTTTTTCGGTAAAACACTCGTAAATGTTGGGATGAGCGTGATAAGACATACTTCTGAACTAACTGTAAAAAACTTCGCACGCATTTTTAGTTCAGCTGACGTATTTCGCCCACATGGCAGGTGGAAATCGTGCTGTACCGCCTGCTGAATAATTTTTGTACACGTATACGCAGTGAACTTGTGCATTATGTCATGAAAGTATGGCTCACGAGTCGTATAGTCTACAAGGAATATTATGACTCCTCCATCTTAACGAACAATAACCCGAAGAATGACCTTAGTTAGGAACCAGCCGCAAATTGATCTCGCGTCCAAAATACAACACACTTTTTTACCTTGAATACGAGTTACTGCGATTGTGTATATTGCACGAAAAAAATTAAGTTCTTGCATTTAATCAGTTTTCTTCGCGAAAAAGTAATATAATACGCCCGTGCTTTGAAATTATGTTGCACGTTTTCGTAATTTATACAGCATTACATTCTTCTCTCGCGTCTTGATTAACACGTACACAAAATACTGAATGATTCTTCGATAATTTTCGCGGGGGCAAATCCACACTAGCCCGCGGAATCGCGCGAGCAAACGCCGGTGAGGTCAGACTTGCGTTATGTTGGATTTCCGATCGCGCGTGCGGCCTCATTACTATCTCACTCACGAGCTGGATATATTGTGTTTTGCTCAGCTGACTTGGCACCTTTCGTTATTATTAACTACGATCCTCAAGGTTTAGAAATTTCCGATGTCGCACCATGATGTCATCCATCGGTTAATAGCTTGTGATGCGATGTTTTTGCATTGCATGACTCATCGAATCGGTGAAATATTGGTCATCAATGATGCAAATTTCCGTATCATAACTCTGCGAACAAGTATAAAGTTTTGTTGTTAGAAAAACAATAAATTATATTATTGTGATTTCGAGGTTTGCTGTACCGTACTGATCGCTTTATCCCCTAAGTATTACAAGTTGTCACAGTGAAGACTTAGAAAGGTATAACTTATTATGCAGGGAATAAGCAAATTTTAGTTTCTGGAGTTCCACACAAATTGAATGCTGGTATCGGCGAATAAATCCCGAAAAATTTGGATGCGTCGGTTGATATTTTGGCTGACATTTTTTGTTTCCTTATCAAACTTCTTCTCTAATTCCGCATTTTGTGTTTGTATGAGACCTCGAGGCTACTTCTCCCAATTTCAAAAGTTGTGTCCGTTTGAGGACCCGATACTGAAGCTCTCCCCCTTCGTGATTCTGCAATTTGTAATCGCAGGGGATTCTGATGAAGCACAAGCCCACCTCTGTCTCTCTCTAATTCTGGGGAAACGGTGAAGAATCCGTCTCACCGATTATTTGAAATATTATTATGATTATGAGTGCCAGTCTCGCCAATGTAGATGTCTTCGCTCTGTTCGCAACTGAGCTTTTGCTTCCCTTGTGCTGTTACTGGGTCTGGCCGTTTCTTATTTTCACCGTGCACCATCCACATTTACACTGTAACCGTTGAACGCGCTTTATCGTCTCGTACTGACCGAAGTACTTTTTCGCTGCATTGTCCTGGGTTCCTTTCTTTGCTTCCATTTTCCCAAGGACTTCCTCAACCCGGCTCTAGAGTAACCGTTGGTTGCTGCGATCCGGCCCACTAGTGCCTGATCCCACAATTAAGATATCCGAGTATTTGATCGAATTTTCGAGTTTGCTGCCTTTCAATATCTCGCTCTCCGTGTCATCCATAAATATCTCCGCTAGCATTGGTGACAGCGGTAATCTCATCGCTATTCTTTTTTTCCTGGCTGTAGAACTTGTTATTGAATCGACAAGAGTTCTGGTACACAATCTCTTCCACTATTTGATGGAACTTCAGGCCGTCAGGGTTCCAATGGTATCTATTTTTTTGCATTGGGGTGAGAAGTTCCTTTTTTGGTATGGTACCAAACTGTTTTTCACTTCCAAGGATACCAGTTTATCGTTACTCTTGGTTATCTCCTTGTCCAATCCCTTTACAGGCTCTTTATTCTTGCTCACGTTTTGTTTAGGTGCAACCTGATGGTTTCCTTTCAAGAATCTGGCAGCAATCTTCGCTATCTTGTAAAATGGCGATTGAATGCTATTAACCAGTGGTCTCATCAGACAATTCGCTTTATTGTGAAGTTTTACAAGCCCTGAATCGATTTGGTCCACCAAGTTTTGACTAAATACATTGAACGAAAACTCCAGAATACTCCAAGGGAGTAAACCGAGGGAAACGTACAAAAATCGCGAGAAAAATACAGGAGTCGCGAGCGCTTCCGGTCAAACAACTACCATCAAATAAAGATAAAAGGCGACTCGACGAAATGAAAATCGACAACAAATACACCAGCAAAAATCTGGATTGAACTACTGTGAATCATACTCATAAAATAGTTCAACCAACCCTTCGTTAGGAATGTGCCCCAGGCCTTCCTGTATTCACCCACTGTAATATTGAGCTGGTGACCAGTCTCACCTGCACAAACACTGTTACAATCCCTACAAGCTATGCTATAAACCCCACTCTTTTCGTAGGGTTGTAGAAGACAGGGCGGAAGCCGAAGGGGCGGAGAATACGGCCCAACTCTGAAGAAAACTTCCCCAGAAAGGAGAGTCTGATCCAACACTTCCTACTGTCACGTGAATCACGGGGGGAGGGGTGGTAGAATCGAGGCATTGCCACATAATTCTTTACAGACCACAAGCTCGATGTTCAAGTTGACCCAGTCAAGTATTTTATAGTTTTGAGCTCTTTTTGAAACGCCGCCTGACTCAGCGGAAAGTGAGTGAGTCGATAAATGAAGCCATTGGAAGCCGCTATTTTGTGGGCAACAGGGCAGAATGATGAGCCATGGACAACAATATCGGTATAAGTATCTTTTCTAAGTTAATCAAACTTATGGACCTCATCTCTTCCGGAGATAGCAAGGTCTATCAGGAAGTTAATAGAAGAGCCTCCAACTTCTAAGGTAAATCTAATGGAAGAATATTGCATATTTAGATACTTAAGAGGAGATCTTGAGTACCGTTCAACGTCATCCACATACATGACCAGCATACATTAAGCAAATCAAGAAATGGTCTCATGACTCACTAGTTCAATCCTGATTTTCGCTTATGTATTTGTTGTCGATTTTCATTTCGTCGAGTCGCTTTTAACAGGGAAACTGTTCTATGGTTTTTTTTTTTGAGAAAATTGCCGTGCGCCGTCCAGCGAAAAACTTGGAAAAATTTCGAACTAAAATAGGTCCAGGTCACTGACGACCTTCGACTAGGTTTATAAAAGGTCCAGGCCTCCTTTATACTAGGTGTAAGCTTGCTTAAATTCTCAATACCAAAACCAATTTGACTCATTGAACAGGTTCCCTGCGTTTCTCGTTTGACTTCGTTAAGGAAGCCATGCTTGATGATGGTTGTTCAACTGAAAGCGCTTGCGACCACTATATTTTTCCCACGGTTTTCGTAGCTCCTTAGAGTATTATGGAGTTTTCGTTCAATTTCACGAACTCCTTGAATTTTGGTGTTACCGGGTCCGGAAAAAAGGCACTTAACCCAAGAAGATTAGGCTCAAAAATAAGAATAAATGGAAATAAATGCCGGCGAAGGTTTTTTTGTGGATTATGTTTAAAATGGTCTCCTGATAAACATACTAAAAGTCCACAGCGATCAGAGAGCGGGCCCTCCTCCAAAGGGGGTCAAAGTACCACAAAAATTAGTTTTCTGAGAATAAATCGAAAACTAAGCATCAGAGAAAAAAACGTTTCGAACAAAAATTGTTCCTCATCAAATTTCCTATAAATTTCACTATATGTATGTCGACTTAGCCCAAAAACTCGAGCTGAAAAGTTGGCTAGAAAGTTGAGCGATTTTCTAAAATTTTTGATTTTAGTGTTAGTGTAGTCAAATTAGAAAGGTTTCGGAAAAAAAAGGGACATTGCGACATAGTAAAGGTCTGATTGCTGGAAATGGTCAAGAATGAAGTCCAAAACAACATACTAATTTCTCCGCGTTTTTCCCCAAGAGCATCTTTTTTATGGGGGTTGAAACCCCCCCAAAATCGGTTTTTTGTAAATATCCCGCTTAATACGCATTTTAGAGAAAAAAGTCATCAGTCAAAAATTATTCCTCGTGAAATTTCTTATCGGACTACGTATTTCATTTCTAACCTACACGTGATAGCTCAAAAATTCATGGAAATTGAGCCTCCGCCATGCAAATCTGTGAATAACGCGCTCCTTGCCGAGAGATGACGTCATTGCGCGGAGGTTACGCGGGAATGTAACGTTAATATTTCGCTAGTACATACGATGAAACGTATACTAATTTTATTAGTTTTAATTAATTGTCACAGGGAATTTGCTGCACGATATTATTTTGAGAAAGGTATAATCAACTGCCTATCATATATGAAAATAAAGTTTTCCATACATGGACAGACATTTTAAAAATCGTTTCTTATGCATGTATGATACGTAAAAAGCTGAATGGGGGGCTGTAAACATGCGAGCCCTTCCCCCATTTTGATTTTTCTAGTTGGAGTGGGTGGATTCGTTTGTACTGGGTTGTGCCGTAGAGTTTTCCGTTCGTACTGGTCTTCTTCCCCCTCCAACCTTATGAAGGGGCTGTATGCCCTGCCAGGCCATCATGTCGTGTTCCATTTTCGGACTGAAAACAGGCTGAATTTCGTGTGCCACGTTTTTGCTGTATTATGTTCCCAAGTTTTCCATTCTGGTTGTTTCAAGCGGTGGTGGGAATGGATGTGGTCTTCTGTTGTAGACTCGCGGTGAGATTTTGACTTCGACCCGCGTACAATTAAAGTGGGCTAACGTGTGGAATTGTTTCAAGCAATGGAAGGAATGTCACCAAGAAGCTTGTTATTGTTGTGTGCTCCCACAAATTTAAGAAGAACCGACGCAATACAAATCCGAGAATAACGCGCTCCTTATTGTCAAAGTTGGCGTAGTCACATGAGGGTTTCACGTTGATAGTCGGTTGGGTTATACAAACTTGCTCCGCTATTTCAGGCGATTTCCCGAGAAGCTTGTTTTGCGGTGAGAGGTTGACTACATGAGTCTTGCAATTATCAAAACGGAGGAACAAGAGATAACAAGCTTCTTGGTATCATTCCCTATATCGCCTGGAACAGTCAGAAACTCAGCAAGTTTGCCTGGATTTCACGAGGAATAATTTTTGACTGATGACTTTTTTCTCTAAAATGCGTATTAAGCGGGATATTTACAAAAATACGATTTTGACGGGGTTTCAACCCCCATAGAAAAGATGCTCTTGGGGAAAATCGCGGAGAAGTTGGTATGTTGTTTTGGACTTCATTCTTGACCATTTCCAGCAATCAGACCTTTACTATGTCGCAATGTTCCTTTTTTTTTCGAAACCTGTCTAATTTGACTACACTAACACTAAAATCAAAAATTTTAGAAAATCGCTCAACTTTCAAACCAACTTTTCAGCTCTAGTTTTTGGGCTAAGTTGACATACATATAGTGAAATTTATAGAAAATTTGATGAGGAACAACTTTTGTTTGAAACTTTTCTTCTCTGATGCTTAGTTTTCGATTTATTCTCAGAAAACTAATTTTTGTGGTACTTTGACCCCCTTTAAGGGAGGGCCTGCTCTCTGATCGCTGGGAACTTTTAGTATGTTTATCAGGAGACCATTTTAAACATAATCCACGAAAAAAACCTTTGCCGGCATTTATTTCCATTTCAAAACCTAATCTACCTGGGCTAACTGCGGTATGTTGCGAAGTGAGAAGATTTAGAGAAAGCGCCACACCACATTCCGCAATCCATTGCTTCCCCACCCCAATTACCCTTATTTTCTTATCACATCCTCCAGTCAACAGTTGGTACACTTTTATGCGGCCAAAGCTCAGTTTCTGCTGTTCATAGTTTAAGTTTTCGGCCTGGTCTCGTATTTCTGGATCGGGTCCTCCTAGAGCCTTTGGTATCCGTTTTCTGCAATGTACTTTCCGTATGTAGTTGTCCCTCTCCATTATCACTAACGTGTTGCTCTTTTCCGCCTTTGTTAAGATCAGATTGTCCTGTTGAATTTTCTTTGGTAGGTTTGCGACCTTCCTCTGCATTACTTGCGTTCCGTCATTGGATCGGCAAATAGAATACTGTCTGTCAAATTAATTCTAACGCGAATTCTCTTTTTCAGAATTATTTTAGAACATTGTCTACCCTTTTACGCTCTAGTTGTACCTCTCCGGGGCACATGAAATATTCTTATCCTGCGAGACCTTGTGTACAACTCCATGCTCTCTCGAATGGAAAAAACGTTATTTATTTTAAAACATTTTTATGTGGCCGCACACAGCCCCTGTTTGGGCCAATAATTACGTGAGGCACAGCACTGTATGATCTCACAAGCGTGGAGAAACAGGAAATGACCGTAAACAACATCTGAACCAAGTTTGCTCCTCGATGTTCCTTCCTCTAACAGATTAATATTAAATATTCATTTCCCTAGACGCTCTTGGAAACAGTTTATCGTTTGTTTGACGAGTTCACCATTCAGGAGATATGGAATTCAGCACATGTGCTGGTATGATAATGCGCACGTAACTTCATCTATATCAATATTTCCTATAAGAATTCGATTCTAACCCTCTCTACAGCAAATACTAGTTAATAATTTCCTTCAGGACTGAGAGAGTTTTCAAGAGAAGACTAGAACTAGAAACATTGAATAGGGGGCTGAATGATACTGCTTTAGTGTGTAGTCTATAATGGATGTATAGAAATGAATCGGACTGAAATCAACCGCTTTGAAGAACTAAATAAATAACGTCGATTTTCGTTCGCTCCGTCTTTTCGGTATTGTGAACTCATTTTGATGAGATCACCTATTGTACTGTTACAACAATACAGAGATAGACCAGACTACTGCACTACACGTCAACAATAATTTTTGGTTTTACGCAACACAATGAAATCGTCGGCGTGATTACTGTGTTACTCATTCTCTCCTCCAGTTCTCCACATGTTAGACAACGTAGTAAAATTTTGATTATTGAGACAAAGCGAAGCTCACCGTGTTCCACGAAGGCAACAAGTACAAACGTGGTCTAATTTATTGTTCGTTCCATGCAAACTGGACAGGCTTCACGCTATACGGATAAATGAAACACAAATTTAAATTTCGCGCCATTCTGTCGCTTTATTCGTGGCCTCTCATGCAGCAAATACGTACCGGTGCGGTGGTCCAACAAGAGTAAAATTTTCATTTTCATCCATAAATTATAGAATCTCGTTTCACCGTCGCAGTTGCGGACGAGAGTATTTTCGCTTTCATAATTTATTTTCAAATACTTATTAGCATCATCAGCTTATCGTGGATGTTTCGCGCTTTTTTACGGACTCGGCGCGCTCGATAGTGTGATGAAAAATAGGTTAGTATGGCGATAACCGAATCTGGTCGCAATCATTCACCGAGAGGACTTTTTAATTATACAGTATACACGATGGCCAGTCGCTAAACTACTGAAAATGCTTCATACGCTCGAATTATATATCGGAGACAACGTCCCAGTGCGTCTCTTTCGCGTATATGTACTTGCAAAGAGGGCAAACCAGTTCTCTGGGTGGATGACAGAGGAAGAATTTACGAGCATAACGGTGACGATTTTTGCTCTTCTTCAAAACCATTCACAATCCTCCTCGTTATCTTTATTGCAAACGCTTCTGTGCTACGGAGAAAGACACTATAATAGATTCACGTTTTCTTTTTCAACTTTCGATCTTATAGGACGGGTTACGTTAGGAGTGAACCAATAAGCCGAATTGGTACCTAGGTAGTTTGTACGGAATAAAATCCACAACGTTTTCGCGGGTAAACGTTAACCGGTAACGCGATATCGTCGACTTGATGAAGTAAGGACGCTACTAACGATGATAAATATTGAAACCTTTCGCATTCACTTGACTGAAGGCCCATCAATGTATATTAGAATTAAAAACTAATGACTCGAACAATCATTTTCTCAATGCTGAATCGCTAGTTGATTACCTCTCTGTGGTATCGAGTTTGTAATTCACAAGAATTTTTCTGCAGGGGATTTATGATATCTATATTGAACAAATTACGTGATGCCTTCTTACACACGTAGAATGCACGTACAAAAATAGAATCTCGGTATCACGATGAAGGAGGCAGAAACAGTACTCTTATCTAGCGGGCAGCTTTTCAGTCGGTACATATAGAGCTCCCGGTCGAAGACGATTTCACTAATAAAGTATTACATCTATAGTCTACTTCTCGTATACTCGGTGCAGCACACGTACGGTATTTTTTCGCCACCGTCTCTTCGTAGATTTTATTTTCAGACATAATCGTGAACATCTTTCACACACTCGACTGTGACTTACAATAACCATTTCTCTCAAAGGCACCCAACTCGCCGGATAAATTGAAACCCCTAGAAGCCATACGGTCGTGTGGTACTTACGAACACGAATTCTCTCTCGGTACAGAGATTTACATCACGCACATCTGCAATTAGTTTCCTTAAAGCGAACGTCATCAAGATCCTATACGAGAGAGTTCACGGAAATAAATCTCTGTCTCGGTGAATTACTCCTACACTATGGGAACCCAACGTTTAGAACGTTTTCATTTTACAACATGCGACAAAAATAATAGAAAAAGAAGACGAGTCGATATGCACCTCTTATATACTTTGTTGAAAAAATGATTATTATCTTCTTTTCCATCCCCCCTCCCCTTAATCGATGTGCGCGCGACGTTTTATTCTTATTACGAGTTCCTTAATTACGCTAAAATTTCGTGGCCCATTATTTTTTTCGTTGCGATGCTTTTTATTTTCTTCATCTTCAAAATAATCCGTGATTAAATGGCTTTTTGATTGATGCAGCAAAGAGCAACCGTAATTATAGGAGTCTATTTTAAGCACCCTTTGTATTCAATTCTACGTGTAGGTAATTAACCTGAGTGTTCGTATGTACGTTTGCTTTGGTTCCCTTTTGGAACAATAAAAAGGAACCGAAATAAAAATGACATCTACTCGCGTTTATAACTCTGGAAACTGCTGCATCTGCGAAAGAGGTGTGTACTGATATATGAATTCCAGAAACACTGTGGAGAATTTTTGATTTTTTTTTTTTTCTACGTAACGAGACTGCTTTTGAAAATGATTAAACGTAGCGCCTTAGGCAATGTTTTACGTCGTTCTGATCTTAACCCCTTCCTTCTTCTGGTCAAGTTATCTACGCTATGTGGACCCTACAAATGAAAGAACATTACGAGCTAACCTCCGCGCGTTTATTTGATGGCAATTCTCGCAGATCGATGTAAAAGCGAAATATATATATATATATATAAAACCTGACATGACTGATGATGGGGTTGTGCTGGTGCGAGTTTTCTGGTTCAAGAATTTCTTACTGATATTTCCTATATGAAGGAAAATCTCGAGAAAAAGTTTCGAACAGAAGTTGGTAGTCCTGTATTGGGGCTATAGGGAAAAATAGGTATGCGAAATTTCAAGACCTATGCTCGCTTTACAATTGACGAAAAACTGCATCATTTTAGCGCATATCCGGATGAATATTGACTCGGAGTTGATTTTTTTTTTTTTTTCATGTAATAGATCATACATGAACTGCCTAGTGGCATTTATATATAGGTAGGGCAGATATGGCAAAGTTGACTTTACTTAGCTAATAGTGCAACCACTATTATACTATAACTTGTTATTAGGAGATGAATTGCTAGCAGCGAGTGTGCCTTGAGTACAAGTAACTATTCAATGCCCGCTTGGGGCTTACGCTTTAGTCGTTGGGTAGATGGTTGTCCCAGTACTGAAGCGCCTCTATGTTTGGGTGGCCGTGGAGTTGTTTGATGTACCTTGTCGTGGCTTTTGATGCGATTTGCTGGACAGTTTCCAGAGCCAGGTCTTCGTGCAACTGCTTGTTTGTAATATACCACGGTGCTCCTGTGATTTTACGGAGTGCATTGTTTTGGAATCGCTGTAAAATTTCTATGTTGCTACTTGCTGCCGAGCCCCATAATGGTATTCCATACTTCCAAATGGGGCGAAGGATCATGACTAGAGCTCGGATTTTATGGCATTATAGAGGAAGGTTTGTGGTGCTGAAAATTGAAAATCTGGCAAATATGGCATTTATAGGCTACACCAGGAAAATATACGAATTTTTTATGTCAAAAAAAGTAAATTGCAAAAATAATTTATATAAATGCATGAAGTATTAAATTATCTACAGGTGTCTTGAGTTAAACATTACAACGTAAGGATGAACTGAATGCGGTTTTTACTTTCGGCATGATTATCGCGTAACGGAACACTGGAAGTACTGAATGAGAATGACTAAGAAACTTAGCACACAGCGTTAACCCTCTCATGTTTATCTTTCGTCTCACACAAGTCATAACGTGAAGACGCACTTCCAATCGATTTACTGACATTTGTTTCAAAACGAAGTATTAACGTACATATTACGGATATTTGTATCTTTTTCTCGAGAATTATCGGCAAATTAAGTAATTTTACTATCGCACGACCGATTTTGGCATTTTGTGGCATTTATCTTGAATTATGGCATTTATTGCATTTCTGGCATTTTATGGCAAAATAAAAATTTTTTCCTAGGGTCCCCTACCTATGAAACGCACTCATATTTGATTTCCCACCGTCTGCCCCTTCAGGAAACGAAAAGGCAAATGCCACACAATCCGAGCTCTAATCATGACATATAGTAGCCTTTTATTCCAGAGGGATAGCCGACTCTTAGCTCTGAGCATCCAGAACATGGTGCGAAAGCGGAGTTTGAGTTGCTCTCTTTTCTTGATAATGTGCGCTTTCCAATTTAGCTTACAGTCCAAGTGTAAGCCTAAAAATCGGGTGCAGTCAGCCCGCTGTACAGGTTCATTATTTATATATGTGGGATCATATCCATGATTTCGAAGGGCAAAGTCAATACGGACAGTCTTGGATGCGTTAGTTCGGATTTTCCACCTGGTGGTCCATTCCTGAACTTTGTTGACAGCTCTCTGCAAATTGGTGACTGCAGTAGAGTAGTCTTCATGCATAGCAAGTATAGCGGTGTCGTCTGCAAATGTGGCTAGTGTGGAGTCATCTTGCTGTGGAATGTCTGCAGTGTAAAGTAGAGCAGGGGACCAAGAACACTGCCTTGTGGTACACCCGCTGCTATTGGCTTGTCAGAAGAGTCAGCTTGTCCATAGTGAACATAGAAGCGCTCGCATTCTGTGTTATAGTTTATTGCGGTTTAGGCAAAATTTATCGTATTTACTCTTTCGAGTTTCCCTCCTTTGATATGCTGGCCGTGCTTGGGAAAACCGTATTGGGTCAATTGACCATACAAAGCTGAAAGTAGTGAAGACTTTATGGGATGGCTATAAGCGCCAAAAACAGGAAAGGAGCCTTTCTTACTTGCAGAGCCGCTCGCTTCCCAAGAACCAGTGACTCTTCTTCGGGAGGCGCTCCGCTTTTTAACAGGGAACCTGTTTTATCGGGGGGTAAACTGAAGGAAAATGACGGGCGCCGGCCGCCGGGCGCCGTCCGGCAAGAAAAAGGGACTTGGAAAAATTTTGATGAAGTGATAGGAGGGGGACTTATCCTCTCTGCTTCATGCAGTATATTATACTAGGTCTAGGCATCCTTCATACCATAAGCTTACAAGATCTTTATCAATAGCTTATACTAGCAGTTTGTCCTAGCTCTGTACTAGGTCTGCTTCCTTTATACTATAGGTCTAGGAGGTCTGTATTAGTGGTTTTACTAGCTCTGTGACGTCATCAGATAGTGATGGCACGATGATCGTGACGTCACAGATCTCCATCGTGACGTCACCAGATCGTAACGTCATTAGATCGTGTGACGTCATCAGATTATGACGTCATCAAATCGTGACGTCATCATATCTCCGAACTGATAACAGGATAGGCCTATCGGGGGTACCACACAGGCTGTAAGGTGGTGAGGAACAAAGTTCACTCTACTTGAGACGACAAAAAGCAAAAAATGACACTCACATGATTACTCCCATAAAACAGGTTCCCTGTTTGCCTCAATTAACAGAGTTAATGAAGGCAATTCCGAGCAGCTAACTGTGTGGGCTGCGAGTTTTTCCTGATTTTGACTGGGGATATTCCTGGAAAAACTGTTACAGTTTCTATTCACGCTTCATGACTTCATCAGTGACTTTGAACTACTTTCTTCAAAAAATTTTTGGCCTTTGCCTCTTTAGGATCTGTATCCTTCGCCTTCAACATAAGAACAGATAGACCTAACGTACAGTGTACGTACTAGGCTACACTAGACCCGATAGGTGATATACTAGGAGCTTAAAATGTATTTTAGATGTTGAATAGCTCATCTTCTCCCTACACTGTTTTTTTTTTTTTTTTTTTTTTTTTACTAGGCCCAACATATACAGTACCTACATACTAAGTCAGGGTGTCCACTGAAAGGAAAATTTGAAAATACTTGACTTTTACTATTGACCTTTTTTCAAAGTAAGCGAGTCAACAAGCAAGAAAAAAAAAAAGTCGAATTGGATAAAATTATTATTTTTTATTTTTTTTTAGCGGAACTTTCAGGAAATTTTCGTCCGCGAGCGCGAGCGATCCAAGGTTGATGACGTCACGGAGAGGGGAGGGGGAACTTGGAAAAATTTTGTTGGGGTACTTTCAGAAAATTTACTTGTCCGCGAGCGCAGGCACGTAGGATCCGAGGTTAACGAGGTCACGGGGGAGAGGGGATTTGGAAAAATTTCCACTCTCGAGCTATAAATGATAAAAGAAGGACTCGGAATAATTTTGACTTTAGAGCTATATTATATGATAGGAGGGGGACTTGGAAAAATTTCCACTTTCGAGCTATACCCTATGATAGGATTTTCCATATGTTCTACCTTGTGGAAGACCTTCTGTAGTGGAATACGGATCTTGTGGGTTCCCCGCTCTCCGTTGCAAAACTTGCAACGGCATCCTAATCTTTGTTTTCAAATTTTTTGTCGTTTTTACTTGACCGTTAACGAAAATACTTGACTTTTACTTGTTTACTTGACCGGTAGACACCCTGTAAGTTTTGACTGGGACTACTGAAAAAAAACAACAGTTTCCTTGAGGGTGTGCTTTACTAGTTCAGAAACTCCGAAATTGCATAAACATCCCCAAAAACCTTTCAAGGATCGATAAGCCAGCGGTCACTGCGCGACGCTTATCGGGTATGCGTGGGTAGTAACAAATAACAACGATTGATTTTGCAAGGGCACTTCTCAAGGCTCCATTTTCCGACGAATTTTTTCGGTCTTCGGAAATGTTGTACAGAGGGGTTCAATGGAAGGCGCTATCGGAACAGAATCCTGAATTTTGGCTCCAGAAAAATTTCACTCTCTTCAGAAAATAGACGAATTTTTATCAATATCAACATTCAATTGAGAAAGTATTAGAAAAAATTTTACAATCCTGCTTTCTGGAAAACATTTCAATCATTCAGAAAGATCCGTTAAAAATTGGAGCAGTGAAATGTGATTTTTGGTACCTTGTTTTACGAGCATATTTTCACAAGTAAAACACACCCTTAACGTAAGGAACTTGTTCTATGGTTGAAAAATAGCCCCTTCAAGTAGCTAGACTTCCAATGCTTTATACACCAATTGGCTTAACCCCTTCAATGAACCACATATGCAATGCTTCAAATACCATAAGTCCCCCTTCTATCATATATTACGGCTCGCAAGTCGAAATTTTTCTCAAGTCCCCCTACTATCATGTATAGCTCGAGCGTCGAAATTTTCCCAACCGGCATACAGCAAATTTTTCCAAGTCCCCCTCGCATCATATTATTATACAGCTTAAAAGTCGAAATTTTTCCAAGTCCAACCTTCACGGCGCACGATAAATTTTTCGGAATAACCCCCCATAGAACAGGTTTCCTGTTGAAACCATCACGGGTCCTGTCACACTTGTTGACGTCATCTAAAGCCTTGATTTACTTTAGGGGCTTGAAAAAATGTGGCCCTTAATTACTTTGGGACCTGTATCTTTCGCCTTCATTATATTATAGGCTTGACATACAGTATACTAGGCTACACTAAGTGTGACATACAATAATACTGGGGTCTTCATACACTGTATGATGGACTAATTAGCCCATCTTGTCCCCTACACTGGGCTATTCAAGACCTGACGTACAGTATACTATCATCCTGTCCCATAAACTAGTCTTTCTCTATACTAGAGCTAACATACAGTATACTGAACTTCACTTTTGGGGTTGGAACGATTTTGACTTATGGTACTTTACAGTAAGTTGGCGTGTAATCCACTAGGATAAATTAGACTCAGCTGCATACTCCTGGTATAACAAACTAGGGCCACAAAAACATAACGCAGGGTGTAGTATGACGTCGTAAGCCTAGAATAGGCTGTTCAGGCAGACAAAAAGGTGGAACGAGTAAGCTTAACACACAATCTATTCAACTTGTAGGAAGCTAAGAATGGAGGCAAACGAGCGGAGCGGGTGAGCCCATGAACCTTTCATCCTAACATAGAATACTAGGTTTATACTAAGTTAATATGACGTCATCCGTATCAAAAGTTGATATGAAATAGCTAGAATCGATTTGATATGATCGATAGAATCGATATACATTACATATTATAAAGTCGAAGAGTAGGAAGCAAGCATATAAAATGCCACACGCACTGGGTGTCTCTGTAGAAGACATGACGTTTGCTTTTGTACTTTGTCGCCTTATTTGTTGTGGGGGTTACATCCTAAGAAAACGCTTGCGTCTACATTCGGATAACCCAGACCTAATTTAGGGACGAAAAAATCCGGACCCAAGAGCTGTAAGCCCATTAGAATTTGGACTTCGATTTCGCAAGTTCTCTGCTACCATTGAACTCCACGCGATGGCTGTTGATGTTTTCTATTTTCAACATGAACACCTCTATAAGTGGAGAAGGGAGATTTAGTGATTGGATTTGCTAGGCGAAAATTTCCAACCCCCCGATGAAGTCATAGGGAAGGGGACAAAGAAAAATTTTGAGTTTGCTGAGCCAGTATATCATACAACTAGTATACCTCACAGTAAATTAATTCTGAAAGTTTTATCGACTCTATATGATTAGAAACATAGTGCGAAGCAATGTAAGCCTATAGTTGGGTAGTCTAGGGAAACGCCAGTGACTCAAACTTCTCGACTGTCGAACGCTGAGAGAAGTAGGCTCTAAGGACGACAGCTCTTACCATTGTTGTTTTTCAGTCAAACATCGTACAATCCTGTAAATTCATCCGGATTGTGTTCTCGGATATAAGAAAAACGACACATTGTTCAAAGAAGCTGAAAATTAGAGTTCTGTTCGAGACTCTGTTATTGTGAAGTGTCGCTTTTTTATGTAATTCATAAAACGTGTATCATTTCAACTCCGATATAAACCATCAGACTAAATTTCCCCATTGAAACATCCAAACAATACTTGGGCGAGAACGGATAAAGAGAAAGCTGAAGTTTATGCCGTGCACCTTGAGCAAAGATTCCAACCTAATGATATGGTCACCGATATCTTTCCTGACCTCTGCCTAGCAGAGGAGCAGGTAGTTGACTTATTTTCTCCAAGAGAAATCAAAACTATGATTAAAAAGAAACTTGACTCTAAGAAAGCACCTGGGCACGATCAAATTTCGGCTCGTATTCTACAAGAGCTGCCACGCAAAGGCCTGGTAATGTTGACCTACTTATATAATGCAGTTCTGAGACTGCAATATGTACCAAAACAGTGGAAGTTAACGAGAATAATCATGATTCCTAAAGAGGGTAAACCGCCAGAAATACACAGCTCGTATCGTCCAATATCCCTGCTTTCAGTTCTTTCTAAACTATTTGAGAAGCTTTACATGAGACGTTTACTGGGAATAGTCATAAACAAGAACCTAATCCCAGACCACCAGTTTGGATTCGAAACAGGCACTCTACCATTGAACAGGTTCATCGTGTTGGAGCAGCAATTAGAAAGGCATTAGAAGAAAAAAAGTTCTGCCCATTCGTATTTCTGGATGTTAGTCAAGCCTTTGACCGAGTTTGGATCCCCGGCCCCGGACTTCTCCACAAAATCAGCAAACACTTTCCAACTCGTCATGTGCAAATTTTATACTTGGATTTGTTCTACTTACGATCTCTTCAGTCATTTGAGGGGTGGAACTGAAATAGAAAAAAGAATCTCAAATGCCTGGAGAAAATTCTGGTCGCTGAAATTCATATTCAAAGGAAACTAATTCTCTATTCAAAACAAAATGAAAGTCCTGAATGCCTGCGTACTGCCCACACTGATATATGGTGCCCAGACATGGTCAATGAGTAAAACAGAGGAAAATAAAATAAAAGTAACACAAAATACTATGGAGAGATCCATACAAGGAATAAGATTGAGAGATAGAAAGAGCATAAAGGAAATAAGGAAAAGACTGAGCCATAGGATAGACTTTCTATATGCAGCAAAAAGAATAAAATGGGATTGGGCGGGACATATATCAAGACAAAGTGGGGACAGATGGACCTATATTGAAAAAAATTGGTATACCTAAAATCGGGAAGGAAAAGAGGCAAACAGAAAGGTGGGATGATGACATCATAAAATTCCTAGAGAACTATAAGCTATATCATCGCATAGCGTACGACCGACGTGAATGGAATAGGCTAAGGGAGGCGTATGCCCAAAATCAAATGGTCAATATGTAATAGATATATTTATATATATAGATAAATATCTGTATGTTAAAAGGCTTGTAATAATAATAATAATATTAAAAAGCCTAGTAACCTTCTAATAGTCTAAAATAATTGTGTTCCGTCATTGTATGTAGTTCTTAGAAGAAGGTTTCGCGAGTCATAGAATTTTCCCGAAGGAACAGTAAATTCTGGTTTTGGCACTTCTCTCTCACAATGATAATAATTTTTTAGTCTTACAAAGTAAACGGGGAGAGCAGGAAGCAAAATAATTTCAGAAAAAACATGTATATTTTACTTAAAAAAAACTTTTTCGATTTATTTTTGGGCTGTTTACTGGCTCAAGTTGAAATTTATGTAACTCGTACCAGAAAAGAGAAAAATTAGGCTGCTCTGGTTTAGTCAAGCTTTCCAATAACGATGAAAAATTTGTAATTTTTGTAGAAAATTTGAAAGAATCACTCAGGTATACGAAATAATAAATTTATATTGTTTTCCCCCTGAAGGAGATTTTGCTTTCAAGCTGGATTTGTAGAGATGCCAAGGGATTTCGAATGGTATAATAAGTTATTGCTGTAGCGTTGTTCACGAGTTTTTACAATAGTTTGTAAAAATGGCTAGAATTTTTATGACGAGACTCGAATGGTTCAGCGTTCTTCAACTACAGATGAAACGTATTTCATGGCCGTAATCAGCCTCATTTTCTTATACGTGATTAGACTTCACGATCTCATTCATTTGGCTTTTCTATACTAAATGTCAGAATCGTAAAACGAACTTTTTAAAAAGTAATATTCAACAGACAAGCGAAATAAAAACTTTCTGTCTCATTTGCGCTGAGAATTCCTTAGCTTGATGTATTGCGAGAAATATGGCCTTTATGAATTTGAAAGATCACGAAAAAGTCTGGCTAGAACCCAGTTTTTCTTATCGGCATGTAGGGACGTGGATTTTAATAGAACGTTGGATAACAAAGTTGAATACCTACTACTTTCTTTCAAAACTGCTAAAATTGTTTTGAGATTCCGAACAGTTTTTCTCTTTCGAATGTGATAAACGAAGTTACGCGGAAACAAGAACGGATACTTACTTTGTAGGTGAAGTACATTTTTTAAAATCTTGCTGGGGCGTAAACAGTGAAAGTAAAGCCTGTGGAAGAACATTTCTGAAATTACCTGTCGTTATTCGACGATCCTTTCTCCGCGGAGGTACTCGAAAACTTGAGGGAATTTCACATTCGCTGTCGGTAATTTTTCTTTCGCGAAAATTCGCTACTCGATAAAGAGTATTATGTCAATTCCGTTTGTTTAAAATATTTTTCATCATTGGAAAATACGCGTAAAAATATTCTACACTCTTCATCCTATTCCCTCGCGAGTCTTCTTCATTCTTTTTGTTTACGTGTATCAACTCATTTTTCCACTCAGACCATCTTTGTTATAAAAGGTTAGCGCCAGTGCTTTTCACCACTGTCAAGAGGTTATAGTTTTGAGATTCAGAAACTCTTTATATTTGACGCATCATTTATCATCTTATCAACAAACTTTTTTCCTCCATCGACGAACTGACAACTCTCACCTATCAATTGATGATCAGCGTCTCATTCTTTCTGTTTTAATGTTTTCTCTCCTTCTCGATGTACTGATATTATGTTGTACGAACTTATTTTCGCGATACCTACTTTCGACGAAGAAAAAGTTCAAAAATAATTAATTATTAAGCTGGGTAAGTTAATCGCAATATTCTTTCGATATCAATCAGTAAAATTGAAAACTCAACTTAGTTGTTGGTGTTCATCATCAAAGAGAGGCCTTTTACCTCGTTGGCACTCGTATTCACAGTGAAGAAATATTATACTCTCGAGCCTTTTTATTCGCTGTTTACAGAAAGTTTCAAACTTTGTACTGATGAGCATCTAAGTAGATTTAATGAGTCAGTCAAATGTGATGTACGTTCGCTATTCATCTAGAAGATAGGCTACACCTTGGTTTTTTCTCTCAGTACTCATGGAAACGAATTTTAATCCGCCATTCATCGCTTTTTTCTCCTGAGAATGTCATTAGTTTTTCCCTAACTTAGGTACGTTCTAAAGTTTTGTACACTTAGGCTAATTGAAATATCTTTCTAAGTTTTTTATCTATTAGAGCGATCCAGAAGCGTAGAATTTAAAAACTAAGAGTACGACAAACGCAGAAATATACAGTGGAAACTCTATATAACGAACTCCTATATAACGAATTCCTCTATATTATGAATTTTTCCTCAGTCCCTCCCCCTTCAATGAATTTTACGTGTTAAAAAATCTCTTTATAACGAACAATTCACTCTATATAACGAATTTTCTACAGAAATCTTGTCATTTTTTCCAAAAAAATGTCGATTTCTGGCCTGAATTCAAACTTTTTTCTGAAAATTCTGATTCCTTGGTAAACATTTGAATATTTTCTCCAGAAAATTTGAATTTTGACGAATATTTCTTTTCCCACAGGAAACACACACACACGGTTCAATGTGAACCAACAAACAGCCCGCTGCCATAAGTGATTCTGATACATACTGCGGTCTGAATACAGTTTGATTTGATACTATTTGATGGAAAAAGTTCTTATGATCTCCGGTTTAAAAATCACCGTTCACAATTTTTTTCCAACGTTAGTCATAATTTGATCATAAAATTCCCAATACCTATATCACAAATATTAGGACTCCCGACTTCAAGGAAATAATAATGCACGATATTCGTCAAGCAGTTTCAATGTAATTGAGCAGGAAACTTTGCACTGACAATAGGTGTATCGCACCAATTGTCCTATATTTAATTATGAAGCGAGTAAATATATTTCGGAGGTTGAAAATAATTTTGGAGTTGTACTGACCCTTTCTAAAAAGCAAAACGTGTCATCAATGGGCAGTAAATAAGGGGAAAAATAAGAAAAAAAAAGCGTAAGAAGGAAAAGAAGACATTCTAAAATATTTGAGTTACTAATGCATTATATATTAGGTATACAGTATAATAGTCGGCTGGGGATATAATTTTTTGTTCTTTTTTTTTCTGTGATGGGCTGGCTAGATTTGTGTTCGAACTTCCAAGTTTCTTCTTCCTTCTTTTATTCTTTCTTCTGCCTGAACGTGACTATTCTCGTATCAGTACACGACCCTTTGCAGGAATAATAGTGACGGCTTCTTTCGGCTACTCTTTTAAACTCCGTCGATTTGTTCGAAGCATTTTTTTTAGCCAGCTTTAGTCGCTTTAGACATAATTTTATGGTTTTTTGTGTTTAGAAGTGCAATATTTGCCTAGCCTAGTATACAGTATACAAGACTAATACTAGGCTGAGAATAACGTATAGGAAAAAGTAATTGTGAAGCTCTTTCTTTTACCAAGTTTTCCAGCTCGAAAAATAAGTTACATAATTATATCCGTAGCAAGGTTGACAGGGGAAGAAGCAGTAAACTGGACCAAATACCTCAGTCGATTTGAAGTAGATTGAGCGATCTCTTTGTTGAGTGACCTATAATAAACCAACTTTTTCAGTCGATTTACTTCCGCTCCTCCCTACCGTATTTAGACCAGATTTAGACCAACTTGGGACGAATTTTGGCTAGAAAAATGAGTCGATTTGTAGGTCATGTAGGTACCATAAGATGGTCAATCCTCAGTCAATGGTCATACTTCCTCCCCTCAAATTAGGAAAGAGAAGAATGAAGGTAGCGATCTCGTTAGCAGGGTTATATTGAGTCAAGTGTAATTTTGGTCCGCGAGTTGATGGTTGATTCATTTTGAGGGTTTCAAGATATGTCCTAGAGAGATATCTGCTCAGAAATCGACCAGAAATTTTGATCAAAATTTAGTGATTGTGCGGCTCACCCGATAATATTTTAGACCGACTAAGAGATTGAGAATATTGGTAGACATTTCGGACAAATTGACTGAAGTTGGACCAAGATATGTCCCAGGGATATCTACCTAGGAATTGACTCGAAATTTTGGTCCAAATTGAGTGACTGTGCGGTTCGCGCGAGAATAGACCAAAAAAGAGAGTAAAAATATTGCAACAAATTGACTGAAAATGGACCAAGATATCTCCTAGGGATATCTGCCCAGAAATTGGCTGGAAATTTTGGTCAAAATTGAGTGACTACGCGTCCCGGCCGATATTACTCGTTTTAGACCAAATAAGGGAGTAAAAATATTGATGGATGTTGAGGAAAAATCGATTGAAAATGGACGAAGATATCCCCCAGAACATTTGCCCATAAATCGACTAGAAACCTTGGTCAAAATAGACCAGATTATCGTGACGTCACTTATTGCTAACTCCCTACTAACAAGGTGCGAGGGCCATGAACCACGTGCGAACAAACTTCAAAAACCCTTGAATGTGATCGATTGTATCGTTTTTGGATCTATCACGTTATCGATTTCTATAAGAAATACTCTGAAACGTTTCGATCATACGTTCGAATTAAAAAATTTGGAAATAAGTAAGCAATTTACGTGTTTATTCTCAGAATTAGAAAGTTCTCAATTATTTAATTCTTTTTTTCAAATCTGAACGTAATGTCGAAACGTTCTTGTGTATTTCTTATGGAGTATTTTTTTGTTTACAATCCGAGTTGGTGATGTAGGGTAAGATTGACAATTTTAAGCAGGCTATAGGGTATGTTGGGGTAAACAGATGTGGAGCTTGTGACGTCACGGTAATCTAGTCTATTGAACAATTCGGACCGGGCATATTGTAGACTCGCTAGCGTCGCCTGTGTAAAATATGTAGAAAGTACTGATAAGCGAACGGTGATTGTGACTTGAAACTAAAGGTAATTTTTTAGTCTTTCTTAAATTTCTCCAAAAATAATGAATTTAGGCGTGTACCCGTAAGGAACAAAATTGAAGAGCGGAAAATTTTCTTTCAGATGAAAATATTTTTGAGAGATTTTAAAAAATTCAAAAATTTTGCGCGACGCTAGCGCTACCCGGTCCGAATGAATACGTCAATATCAATTTTAGACTAAAAGAGTCGGAAAAATTTCAGTTAGTATTGACAGTATAACGACCAAAAATGGACCAATATCAACCAAAAATTACAGTCAAAGCTGACCAACAATCAACTGAAATAAATAGTCAAAATTTGGTTGATTTATCTAAAAAATTTACTAAAAATCAACCATTTTCGGATGGTACTATTATTATTTGGTCTATTTTTAGTTGTAGGACCAAAAACCGACCAACATCAACCGTATAGACCGATTCCCCGGTGACTTGACAGTGTTGACAACAGTGAGCGATAGTGAGCAGGGATGTCCAGCCAATCATCATTGACTTAAACATAGCTTATGGCATTCAGCTCTTTCCTCGCATTGGCTTAAGCTGAAAGCCAATGGTTCTCGATTTCATTGGCTGACTTACCATTGGCTAATAGCTTATTCATTTATCGTTCCGTAGTCGCTTGGTAAAGTTCCGGAGTCGCTTTATACCGTTCCGGAGCCGGTTTATATCGTTCCAAAGCCGATATCCAATTTTTTGATGATTGTCTGACTTTGGGCTGACAGCCAAACAGGGCGCATTTCATTAGCTGACTTTTAGCTTCCGCAAAAACGGTCACAACATTGGCTTAAGCTTTTGGCTTACGTTTGGCTGCCTTTAGCTGGACATCCCTGATAGTGAGTCAAAGTACCCATATTTGTAATCGATATTACGATTATTGGGCCAATCATGATATCGATTTCCATAAGAATACACAGGGGACGATATGATCACATACTTACAGATATTCAAAAACAAGATGTTCCTAATGTAAATATTAAAGATTTCTATCTAGAATCTAGAAGTTCTCTGGAATTCAAATAGGTATGTAGCTTTTATTGCTAACGTACTTCTTGTTCTTGAATACTAGTGAATGATCGAAACGTCCCCTGTGTATTCTTATGGGATTCTAAAATGGCTGCCCAAAGCCAGCAGCAGAGAACAAGCATTCATTTGATTAATACGAGGAACGACGTTGCGGGACATGTTTAATTAGATATGATATCATACAAAACTTTACAAAACCGCACAACATGTTTAATTAGATAAGTATAATATCATAAAAAACTGTGCAAAACCGCACGTTGTGCGGTTTTGTATGTTATTATATCTAATTAAACAAGCCTTCAATCAAAATCAAAGATGTTGACGTCACACGGGGAATCGGTCTTATCGAGAAAGGACGCCTTTTTTACAGATACCTCCTAAATTTCTGATGATTCATAAGGAATTGAGCATTTTTTCGTAATTTTGAACGTTCTTGGTTGATTTTGGTCATTTTTTGATCATGTAGGGTCGTTGTTTATTCCATTTTACTCAGTTTTTCAAGTTTTTGGATAATTACAGTCAATTCATTCAATCAATCAATCAATCTTTATCTTAGAGGGGCGCTAGTGCTGAAAAGTCCTCTGGCGCCGAACAAAATTAATATAATAATGTACTTATAATACAAAAAAAACAAAAAAAGAAAAAAAAAGAAAAAAAAAAACAATAAATAAAACAAAACAAAACAAAAAAATAAATAAATAAAAATGGAAATGGTGATGAATAAACAAATTAAAAATTAAAGAAAAAATACTAGGTATAAAAAAATTTAATGTAAGTATAATTAAATGAATATTTTTATTAAAAAATAAATTAAAATATTCATTTCAATTATATTTATATAAAAAAAAAAAAACAGAAAAAAATAATAATTCATAGGTATGATGTAAATATTAAAATTATTGATAAGTTTAATAAAAAATGTTTATAATTAAAAATAAATTTTAATATTATTCATTTGTAGAGATATGATATATTTTAGAATATTTATTTAAAAAGAATATTTTTATATTAATTTTTAATAATTTATATTATATAAGTTTTTTAGTTTTTAATTTAAATATTAAATTTAAATGTGTTATCATATTATTTTTTATTAATTTATTATCAATAAAATTAATTTTTACTACTACTAAGTACTACTACTAATAATAATAATAATAATACTAATAATAATAATAACACATGATATGAATGAATGAAAAAATTAAAATGAAACGAATGGAACGCACGTCCCCAGTCAGTCTGAAGATTTAGACAACACGGTACCCGCCGTCTTTTACGGTTTGTTTTCTCTCAATTTGGGAATTTTCCGTCATTTTTAGTCATTTTGGCCGCTTATTGTTTATTTTCATTGTGGTTTGATCGTTTGATGCCGTTTTCATCGTTTTATGGTCAATGCTGGTTGTTTTTAGGTCAATTTTGGTAATTTACGTATCTTTTTTTGTCGTTTTATACTGCATGTTCTTAGATTCTTATTGCAAGTTCTTAATTTTTGTTGCTCGTTTTTATTGTACTTTTCAGTGTTTTTACTGCACGTTTGACCAATTTTTATTGCACAAAAATCTTGACTGTACTCACGATGAAAATGTGTTTTCCCTAATATTATCCCTCTACTCTCTCGCCAGATTCACCCAAATTATTATAATATAACTGAAGTTTCTCTCGAATTACTCAATTAATATTCAAATATTTGTAGTCGAACACTCTCAAAACAAGCGGCTTTCGTTCTGCTCAGTTTTTTTTTTTTTTTATATTTAATTTTGCCGAATGCGTGAGTATAATTTTATTTATGTGTGATACTTGGAGATGAAAAATACAAAACTGCTTGAAAACGCGTATTTTGCTGACGGAACTAGTTTAGTTTATTAAACTTTCATGGTAGAATTTTCAATGTCATTGGTGATTATAGCCAGCCGTATATCTGCTTTCTCTTTTGAAAAAAACCAAGTTCGATAATCTTGTAGGTGTCCACTGTCGGAACGCGACATCGCGTGACTGACGTCCAATACCACAGTTTAAAATGAAGACGCTATCAATAAAACCGGGCTGAAACTAGTCCAGGGTTTTATTTTTATTTCTTTTTTCAGCGATAAATCAAACAATAAAATAGCGTATTAAAAGCCTTTCGCGAGCAATTTTTGAAATTGAAAATTCACGCCGAAGGCATACATACAGTATTACATTAAACGTCGTTCTATAACGCGTATAGTAAGTAAGTAGGCTAATATTCAAAATTTAACGTAAGGTACATCACCTATTGGTTCACCGACACATGCCGACTATATCTTGTACGGGAGACACCCTACTTACGCTATTGTTCGTCGTACGTCTTCCCTACCGATCGAGGAATTTTATGAATGTTATATGTAAATTTTCGTCGATTAGTTCTTCGCCTCGATGATCACATTTGACTCCTAAACAAGCCGCGATACTCCGAAGGTTAATTTTGTAGTTTCCTTCTACAAATCGAATCTGGTCAACTCTACACACTTCTCGGACCACACGACGCTAACCGGTCTAACCATACATCTTTTTCACTCGTCGCTGCGCTACGTTTTGTAAAAAGCTCGCGGCTGTATGAACTTTTACGTGTACGAAGTATTTCAAGGCAAAACGAAACGAGCATACTGCACTCGAACATATCATGCGCGAGTATGCAATGATCGAAAAAACGACTCAGGTATACGCGCATATTTAATATCCACGTTCCGTACGGTATATCAATGTATTGTCGAGAATGAGTAAACAGAATATTGTATAAATTGACGAGCAACCTTGACTTTGGGTTTATTTTATACCACATGCTGCTGGCAGGTGTGACGTGTGGGTGCAGCCTTAGAATGCAGTTCCTCGGTTAGGTCTTGATATTAGATACTTTCATGAATCCAATCACTTCCGTGAATGCGGAATAGTGCACCGTCAAATGCCTTGCGCTAGAGAAGCACTATAGTATAGTGCACACAGCTGCGCTCGACGACAACTGTTAAAATTCGTGATTTTCTTACAAGTGTGTACGCGGTTAAACATTTTTAGTTAATTTCTCTGTCTTTGGCTAATCATATAAGTACCATCTGGTTTTCTTTTGCCGAAATTACCGTGGCATATGGTGGTGCGGTGGACGTGGACAGACCAACCCACAATATTTTCCTCTAATTTAAAAATCTTCTACCGGCATCATCATCTTGTGAGCATAAATACACTGTAGAAGATCAGCCAGTGTAATCCTTATTGTTGCGCGTAATAATATATACGTGATGTTCGTATCAAGGTGATTACACGATTTACCTGCGCTCGTGATTTGAACATGTTACCATCTACGCTAATGAACGTGGTGCTGGCTGTGTAATAGACTCTCGAAGAAGTATCCTTTTCCACATTCAAATGAGTATACCGCGCGATACAGCCATGCGGCCGAGCATGAATAATGTCTTTCGTTATCGAAGAAAGGACGAATGAAGTTACCGGGGGGGTTCTCTTATAACGATTCACAGTATGGAATATAAAAATGATTTTTACATAAATAATTTTTTTCTTTTTCCAGTTCATTATGAACTTGTACTGTCATTATTCAATTACACGTGTACACGTATTGTGTTGATAAAAGTTCGACGAGATTCGAGCAGTAGATCGCAGCTTCTGAATCGGCTTCCGCTCTCTTTTAATGAGCGAGGATATCTCCATACGGTGTATAGCTACGTCTCGGCGTGAAGTAATGGCGAAGAATGTACACAAAAACGGCATCTTCAGTATCGAGATGAGTGAATAAAATACGAACTTCATCTTTACAATAAAGAGAACGAACGTACTGCATAGTGCCATCTTTAACCCTTGAGTAGTGCTTGAAAATTAAAACCAGCTGCTATGTACGTATAAAGTATATCGAGATCGATGATGCAGTAATTTTTCACTATACTTATAGATGCTACGCTGCCTGAATTGTGGGCTGTCAAGGTGTGTTTGTGTGCGCGCCTCAGTCACTCTTGTCAGGTTTCCATCTCTTCCTTTTCAAAAGCCTCTCGTGCTTTTGTTTATCAAATACGAGCCTCCGTGCTGTACCGTATTTGAAAAGTGCTGCCTACTTTTACCTGTCCGGAGCGAGTGCGTGCAGTGTTTAATATCGCGATCACTTTATCGCGATTTTCTCGGTATTTGTCACCATTTCTACCTGTTTGCGCTCGGCAAGTATGAGGAATTTCTATAAACGAAACGCGTACGTACACTCCTTTACAGTATTTTCAGCCTACATAGGCGCGGAACTGTAGTTTATTATTACGATGTCGGCTCGTAAACCTTTATATAGAAAGAACTTGAATGAGAAACCCTTCGAAGGAAGTTCTAAATGAAAAAATGAGGGAAAAAAGCAAGTGAAGAGATAATTTTACGACCGTTTCCGAGATTCGTTTATTTCGAACGTGAACACAACAAATAATGTTGGTCTGTGGAATAAAATAAGATTACTTTTTTTCCCGCAACGAGCCATAGTATCAACGGATTTTGATGAAAGGAAACAAGGCAGTAATACTAAACTTGGAAAATAACTGAAAATCACGTACGTACGCTTTTGGTTGAGAATTCAATACGAATAAAAAGACCCCCATGATGAACGCAGGCAAAAGAACTGCTTCGGTGCTCTTTTTAGATAATATATTTCGCTAAATTGGACGAATATTAAGAAACTATCATGAGTAACGCGTGTACTCGAGTCTTGAAATTCTTCCTCTAACAAACTTTCCGAAGTCTACAACGCTGACTGCGCGTATAACCATTTTTACCTCTCAAGTTTACCTCTTAATTATTCTGTAACTTTTAACATCTCGTCACAGCTGCTGCCGGTCTGAAGATGAAGTGAAATTTGAAATATTTCCGAACTCTAAACCGGCAAGATCTCTCTCAATTGCCTCCTCATCAGATCATATGTTAAGCGTACCTACTGCTGTAGACTTTTTTTCACTATAAGGAAAGTTCAGATACCAAAATATTAACAGCGAAAAAAAGAATACTCAAACGGGAGAGTAAAAAATGCAAAAACCGCAGAAAAATTGAAACGTCGAGCGCTTCTGGTTAATAAACCATCTTAGGGATCGAAATGAAAGCAACTGACAAGACGGAGGAGAGAAACAAGATTTATTTATTTTTTATTTATTTCTAGCCATATTTGCTAAAATAATACAAAATGATAGTAATTAATAACGAAAATAGTAGTAACAAAACATAGCCTTATAAGTTGGTGCTGAAGAAGCTAAAAGGCCTCTCAGCAATGAGCCGGATGTTGGGTCAAATCATTGGTGGCTTGTTCCCACAGCAGCCACCACCAATGGTAACGCTACCAATAGTAGAAGAGGATGGTATATCCCTCCTAGGCACCGAGGGGGTGGATGCAGCAGTCAATAGACTGCGGGGTAAGTATTGGAAGGCTCCAGGCCCGGATGAGATTCCAAATCCAGTCTGGAGCGCCATACATTCAGTTGACCCAGCACTGCTTGTTGATACATTCAATGCGGCAATAGTTGGGGGACTGTTCCCTGTGCGATGGAAGAAAGCCAGGCTAGCGTTGATCGATAAGAAGGATAAACCACCTGGTCCACCACCCTCTTATCGTCCACTTTGTCCGCTAGACAATGTTGGAAAAATTACGGCTTCCTTAACGAAGTTAAACGAGGAACGCAGGGAACCTGTTTTATGATTCGAATGAGATTTGGTATTGAAAATTCAAGGAAGCCTAGATCATATATAGCTCGACAGTCGAAATTTTTCCAAGTCCCCCTTCTATCATATATAGCTCGAGAGTCGAAATTTTTCTAAGTCCCTCTCCTATCATATATGGCTCGAGAGTCGAAATTTTTCCAAGTCCCCCTCCTATCATATATAGCTCGAGAGTCGAAATTTTTCTAAGTTCCCCTCCTATCATCTATAGCTCGAGAGTCGAAATTTTTCTAAGTCCCCCTCCTATCATATATGGCTCGAGAGTCGATATTTTTCCAAGTTCCCCTCCTATCATCTATAGCTCGAGAGTCGAAATTTTTCTAAGTCCCCCTCCTATCATATATGGCTCGAGAGTCGATATTTTTCCAAGTCCCCCTTCTATCATATATAGCTCGAGAGTCGAAATTTTTCTAAGTCCCTCTTCTATCATATATAGCTCGAGAGTCGAAATTTTTCCAAGTCCCTCTCCTATCATATATGGCTCGAGAGTCGAAATTTTTCTAAGTCCCCCTTCTATCATATATGGCTCGAGAGTCGAAATTTTTCTAAGTCCCTCTTCTATCATATATAGCTCGAGAGTCGAAATTTTTCTAAGTCCCCCTTCTATCATATACGGCTCGAGAGTCGAAATTTTTCTAAGTCCCCCTTCTATCATATATGGCTCGAGAGTCGAAATTTTTCCAAGTCCCTCTTCTATCATATATAGCTCGAGAGTCGAAATTTTTCCAAGTCCCCCTCCTATCATATATAGCTTGAGAGTCGAAATTTTAACAGGGAACCTGTTTTATGGGGGGCTATTTGAGAAATCTGCCGTCCGCCGTGCGCCGTCCGCCGTGCGCCGTCCGCCGTGCGCCGTCCAGCGAAAAACTTGGAAAAATTTCGACCCTCGAGCCATATATGATAGGAGAGGGACTTAGAAAAATTTCGACTCTCGAGCTGTATATGATAGAGGGGGGACTTAGAAAAATTTCGACTCTCGAGCCGTATATGATAGGAGAGGGACTTGGAAAAATTTCGACTCTCGAGCTATATATGATAGAAGGGGGACTTAGAAAAAATTTCGAATCTCGAGCTATAGATGATAGGAGGGGAACTTAGAAAAATTTCGACTCTCGAGCTATATATGATAGGAGGGGGACTTGGAAAAATTTCGACTCTCGAGCCATATATGATAGGAGAGGGACTTAGAAAAATTTCGACTGTCGAGCTATATATGATCTAGGCTTCCTTGAATTTTCAATACCAAATCTCATTCGAATCATAAAACAGGTTCCCTGCGTTCCTCGTTTAACTTCGTTAAGGAAGCCGTCATTTTTTTCCAAGTCCCCCTCCTATCATATATAGCTCGAGAGTCGAAATTTTTCTAAGTTCCCCTCCTATCATCTATAGCTCGAGAGTCGAAATTTTTTCTAAGTCCCCCTCCTATCATATATAGCTTGAGAGTCGAAATTTTAACAGGGAACCTGTTTTATGGGGGGCTATTTGAGAAATCTGCCGTCCGCCGTCCGCCGTGCGCCGTCCGCCGTCCGCCGTCCAGCGAAAAACTTAGAAAAATTTCGACCCTCGAGCCATGTATGATAGGAGAGGGACTTAGAAAGATGTCGACTCTCGAGCTATATATGATAGGAGGGGGACTTAGAAAAATATCGACTCTCGAGCCATATATGATAGGAGAGGGACTTAGAAAAATTTCGACTCTCGAGCTATAGATGATAGGAGGGGAACTTAGAAAAATTTCGACTCTCGAGCTATGATAGATGGGGGACTTAGAAAAATTTCGACTCTCGAGCCATATATGATAGAAGGGGGACTTAGAAAAAATTTCGAATCTCGAGCTATATATGATAGGAGGGGGACTTGGAAAAAAATGACGGCTTCCTTAACGAAGTTAAACGAGGAAATTTTTCTAAGTTCCCCTCCTATCATCTATAGCTCGAGAGTCGAAATTTTTTCCAAGTCCCCCTCCTATCATATATAGCTTGAGAGTCGAAATTTTTCTAAGTCCCTCTCCTATCATATATGGCTCGAGGGTCGAAATTTTTCTAAGTTTTTCGCTGGACGGCGCACGGCGGACGGCGCACGGCGGACGCCAGATTTCTCAAATAGCCCCCCATAAAACAGGTTCCCTGTTAAAACTTCTAGAAAGAGTGATAGCCAATCGTTTGGAGAGCTATCTGAAGGAAGGAGATATAATCTATGATAGCCAGTACGGTTTTCAAACTGGACGCTGCACATCAGATGCTGGGATCCGGCTGAAGAGGATAGCCAAGTCAGCGATTGATATGCGTCAGTTTTGCGCAGCCGTCAGCCTCGACATAAGAAATGCTTTCAATTCAATTCCATGGAAGATGATATTGGAAGCTCTTGTGAATGCAGGAGTACTCGCATATTTGCTCAGGATGATCAGCAGCTATCTTAGCTGCCGTGAAATCCAAGCAGAGACGTCTGCTGGTACAGTAAAGCGCCCTGTTACTTGTGGGGTGCCACAGGGGTCGGTCCTTGGGCCACTTTTGTGGTGCGTTGCATTTAACGGAATCTTTAAGGTGAAGCTGTCACCGGGCGTTAAGCTTATCTGCTATGCGGATGACACCCTGGTGGTATGCACCGCCGAAACAACTGTAGCGGTGGAGAGCAGGGTAAACCGGGCCCTAGAGGATGTGACGCGTTGGATCGAGTCGGCTGGACTTGAACTAGCAGCAAGTAAGACGGAGGCCATTTTATTCACGACCCGTTGGAAGTTCAAGCCACCCACCTTTCGCCTGCAAGGTGTGGAAATTGAAATCAAGAAGCAAATGAAATACCTGGGCATCTGGTTTGACTCAACGCTGAGCTTCAGGCACCATTTCCTGATGGCAGCGGAAAAGGCGGGCCGGGTAGTTGGATACCTAAGCCGCCTGATGAGGAACCTAGGAGGACCGAGAGAAGCAAGGAGAAGGATCATGATGAGCACCGCCTTGTCGATCCTCCTATACGGTGTGCCAGTATGGGCCGACTGCATGAAGATACCATACCGAAGGAGAGAGATGGTAAAGATCCAACGAAGAGCGGCGCTAAGGTGTGTTAGTGCCTACCGCACTGTCAAGACGAAGGCTCTTTGTGTATTAGCACGTTCACCACCAATCGAGCTCCTTGGTGAGGAAAGAGCGGTGGTGTTCGAAGCAAAGAAGAGGACGACGACCAACCAAGAAGCATTACGGGTCAAGCAGGAGGCCAGGCGCTCCTTGCTTGTAAAGTGGAAAGCAAGAATTGCCCAGAGTGAGCTGGGTACATGGACAACCCGTGTGCTAATACGCGACCTTGATGAGTGGATGAACCGACACCATGGTCAGCTGAACTTTCACCTGACGCAGGAGTTAAGCGGCCATGGCTGCTTCAACAAGTACCTTCACGAGAAGTTAAGGAAAGTTGAGCAGGCAACGTGTTCGCACTGTAAGCAAGGGCGGATGACGGACCACAACACACCTTATTTGAGTGTGAGGCGTGAGCGGGACGAGCTTAGTTGGTCTCTTCAAGAGATCGGGGTAGATGAAGCGCTCGACCCGAGTAGCCTGGTACCCACCATGCTAGGTTCCGAAGAAGCATGGAACCAAGTGTCTGCATTTGCGGCCACCATCATGAAGAGGAAGATGGACCAGGAATGGAATAGGCAAATGCAGAACCACGCAATGGCCTACTCGACACCTGTGTACCATCAACATCCAGATCTGCAGGAAGAAGAGGACCAAGATCTTCCCTGAAGAGAGAAGAAGATGAAGAAACTCTAACAGTGACCTACTGTATTGTCTATTGTGGTGGTGTTTGTTGTTGTTAGTGTTCTTATGTTTTTGTGCGTGCCAGGGGGGCACTGCAGCTTGGCGGTTGCCAAAGCAACTTGGCAGTTGCCGAGTAGAAGAGGGGGTTCGCCTAGGAGATTCCTCCTTCACTGAAGCTATACCCGAAAGGGTTGATTCCGGTGTTGAAGGAAACAATATCAAATGCATACGCAACCCGCACCTACTCCATTATGGATGACGGGCGGTGCTGCACATGCGACACACAAGCGAGTAATAAAACATAGGAACAAAAGGCTTAAGTTTGGCCAAGCGAGAAGTTGCGGCGTGAATCATAAAGAAGTTTGATGAGGCCATCTTCCGAAATGTACGAGTTAAGTACAGTAGATACCATCAGTATTGAGGCGACGCATTATCTCTACGTGTTCGAGGGCAATACGTTTACGGTAGGAATTCCCCTTATGGAGGAGGCTTTCCGATCCGTCACGGAAACTGTGGCCGCTGTTTATTAAATGATCAGCAAAAGCTGATTACCACAAGTGTCCCTTATTCCAAGACTCCAAGTGCTCAGCCACTCTCACCTTCATCTGGCGGCTGGTCTCACCAGTATAAAAGCCTTTACAATCTCTGCATTCCATCTTATCAACGGGTATAGGGTCCTTCAACGTCACAAACAACCCTTTAACTGTGGTAGGGTAGTTGCAGGTTGGTCTGAAACCATACGGGCGGAGGGTCCGACCCAATTGGAGGGAGAACTTCCCCATGAAAGGAAGACTGACCCAAAGCATACGACGATCGAGGATCGTTAACCCAGGAAGATGAGGTTTAAAAATAGGAGTAAATAGAAATGAATGCCGGCATAAGTTTTTTTTTGTGGATTATGTTCAAAATGGTCTCCTGATAAACATACTAAAAATCCACAGCGATCAGAGAGATGGCTCTCCCCCAAAGGTCAAAGTACCATAGAAATTGGTTTTTTGAGAATAAATCAAAAACTAAGCCTCAGAGAAAAAAAAGTTTCAAGCAAAAGTTATTCCTCGTCAAATTTCCTACAAATTTTTTTATTTATATGTCAACTTGGCCCAAAAAGTCGAGCTGAAAAGTTGGATTGAAAGTTGAGCGATTTCTACCACATATTCGCTGAACTAGAGCGGGGAAAAAAGATACGACAGAAAAGAAATTAACGATATAGCAACAAAGTTCTACAGAGAACTCTATAATGATAATAAAAACCCACCAGAAAACCCCACAAAGTACATAGGAAGAACCTCGGAAAAAATAGGTTACCACAGGGCTGACAAACTAAACCCCGAAGTCCACGACTAAGAAAGAGAACCAGATATAATACACGAGGAAGTAAAAATGGCAATATCCAAACTGAAACCTAAAAAAGCCTCAGGCCACGAGGGAATCACGAACGAACAAATAAAACTTGGGGGGCTGGTCTTATAAGAACGCTTGGGGTCACCAAGGTGACTTACAAGAATTCCTGGGGGAGGGGAAAGTTCCAAAGGATAGCAAGTGACCGTCTAGAATGGTCAAGACTGCAGGAAATCTTGCTCTCTACGGGCCGACGATGCACAGGCTGTTTGATTAAGTTCAACTATAATATAAAAATAGTGTAATTCATCTCAATGAAGGTGGAAAAAAATCAATTTCACATAGAACACATTCTACATTCCCCGTTTTTCTTATCAAATTCCCTGGTTTTCTTGTCAAACGATGTTAGCGGTCCTATAATTTGTCTGGTTCAAATCAGGGCTGCTTGGCCAATTGTATTGGCTAAAAACTTACTAAAAGCTAAACCTTCAAATTGATTGGCTTCGGCCATCAGCTAACGGCTAACCCAGTTTCATTGGCTACCTAACAGCTGGCAAATTTTGGTTCAAAATAGAATGGCTACAGGCTGAAAGTAGGGGAGGGGGTCACTCCAATATGGAGGGGTGAAGTGTAGGAAAAGAAAATATTAGCCGTTAGCAATTCCATTTCGAATGGCTAACATGATTTCATTAGCTAGCTACTCGGCTAATAGCTAATGGCTTCGTCTTAGCTAAGCAGCCCTTGTCCAAATGAGAGAAATAGAAAATTTAAAAATTTGGAATAACTCTTGAATGCAGCGGGTTGTCTTCCCATCTGATTTATACATGTAGAACGCGCAACTGTGGACAAGCCAAATTTGCTTCATTCGAGTGTTGTTTCAATTTTTTTTTCTCCCACATACAGCCATAGTTTTGATCTTTGATACCTCTTACAATTTCTCCCTCTTTCCTGTGCAACATTGCTGTTCTGTACATATTTTACCTTCCTGAGACGGCCACAGACTGGATTTCAAGTTGAATATCACGCGAACAATAGTTCATTAATTTTCATCATTTATTAGCGAAGTCATCTCGTCTACCCGCCTTTTGGTACTTCAAAAAAAAAGAAAAAAAAAAAGAACTTTTTAGCGTCTCACTTTTCGTTAATTTTTCATAACAAAATGTGTAGCGCATTCCGATCAACGCTAAAAGAAAACCATTATTCTCGCCAGCCCTTAATTTACGACCTCTACCGATGCCATTAAATCACCTCAAACATTCACCAGTTATATACAATATCGAATGGCAAACTACAGACGATAGAAAATCTATACATAGGTACGTAAAAACCAGCGCGTCGATTTGAAAATTAATGAACCGCGTGTTTTGTCACATTTTATTAGATTTTCGGTTGACGCGGGTTCCGACCGCTAGCGTGCGTAGTTCTGCGGATTTTCACGGTGGCTCGTCCCGCTGTGTCTCTCGGTCAATCTGAAAGACATTTCCGAGAACGAGCGAGAAAGGAATATTTTGACAGGTGAACAGCCCCTTCGACTTCGAGTGGATGGTTCCAGGTGAATATAAAGAATCACCTTCAAATCACCGCGGAAGGACGTGGCTCGATATCAACTATGAAATCTGTACCCACTTACGAGGTCTCAGTAATGAACACGTTACAGATTTTTTATAGACCACCCTTTCAACGGGACCGGTTTCTATTAACACATCTTTTGAAGGAAGAAAAAAAAAGGTATAGTACGGAATTTTAGAGGAAAAACAGATAATTTTTTCATCGCGCGTACGGATTGTAATATTTTATTGACGTAATAACGATAGTCATATAATCTGGCTCAGATTGAAAATTTTCTAGGCTAAAAATGTCGATAATAAAAGTTGGTAAATGCGATCCAAAGTGAAATTTACTCGGTACACGTACGATCTTACTTTTTATATGCAAGAGGTAAGTATGCGATCTAACCTACGTAAGAGGATTATTATACGACAAAAGAAGGAGAAAAAATATTACAACGCGTCCGTTTTCACGAATAAAAATGATTTAAATCTTTGCGGGGAAGTAAACCGTACAGGCTATATTATTATCGTCGTGGTTTCTTGAAAGGCAGCTGCAAAAATTATAAATCGACTACGACGAATCCTGCGTAGTTTTTCTTCATTCTCTTCTCATTCGACTCTAGTTCGTTTTCATAGGCATGGTAGAAACGTAGCTCCATAATATAATAGTAAATACGTGTGTGAGCGAACCATAGTCGTAGTTATTGGGTATAATGGAAATTACAAATCGATCGCGATATGAAAATTAAAATACGAAAGAATGAACCGAAGCGCTGTAAAAGGTAAAGGTTTGTAATTTTAATAATATTCTTCCCGAGTATTGATCTCCCGCTCTTCTCCTCCACTTTATATTCTTTTTTCCATCAATCATAAGCCACCAGAAAGTTGTTGTTAGAAGCAATCATTTTCCACTGTACACATTGAACAGCATGTGGGTCGCATAAACATCTATCTCGGTTCTCGTTCAAACGATATTATTTTCTTGGTATGTGAAAAATTTTATGAAGCACTGAATATTAGCTACAGATTTTTCGTTTGAAGCAGAAAATTTTGACCTATATGAAGAATGATGGAAAATAAATTATAGTTACTGTTCTCTAGCCCCTACCCTTTCCCGTAGATCTGCCTTTGTGCCTGGGAAGATCCTATTTTAAGGGAGTTGAGACGTCTTTTCCAAAGAGCTATAGAACAGTAGTTATAGGGTTATCTCAAGTGTTATAGGTCGGAAGCAGCTTATAGTTGAGGAGATTTTGATGTATAAGTTCTTTGAAAGTGAAAACGTAATCCATAAAAAATTTCCCTGGTTGCTCGAAAATTTCCTACATTTTCTCGTGCGAGGCGATTTGACAGACGAATAGGGGTTATTTGAGGGTAAATGAGGCAATTTGATGTCTATTAAGGGTCAAAGAACCTGAGGGCAATTCCACACTTCAATGGAATTTAGTGATCCTATTTTATCAAATAATTATTTCAAACTATACTCAGTGATTTTTCTACCACTTCAAAAGTTTGAATCCTCTTTTCATGTATTTTCACTGGCCTATTTGAATTACATACTCTATTCAGATGAGGAATCTTGAAATTGTTCAGGTTTATCAGACACTCTGAAATGGAAACGTTCATCATTAGAATGTCACGTTTGAAGATATTTTTATCGTCAAGTAGTCATTGAAATTCAGAGTATGGGCCATCAAAAGCAAATTTAAATATTTGGGGAAACTCGACAAGTTTACCCTAATAATTAATTGAACTATGTATTGCATAAAAATCGAGTATTTCAATTCCATGATCATGACTTCTTTAGCGTTCCTGAAGACCTAAACCCAAAGATAAAATCCACTCCTCACTTTCGATGAAGCGGCTTTGAGAAAAAAGGTGAATTATTTGGCGCATCGTCAAATTAATAGGAAAATGCGAGCATTTTTATTTACACCACAAACTTTTTACAATATGAAATAGAGGAAACTGTCAGATCCCAAATTAAAATGTTTTGTTTATTAGATATTCATATTTCAAGCATTCAATTTAGAAAAATATCATTATTGGATCACAATTTTTAAAACTCTTCGAGTAAATAAATTCTTAAATTCAATTTCGGAAAGACCAAAATACTCTGCTAGTCCTAACCAGACCTCCAACAACAAATGAATGATGCTATGTGGACTTAAGCCAACTCCTTACTCAAATTACCCTATCTTTTTTGACCATCAACTAGCTTTGCTCCCCGCGTATGGCAACACCACATTCTTCAAAAATTATGACTCATAAGACTTAGAGGTAACTAATCCCAAAACTAATTCAACAAAAGTCGGAACTGAAGACCATCTCTCCTCTCAAAATAGCGTCCCGCAAGAAAAATTCTGAAGCGTCCTAATCATTGTAATGGCTATTGACATCACCTCATATTTCTCTTTATGCCTTTTTGCTGACGATGATCTTATCTCGCTCCCGTCCTGAAAGCCTCATGGACCAGCGTGACTGCTTAGACAAACTTTAAAGGAAGTCTCACCATGGGCTTCAAATCATGATTTTCAATTCTCATCGGGAAAAACATAACTCGTCAGCTTCAAAAAAACCGCCAAATATTCATATTCTCCCTCTACTCCTTCAAGATTTCTCTCTCAATATTCTTGATTTTTATAAATTCTCAAGACAAAACTCTCTTGGACTCTCATATAAAGTTACTAGAGACAAAATGTCTGAATACCACTAACATTCTCGAACACCTATCCTACTGTAGGTTAGAATGCAACTGTAACCTACTCCTCCTACTGTACAAGACCCTTATCCATTTTAAACTAGATTATTGTACCGCAATCTAGACTCAGTTGAGTGAATTAACTCTTAAATTACCAAACAACACTTACAATGGCCCTCAAAGCATTCTGTGTTAAAGCAGCAGAACCTTTTCTTCACTTCCGCTTACTCATATAAACTACCCTCTAATTATGGATAACTGCAACTTACAAAAACGTATCGATTCCAACTACCAACTTCTTGGCAACTTTGGTCTAATGTCCTGAACTATCTACTCAGACCCCGTCACTCTTTCCTAAAAATACCTTAGTCCATTTTCTTGAATCATATCTCCACTACCTCCCATAACTCAACCTTCTCCTTCCCATTAAATTATCCATTCTTTGGTGGCTATTCATTCTATCTAATATCAGGCTTGACCTGGCAAATGGACCAAAATAGGATAACTTCCTCTGCCTGAAGACTAATTTCTGAGATTATCGCGGGATTCCCTAACCATATACATAATTGGGGGTGGTTGTGTTTCCTTTGACGCGTGGCATGAGGCATTCAGGTGCCCAGACCTCTTTTTGCTTACATCATCTTCCTACAATCTTGCTTCTGGTGGTCTGTGATGCTACAATAGTGACAAGAACCAGGAAATTATGTTAAGCAGTGCTGGGGTTTCCCATGTTGATCTTCTGGAAGCCTTAGAATGGGACGCCTTTAAAATCCTTGTAAGAATTGTCTCAGGTAAGCAGGAGTGCTCGGGTTCCCTGCTCTCACCAGTTCTTGGAGCGGTCGATTTAGTCCATTGGTCACCATTTGAACCGTTTATTTCTCTGTAAGTTGGATTGCAATTGCTTGTAGCTGAGGCAGTTTATCATAGACCTACTTGTAGTATGGGATATCTTTTTTGCGGTGGAAGGTTGTTACAAGTATATCTTTCCTCTCCTGTCATATATGGTTACTATCTTGCTGTCGCGCCAAGCAAGTCAGAGCAAAATAAGTGGTAGTCCTGTCTGTCCAGCTGAAAATTGATGCTGTAGTGCGTCGTCTTTGTAGATCTAGTCTTTTATATCGTATGGTTGCAGATCAAATAAAGGTATCTGTTCCCTTAGGCGGGGTAACAGAACCTCCATTTAATTACAGTTAATTGCTTCAGAAACTCACTACTACTGAATGAAGCACTATTCACTCACAATTTATCCAACGCCCTCTTGGACTCAACTATACATCTTATTACCTGACTCCTTTTATCTGTGCAAGATTTCCACTCAAACCCAATCATCATTCTCTAAAGCATATTTCTTTCTGATTGTCACATCAAAATCAAAACCGATTGTAAATATATAAATTTTTGTCTTGGCTCCTCTGTTTTTAAGCAGTGCGGTGCTGGCCCAGGCAGTCGGCCGGGCATCCCGCGAAAAAATTCTTGAAAATTCTTGAAAATTTGACCATGAGAGTTTGGGACACCCAACGAGCTGGTTACCCGGCTTAAAAAGTGTGGTCCAGCACGACATTGGCTAATAGTCATAATTGGAAAGGAGGCGATTGTGGTGTCATTCGCCACAAAATCGCAAAATGTCCCACAAATAGTACAGAATGAAACGGAGGCTTTTGCAGTGTCACTTGCTACAAAATCGCAAAAGATCTTGCAAATAGTTGAGGAATTTGGGGGGGGGGGCTCATTTGTCACAAAATCGCAAGTGGTCCCACAACCAGGCAAAACCAGGAAAGAGACGTGTGCGATGTCACTTGCCACAAATTTGCGAAAGGCCCCACAAATAGCACAGATTAAAGAAGATGTGTTTGCGGTGTCATTTGTCACAAAATTGGCAATAGTTCCGCAAATAGCACAGATTAAAAAAGAGGCGTTCGCGATGTCATTTGCCCCAAAATTGCAAAAAGTCACACAAGTAGCCCAAATCAGAAAAGAAGCGTTTGTGGAGTCATTCGCGGTAAGAACCCAAATGATCCCGCAAGTAGCCAAAATCAGAAGAGAGGCCTTTGCGGTGTCTTTTGCCACACAATCGCAGAAGGTCCTGCAAATAGTCCAAATCAGAAAAGAGGCGTTTGCAGTGTCATTTGCCACACAATCGTAAAAAGTCCCGCAAATAGTCCAAATCAGAAAAGAGACCTTTGCGGTGTCTTTTGCGATAAGAGCCCAAATGATCCCTCAAATAGTCCTAATTGGAAAATACGCATTTGCGGTATCATTTGCCGCAAAATCGCTAATGGTTTCGCAAATAGCAGCGTCGTGCTGGCCTGGCCGTACCCGGCCAGAAAAGGCCCTCGAGGGTTTTATGGGACTTGCAAAAAAATTCTTGTGAGTTCAAATATGAGAATTTGGGTAGTAGCTGGTTACCCAGCACGACACTGTTTTAACGTATCTAGAATTATTTTGTATTATCTGATTCCCACCTCTTTCCATTATTATTCTATTTTTGACTCTCTTTCTGACCTCCTCGTTTTTCAGAATTGAAAATTCATCTTTCTTTTCTTTGTTTCATTTACTAGTATTTCTGGCCATATTTTATCTGGGTGTCTTCATGATATTACCCAATTTATTATACAGAATTTGATTTCGTTTCGGAACTAAAATTTTTTGCTCGTTACGTGCGTATGAGCTCACCATCATCTATCCAATCATCAGTGATCTTTATTTGGATTTCGAGTCGCAGCGGCTAACCCCGACATGAAACAATTGATAGCGCAGCTAAAAACTCCAGTTTCTCATCTAAAATACGGCCTTGAAAAATAAGTATTATCGTTTCTTGATTCTGTAGATTCTTGGTATCACTTCAGGAAAAACCAGCCTCACAATTCTCATCTCCTCGTCGGTCTCTAGGCCCCTCAGTTACGTTTCTACTACCATAAAGTCTGCTATCTTTTACAGAACCAACGTCCATAATGTACCCTCACTCATATCCTCTGCCCTGAAAAAATCCAACTCCCTCAACTTGTAATCCAGCTAATGACTCTGGTGAGCAATCTCATAGGTCGTTAGTAAAAAATTTTGAGTACATACCCCGGTGCTCCAAAATTATACATTCTTAAAGACAATTCTTCAGCCTCATTTCAGTGGGTGAGATTATTTCTTTACATAGCAGCGTGGATTACAGGTTGATTTAAGAATTTAGATGGGCAAATTGTGTTTTGAAAACCAAAGAAAGAGGAGGAAGGTATTTTTCATTAAGTTTAGGAGGTTACAGCACGTCTGATGGCTTTAGGGCTGTAAGTGAAACCAGCAGAAAGATGCAACGTGAAGTAAAAAATATATCGTACAATTCGTTTTAGTTTATTTTGGATAGAGATGGATCGATTATTTTCGACGGAATTGAACGATATAGAGACTCTCAGGTTTCTCTGTTATGTCTAGCCTCTAGATAAATCGATTACGAGCAACAATAGTATCGTCGCATCTGTGTTACCTGACCCTTCGAGCTTCTCTTATCACGCTGTCTACCACTCGTGCATCCTCCTGAAAACATTGCAACATTCACCAGTTTAATTTCACACAGCGGAATATCAATCTTCGGATCAGCAGAGATTGGATATTCCTATATAGAAACAATAAAGCCAATCTACATGGGCTTATAAGAGATCAAGGAATGCGAGACTTCAAGAAAAATCTTCCAAGTCGAAAAATATCAAAACAACTCTTGTCCATAATACTCATCACGTATACCAAACTTGATCCAGCCTCTTTTCATCATTCCTAACTCTTACCATAACCGACGTTTTGGAAATCAGCTTGACCTATGAACTGTAACCACAAGTCGTCGCGTAGCCTCCATCACCCTTTATCACTCGGTAACTATATATTCTCCCAAATTTCATTATCGGTTTTCTGAGCTCTAATGTAACGAATTAGCATTCGGTCCCATATATTTCTATTTCGACAGAAGTAGCCTAGGTACAGAACCGTGTCTCGGTGGAGACGACATTAATGCTCGTAAGAGTATTTCAAAATGCGAGTCACTTAACATATCCTCCACCCTCAGCAATCCACTATAATCATGGTCTAATTACTCCATTAAATTGGACACAGTGTACTCGAGTCCGGGAAAATTCATCGACTTCTCTCGATCCTTTTTTTTCCCTCTCTCGTTTCTACGAGACAGAAAACAACATGACACTAATGAATCATTAGACAGTACGAGTAACGTTGTTCCAGTCGAGATTTCTGGTAATACGTGTATTTTAACACCATGTGGATGTAACGTACAAGTGATGAAAACCCACTACAAGCTGTATTGATTACATTTTGGAGGTAAAGAAGGATCGTTGATATACATCCTCGCGGGCAATGCATTAAGACCGCGCTATAATTTACGAATAATTCTTCTTATTTTCGGGTCTGTTGTACGCATCTATCTAGGCGCTGTAGAGACGAGAAGACTCGTTTTTTTCTTCTCTCTTTTCAAATCTGATAGTCCGCAGGCTTACCTCCGGAATAACGCGCTTGGTGCGAGCTTAAGCGAGGAGAAAACCACTCACTAATCCATATTATCGAACGTGTTGTAGGTTGTACGTATAGCCAGGGTTTCGTAGCATATTGCCTGATTGGAACTCTTAATCACACCACCAATCACGAATTACTGATACTCGTATTTAGCCATTGAATAATTTTTACGCTACGACGAAGCATAACTAAGGTGTAACGTTTCAGGTCGTAGACCGAAAACGTAATGCAATCTAAATATGCGGCTATAATGCGAGCATTCGCCAACTTGGATTGTAAAGTTTTTTTACCGCGATAGAGAATAAACAAAACACCGCACCGTATTGTACGCAGCGGGCAGGGTTTGAAGGCGATAAAAATACCCGCATTTCAGCTCGTTCCTCATCCGAAAAGAGTTATCGATGGTTTATTGTAAATACCGAGGCATTCGACGACCGATGGCGGAGTGTTAACATTTTTGGCATTCGAGCCAAAATGGAAATGCTAGAACGCTAGTCGTACCGCAAGCTATGCGGATAATTTTAAGAATTAATATACTACAACATAACCCACAGCGTCCATTTACATTGGTGAGAAGCGACGAGTACGTGGCTCATGATCGATATTGCTTGGTATAGCATTTTCTTCTTTATAGACGTACACAATTAATATTCACCTATGCGCGAATACTCGGACGAGTTACACGGACACGATGCGTCCCATCACAATACATATCACAATATAGCTACCGTGCATTTGTATTCTGAATGAACTTACAACCGAGCGGTATTAAAGTGTAAAAAATCTCCTATCAATGTGTTAAACGCTTTAATGAAACGTATTAGGTACACTTTTTAATAGGCTCGTCTAGAGCAGACATCAGAACCTTTCAAAAGCAAGATAGTCTCCGATGTTTTCGTCAAGCGAGAGAAATCGATTATAGAGGGTTAGTGCGATAGGTACGTTAAAGATGATGTGAGAGCGTTTTTGGTGCGATGATCATTTACATGGAAATAATTCAAAATTACAAGTACTCCGAAAATGGAAGAAATTACGTACCTACGTATCTGTTAATAAGTAAGTACGTTCCGACTCACCTAGGTCGATTACCAATGCGTATTTTGAAATCGGAATTGATCGCCTTTGGAGTTTTTGATCGTGTATTATCACCCTATAGATACGCCTCTGACGAGACCTACGTTCGCCAAATAAAATTATAGTATAAAATTTCCAGGAATTTGTCTTCCTTCTTCTTTTCAAGTAGGCGATGGTGCGTGAAAGACAAAATGTGCGACCTAAAGCATTGGATTAAATATTTTCGAAGTGTCTATTTGACGTTTGCTAGATTCATACTATTTAATTTGTCAGTTATTAATTTATACTTTTTCAAGTTTCAAATCCTCTTGATAAAACCAAATTGGAATTGCTAGGCTGAGTTCTGAGCCGCATTTTTTCAACAAAGATTTCCTCCAGGCTAAAAATTCGTGAAGCGATACATCATACAAAACGTTGAACCAATTAACAATTCGCCTCCGCTTTCCGTGGTGATAACTTTCGACCAGCGTGAATGACGTCTCATGGTATACTCATGAAACAAGGTGGAATACAAGATTTATCGTAGGAAACAACCCACATGATCGCGGACAGGGAGCAACATCTGAGCTTTCTTGAAAATTTTCTCATCGCAGCCTCGAATCGCTACGAAATTCAGTTTTTTGTAGCATCTTCTTAGACACGATATGCCAAATTCTGCGGCTTCCTGGAGGAAAGAACAAGAAACAAATTTATGAACGAATATTTCGTTAGCATAAATCCAGAATTAAGTGAAGTCGAAGAGGAGAACATGGCACAATTTTGAATTTCGAGCTATATTTACGAAGAGTAAGACGGGAAGGAAAAATTTCGAAGGTATATTAACGCAGTTGAATGAGGAAAATAGCATAGAGAATCTAGTTTTTAGGATTTATGTTTACGAGGAATGACTGACCTAAAGATCATCATGCGATTTTGATTGGGGTTCAGTAAGGAAACTCTATCACTCTAAGATGAAAAATCTTCCAGGTCGCTCTTTCGATACACATAGCCAGGAAATTGCTGAAGCTAATGTTTTAACGATTATGGAGTCAATGATAAGTCAGTCATTTCCCTGCTTCATTAAGCGCAAAGCCAGTCAATGAGCAAGCGCTTTTGACTTATTGATTTTTCGCTTCGGAGTCTAGGCCAATTACGGCCTGCGCCGGCTTCAGTACTGCAGTCTGCCATCTGCAAAGGCTCAGGCCTTGCATTCTGCACTCTGCATTATAGAAAAAAAATTCAGAGAATTTGTTAATGTTGTTCTCCTTCTCCATAAAGGCCTGATTCTCTTTTTTGATTATTACTGTTAGCTTTGTGTCCAAAATAGGGATTTCGTTCAGGCAAATGGCCCACGCATCGGCATCCGCATTGATAGTAGGACAGTACAAATTTACAATATGAGGAGGTATATGTAAAAAGAGCCTCCGTTCCATGAGAAATACATTGAACCGAGGCCCTTTTTTCAAATACATCCTCATATATATGACCTGCGATGAGAAAAAAATGCTCATTGCCCATTGGCGCAAGAACACCATTTCTCTCTGATTGGATATCTAATCAGAGAGAAATGGTGTTCCTGTCAGTGGGCAATGAGCGTCCTTTTCTCATCGCAGGTTACGTATAAGGATTGAAAATTGAAAAAAAAAAATAGATGCCATTGCAGGATTGCAATGGCAGCCCGAGTCCCCTGGAGCATGAAGTTTTTCCAAGTCCCAAAAATCATGACGTGACAATTTGAACGCGCTGGCGCTGCAATTTCAAGAAAGCCGTCGTCTTTCCAAGTCCCGCTCCTATCATAAATAGCTCGGAGGTAGGAATTTTTCCAAGTCCCCTTCCTATCATATATGGATAGATGGTCGGAATTTTAGCTCATGGTTCAAAATTTTTCCAAGTCCCCCTCCTCTCTCACTGACGTCATCAACCCCGCTCACGCTCGCGGACGAAAATTTCCTGAAAGTACACCCAACAAAAGGGATAGCGGGTTCAAATTTCGACACCTATCGTATATAGCTTGGAGGATAAAATTTTTCCAAGTCCCCCTCCTATCATATATAGTTCGGAGGTAGGAATTTTTCTGAGTCCCCCTTCTATCATATATAGCCCGGAGGTTGGAATATTTCTAAATCCCCCTCCCTTCTCCGTGACGTCATCAATCTCGCTCGCGCCCGCGCTCGCGGACGAAAATTTTCTGAAAGTTCCCCCAACAAAAGAGATAGCGGGTTCCCCGTTAAAAAATCTCCAAGCCAATAGCTATGCACTTCAAGCTAATGAAATAAGTGAAAAGCTGAAAACAGAGCTGTTAAATTTTATGGATTAGCTTTGAAGCTTAAGCTAAAGTTTAAGCTATTTGCGAATCGCTTGACATCCCTGCATACAGCTTCGAGGTCAAAAGTTAAATGAAATAAGCATCACTCGGGACTACACCAGTGCTAGTGAACACGAGCCCATTAATACTGCGACTTTCAAGTTTCAATCGTCGTCAAGCCGCAGAGGAGAATTGGGAAAACTTTGCAGTAAAAGTCGTGACACAAAGCAGAAGCTTATATGTCTCCTCCAGAGATACGCAGTTGAGCATTTTATATCAGAGTATTGTAGACAGCTGAAAGCCAAAAGCCGAACTGAGCCGATTTCTTACTAGCTTCACTGAAACCTTCCTCAGCCGAAAGCCCAAACAAGCCAAACTTTTAGAATTGACAAAGATAAAAGAAATTGGTTCCGGTTCAGCTCAGCTGTGCAGCCGTTTAGTATAGAAGCCTGTAATGCAGTCATGAGTGGCGATAAACACAAACTGGAGAATAGATATCTTCTACAAGTACGCCAAAACCCTAATTTTCCTGATCGTTTCATGTGAACCCACATATTGATCAGTCAAAAATCAGTTGGATCAAGCCGAAAGCCAGCTGAATTTTTCTAAAAGCTAGAAGCCGAAAGCCTAATTTTCCAAGGTTGTAAGTTCGAGCCGAAAGCCGAAGCTAAAATTTTCGGCTGCAATACTCTGTTTTGAATGCTTGCTTCCGTCGCTTTGACTATATACCTCTCATGGACTGAGCTAAGACGACGTTTACCCGTGGAAAGATATGATGAGAAATAAGATGCGGAGGACTTAAAATAGGGGACGCGGTTGATTGCGGAGGGAGAAGAAGCTGTTACTCCTCCGCGCACTCACCCGCGCTGCCTACGTTGGAGTTCTCCACACGCTATACATATTTCCACACTCGTTTAACATTGCAGTATATGGACGAAGCTCAGTCCATAAGAGGTGTATAGTTTCTTTCCGTAAAGTAACTTAGATTCAGTCGAAATCATGGTCCCTCTGTACTATTTGTTATGCTAACCACGCTGAGCTGACGAGATGACGGAGCATTCGCTGCTTTCAGTCTGCTTGTAGTATAGCTTAGTGTACTGCATTTTTTAGGCTATGATGGGCCGAGTACAAGCGTAGTGTAGAATTAGCTACGAGATCAGACACCTAGTATAGGGCCAGTCTAGTCTAGTATACCCTATGTGTACGTTAGGTCTAGTATATGTACTGAAAGTAGGGAAGGTCAGAATTTTTCCAACGCCCTAAAGTAGATGAGGGTCACTAAAGTCGTCATTAGGCGTGACCAGACGATTTTTGTATGAGTAGTCACAATCAAAAAACCGTAGAAAAAGGTGGTAAAGAAGTCGACGAAAAATTGTGAAAATTTTCAAATAAATCTCTCGAAAACAGATCATCTATTAAAAATAATAATTAATAACCTTGGTGTAAAATTTGCCAGGCTACGTGGTAAATACCACATTGAACGACCGGCTCTCACTATCCATTGGCCCAGCACACCAACGTCATTGGTGACGTCCTTAACGACCCTAGATTACTAGATGTGTTGGCTCGAAATTTTAACAAGGAGCCTGATTTAAGGAGCATACTTCTGAACCTTTTGACATTTGGCAAAACCTGATCTATCCCTAGTGAAGGAGTTGGACTTGGGAATATTAAGAATACCGAACTGTGTATGACAGGTGTGGGGAACTTGAAGGAGAAAAATGGCCGATTCCTTAAGAAAGTTGTACGTGAAATGCGGAGAATCTGTTTTGTGGGGTGAATTGGTTTTGAGATTGAGAATAAAATTCAAAACTGGAGTCCCAAGAAGTATGAACTTTGCTAAGTCCTGTTCTATCATATATGGCTCGGTGCTCAAAGTTTTTCCAAGGGTATCTTTACCATGGCGTAGGAGAAAGTTTGCTTGACGAACCTCGGGACTCTCAATTTTGAACTCAATCCTCAAAATCTAAACCAATTTGTCCCATAGAACAACAGGATAGCCGGAAAGCAGAAATTTTTCCAAGCCCTTCTATCATATACTATGGCTAGAAAGTCGAAATATCTCCTAAGTCCTCTTCCTACCATATAATATTATCGCTCAAGAGTCAAAATATTTCCAAGTCCAAGTTCTTCATTAGAGTAGATCAGTTTTCGCCGGACACCACATGGCGTCGGCGCTCGGCGAATTTTTTAGAGAGCACAAATTATTGGTCATACGTATAGCTCGGAAATTTAAATTTTATTCAACTAGGTCACACCTTCCTTCCCCTATGCGAGTTATAGTCATATTTGAAAACTTTTCCGAACGTTCAAAGTATATTGAAATGTACGGTCGTCTTCGAAAATTTTTCTGAATCCCTAAACTAGGACAGAACATCCACCCTCTTCAAAACCACAATTATACAGATACGATAAAAATTCGGTGATTGGTCCATTTTAAATTCTCGCGCTCGAGCAACACTACGCTGAGTGCGCGCAAGAGAAATAATAATTTTCGCTGTCATTCTTCTTTCAAAATGATTCGCAGTTTATTTCGAAATTTGTGATTAGGACTTCGAAGTTGAATAAACATAAACTCGATTTTTCAAAAACAACTCCTTGTACGAATCGGGATGCAGATGCTGCACTTTCACTATGGAAAAAATGAAAGAGAAACTGGTTTCTCGTCCCTTACTAGAAATCAAACTATCCAACCTAATCCTCTCTCGAAGGAATGCACCAGTTCGTTCTCTGAAATGACCACCACAGATCGCAGTAGAAGTATTTTACGTAATCCTCAGGACACGCGAATGTCACGAACTGCAGCAGGATTCTTCACATGCGACAAGACCGCATGTTGTCATTGCTATGCCGCTACTCTCGATCGAAGGAATGCACCACTATACCACAGATCGCGATAGAAGCATTTTACGTAATTACCAGGACATGCGAATGTCACGATCTATCCGTACTACAGGATGCTTCACATGCGACAAGACCCCATGTTGTCATTGCTATGTCGCTGCTACTCTCGATGTAGCTTCGATTTGTTTTATTCAATACCTCATGTTACATTGTATTCAGGGTGGGTTACAACTCAACAATGACTTCTACAATACACCAGATTTTTAGTCGTACTCGCACACTTTGCCGAAACCTTTCTCCTCGAAGTCCGCACTTTTTCCATTCTTCGGAAATCGATGAAGAAGATTTCAGTAGATTTTCGATGCAAGTAAAATCCATTCCGTTGGTAGGCAAACGAATTCAAACTCGTACAGAGAGGAAGACCACGAAAAGTGATGAAAATGGAGACAAGCATATTTATCACAAAATAAATTGACAGGTCGACGTAAGCACGGAATATGATTAACAAATGTTCAATAGAAAAGAAACAGGTGGCATCCTTTTTCAAAACTAACACAAAATAACGTAAAAGTTATGTCGAAAAATCGACATGCACTGGCCTTGGTAAATTATATCTACTCAGGTTGCCAATGACAGCAGTTCAGTAGTATCAAAAGTAAGCTTGTCAGGATAAAATTGACTGGCACTACCGCCAGCGTATTGAAAGGATTGAGAAAGAGGTGATTTGTGTCTCATCTTCCTTCATACGCATCACCTTAGCGCCTTCAATATATAGCATTACAAATATATTTCCATTTACGCGGGTGATTCAAAATAAACCAATCACGGAATCTCTTCAAAAAAGTTACAATATAGACAGACATTATGATTTTGTTTGCCATCTCTCTGTTCAATCAAGGTTCCGTTAATGACCAAAGCTATGACCTAGCCTCAGGATTGAGAAATTTTGATAATCTAAATGTATAAAGCAAAAAGTTTGTTTGTCCGTTCATCTACCCTCTTGAATCTCAAGAACGACTCGACCATTTTCGTGATTTATATTTGTATTTATTTCACAAATGAAAATTTTACCTCCCAAAGAAGAAAAGTTCGTAGTAAAAATTGTTTCCTCGCTGCAGCACCCCTTGATGAGGGTGAAGAAGAACACTGGACAGAATAGACCGATAGAGAATCATCTGAAATGAACGCAGACTGCTGCTTTCGTTGACAGGTCAGGTATTCACTAATTACCATCCTGTTCAGTTGTATGTACCTACTAAAATGTTAGATTTCGTATAGTCATAAAAACAATTCTTCGCTAAAAATCACGTTAATAAATTTTAGTACCCGTATTTTCGCCTCAAGGTTCGCATTCAATATAAATCTGACTGAAGGCTATTATGAATTTGGATGGAAGTATTTTTCGCACATCATGCGACACGTCAACAATTTAATCATCTTCGAGAAGTTATTCGGAGCAAAGAGGGCTGAATCAGAGTCATCTCGTGATGATGTTCTTGCGAAAGAACTTGAGAATGATCATAGGAAGGTCAGACGAATTACAGACCTAATAAAAATAGAGCTGTAAATTTTTACATTGAGGCGAGAGATGATGAAGAATTGAAATTCTTAACAGCCGCTACTGATCGCTCACAGACTGTATAGCTTCGGGGTGTGTTTGAAAAAGTATACCAAGCATCTCACTTTTCTTGAGATTAACCAATAAATGCTTCTCTATTAACTGTACCAAAAATCATTTCAAGATCGCGACCGCAATATGAAGTGGCTATCTCTGACTCTGGGCCCTTTTCTTCCATCTGTCTTCTTGAGAAGATTATATCAGTTTCAACTTATGGCCGCTTTGCTGTTGCTCATGTTCAGTCTGAATATCTTGATTGCCAGTTATTTTATCAATCCTCGGAAATTGTTCGGTCTGTATCCTTGTTAAAAGCTTATACTTTGATCTTGAGGACTGACCTTGATAAGCATATTTTGCATATTCATTCGTTACTTTATCGCCTCCTTTCGCCCAATAACAACATCTTTACGTAGACGAATTTTGGCGCCTATCTTTTTTCGTCAGTCAATTTCTCGTAAATAAAAGATTTTACGGCCATAAGATGACAGCGTATGGGCTTTCGTCTGTCAGGTATTGTGTCATACAGTCATATAGTACCGACCTACCTAGTTTCGTCGAACGAACAGACAGATGTGGCGTGTACAACTTATTACAAGATAACAAATTACAATGAGGTTCCATCGTGTGCCACAATTAATATGAAAATTTCTTTTCGGTATACCTACGGGGAAAAGGAAGAAAAAAAAAAGGTTGCGGTTTATCTGGTCTACGTGTGTTGTCGTTTATCTTATTTTTTTAACTGGGATGTTGGAATGCAGTAACAACCTCGCCAGAACGTTGCTGGGTGTCGAGCTGTATATTTCAGTTTCATTATTATACATCACAGACCAAGACTGGTGTAAAAATGTTGGGCGATACGCGTTGCCGTTTGTTACTTTGATATATTTCTCGCACCATACAATAACGATTCACAAAACAATTGTTCTCGTCGTGAATTCGAATAATTCGATCATCTTTTCTCTTCGCGTCTCCGTTTTCCTCCGCCACCACCTTCGCCAGATATCATCTCTTTTATGTTTCAGACGTTGAACTTCACCGTTGAGGTAAAGCAATGAAAGCAATTGTTAAGACATTGACGGAGCCGGAGCTATCATTGCTAGATGTTGTTTACGGCTTTGCTTCAGCTACTTCTCCATACCGTTAGTGTAGTCTCGAGTATACAAAAAGAAGCCATAAGAAAAGAAAGAAAAACCCAATGACGCGACGCTCTGTAGTACCGAAGAGGCAGTAAGATAGTAAAAATCACGTAATCGACCAACGTATGATTATTGTGATTCGAACTTTTCCAGGGCATACGATAGAGATACCGAACATCAAAAAACTATAATACTGCGTATACTCCCTCTTCATACAAATTTATTTCACGAGGAGGCTGTTAGAACGTTCGCTAATTAAAAATTACGAGCCGAGTTTCACGCGATTCGGTGCCATCCCACAAATCAAAACGTGCGTAATCTCCTTAAATACGTGCAACTTGTACAAAATTTACGTTTTCACAATAGCTGCGTTCATGAGAACCTATACCGAAACGGGAAAGGCTATTTAGTACACTCTGACCTTCTGTTCACCTCCATTCAGGAGACGGCATCATAAAGGATGGCAATTTCTTGTGTGTTATCATTATTTCGAATATCTGTCTGAACTCGATCCACTTGCAATTTCAAATGTGTACTCGTCATTCTAAAAATATTGCGAAAATTCAAACGAGACCAGCCCTCTTGATACTCTTCAGGTTGGGAAGCCAACTAGCGGTAACGGAGCGAATTTGCCAGGAAAAAATTTCAAGAAAATTGTCGATCGATTGTTCATTAATTTGCAATATTTGTTATTTTACTCTAGCGCTAAACTAGGTTTGAAGGATGAAAATTTCTTGTGTGAAATCATTGGAATATCTGTCTGAATTCAATCTACGTTCGTGTTCATATAAGTACTTGTTATTCTGTAATTGTTGAAAAAACTCAAAGATGGCATCTAGCTCTTTTTGATGTCCCTCAGTTGGCTCGGGTTGGGAAGCCAATCAGCAGTGGCGATGAATCTGCCAAAAAATTCCAAAAAATTTGTTGGTCGGGTCTTCATCAATTTGCAATTTGTCATTTTACCCTACCAATAATTTTTTGACATGTTCCATGTCTTTTCTCTCGCCGGACCCCGATTTTGAAACTCGCGAGTACACCCCCACCCCGTCAAGAGAAATCTCTACCCCGTGGGTGATTCAGAAATTCGCGGGTACACCCCGCATAATAATAATAATTAATAATAAATAAATAAATAAATAAATAAATAAATAAATAAATAATTAAATAATTAATATAATTAAATAATTAAATAAATAAATAATTAAATAATTAAATAAATAAATAATTAAATAATTAATATAATTAAATAATTAAATAATTAAATAATTAAATAAATAAAATAATAATTAAATAATTAATATAATTGATAATTAGAAAATTTTTCAAGTCCCTCTCCCCATCATATATGACTGGATAGTCGAAATTTTTCCAAGTCCCCTAGACTTGAATTGTCTCATACCATTCCAATACAACAGCGAGACAGGGGGCGAACGAGCGGAGCGAGTTCGCGCTACCTCATATTTCTCATAGAAGACTTGAATTTTCTCATACCATTCCAATACAACAGCGAGATCGCTCGTTCGCCCCACGAAAGTTGATACCTCAAAATATAGAATACCCACAATTACCTCAAAATATTTCTCATACAAGACTTATACGACGCCAAGATAGGTAAAGGGGTAAATGAATAATATCTCACGAACACTTGACCTAGTAGAAGAATTAATAATAAATAAATAAATAAATAAATAAATAAATAAATAAATAAATAAATAAATAAATAAATAAATAAATATAAATAAATAAATATAAATAAATAAATATAAATAAATAAATAAATAAATAAATAAAAAATATTAAATAATAAAATAATAAAATAATAAAATAATTAAATAAATAAAGGCTGGATAGTCGAAATTTTTCCAAGTCCCCTAGACTTGAATTGTCTCATACCATTCCAATACAACAGCGAGACAGGGAGCGAACGAGCGGAGCGAGTTCGCGCTACCTCATATTTCTCATATAAGACTTATACGACGCCAAGATAGGTAAAGGGGTAAACGAATAATATCTCACGAACACTTGACCTAGTAGAAGCTTAGAATGAAATATTTCAAGATGACTGATAAAATATAAAAGACATGGAACATGATTTTCATTTATTTGGCTATGCCAGAAAATTTTTTTTTTAATTTTACTCCGCTTTTTGGAGGGAGTGGTAAGTCGTCTCCTCCACTCGGAATTCAAAGGTAGACCTCATTCTCTGGCTATAGCCTCCTTTTTTCTCAGAAAAAGACGGAAGAGATAGATAATAATCTATTAAGGGTGTGCTTTACTTGTGAAAATATGCTCGTAAAACATGGTACCAAAAATCACATTTTACTGCTCCAATTTTTAACGGGACTTTCTGAATAATTGAAATGTTTTCTAGAAAGGTTCAACCAGGGGCGCTATCGAAGCAGAATTTTAAAATTTTTTCTTATACTCTCTCAATTAAACGTTGAAATTGGTAAAAATTCGTCTATTTTCTGACAAGAGTGAAATTCTTCTGGAGCCAAAATTTAGGATTCTGTTCCGGTAGCGCCTTTTGTTCAACCCTTCTATACAACATTTCCGTCGGAAAATGGAGCCCTGAGATGTGACCTTGCAAAATCATTCCTCGTCATTTGTTACGAGGACTACCCACGCACGTCCGACAAGCGTCGCGTAGTGACCGCTGGCTTCCCGAACCTTGCAGGGTTTTTGGGGATGTTTATGCAACTTATCGTACACCATTTCAGAGTTTCCAAACAAGTAAAGCACACCCTTAAGAGAGGAGAGAGCTGAAAAAACGGCAGCCCCTTTTAAAGGTATCAAAGTCTTAGAATTTGCTCGACGCGTACTGAAGCTACCTCCCGGAGGTTCCCTAAAACCCTCAAAATTTCAAATCATACTCAAAAGTTAGTATATGACATATCGTTGGAGAATATGAGCACTGACAAGCCTCAAAATCTCAATTTTGGGCTCTCATATAGCATATTATTGTGTCATATTTTAGTTCTTTTGGGACACGTATAAGGATTTCTCAACCTTAAGACAATGTCTGCCGTTAAGTACTTGATGGTTTGCGACCTCGAGGTCTGACAAAGTTTCAACTCTCGGACCTCAATGTGAGAATTGGGACTTGAAAGAATTTCGTTTTCCGTAGTACATGTTCTCTTGACCAATTTGTGTCGGTAGCGTTGCGCTAAACTCGCAGATATAATAACAAGTTGCAAGCATTAAGGGCAACCAAGCGTCATCGCGCCAGTGCTCATCCATTTAACGTTTTTGTGTTCGTGTGACCGAGTGATTTTGTGGAGTTACTATGTACCCAGCAGCGTAGTAACGAGTTTACATGACGAACTTGAGTCTTACAAATTGATAAGCCATCAAGCCAAAAAGAGAATACCTGAGAGTCGAGTCATCAAACCTCTTAATTTAAAAATAAATGATCAGCCTGGAATTATTCTTCTCTGGTGGTACGTTCTCCAAAAAGGGTACGTAAGAACGTACGAACTCTCACGTTCAATTCGTGTTTGTAGCGTTGCACCAAACTCGCAGATAGAATAATAAGTTGCAAACACCATAAGCAGCCGAGCCTTTAAGCGCTGGTGCTTATCAAATTTTTGTCTCTGTGCAAACAAGGGATTTTTTGGATTGACTATTGAGCAGCGTGGGGACAAGTTTGCACGACAAAGACGAGCCTCTGAGTTTTATTAATTGATAAATCATCAAGCCACCTATAGGAAAAATGGACTGCTTAAGAGTCAAGTTGTCAAACATCTAAACCGAAGGGCACAAAATCAGCCTGGTATTTTTCTCTGGTGGTGCGCTCTTCAAAATAGGGAGGTAAGAACGCAATTTATGTTAGGTAGCGTTGCACCAAACTCGCGGATAGAATTACAAGTTACCAGCGGCGTGGGAACAAATCTAGTGAGTCTAACGAGTGCATATGCTGTTGAATGGGGAAAATTACGGTCTCCATATAATTATGCATTAGAGAAGAGATTTTCAGATAGAAGATTTTGTTACTCGTGCATTCATTTGTATTGTATTTGACTAATGTTAAATTTCGCACTCCTTAGCTAAAGTCACTCTTTAGATCTTTGATTTTGTATTACACAAGTTGATCGCTTGAATACTTTTTCAATTTCTGGGAGACTTTCGTGCATTTTTGGACATTTTTATTTAATCCCTTCAAGGGTGGCTCGATAGTTTCATCATGTTCTCCTTTGCCAAATAGATAAGATCGTATGAAAAAAGGGGGTCATCTTCTAAAGACTCAGGAATATGGAATTCTTGCAATATCAGTCAGTAGCGCTTCAAGATAGATCAAAATGAATGCAAACGTGGTTGGCGGCCATCTACATCTGGATGGTTATGTTTAGATGAGGTCTCGAACAGCGGCGGGAAAGATGTATTGGGACTGTCAAAGAGTTCGCAGAAGAGAATGTTGTACACGTACAATTAGTACAGTACCAGCGAATGATGGTGCCGTGACATTTTTGAAAGGGTTGAATGAGTCTCAACATGCTCATGCCCCGGATGTTGAGGCGGCAGCGGTAGAGGAGTTAACGCTAAGTGTGAAAGAAACCGCAGCAGCGCATTCGAAGAGTGTTCCATCTCAAATACTCCGTTCGAAACTTGCGGGGGTGAGCTCCGGAGTCTTGAGTGAGCTCCCGGAGCAGAGCATGTTGACACGGACCATTCGAAGAATGGGCGGAAGGAGTTACACGCTAATCCCAAGAAGTTAGAGGATTTGAGTAAGTTGCTAACTCGTTACACGCAAACTCTCAACGGTGACCGGTTCCTGTTGCACGACACCGGTCCTGAAAATAAAGAAGAAGATAATGATGACGACTTCGAGGTTGAATTTGGAGAGCAAGAGAATAGTTGGATTTGCAACGAGACGGAATATCGAGTTCTTATGCAAGTGGCCGATATGGTTTATGGATGTGCACACTCAAAGTGTCTCCCACTATTTTTGCACAATTCTTTACAGAGAAGGAATGCCGTTGTAGAATCTGATGCTCTTCCTCGTGTTCATGCCCTCCTACCCGGCAAGACAAAGGACATGTACAAAGAAGTAATGACAACGGTAGGCGATGTAGAACGATATCGGATAAATGCTGGCCGCTCGCTGAAGATAATCTCAGACTTTGAACTGGGCATAATACCTGAGTGCGAAGAAGTATATCCTGGGATAGCCATCACACGATGTTTCTATCATATGCGCCAGTCCATCTACCGCCGTGTTCAAGAAGAAGGCCTTGTGACGAATTACCGAGTTCAGGATGATCTCTAAATCAAGAACTTCGCACACATGACGTCGGCCTTTGCCTACGTTCCTGTTCCCGATGTCCGGACAGTTTATCTTCTTTTTTCGGGTAAATTGTTTTCGGGCTTTGCGTTTTCGGGGAAATTTCCTCGGGCAAATGTCGGTAAACCGCAAGATTGCTCTTCTGCTTACTTCCGATTTTTTGTGACAGATTTAGCTCCATTGTCATTTGAGTTGTTAACTTGCGGATTGATCTTCAATGTGAGCAACTATGTTGTGTACCGTATTGCCGTTCTCGATTCTTCCCTTATCATCTCCTCTAGATGTTACCAAAAGAACTAATACGTAGATATTAGAAAAGATGAACCATCTAGGTCACGACGCTCTGTAGGACTAATAAGGTCGCAAGAAATTAAGCACAATTACGTAATCGACCCAGCATATGAGTATTGTGATTCAAACTTTTCCAGGGTATGCAGAGAAACTATGATACTGTGTTTTCTTCTTGATACTAATTTATTACCCGAGAAGGCTGTTAGAATGTTCGCTAATTAAAAATTACGAGCTGAGTTCCACGCAATACAGTGTCATCCCACAAATCAAAACGTGCGTAATCTTCTTACGTGCAAGTTGTACAAGAGATTCTCGTCACCACGATTGCTTTTTACATTCGTACGAATTCACCGAATGAAAATAGGCTGTACAGCAGGATGAAGCCGATTATGGTAAGACGTATGGACGTATTGTAATTTTTGACTTTCTTCTAACCAAAGAGTTTACCTTCACCCTACCGCACGACCCGGTTTCAACATACGAACTTCGCGTTCGGTTGGTTCGATATTAATTTTTTCAGAACGTCGTAAAAGTCGGTACAACTAAAACCTTATCGTATCTCTCATTTCACATGTAAATCCCTATCAATACATTAGCCTGCGCAGTCAAAATATTACAATAATGATTACCGCGGCGGTCTCGTTTACCATAAATTTCGTCGTACTTATCCGACGCAACAAAGGGTACTTTTTTAGCTTAATTTGACGGTCAGGATGTGCGGTGGATGTCTAGAAGTTGGTCGTAAACGTATTAATATGTACGTAATAAGCGCCCCTTTTAGACCGCTTCCCATCGGGTTAGAGAAACGAGGAACGCACGACAAAAATCGCGCTTAATAAGCTCGAAAATTGCTCGAAATACACCGTCAATTACGAACGTAGCGAGAATACGAATGATAAATATTAAACCGACTGTGCATTAAGTCGTATTCAAAGATGGAGCGTAACAGACTTAGAAATGGTACGGTAAGTACGTTTATCTTCTTCTTCGCGAGGCCGAAGATTGTAGCAATGAAACGAAGAAGACAAGCAACAGTCCGAGTAATAAATGATAGTCTTCGAGAAAATTAGACGTCACGATTTTATTTAAGATACGGTACATTCAAACGTAAAGAACTCTCAGGTAAGAGAGCGTGTATAGTATACTGTATACATCGTAGTCGTTAGTTGAACTTTTCCCCCCTTCTTTCAATCCTCTACTTTTTTCTCTCTTACTACTTAGTCTCTTTATTCAGTGGTAACTAAAATGCAAAAATTAAGCGTATATGGACGGTTTAGCGGTTTACGTACAGTATCCGTTATTTAGATACGCCGCTATAGCATAATTATTATCAAATGCATCGTCGGCAGTCAGTCAAGAGCGTACTCTGATGAGCTTATAGTGTTGTCAACAAACTGTACGGTCACAGATGTAGGACACTCACTTGTGGTCGAGCCAGTAACTCTTATTTGTAAATGGCCCAATTGTGTCCTGTTATTGATTTGAAATTTCAGATGGGAAAAGTTACCTGCAAGTTTAACAATTTAGTGGATCATTCACGCTGTCAAGCAATTCTGAATGGATTTTTGAAGAATACATTTTTTCATCTGGACTCGAAGATCAATCACCAAAATATTCAGTAAGTTGGCTACGAAATTGAGAAATGGAATTAAATTAATACGTTCTTGTATTTTACAATTATGGTTGATCATATTGATACAAAAGTTGTACTCTACGAAAGAGTAGCGAAATATTTCCTGTAGTTTTTAAATCCTTGTACCTCTGTGTTGTTTTTACTTTCCTATACTTTTTCTATTCTTTTCATTTTTATTTTTATTTTTTTTATTTTTATTTTATTTTTATTTTAATTAACGAGCTACTAGCAGCCTGCCTTCAGGGCTATGAGCTCGGCTAGATTGTGTGATTATATGCGTGAGAGGAAGTTGGCTTGTTGTAAAAAGTTGAATATGTTAGGGATGGAGGAAAAGAGATCTGAAAGTGCTTCTGTACGGTTGTGGGGGATGGATAAGGAATTACGGAGTTGGGTCAAGTTGGGGCAGCAGAAGATGTGTTGAACGGATAGGGGGTGTTCAGATTCGCAGTGAGGGCATGAGAGAGGCATAAGATGAGAGATGAGATGGGTGTGAGTGAGTGAGTCTGGTGTGGCCGATTCTGAGACGGGTGATGACTATTTCTTCTCTGCGTGTTGACAGATTTGAAGAGTCCCATGCGGTGGGAATATTTTTAATTTGGGCTAGTTTGTTTGAGTGTGATTTGAGATCAGACCAATGGGTGAACCATGCTTGAGTGATGAATTTGTTGATGTGTTTGGAGAGATCTGAGCGTGAGGGGAGGAAAGAGCGGTTGACTGATGGGTTATGGGTTGCTAGTTTGGCTGCTTTGTCGACATTTTCGTTTCCTGGGATACCCTTGTGACCAGGTACCCAGATGAAGAATAATGGGATGGGGATGGTATGGAAGGTGTTAATGAGAGTGTGTATACGACTTATGAGTGGGTGGGAGGAAGTGTGGATGGATATGGCGTCGAGTGATGATAGGGAGTTGGAAATGACTAAAAATGGGTTGAGAGGAAGACGGGAGGGTAGGTTGGTGAGGATGTGCTCTAAACAGCTAAAGATTGCTTGTAGTTCAGTGGTAAAGACGGATGCGGTGTTGCGGTGTCGGTGAGAGACTGTGATGTGATCTATTGAGTAAGCAAAGCCGGTTTTGTTTTGATATTTAGATCCATTGGTGAAACATAGTATAGAGTTGTGAAAGTTGTTAAGGATTTTGTTAAACTGTGCTTGGTATTCTTCGGGAGAAGTTGAAAGACGAGGGAGGCGTTTTAGGTCGCGAATGATTTTGGGTGGAATAAAGAGCCAAGGAGGGGTTGAGGGAACGATGTGGTTAAGGCAATGGAACTTGAAGGGGCGTGCTAGTTGGAGTTCTAGGTTGGAACGTAGATTGGTCGAGGAATTTTGGTTATGATGAGGGGGGAATATGCGATGGTGGACGGGGGTTTGCGGATATTGTAGGACAGTTTTGAGGAAGTTGGTTGTCAGTTTGAGGCGTCGATAGTGAAGGGGGGGGAAGCCAGTGTCTGCACAGAGGCTTTCAGTGGGACTGGTTCGGAATGCTCCAGTAGCTATTCTGAGTGAAGAATTTTGGATGGTGTCGAGTAGTTTTAAATGAGAGGGAGGGGCGAGACCGTAAATGGGTGATCCATAATCGAGGATGGATTGGATTAAGCTCTGGTAGAGGTGGAGAAGGTTTTTTCGGTTACAACCTTCTTTAGGGTGGGAGAGGAATTTTAGGACATTGAGTGCTCGAATGCATTTTGATTTAGTTAGTTTGATATGGGGGATCCAAGAGTGACGGTTGTGGAAATTGAGGCCAAGAACTTTAGTAGTTTTGACTTGTGGGGTCGAGTAGTTAGCTATTGTGAGAGGGGGAAATTTAATAGTTTCCTGGCGTGGTTTTTGGAAAATGACGAGTTTGGTTTTGGGGTAAGAAATGCGGAATCCTAGGAGGGAAAGCCAAGTGTGTACTTTATTGATTGTTTTTTGTAGCAGACGATGGGCGCGAGTTGTGTTAGTGGAACGTAAATGGATGCTTAGGTCATCAGAGAATAGGAGGGTTTGAATTGGAGATTTTATGATTTTTGTTATGTTGTTGATGGCGATGAGAAAGAGGGTGCCGCTAAGTGGGGATCCTTGGGGGATACCATTTTCTTGAGGGAAGGTGGGCGCCGGCCGCCGGGCGCCGTCCGGCAAGAAAAAGGGACTTAGAAAAATTTTGATGAAGTGATAGGAGGGGGACTTATCCTCTCTCCTTCATGCAGTATATTATACTAGGTTTATACTACGTATTATACTAGGCGTATACTAGGTCCAAGCCTCCTTTATACTAGGTCTAGGCATCCTTCATACCATAAGCTTACAAGATCTTTATCAATACCTTATACTAGCAGTTTGTCCTAGCTCTGTACTAGGTCTTAGGCTTCCTTCCTACTATAGGTCTAGGAGGTCTGTATTAGTGGTTTCACTAGGTCTGTGACGTCATCAGGTAGTGATGGCACGATGATCGTGACGTCACAGATCTCCATCGTGACGTCACCAGATCGTAACGTCATTAGATCGTGTGACGTCATGAGATTATGACGTCATCAAATCGTGACGTCATCAGATCTCCGAACTTAGGCCTACAGGGGAAACCACTAAAAAAAAAACGCGCCTAGAACTTGACCTAATGAGAAGAGATCTCAAGGTGGTGAGGAACAAAGTTCACTCTACTTGAGACGACAAAAAGCAAAAAATGACACTCACATGATTACTCCCATAAAACAGGTTCCCTGTTTGCCTCAATTAACAGAGTTAATGAAGGCAATTCCGAGCAGCTAACTGTGTGGGCTGCGAGTTTTTTAACAGGGAACCTGTTTTATGGGGGGCTATTTGAGAAATCTGCCGTGCGCCGTCCGCCGTCCGCCGTGCGCCGTCCAGCGAAAAACTTAGAAAAATTTCGACCCTCGAGCCATATATGATAGGAGAGGGACTTAGAAAAATTTCGACTCTCGAGCTATATATGATAGGAGGGGGACTTAGAAAAATTTCGACTCTCGAGCCATATATGATAGGAGAGGGACTTAGAAAAATTTCGACTCTCGAGCTATATATGATAGAAGGGAGACTTGGAAAAATATCGACTCTCGAGCCATATATGATAGGAGGGGGACTTAGAAAAATTTCGACTCTCGAGCTATAGATGATAGGAGGGGAACTTAGAAAAATTTCGACTCTCGAGCTATATATGATAGAAGGGGGACTTAGAAAAATTTCGACTCTCGAGCCATATATGATAGGAGAGGGACTTGGAAAAATTTCGACTGTCGAGCTATATATGATCTAGGCTTCCTTGAATTTTCAATACCAAATCTCATTCGAATCATAAAACAGGTTCCCTGCGTTCCTCGTTTAACTTCGTTAAGGAAGCCGTCATTTTCCAGTTATTGGGGAAGGAGGTGGAAAAAAATATTCGGTTTAGGAGTGAGGTGAGGTGTGAGATGGCATTTGTATGAAGTTTGTGTAGCATAGCGGGGCTAATTTGGTCGAGACCGGGAGCTGATTTTTTGGAGCAGAGGGAGATGGTGTGGGTGACTTCTTGTTTGGTGATTGGTTTGTTGTAGGGAAGTGTGAGAGTTTGTGACAGATTAAGGGAGAAATCTATTGTGGTGTTTTCGGCTTGTTGTTTGATTCGAGTGAAAGGTGGGTCGTAGTTAGTGTTGGAGGAATATTTTTATTTTTTCAGTATCACAAATCCATTTTAAAAAAATTGTTATCAGGAAAAGATCGGAAAATAATTATCCGGATAAAATCGGAAAATAAATTTTTAGAAAAGAATCTGAAAATTATAAAAATAAGTCTAACGCACAAGTATGAGAAAAATAAAACAAACACAAAAATAAGTGGAAAAAATTAATAAAATTCTTCTTTTCTTGATTTTGGAAAAACCCCAGTAAACCAAATCAACCATCGCTGTATGGTCGATGTTGGTCAGTTTTTGGATGTATGACTGAAAATGGACCTTATATTACAGTAGCATCAGAAAATGGTTGAATTTTAGTAAATTTCTGAGATAAATCGACCGAATTTTGACTATTTATTTCAGTTGATTGTTGGCCAGATATTATACCTACTAAATTTTGACCATAATTTTTGGTGGATTTCTGAACTTTATGCAGAATATACATTTTGGTTTATTTTTGGTCGTTATACTGTCAATTTTTGGGAAGTTATCCCTAGAACAAATTTTGATCTATTTTCAGTCAATTTTTTTGAAACATCTACCAATATTTTAACAGGAAGCCTGTTCTATGTTTTTTTTTTTTCTTGAAAAATTTGCCGTCCACCGTCCACCGTCCGGCTAAAATGGACTTAGAGAAATTTTGCTTCTTTTTTTCATTAATTAATTAATTTATTCATCTATTTTATTTATATATTTATTTATTTATTTATTTTCTTTTGTTCTTTCTTTCGTTCTTTCTTTCCTTTTCTTTCGATGATAGGAAGGACTTGAAACAATTTTGTTCTCCAAGTCATCAATATTAAGGAAGAGACTTATATAATTTTAAATTCTCGTAATAAAACATGATATAAGGAGATTTTAGAAAATTAGCATTTTCTCAGTTCCATGATTGATATACCTTTACATTGTATTTCATTTGCAAACGCCCAAATACATGATTCAATATTTTTCCATGAAATGGAGAAGTTTACTCAAACTTTTACTCTCTTTTTTGGTCTAAAAAAAGCATTATCGGGTGAGCTGCAGAGTCACTCAATTTTGACCGAAATTTCCAGTTGATTTTTGGGAATATATTCTTAGGACATGTCTTGGTCCATTTTCAGTTGATTTGTCCTCAACATCTACCAATATTTTTACTCTCTTCTTTGGTCTAAATGGGTACTATCGGGTGAGCCGTACAGTTAATCAATTTTGACCAAAATTTCAATTTGATTTCCGGGCAGATATTTAGAATGAATTACCGTAACTGTCATGTTGCTTGCAAACTCGCAGACCAAAATTGTACTCGTCTCAATATAACCCTGCTAACAAGATTGCTAACATTGTTCTTCTCTTCTCTAACTTTAGGAAAGCTTAGGTGTAGACTAGTTTTTCCAATTGAAAGAGGGTCTGTTAACATCATTCAACTAGAGACCGTTTCATGGCGTCTCTATTGCCCAGAAACTGACCGACCTTTTTTGTCAGAAGTGGTGTATTTAAAGTGATCTGTTAATATCGCTTGAATAGAGACTACAACGGAAGTAGTAATAGGGCCCTTTGGGGACTGTTCCAAAAATCAACCAAAAATGACCAAAATTGACCAAAACAACCATGCTTGGACTTACGTCAGATGCATTGGACACCTTGGGCAATTTTTGGAACAGTTCCCAAGGGGCCCTATTACTACTAACATACTATTTTATATCGTCTAAATTGCCCAGAAATCAACCGACCTTTTTTGTCAGAAGTGGTCTGATTATGGTGGTCAGTTGACACTGATTAAATATTGACTATGAGGGACCAATTTATGTTGTCAAGTTTCAAATTGACTGTTTTTTCAGTCAAAAATGGTCAAAATATAGTTAATTGCCGATGATTGAGGAAACGCCATTTTATCTTACCTACATCACCTACAGACCGACTATAATTTTTTCAGTCAAAATTTTGTCCAAGTTGGTCTAAATATATGGTAAGGAAGAGCGGAAGTAAATCGACTGAAAAAGTTGGTCTATTATTGATGACTCATCAGAGCAATCACTCAGTCTATTTTTGGTCGATATTTACTCAAAATTGACTGACATATTATTTGGTCAATCTGGTTTATCGGATAGGTTCCAAAACACAGAGGAAAAATACTTGTATCTATTCTTTCCAGGGTCTTTTTTTTTCTGTTAACCAAAAAGAAACGTTGGAAGTTGAAGAAATTTTAGCACCATTGGTAGTTTTACACTGCATGAGAGATGCTTATGACGCGTGGGATAAAGGGTAAAATTTCAAAAGTTGTAGAAAATCAAGTCTAGATATTCGACGTTTCTTGAAGATTCCTTTTTTCAAGCTAAGTAGTTGGGATCTATCTAGACTTGAGTAGACACCAAAGAATGGAATTTTTGGCACCTTAATTGGGTTTTGATGTCGGTAAAATGTCTCGAGCTTGAGATCGGCCGAATACCCGGATCCGACCCTCGTCACCCGTAAGGTCGTAGGGCTATAACTATCCATAGCTTCGTAAAATTTCGGATTGACCAGGTGTGTTGGAGAATTTAGGCGAGATAGGCCGTGGATATGGCCAGCATTGCGAAAAGTGTTGCGCAAACGTCTCTTGTCACAGCGCTAAAACAACATTACATATTATGTGACAGCATATCATTAAAAAAGTCTCTCAGATATCCCAAGAATCACTGATGAATAATAGCTTTCCTATACTCGTCAGAATGACTATAAAAACACAATCATTTTCATACACTGAGGCAGGTTTTTTGTAAGAAGTTCTTGTGAACTGACGCAAGAACCGCCCCGCCCCCAACCTACGATTTAATAAATGAGTAGTTTTTTAATGTGGTGGTTGAATAGGAAAATAAACGTCTGGGGGAGGGGGTGATGACAGATCACTTTTGATAATGACGACTTTTAAAACTTTTGTGGCAAATCTGACGGAAATGAACACACGCGATCAAATTGGATCTCATTCTTATTGCCTATCCTTGAAGGATGCTGTAAGATTTCTAGGAGGGTGTGAAAAATGTAAAATGGTCAATTGCCATGTTTCTCCTATTCCTGTACATTTTTTTTCTTGAATTTTTTCTTGTAAAAACCAGTTTTCCCAGAACGAGGGGGTTTCACCTCCTTAATCTCCCCTCTCTGACTTCGCGACTATTCCTCCCAGAAAAAATTACAGATCCAAGTCTCGCTAAAAAGGAATGAGAAATCATGTGTCTCTGGTTGTTTCAAAAATTCTGTCTTAAGATTAAGAGATAGGGTTAAACAAACCCGAAAATATATCGGTAATTCAAAATTTTAGAAATAAACCAAAATCAAAGATTGTTTTCAACTACTAAAGCCGCTAATGTTCACCGATATATTGAAGAGCCAGAATATACTTACGTAAACATATTTTCAAGTATATATAACCTAGAAAATAAAATTTTTTCTAGTCGTCCGCAACTTTTTTTGAAGAGTTGATTGATAGGGCTCATTAAATAGAGAGAAAAGATAACAATTATTAATGACGGATAAAAATCGGGTACTTATAAGTAGGGTGCTTAAAAATGATGGCGCATCAGCCAGGAAAAGATGCTTTAGGGAGTGATAAATTATACCATCATAGCTTAGCGTATAAAATCAATGTATAGTTTAAACAATTCTGTTCAGCAAACTTAATGACCGAAAAATTACTCTTTAAACTTGTTCAGATGTCAACCACACATCGCTTGCAGAAAACAAAAAATGATTTAGAAAGTTATGCTCTTAGGGTCACCATTCGCGCATCGTCTTCGAAAGTTTACTTGTTGTTTCGCTCATCTCATAATGTAGACAAGTTTGTTTGTAAACAACTAACATATCCGTGAAATAATATAGGTACTTTCGTCCAATATTGCATTTTAACTCAGGGGCTTCGTAATCGCCGATCGCGAGAGAAAGTATTAAGAAACCGTAGAATATACATATAGACAGTACGATTACATGATAATCTTACTATTTTATACTCGTACTGTATAATGCAATACCAGGAACTTTCCGCAAAAAATTTACCTTATTTTCCTTGCAGCTCGTAAAGCCTCGTTTCCCAGTGCGCATGATACACACCCATATTGCTCCATGGCTATATAATTTAAAATATATTGACCTTTGGAGGTAAATACACCGCAAAATTGGGCGGATCTCATCAGCTCTAACAGCAAGTATCAGACGTTCATTATCGGTATACAGTCGAAGAGAGAAGGTAAACTAATCTCCAGTCGCTTCAAAATTTGTAGGCACGTCATTGACACAATTGTGTACCTACGAAATTGTTCGAACTGAAACAAAATCACTCTAAAATTATAGCTACTTACTAGAGAGGTATCGAGCTTAAAGGAAAAGCTTACGCACACCATTGAAAATGCTTGTGAAAAAACGGACAATACAATTAAGTTCGGAGTCGTGATTTTCAAAAGTCATTCACCGATGATGGTACTCGACACCTTACCAAGTGGGTGTTTCCCAAAAGACGCGAACCAATATGAATCAATAAAATTCTCCTATGACGTTGTCATGTACGCTCCGGATTCGGATGTAATGTAAACGTCGAGTTCAAATAAGGCCGCGTAGAACGACAAAAGATCAGCCGAGAAAATAAAGACTATATGGACAGAAGAAGGCATATTGAGGAGTGTAGTGATGCACGTACAGAGCGAATAGACTTCCTTCTCTGCCTAGGTCGTAAATCTTACCACTGGAGTTTCTCTATTAGTTTTTCAACGAGAGAAAAGAATAAATGCGATGAGTACGCGGTATAGAAGACCATTAAGCAGTAAAACTTAATATTTATTTAGAACTTTTCGCTTTTCCTACGCGGGTATTAAGTTTCCACTTCGAATCTAATTAACGTACTCATTCGAGGGCACAGCACCATCGGTACTAGATTAAAATATACTGTTTACATTAAGTCGGACCAGACCTTGTTCTTCGAGAAAAAGATACAGCAAATTTGTACAACAAACTTAGGGAAAGAATGTGTACGGAATATTCAGAATCCTCTAATATAAAAACTTGATAGCGGAATGTAAAAATGTCACTGCAAATACTTTAAAGAATGTCGGTGAACAAACCCGCTTTTGAAAATTTCCTTTTTTTTATTATTGACTTTTTCTTTGTTCAGTTTCTACAGGCTCAACTTTACGGAGTCAGATTATGTAGAAAGTTGACATTTATATTATAGTAAAAAAGAACAACGGAGATTACATGATCGAAATCATCGTTCTTCTTAGCGGTGATTTTTTATGTTGGCCGCTTTTTTTTTTCTTCTTCTTGTAAAAATGAAGAAAAAAAAAGAAATCTTATAAGCATTCCACATTTGCAAGGAAATGTACCGCGGTCCTGTGAGAATTTTATTCGAACGTATTCGCCTCATCATAATTCACGTAGATAAATGTTCAAATAACTTATTCAAATGTCAAAAGAAAGCATGTAATAAAGTAATTTGGTTTATAGAGACTTTGAGAATTCTATCGTTCTTATCGAAATACAGGAAGAAATAAACCAGCTTTAAAATATCGGTTGAGCGAATGATGTACGCCATTTCTTTTTTTTTTCTCTCTCTTTCTCGTTCAATATAAATCATCTTCCACAGGTTCCTAATTGTATGTTCATTTTGTTAGCTCGTGAAAAATATTCGAGCTTTTTCTTCGGACGTTCTACTTGAAATATGAGCTGTAAGGAAAATGCGGTCGCAAAATATCATACGTTCTATTTTTATCACGACTTTTGCAACCACCAGAATATAACGTCCAAAAGTTCGGGCTTTAAATTACTTATTCGAGTATAATCCCGAGGAAGGAAGATGATATTCGCACCGAGTTTTACAGGTAAATTGAAATTATGAATCGAGGGAAATAATTCCCGCAGCTTACCTCGCTATACTACTGCGACACTTTGTATAAAACTCTAATGGATACTTCCTTTGAAGCTCAAGTTTAACACGCGGAATGAAATTTTATACCGGTATTTAAATGTACAAATAATGTATAAGTACTCGAAATGGGTGCCCTGAAAAAGCGAGAACGCTTCAATTTTGAATTAATGTAGATACTGTATACAGTTACAGACATGCCGACTAATCCCATTGGTCGAAAGGGAATTTATTTCGTGGAGGATTATATTAGACAAAGGGTAGAAATGTCCACTGTATTTTGTAAGAAGTGTTAGAAAAATTTTCGATTCATACATCAGACTTACCCATCCTTCCTACCCCTCCTCAATTGAAATTGTCTCGGAACGACCTCAGCTCCTGCGGTTTCTCGGTTTTATTCATTTTGGATTTCCCTCTCTTCTTTTTGATACTCATTCGTTCATCTCCATTGATGATGATGGTTCAAAGGAGAGAAGGTTTTTTTAGCTACTTCAAGGATTTTGAAAATTTTTGACATTATCTACATGAGAAAGAAAAGAAGACTCGAAAAATGCCAACCTCATTCTGCTATACGTGTACCTGAGGGGGAGGAGCCATGGAAAAACAATTTTTGAGCTGTATACAAGAAAGGATCAGAAATTATGTATGGAGAATTATATTGATGTAACCTTGGGGTTAAAAGAGAAAAAAAAATGGTAAACTGATTCTAATTCCATTGGAAAAATACTAATATTCTAAAATACAAAGTATTGCAGCCGAAAATTTCAGCTTCGGGGTTCAGCTTATACTTACGACTTAAAAAAAACTCACGGGTTCTTTAACGGAGTTAAACGAGGGGTGGAAGGGAACCTGTTTTATAGGGCACAAAAAATATTCACGTACCAGATCTATGACGTCATCAAATAAACGTCACAGGTCCGGACTTTGGAAGGGACATGGAAAATTTTTGAACTCCGAGCTTTGCTGGACGATGAACGTTTTTTCCGAAAAATGAAGCAGAATTCCGCTTGGGTTCCAATGATGTTGAGATGCTCTTTTCACACCCTGCTAGTAGCACCTCCTTATTACCAAAGATACTCTACAGTATCGCTGAATTTTTCAAAGATGATAAAAAATTGAGAAATTGACTTAAAATTCCAATTTCTCTTGAAGATTATGGATTTAAATAAACTGAATTTTTGTGCCGAGTCTCAATTCTCTACATTGATACTTGATTTTTCAACAATTTTCAGGAGAGCGGTGTATTGACATACTGTACGTTGTCAGTATCTACTGTGCAACGCACTCTAGGGATACATTGCGGAATTATCATGAAACCGTGTTCAGAATGAATAACAAAAAGCTCAAGTCAGCTTCATTCTGAAGTTATAATAAATTTTCTAATAGATCTACAAAATAGGTTATATGCGAGCAACGGGAACAGGAGCGTTTCCCCGCTGTTTGCATAAATGCGTCACCATTTTGTGTGAGGCAATCGGGAACACTTATAATGGATGGAAGCCCCTGAATATTTCTTTAGGAGAGATGAAGAAAAAAATTTGTTGCCAGAAGATGTTTGAAAGTGGACTCAAATTACTCGGTTAACGGTAATAACGGTTATAATAATGTTTTGGTCTAAAACCCTATTAATTAGAGATAATTTTAACATCCATAACTATTATTCTTATAATTTTCCTCAAAAATTTTCATTCAATGAGTTATTGGGAAAATAATAATTTGAATCCAAGAGTTCTTAGATGGAACTGATAAGGAAAGCCACCCAGTAAAAGGAGGAGCGTCTGTCGACAGGAAGTTTTGCGTTTGGATCCATCCACGGCGTGATCCATCACTGGTAAACGTGACTCGCGTGTGGTAACGCGTCGGTTTAATGCCATGCTCGGAGTAAGAGGCCAGTAAGAGTGATGCCGCGGGATTTTGAAATATTTTCGTACTTCTTGGACTTGTAAAATTTTTCATTTTTGATTGTCTCCCACAGTTGAAAATATTTCAAAGTCCGACAATTGAAAATGAAAAATTTTACAAGTCCAAGAAGTATGAAAATATTTCCAAGTCCAACAACCAGTTGGAAATATTTTAAAGTCCCACAATTCGAAAATAATTTCAAGTCCAAGAGTTGAATTAAAATATCTCAAAGTCCAACAGTTGAAAATACTTCCAAATCCAAGAATTGAAAATGAAAAATCGTACAAGTCCACTTATGAAAATGAAAAATTTTACACGTTCAACAGTTGAAAATATGTGACCTGCGATGAGAAAAGGATGCTCATTGCCCACTGACAGGAACACCAGTTTTCTCTGATTAGATGTCCAATGCGCCAATGGGCAATGAGTATCCTTTTCTCATCGCAAGTCACATATTTCGAAGTCACACAATTTCAAAATAATTCGAAGTCCAACAGTTAAAAATGGACCCTTTTTAGCCAAACCCAACCAAGCGACATGATAACAATCTAAAGAAATGAAGAAATGTTCCTATTTTTATAAGCGGAGATTCTCCTTTTCCCAGATTGTTATCATATCGCTTGGTTGAGTTTGGCTGAAAAGGGTCCAAATATTTCCAAGTCCCACTTATGAAAATGAAAAATTTTACGAGTCCAACAGTTGAAAATACGAGCTCCCACAATTTGAAAATAATTCCAAGTCCAACACTTGAAAATATTTTGAAGTCCAAGAATTGAAAATGAAAAATTTTACAAGTCCACTTGTGAAAATATTTCAAAGTTACACAATTTGAAAATAATTCCGAGTCCAACAGTTGAAAATATTTCCAAGTCCAGGAAGTGGAAATGAAAAATTTTACAAGTCCAAGAAGTACAAAAATATTTCTATGGACCATAATTTTTTTGTAACCCCACCTTAACACAGTCTTATCCCAGTTTACCGTTTGTGTTCAAAACAAAAATTAACTCCATAAGAAATACACAGGACGTTTCGATCATTTGTTGATATTTGAAAACGAAAGATAAATAAAGAATTACAGATACATTTATGAATACTTCAGAACTTCCAGATTCTAAATATGAACTTTTCTTTTGATATTTTCTTCTTACATTTAAATAAGAATGTGTGATTGAAACGTTCTCATGCATTTCTTATGGGAATCGATAGTTTGTTTTGAACAAATACCGTAAACTGGGGTAAAAGGTGCTTCACAAATATGGGTGGGGTTGTTCATGTTTTCAGAACGTGCCGACGTCACGCCAACACGCATAATTTGGTCCATTAGTCCCGCGGCATCACTCGCATGCACGAGAGTCACGTTTACAAGTGATGGATCCAAACGCAAACCTTTCTGTCATCAACAGACGCTCCTGTGTAAGGCGCTTTACCGCCAAACGAATGAAATACTCAAAATGGTAAAACTAGGAGTCGCCTTACTTTACCCAGAGAAATGATACCACATTCTCGACATTGCATTAGTCCTTACCACGGTATATTATAGAGGTATTGAAACTATGCAAAAATTGTGTCTCACAAAATCTGGTAGTGAACAAGGAATTCCGCTAGGTTTGCAGCAATCTTGGTCTCCGGTTAGCGTATCCTTCCTCACCCCGCTAGTAGCACGGCTTTACCATAGGTACCCTAGTATTACTGAATTTTTCAAAGATTATAGAACATCGAGAAATGTACCTAGAAAAATGAATATTTTTGAATATTATAGAGTTCAATAAAATTTAATTTTTCGGCCAAGTCCGAGCTCTCTACGTTAATTCCTGATTTTTTTACAATGTTTTGAAAAGCAGTGAGTTGCCATAAGACTCTGTATACTATCAAAACCAGACTGATAACGCGCTCTACAAATACAAAACGAGTGTCAATACCTCTATAATGTACCATGGTCCTTACCAAAGCCTCCTATAGTTAGAAGCCATTCGCATGAGGACACAAAGTAGGCGCCCTCTATGAAAACTGTGGTGGCCATTTTTGGAAGCTGCCTGAAAAAGGGATGTTACAGAAAATTGTTGAAATCTTCATTTTTTCTTCTTTTAGGTTATTCTATGAATGGAAATAATGAAAAAATGCTCTTACTACTTTTTTGTATTTTTCAATATTGACAAAGATACAGCCCGTTTTAGTTTCATGCAGGTTTATGGCAATTTTTGCCGAATCCCCTTTTCGGGCACGACTCTAGCGCACCTACAGTTGTGTCCTCATGCGAATGAACGTAGAAAGGCAACACCGCATTCGGCCCACGCATTTACATGTAAAACACCTCTCTCATGAAATAATCGAGTTGACCCTTATTTAAAGGAAATTTCACAAGCTACAACTTTTGTTCTTTTCAATTTTTTCAAAAACTTAATATTTTCTTAAGAAACAGACGCTCAAAGAGTTTCTCCCCATAAGAGCAATGTAAAAGTCGGCCCACGGTTGTGCAGTTGCCAATTTTACGTTCATGGCTTCTAACTATAGGAGGCTTTGTCCTTACTTACGTGTTTCAGAAGCTACAAGCTAGCGCAGCGCAGATCGATACTAGCGCACCCTGCTGACTGGCTCAAAGTCTGTGTGCTACCTGCTGGACTGCTGGGCTGAATGGGCTTCCATTTCTCAACCAGCTTCCGACTACTGCTTAATATTAAGAACTTGTGGAGTCGGTTCAGCGGCGTTGGATTGTACAAATGATAATTCGTGAGCTTTGAAATGTCTTATGAAGTAGAGGAAACCCTTTAAAGAATGTGGAAGTATTACAATCGATCCTTCAACCAGAGTTATTTATTAGTCTTACCAAGTATCCAAATTATCGTATACCTTCAGGAATTTATGGATTTGTAGGTATAATTTTCCAATAATTCACCAAGTTTTGAATTCAAATACAGGTATTTTATGTTGTTCTCTTTAGGATTTAATTTCAAGTTCATGATGGTTTAATGTAGTCGACAACAAAATTTTACTTAGAATTGTATTAAGACTTGCGTCTTGTACTGTGTTACAGGATCTACATTATTGAATAACGTACCTACATTTCACATCCACTCAGCAATATTTGTTCCAGTTCATTATCATTCTTGGGTTCCAGTTCCAATGTTCCATGAAGTACCCATCTGTGTAGGATCCAAACTGGGATCTCATTTTGACCTCTCATTAGTGAATCATCTCATCTGCTGAGCATGTAAGTTACCTATTAAAAAGACAGTTTACCTTATCGCGCTCTAAAAGCCGAAATGAATGAATTCGTAGGAAGTTGGTGAATTTATACAGCATCCTATTCCATTGTTGATTTAGGTAGCTCATTTATAAATTCGATTAAGGTTTCTAAAAACGTTTATAACTTCATTTCAGTTTTGAATATGTTCCGGTAATAACGCGTTTGTATCTCAGTATTACTATTGTATCAAGACGCACTGCTCGTTGCATCATTACCCCCATGTCTATGAAAACGATCAATCACAACAGGATCAACCACAGATGTATAAGTAAGTACAACCAGTGTCGAGTACGTTTTATATGTTGGCAAAATATAAGATTTCACTCATCAAAGAGTATTATTCAGCCAGTGAACCAATGACCGTACGTTTTCATAGATTATAGAACTCCAGAGTCAAAGTTTGAAGTAAACAATCTAGACTGAAATTTAATACGTTTAGAATATCAAAATTACTCTCCATGTTACATCTACAGCATGTATTTTCAAAGTTATTCCGCTACATTTTGATTATCATATTCATCTTCGATCGCGTACTACCCCAAATTCGCAGTACATATTTTTCATCATTGTCGTCACTTTCACAGGTTTCATCACGTCTGTCCAATCGTCATCTTGAATCCTTCGCGTTGTATTGTGTCACCGTCTGATTTTGTGTAGCATTTACATGTGGATTGCTGGAAATTATTTGTAAAATCTGTCGTAAATACTGCGCAAGACTTTCGGAGAAAGAGAAGTCAAAAACATTTAAATTGGTAAAAAACTTCGTAGGTACCTTTTTTTCACGCGTTCATCGTGACAGAAGCTATTTCATCGGTATCTGTAGCGACGATGGAGCACCCTTTTTTGACGTTGAATTTGTTGAAATCATATTTACGACGAGACAGAGCTGAAAAAGACGGGCCGAATGGATTAAATTTACTCCGTGTACATGGTGATATCGAAGTTACGTGCGATGGAATAATTAATGAGACGGCAAAAAGTTCCCGTTGGTTAGATTTTATTTCATAAAAGGGGTAAAAAAAAAAATTAATTCGAGAATTAACTTATTTTATCAGAATTTTTTCCTCGTGCATTTCTCCTTCAGAAACTGTACGTTCACGTTTTTAAAAGATTATTAAACACCCTGGAAATTTTTTTAGCCTTCACCCCTGGTAAAAATAGTTACCAGTAGCGGATTAATGAAAATTTGAACGTCATCAAACATTGGCAAAGCGAAGCCGACAAACGGACTGTAGGTAAAATTATGTAAAAAAATAGTGCATATCAGTCCATCTTCTAATATTCATATATCGGACTCAAGAACGAGGGTCCGAATATATCGGACCGTGTGTACAGAATCAACGAAAGCGATAACAGATCAAGTCAGTCTAAAATGCATGAAGATGGACGAAGAAAAAAAAACATAGGAGATGAGCCTATCATCTCTGAAACTGATGCCAGAGATCTCAAAATCTTGGAACCGTGTTTGGTGTCAAATAAATTAGCGAATGGATCGTCGATCTCGACATTCCGAACATCGTTAGCATTTTACTAATAAAAACGCGGAACCTAGTCACTCGAATCTATGAATACAATCTCACTACACAAATAATGTACATGTACAATAATCCGCTTGTTCTCCCAATTTCTACCTGAGTTTTTCGATAAATAAATAATTACAAACGCGACATGTACAAAAAGGGGGAAGAAGAGATAGCGTGTTTCTATCTCATGCTTCTATACTACGTATCTTTTTCCGTCGAAATTCCCGGTGTTCAATTCTCGGATAGCCCTATTTCGAATGTCGCAATGTGGGTGTTTTAGAATCATCATTCCAATATCACGATGACGTTATTGGCGTCGGATAATTTGCCGAACGCTTATCAGTGACGTGTTTATAACCTACATTCTCTAATCGTACAACCGAAAGAAAATTTGTAATATGAATTCCGCGTACGAGTGAGTACGTGAATAATTTCGCTGAATGAAGAAATAAAATTTACAGGTGTGTTCTATACAACGCCCGCACTATTGCTGATGCCTTGCGTTCCCAAATTTCCAAACCGTAAATCTTCTAGCTAGACGTGTAATTTTCCTGCAGAACCTCATTAAAATGGCATTGATAGCACTTCTTCTATTCGAAGGTTATACTTTCTTGGGAGTTCTTTCATTATAATTAAATTTTACTAGAGGGGCGAAGTGTCGATGGTATTTTTGTCGCAAGGTGTTGTTGTTTTTTTTTTTTTTGTCTTTCTTTTTTCAATGTAAGTACCTACATTATTTAGCAGAACGCCCAAATTGGAAGATGCAAAATGTTAGAATAACAAATAGGATGTACGACTCACGATGACATTCCAGTGACATCAGAGTATTAGCATACATATTATTTATAAGTTGTGTGTGTTATTTTCATGAACCTGTTTTTCATACTTTGTATGCGGTGGATAGGTTGACAGCAAATGCGAGCGTTGAATCTAAATGTTTATAGGTAGTACTGTCTATCATTTAAATCTTGCAGAAAATATACAATCGAAAAGCATCATCTCAGGACTGGGGTGATGTACGAAGGAATTGAAAAGTTCATCCATCAAAATTATGTTCGTTGGAGTCTTCGCTGGTTTATCTATACTAGGGGTGAATTTTAGAATTTTTCTACCCGGTAAGTTCACTATTGGATTTTTCTGTTGGATATCTTCTTCCAAAAAAAGACCGATAGTTTCATTCAATGTCGTTTAAAAAACCATTAGTATTCAAAAACAAGAAGTACATTGGTAATTGAAGCTACACATTTAAATTCCACAGAACTTCTAGATTATGGATAGCGATCTCTAGCTAATACATGAGGAACATCTTATTTTGAATATCTGTGTGAGATCAAATCGGTCCCTCGGTGTTCTTATGGAAATCAATATCATGATTGGCCCAATAATCGTAATATCGGTAACAAATATGGGTACTTTGACTCACTATCGCTCACTGTTATCAAGACTGTGACGTCACCGAGGAATCGGTCTATTGAAATTTTATGTCCAATGGAAAACAAGCAAAAAAAGAAAATAAAGCCCATGAGATACGACTATGAATCAGTAGGACAAAAAGCTTACTGCTAAAATGTGAGCCTCCTTCTGGTAAGATTAAGTAACTTGATTTACTGTTTACATATGTGCTTACTGAATCGTTCTTTTTTTTTTTCGTTTTTACGCTGCTTTTTCTATTATATTTTTAGCTAGGACAGCTTAAACGTTTGTTTTGTATCCGATTGTTCTTTGTAGAACTACAAAAGATGATTCAACAAAGTCATCCGGGAGCTTAATATCAGACTATAGGATATGTCTTTCTCTAATGTTTGCTGAAAGCTCAGCAACTTGTCTATCACGCATATTGCTTCTTCTAACTTTTCAAAAATTTACCACTTTGGGTAGGTAGTAGCTAATATTTTCCGTCCATTAGCTTCCTTTGTACGGTAGAATCTTGCATATAAGATTTATGGAAAAGGATTCTTTACCTAAATAATTTAGCTGGTATAAATTCCTCTTCTCTTGACACCTATAGAACAGATACGCTTATGATAATTATGAACTGACACGATTTCAAATCAACCTTTAGTTTCTGGAAAATAATGAACTGTCAGGAAGGTTACATTGCAAAAGCAGGGTCCACGTGAACGACCACCCACTGCATCAAAGTCGAGTCGAGGTGTCGAAAATTACAAAATTATCTTCTCATTACGGCGAATTCGTCCCATTGGCTGTGGTATTTCTAAGATGATATAAAATATTGCGGTATTTCATGGAGATATATGAAATTCTTCCAAATTTTGTACTCGAGTCAGAAGTATACTAATTTAGGTTTTCGCCTGCATATGGTATACAATCTGCGCGCAGTAACATACCTTATCATATTTCTCAATTTTCGAAACATTTTACATTAGTTTTTTTTATGTCCTGACATTCCTTCATCATATTGCTGCATATGTTATAGCTAGTTTGGTTATCGCACTCATCTCATTTTATATTCCGTCCGTTTATTGTGCTCTACAAGTCTTCATCAAATTGTTTTATTACAGAATGTCTTCGTAATAAGACATAAAATGCTCTTTAATTGGAACAAAATATTAGTTGCATTTAGTATCTAGAGGCTGTTTCTTTTTCTCTTTCGTCGTGTTCGCTCATCAATGCCAGTTTAAGGTATGGGGTATAATATTACATTAGACTGCCCGCTGCAAGGGCGACATTTTAACGAGTTTCAAAAACTCCGTCTATGTGTAGTATGACCAAGGTTGGATTAATGTGGAAGAAAAATAAGGTTTGAAAATTTATAATACATATTCTGAGCCTTCGGTGTATTTTCGAGATTTAAAAAATTACAAATTATCATCAACAGTAATTCTGTGCTTCATCAATCTTTTCCTGAAGTATCAAAAAAGTTTCAAACAACAAAATTAAGAGAGAGAGCCGCAGAAGAGCAAGGATTGATAAAAAGGAAGTCGCACTTAGAAAGAATTACTCGCAAATGAGTTTTGGTGAGAAGTTTTTTTAATGGGTTACGAAGCTTAAAATACGAGAAATTATTCACCGCGATCCTGGAAGTTCAAAATCTATAATTTTTTGAGGAATTTTCTTCTGTAGAACAAGTTTTTGGTTTGAAAGTCGAGTGATCTCTTTGAAGTTTCGTTCGGACTTCGATGACGTCTAACGTAATTTGTGTCATTCTGCCCAGCGCAACGAGAGTACATCATAAAGATATCTGTCGTACTTTTGTTTTTGCGTGATTATTGTATTTTTGATGCTCTTGCCACTCGCACTCCCTATATCATAATGTCGAGTTATAGGAACCCTAATATAAATGTTTTTTATCTCGACTGACTCTGTTCCAGGCTTCTTTATTTTTCTTGTGTTTATAACAACGTTCTTACCATCTGCACTTAAAGTAGAAGGATCTGTGATTTTTTTCTCAAATCTATTCGCGGATAAAGGTCCCGCTAGGAGCGCTACTTGTTCTGCGAAAAAAGTGATCATGGTGTTTTCTACCATAACACAGCATACTAATAAAATCATTCCGTTTCAAATATTTTTCATGAAAAATGCAGGGAACAAAACTTGTTGCCCTATTTTTTGGATAACTTTTTTTACTTCATCACTTTTTTTACAAGATTCCTTAAATTGCCGCTATGGTAAATCTAGAGGGCGCCTCTTTTGCTTTTATTCACGAATATAGCGCATTATTATTATGATTACTTGTAAATGTTATCTCTAAGAATATCAGTGCAAAATTCAAGACTTATTAAAGAAACGTTCTCCTCATAAGTACGAGTCGACATTATATTATTATCAAAAGGTTTACACACTCGTAACATAAAATTTCTGTCAATAGTGGACGTTTCATAAAATTTTGAATGAGGTGAAATTTAAAAACGCAAATGGCGAAAGAATGAAAATTTAAAAACAAAAAAAACGAAAAATGGTTGAAATATAAAACGAAAAAATAAGTATAAAATTTTATAAAATAAAAAATTTCAAACAGAAATAGTCAAAAATTCACAAAGTTAGTAATTATCCACACATGACACAGAGAGCGACCGGTTTCGAACTGGGTGCAGCACATCATTGCTCTCTGAAAATTTTCATTTTATAAAATTTTATATATATTTTTTCGTTTTAAGTTTCAACCATTTTTTCGTTTTTAAATTTTCACCTGTTCGTCTTTTTCGTTTTTAAATTTCTCCTCATTCAAAATTTTGTAAAACCTTTACTATTGACAGAAATTCTATGTCACGAGTGTGTAAATCTTTTGATAATATAATATCCAAGACCTAAGTAATTTAATTTTTCAACAGCTCAAAAGTTATCTCCTACAAATCCTGAATACAATCCAGAAACCTGTGGCTATCCTTTGTCTCCATCATAATATGCGTAATATTTTCTTACAGTACTTACAACTCCAGGATCTTCAATTTCATCCATAATAACTCTTTTTTTTAAATTTTATTTCTATTTTTGAAAATAAAATGATGGTTCGAAATTATTAATAAATAATAAGCAAAGCCCGGATTCCTCAGCATTTGTCGAATCATTTTGCTAAGGGCGGGAAGCGTAAAAATCAGGTAGAAGTTCATTTTAGGGGTAATGGGGCCTGTAAAACAAATTTTATTTTGCCGAAAAAAGTCGAAACTGGAATAGATACCGAAAACGAGGTTTAAGCCGAACAAAGCGGAAAATTAATATTTCGTTGGATATCGTCCAAAATTAAATTATAAAATTTTGGACAAAATTAGGTAGCTGAATTTTAAGATTGGCGAATTTTGCTTAAAATTCAGCAATTGTAGTGAAAATTGGACCTTTTTTTCTGAAAATATTATTTTTAGTCCAAAGTTGAAAAAAATTGAAAATTTTGATTAAAAGATTGCTAAGACTTTTTATTTATGAGTTTAATCCCTAAAATTCGTTCATCTTGTTCAAAATCACATAATTTTGGTTGTAATTTGAATAATTCTAAGCGTGAATTTGTAAAAACACTAAAAGCGAATATTTATTTCATTCTTTTTTTTTTTTAATGCCGAATAATGCCAAAAATGTAACATTAAGTGCTGAAAAAACCGGGCTCTGTCAATAAGTATGATATTTTTCTTTTTTTCATCTGTACCACTCCCTGGTTTATATTCCCCAGAAATGTTATATTGAATTTTATTGGGCGTCACTCTTGAATATAATTTTTTGATTTTCTTGATTGAAATATTGTTTATTTGTGATCGGTTGAAAATTTTTTATCTTCAAGCCTTTGTATATCATCTTTAAATTTTGAAAAAACTTTTTTAATCTTTATATTTCATTATAGAGTCATCAAAAGATAATTTCAAATAAATGAATAAATTACCGTTTAAAATAAAAGAACATAGACTTCAATTTGATAGGAAAAATACAAAAGTAGCGTCATTCTTTTCATTACCATTGAGATGCATGATTGTGGCAGCATCAGGCTGTGGAAAGACCTTTACTATATAATTTAATAATTAAATCTTGGCATATCCCTTTTTTAAATTTATATTTTTCACCATCCATGGAGCAAATTACATAATTATTTTGAATCGAAAAGGAGCTTTCTGTTTTAGAAGGTCAAGAAACTGCAAACATATAATACCAGTTGAAAGTAAAAATGATAGGTAGTTTAGTTGTGTTTGATGACTTGTAAATATTAGGGATCAAAATATATAATAATGGATTATTTTGCTAGGGGTCGTCATAAAAAAATTTCATGTGTATAATATTTATCTCAAAATTATATTGAATTGATAAACAACTCATAGAACGTAATGCCAATTCCTTATGTGTTCTTGCACAACAGCCTTCCTACATAAGATATATCTATTATGAGTTTGTAGGCTCAGATTTCATATAATTATAATGAGTTTAAGAAAATGTGTGAAAATTGTTGAAGACAGTCGCAGTCTTATGGATTTTTATTTATAAATAAAACAAAAAACATTATATTAGTTAGACGGCTTGGCCTCCCCCATAAAACAAATTTACTATACTTAATAAATGTCATTTATAAAAATTGCTGATGAAGATGGTGAATTAAAGCTAGCATTTGAGGGAAAATATGAATTGAATCCAGACCATATTTAAAAACTTGGCATTACAAAATTATTATTTTACTTGTACACCAGTTTTGTATTAGGCTTATACTAGGCCTAGACCTCCATTAGTTTTATGTAGTAAAGTACTTGTATATTATATTAGGCTACGTCTACTCCTCTTTTATGCATTATACTAATTTTTTAATAATAGGCTTTCACTAGATTTAAGATCTCTTTATACTAGGTTGATTGATAGTAATTCATCTTTTTGTTTCCTTACGGTTAATCATTTTGAAATAATAGTATTGAGAGAATAATCCAATACCTGCTTTTATTTGGCTTTTCTGTTTCTTGCTGCTTTTTTCACATGTCGCAGTCGATCTATAGAGATGTGCGAGAACAGGGATTGCAAGTTACTTATAACGACCGTAACGATCGGACCATTAAGGAATTTACCTATGCAATTGCGGCGTCAACATTCGTCCCAGATGTCGATGTGAGGGACGGATCAACATGCTGAAAGACGCTTACCCGGCTGTCCTGCTTCCCGTTTTGCGATACTTTGACGTGTACCGCCACGAGGACGCCGAAGAGCCACCCACCCGAGGTATGCTGTTAAGCTGTAGAATCTCTACGAAGCTGCGAGAACCAAGTCCCACAGAACTAATAATGCCTCGAAGGGTTGGCATAATCGATACAGCCTAGTTGTGGAAAAACACCATCCCGATTTGTTTTCAGCGCTTCCAGAATTTAAAAAAGAGCAAAGTTGTACCGAAACATGTCTTGCCGAGCTATCTCTAGGTAAGCGCGTGAAAACTGCTCCGAAACGCAAATGGACTGAACTACAAGAACGCATACAAGAACTAGCAGAGCAGCATGGTACCTACAAGGATGAAGGTAGAGTCATGGACTATTTAAGAACTGTAGGACGTGATATCAGACTATCTAGAACATGAATTTAAATTTTCACTTATAATCAGAGCGTGGATTTTTCGGCAATATTACGGTTCAAATTCGGCGACAAGAACTCTATTTTCGGCATTATTCGGCAAAATTGAAAAAGCACTCGAATCAAAGGAAAAATGATAGAAATTGATAATGAATGATATTATATTTTTTTAAAAATGGGAACAAAATTCATTTAATCTAAGAATTTAGTATTGTACATTACAACTAGATGTTTTTCTGCATTTTCATGTTTAAAAAAACGGCGACGATCGCTCAAAATCATTTTATATTCGCTGAAAAAACGCTCTAGGCAATTTACCTCAGTTTCAGCATTTATTCCACTTTCGCCATTTTTCGGCAAAATAAAATTTTTTTCGTAGCTCCCTTACCCTATGAAACGAGCTCCTATTTGATTTTAAAGGATATGCCCATTACAGGAACAATTCGGCAGATGCCGAGGAATCCACGCTCTGCTTATAATGTTCACAAAAATTTCATTCGGGGGTAATGGCTTTCGGGATTTTGGTATTCGGGGAAATGTCCATTCGGGTATTTTGTTCTTCGAGGAGAGGGTATTCGGGAAAACGGATTAGGGAGAATGTCTAGGAACCGCCTTCCCACCCTTTGTGCATCAGTTAGCGTGAGAAGTGAGAATTCTAGTAAGTTAAAATGATCTGACAAGAATTTCTACCAAAAATGGGCTTGTTTGGAATTTGAATACTTTGGTAACTGCTGCCCATCCATTTAATTTGATATATTAAAACGTCTGTGGATCGGAAACGGAACAACCCTAAAAGCGTAAGTGTTACAGACGTTTTATAACAAGCTAAGAATATAATTTTCGACAGGGATCCTCTCTCGATTATGACAAGTATTTGTACCTCCAAAGATGATCATAATATCAGAGAAACCGCAGTAGGGGTGTACCTCGTACACCATAAACGTATAACTTTTTTATTATGCAACGAAATTCATTACTCACATTGAAAAAATTTAAGTCGAACGAGATGATAATTGCTCATGAAGGACGTCCGCGGATAGGAGAATAGGCCGTATTCATTTTATTCAGTCTACTGGGTGACGTTTATCAAATCGATTCAATGCTAATCGCCGTTACTTTCTCGCGTCAAATTTTATAATTTGATTATCCTTTATATAATAGACGGTAGGTGCATCAGATCAGGAAAATGTTGATGCTACTGTCGGCTACTTTGGAACAATGTATTTTTTATCTTACAAAACTCCGCCGGTAGCTGAACAGAAGAGAGAAAAAAAATAATAGAACACGAATGTCACATCGAACGTAATATCATCGTAAAGGAGACATCTAATACAGAAGGAAAAAGCCGACACAATTCAAAATATGTTGACCGTCTTCTTTTTGATAAAAAGCGCTACCGTGAGAATTCGTGTCGTCGGACCAACGGTCACATTTTTATTGAATCAAAAAATCTTCCAAGATTTGTTTTGCTTATTCGATGGAAAGAATACACATAGGAGGGTGGAAAAAAGACGAGAGAGAAAATAAGTCTTCCAACGTTTCTCGCGCGCTGTATTATTGTATGCTGTATATTATACGAAATCTTCTTCAGGGACAGACGATTTAAACGTAAATTATAGTTTATCTGCGCGCCGTAAGAGACTTTTCATAGATTATTTGTATCCACCAGCGCTCGATTTTGGATAAAATCATAGGGTTATGGATGGTGGAACCCTCGGAACAGACGTGTAAGCCACGTATATACTCGTATACGTACACGTTCGCGAGTTTTTTTTTTCTGTATAATATAAAAGCTGGTATTAAATTTCCTCTGTGTGAGAAAACGCCTCTCGAGGCTGAGAAAATCAGGAATTAGAAGAGGAAGATTTATGAAGAAGAACGAGCATCAGGTTTTTCGTACCGTACATAAATTGACTGGGTGGTATTATTCCGTATTATTTTTTTTTAACAAGGCGCGTCAACTTTCTCGCTAACAAATCCCTTCGCGAGTGCAATTCACGAAAAGTTACACGCAAAACTGATTCTACCATATAATTCGATCTTGTTACGTACAAATTATCGCTGCATATGCATTTTTATACTGTTTAAATGTTTGTCTAGCGTGCTTTCGTGCTCTCTGGTTTCGAAAAAGTAACGAGCATTTTACACGCCAATGATAGACTGTACCTGTATTATAATGGTGTCTACATTGAATACGAATAAAAGTTTACCTGTCAACGATATCGTAAGAAGAATCGCGTGTTAGCATTTTTTTTTTTCACATTCGTCGAACGCGTACGTATAATTTTCAAAAGTTCAACGTCGTGTTTCTTCGGTCTTTAGTAGGGGCGAGAAAGAGACACATGCTAATTTTAAAACAATGTTCGAATTTGTAACCGTATCTGGTGTCTAGAGATATTCTTACTTGTGATGTGTCACAAATATAAACGCATGCACGTGCAGAATTGAAGTCGCACTCCTTTTTCCAGCCCTCTTGAGATAATCGTGAATTACATGCTACGTACATTCCTACACATTCATATTATGCTCATTGACAAGCAATAACGACATCGACAATAACACCGTTTGGTTTTGTACACAGTACATCAGTGGGTAAGATGACCATGATCTGAATTTTGAACACAATGGAAACGCAAGGAAAAATTCCTTTAATTATATCGTTCGACACGTCGCCAATCGGCGTCTTTACAAATGAATAATATGTAAACACTCTTGTCATTGGGTGTCAACGAAACCTACATCTTTTGTATGTCCGTTGTAACCTATTATGTCCGCAATTATGAGGTAGTAAAGTGTAGGATTATAAATGTTGATCACTCGGTGCACATAATTTTTCTTATCAAGTGGTTTAGTAAATATAATGATGGAAATCAACAATGTAATTGCTCGTGTTGTAACTTATTTCAAGAACTTGCGCGAACTGTTTGTTTACCTGGCAGAATTTCATCGAGCTCCCAGTGAAGAGGTTCTAAGTAGTCATGTTGTAGAAGGAAAAGCAACCATTTTAACTTTCTGATCTCCAGAAAGGCCATAGCCTCAAACCTTATTTAGTCAAGATCCCTTCGCGTTTTCCTTGTTCTCGCGGAAAGTTCAGTTCTGTCCCATTTCGAATTTGGAAGTAAAACGTATTGAATCAATTTGCTCCTGAATTTTATGGTAGTTGTATATATATTCAAGAGGAGTATACTCGGATGAGCACAAAGAACTTTACAAAGTCACAGCCGCCGAGCGAGAGGAAAGATTGAACTAGCGAGTCATCAAAATGTGATCATTCTCGTAGACTAATTCAATCAATCCCTCGTCAGGAATATACCTGTTTAAAATGGTGACGTATTTGCTATTCCGATGTCGAATAATTTCAATGTTTTCGAGGGCCATGTGTTCGAAGTACGAATTCCGGCCCTATGGAGGAGGATTTTAGAGACCCCTCTTTGAACCGTGACCACTTTCGATTAAATGATCGGTGGAGGTAGGACCCCATTAAGCTTTTTTGCGCTCTAGGCTATTTTTTCCCGCCCTTACCTTCAACGCCTTTTTAAGACTATTTTTCAAAAAAATCACATTTTTGGCCATAAATCGCTAACCGTTCGAGATACAATGAAAAGCTCAACGGATTTGGATTCAGGGCGTCGAGACGCATCTACTGGACACCTTAAACGCCTTTTTTAGACCATTTTTCAAAAAAGTCACACATTTTTGCCCATAAATCACGTTTGAGAAGAGACCGGCATAGCAAAATCACATTAAAAAAAATTATTCTCACTCGACTCCTCGCCCACCTTTATATCTGTACTGTATGAATGTATTGAAAAAGGGGTTTTCAATTGTACAAATCTACTTTATTAGTTGCTTATACAAGAGTACTTTCGGGTGTTATCCCATCATCAGTTGTGTCGCAACTGGAGAACAAGGCCTTAACCATGAGTGGAAGCCCAAACAAAACAGATCAAGAAGAAGCTTGCCGAACTGACCCGGAAGAAAGAAGAAAGAAAGGAAGAGACAGCGAGAGTTGAGCACAAATTTGCTCCCAGAACCGAGAACCTATCAAGCGTCACCTTCACAGAAGAAGAAAGAAGATTGCTGGACAAAGGCATCAAGTACGTGCAGCCAGAGAGGCTGAACCAGTGTAGGCTTGAAAGCATGGCCATTAGCTCCGAACAAGTAATCCAAACCATGGAACACGACGTGAGACCAGAAGCCCGGACTAAAATTGGGAAAGTGCTATTGGACATCAAAGAGGATATGTGCCAAACCTATGACAGAACGCAAGTAATGCAGAGGAAGGTCACAAATCTAAAAAAGGAGATCCGACAGAACAACCTGATTTTGACAAAGGCGGACAAGGGCAGCACGGTAGTGGTAATGGAGAAGGAGGGCTACACCCAAAAAGTGGAGTCGTACATCGCAGTTAATGGATACCAAGAGCTGGCAAGGGAGCCAACACGGAAATACCAAAACGACCTGAAAGCTGTGTTGAAACGGAACAATGTACCCGGCAATGGAAGGACGCTTGAGATGAACCCGGTTGCAAGGGGCTTGTAAAACTCCACAAAGCGAACCGTCCGATGAGACCCCCTGGTCAACAGCATTCAATCACCATGCTACAAGATAGCAAAGATCGTAGCCACATTCCTGAAAGAAAACTACCAGTTTGCACCCAGACGAAGTGTCAAAAACAACGGAGAGCTGATTGAGCAGCTGGACAAGTTGGAAATTAGGAGTAACGACAAGCTGCTATCCTTTGATGTGACTAATATGTTTGGTACGATACCAAAGGAGGAACTTCTCACTCTGCTCAAAAACAACAGATACCATGGGAACCTCGATGAGTCGAAGTACGCCAACATAGTGGAGGAGATCTTGAGCCAGAATTACTGGCGCTTCAATAACAGGTTCTACAGTCAGGAAAGGGGACTTGCGATGGGATCACCGCTGTCACCAATACTGGCGGAGATATTCATGAATGATATGGAAAACAAGATATTGAAGGGCAGCAAGTTCAGAAACTCGATCAAACACTGGGCCAGATATGTAGATGATATCCTAATTGTGTGGTCAGGCACTGATAGACAGGTGGATCTATTCCTTTCAGAAATGAACGCGATGAATGAGAGCGTCAAAGTCACAGTAGAAAAAGGCAATGAGACCATCAACTATTTGGACCTTACACTCACAATGGAGAACAATAGGATAGAATACAAAATATACAGGAAGCCGACGCATACTGACACCATCATCCCAAATGACTCGTACCACCACCCCAGGCACAAGATAGCTGCAATCCAGAACTACTGCTATCGGGCAATTTCTATCCTCAAGAACAACGAAGAGAAGCGGAAAGAGATCGAGATAGTAAAGCAGATCGCAGAAGCCAATGGCTACCGCAGATGTGTGGTGGAGGGAGTCTTTGGGAAAATGGAAACAAAGAAAGGAACCCATGATAGCATAGTGAGAAAGTACTCCGGATCGATACCATATATAGGAAAGTACACAAACAAGGTGATAAAGGCGTTCAATGGCTACGATGTGAATGTTGGTATCCAGAATAACCAACCCATGGTGAAGAGAATCAGCAATGACCAGACTGAACAAAAGGACAAGGAAAGCTGGAGCGGGGTGTACAAGCTCAGTTATGAACAGTGCGAGGGGATCTGTATCGGTGAGACTGGGAGAAAGTTTGAGATCAGGAGAAAGGAGCACAAAACGTCGAGGAAGAAAGAAGATGGCAAGTCACTGTTTGGGAAACACTGTAACGAGGAAAACCACGATGGAGAGGGAATATTTGAAGTCATACACGTAGAGAATCGCACAAAGAGAAGAAAACTCTGGGAACAAATGGAGATTGCAAAAGCCAAGAGGAAGAAAGCCTGCCTATTGAACAATGTAATCACATTTGACAGCGAAAAATTATTCGGCCTGGTGATTGGACGGGAGAAGAAGAACAGAACCCACCAATGAGACGGCAGGAATCCAGGTAGCCAATAGAAACGCAGCATTCAGAACAATAGATTGAACCAATCACAAAACAGTATGTTTTAGGCAATAAGAACACAATGTCATATTATTGTAAGAATAAGTTTCTAAGAAGTGAACCAATCACAACACAGCATTGTTATAGCCAATAAGATGACAGTGTTATATACTATAAAAACTCATGGTTAAGGCCTTGTTCTCCAGTTGCGACACAACTGATGATGGGATAAGACCCGAAAGTACTCTTGTATAAGCAACTAATAAAGTAGATTTGTACAATTATGAAAAACCCTTTTTCAATATTAGTGCTCTACTTACACCTCACTCACTCAGTATGAGTTCCGATAATGTATGAATGTAAATTATGCCACGAAAGTTCTCGCAAACTTCAAACGTACAATCATTTTGTTTTTCGTCACTTTGTTTCGATTTTTCTACGTTTTCGTTATTTTTTGTTTTTATTATTTTTTTTTGCCGGATTTTGCGCCCTAGGCTATAGCCATGTCAGCATATGTCTTAATGCGGCCCTGGGCGGAGGCCGACTGTACTAAGTTACCTTTCTCACACACCTTTTTATGCTGATGGGCCGCCTTAATTTGGAGTTTACGGTCAGTCATCTCTATATTGTTACAGTTGGAATATTTCTGTCGATATAAATTCATCTATTTCTGTCAATGTATAACCTGACGCGCAAATAACGACGCCGAAGAGCTTGTATACTTTATCAAATTTTATGCAGAAAGCGCAGCCAATACTTTTACTCGGTCATTTTGACGTAAACTCGAGAACGTTGGACAAATCCAATTGGAAAGTCCCCAGAGAAACCAGGACGACCGCCAAACACGCGACGTAAACTCATTGGGACGTCACAAGGCTGACCTATGACGTCATCAAATTGTGACGTTACAGATCCGGACTTTGGAGCGGAGGACTTGAAAAAATTTCGACATCTAAGCATAAATTAGGGGGCTTGAAAATATTTTGATCTCCAAGCTGTGATAGGAAAGGGACTTGGAAAAATTCACGGGTTCTTCAACGGAGTTGAATGATTGGAACTCATATTGAGTGAGTGAGGTGTGAGTAAAGCACTGGTATTGAAAAAGTTTTTCAAGTGTACAATTCTACTTTATTAGTTATTTTTACAAGAGTACTTTCGGGTGTCATCCCATCATCAGTCAAGTACTCTTGTAAAAGCAACTAATAAATTAGAATTGTACACTTGAGAGGAGTTAAATGAGGGGTGGCAGGAAACCTGTTTATTGGGGACCTATGACGTCGTCAGATTGTAAAGTCACAAGGCTGACGAATGACGTCATCATATTGTGACATCGCAGATCCAGAATTTAGAGCTGCATGAGATCCATCGACCACCAACAAAGAACCTTTAGCTTGCTGTGAAGTACAGTTGGAACAAAAAACAACAGTAGCACCAGTTTCATTACCCTCGGAACAACTCCCTTGGCTTTGCAAACATTAGAAGCGTTCACATCTGCTGATTCGCTCCTATTGTTTAATCCAGAGAGATCAAGGTAAGAGATCTGATGAATCAATTCGCTTGCTGGTCTGATCAAACAACAAATCTCTTTGCTTCGAGTTGACTTGCAAGGATAGTGCAAGAATGGTACCAGAACTTGGTGGATGTTGAACACTCTTGGACCCGGTGATCAGACCTGCTTCTATAGAATTTCCAATTAGGGACTCACCGAAATCCTCGGATCTATTCACAAGAAGCAGTCATTGTGTTTTCAGTATGTTTAGAAAAATCTTACCACGCTCGTGGTGCTACCAATTAACAACTAATTGAGATGGCATGCGGTGGTTTTCAAGATAGCATCCAAGCTCTAATTAAAACAAGACAACCCAAAAGAGTACTAGAACTCACTAAAATAATATTTTCAGATGCTGGACAAAATCCAACAGGATGATAGCAGGTTCATTCCTCCTAATGAATACTCAAAGTACGGGTCACCAACTTCTTACAACTGCGGAGCCAACAAATACAAAAGTATGTATTGGCGTTCAGCCCAAAGGCACACACAACCTCTCTGTCAGAGTTATGCAGGTAGTATGCACACATACCACTGTACTAAAAGAGATCCAAAGTTGAATCTCTAACCCAACTGTCAACGCATATCTACTAAATAACCAAAGAAGAACGCTGAAAGAAAAATTCAAGGTCAAGAAAATCTCCAAAACTATTTCAACCAACGCTTCAACAGAGACGAAATGGACAGTTGGCTAGAGCATTCATTGATTTTAGAAGTAAGTTTCAAAACAATTCATGATACTGTTATGAATTGTTCAGGAGGTGTGAACAAATCATGATATTTCTCATGTCGACCCAAGTCAATTTTTGGTCGCCTAGAAAAGATGGATCCCTCCCCACGTTTCACATGGAAACGCGAGATGTATGAACATTAGTTCATTTCTCGCCACCAGTTCGCAATAGTAACAAAATACTTGTCCTCGTTTTACATTGGTTCTTATGGAGAAATCTTCGATTTTCTCTGGAAATTGGGATTTTTATGGAAAATCGATGAGAAACTAATTTAAAGTACATAAAATTTCCTTCAAATTTGACACTTACAGTTTTCCTTTAAAATGCATAGGTGTTGAGATAATTGCATATAAAGGATTAATCCCTGTAAGAGCCTATGGGAAGTAGTACAGCTCTTTTAACTCAGGGAAGCGCACCACTAGCGCTTGGTGGGTCGTTTTGAACTAATTGAAGTGCGATCTCGTTGTTTTGCGAGTGTTTCACTTATCTCTTCTAGGTGACTATAGTTGAATCCCAGACAGACAAAATGATACCTTTTAATAGGAGAATTCTTAAACGATAACCCTGCTCTAGTTTGCACCTCCCATCAGAAGTTTTATGTCGGTGTCACTTCCAGGTTTCATCAACTTTTTGAACACTCTCAACAAATATAGGTATCAAAAATAAAGTATGCTGCGCCCTTCCAAACAGCCTTACCTGTGAAGATAAAACACTTCAACTGCCAACAAATGCGTCCAGAACATCGTATTTTCCATTCTTCCACCCTTGACCCTTGTAAATTTTCAGTCTTTCAGTTCATGATCTCAGATTTTTACTCTTGGATAGGGAGTTTGCTGGAACACAAAACCAAAAATATAAGATAATATACAAATCTTTTTAAAACTACGTACCGCACCTGAGTTGCTGTCTTGATCCATGACCCTCAGAAAGTGAAATTCAAAAATTTTGTTTCAAAATCTTCTATACAGGGTACTTCAAACAAAGAAATCTCTTCGCTGTCCGAGTTGCGCAAATCATTGGGAAATCAACGAACATTATTCCTGCTTCGACGGTTCTTCTTCAGAAAAAAATTGCGAATAACTACACCATTTCCACCGAGATAGATAATTACTTAACGGCCATAAATTTTAAACGAAGCTGGTCTTCTCGCTGTATATTTCTCTTTCCGTCGCTACCGGTTTTTCAAATGATTTTTTTCTTTCTTTTATGCCAAGCAAAGTTTACGTTTGATTTAATCATTCGATGACATCACAATTTTTATTATTGATTGCGCACGAGTCGCAATTACCCAGATAGCTGAAAGAACGTCAATCGAAGCGAGCAAAAGCGAGGATCGTCATAGCAGAACGATAATTAATTGCGATGAAATTTGAGAAGAAAATAATTTAAAAGATGGTCAAAATCGTTCCGTCTTTTTTTGTCTTGCAGTACTCGTAAAATTAAAACTATGACTTGTCAAAACCATACGCCGATGATGCGGTAATTTTTGAAAAGTAGTGCAAGAAGTAATAACTTAAATTTATTTTTGTCATAAGCGCGCCGCGCCGGTGCGTGAGTCGCCCATACGCGCACAGAAAACATGATGAACTAACGGGTAAAATGATATTCACGAGCTATAAAAAATTACAGGTCTCGACGACGAAATTCGGTGAAATAAATAATTTTAATAGTATTCAAACTGACAAGAGTGCTATCGCTTCTGCATTTCTTTCTCGACCTCCTACCTGTAGAACGCAGGGATAGAAAAAGAGGTACGAACTCTTGTAGACGTTTTCCCAGCCTCTTTAAGGTAGAATGTATAATAATGCATATACAACGCAGTGCATTTAGACAAAAAAAAAATATGAAGGGTTGTTTAAATTGTAGTCAATCATTTTAGTTCCTAGTGGTAGGTACGTCATGCATTTGATATTTATTATCAACTAAAGAGTAGGAGAATTAAGAGAAATCAACCTATGAGGCTGCGGTTAGGTTTCAGCACCAATAGTGTTAAACGAGAATTATTAAGGGCTTGCTTGTATTTTACAATGTTGAACGAGTGGTGCTCAAGACGAACAGACCGTTGATTTACCATAAGACTGGGCGGACAGTGACCAACCGTCTTTTGTAATACGGCCTCCAAGACTTTTGTTTTTCTCTTCATCACTTTCTTCAGCGACCATATGCTTCCTTAGTAGCAACACCTTCTCACCTTTAGCAAACACAATGATAAATCATAAACATAATATTTATACAAGTCTTCTAAAAATTAAGAGGATTTCTCATCTTTTTCTCAGGATATCTCACTGATTCCTCTTAGTTGCATAAGATACTTCCATTGAAAACAGTGCTCTGTATCTATAGTCAGATTCATAAAATGCACATATTTTGAGTCTCTTCTAGGGTTTGAACAAGGTATAAATTGTCACAGACTATAGCAATGCTTCCATAATTAGAGACCGTGGGTCAGCGATTGCTACGCGTCAATTTTGCGCAGTCGTCAGCCTCGACATAAGAAATACGTTCAATTCGATTCCATGGAAGAGGATATTGGAAGCTCTCGTGGACGCAGAAGTGCCCGCATACCTGCTCAGGATGATCAGTAGCTATCGTAGCTGTCGTGAAATCCAAGCAGAAACGTCTGCTGGTACAGTTAAGTGCCCTGTTACTTGTAGGGTGCCGCATGGGTCGGTCCTTGGGCCGCTTTCATGGCGCGTTACATTTAATAAGGTGAAGCTGCCACCGGGGGTTAAGTTCATCTGCTATGCGATGACACCCTGGTGGGACGCACTGCCGAAAAAACTGTAGCGGTGAAGAGCAGGGTAAACCGGGCTCTAAAGGTCGTGGTGCGTTGGATCGAGTTGTATGGACTCGAACTTGCAGTTGGTAAGATGGAGGCCATTTTATTCACGACCCGTCGGAAGTCTAGTCCATCCACCATTCGCTTGCAAGGTGTGGAAATAGAAACCAAAAGGCGACATCTGGTTTGACTCAACGCTGAGCTTCAGGCACCATTTCCTGATAGCAGCGGAAAAGGCGGGCCGGGTCGTTGGATACCTAAGCCGCCTGATGAGGAACCTATAGGAGGACCGAGAGAAGCAAGAAGAAGGATCATGATGAGCACCGCCTTGTCGATCCTTCTATATGGTGCGCCAGTATGGGCCGACTTCATAAAGATACCATACAGAAGGAGGGAGATGGTAAAGATTCAACGAAGAGCTGCGCTGAGTTGTGTCAGTGCCTACCGCACTGTCTCGACGGAGGCTCTTTGTGTATTAGCACGTTCATCAACAATCGAGCTCCTTGGTGAAGACAGTGCGGTGGTGTTCAAAGCGAAGAAGACGACGATGACCAACCAAGAGGCTTTGCAGGTCAAGCAGGAGGCCAGGCGCTCCTTGCTTATAAAATGAAAAGCAAGAAATGCCTAGAGCGAGCTGGGTGCATGAACAACCCGTGTGCTAATACGAGTACGCGACCTTGTTGAGTGGAAGGACCGACTCCATGGTCAGCTGAACTTTCACCTAACGCATGTGTTGAGCGGCCACGGCTGCTTCAACAAGTACCTTCACGAGGAGTTAAGGAAGCAGGCAACGTATTCGCACTGTAACCAAGGGCGGTATGATGGACCACAACACACCTTATTTGAGTGTGGGACGTGGAGGTGTGAGCGGGACAAGCTTAGTCGGTCTCTTCAAGAGATCGGGGTTGATGAAGCGCTTGACCCGAGCCTGGTATCCACCATGCTACGTTCCGAAGAAACCTGGAACCAGGTGTCAGCATTTGCGGCAACCGTCATGAAGAAGAAGATGGACCGGGAACCACGCTATGGCCTACTCGACACCTGTGTACCATCAACATCCAGATCTGCAGAAACTGGAGGAAGAACATCATCTCTGAAGAGAGAAAACAGCAAGCTACTTGTGTAATGTGGTGGTGTTGTTGTGTGTGTGTTCTTTACTTTTTGCGTGTCAGGGAGACACTGCAGCTTGGCGGTTGCCGAGTAGAAGAGGGCGCGCGTTTGCGAGAAATATGAAAGGAATATGTAAATAATATGAAGGGGATAAAGATCACATAAATTACCGAGTCCCATTGAGGGCTATAGAACAATCCAGAATTTCTCAGTCAAAAAGGTCACGAATTTCCAGGAATTCCTACAATTCTTAGCGATATAAGAGTCAAGAAGATCACTTATTTTTTCAAATCCCATAAACGGCCAAAGAGGAGCCAAGAATTTTTCCAAGTCCCAGAGTTACGCGCCTCTCAGCGATACAAAGGAACAAGAAATTTTTCCAACTCCCATAGAAGACGATATAGAGAAGTTCGGAATTTTTTTAAGTGCCATAGACGGCTATAGAGGAGACAGGAATTTTTCCAAGTGTCAGCGTTGCGTATTCGCGAAAATTTTTCCAAGTCCCATAGAAGACTATGGAACAGAGGGGAAGAAAGGAGAAGACTATGTGGAAAAACGAGTGGAAGCCCAAACAAAATAGATCAAGAAGAAGCTTGCCGAACTGACCCGGAAGAAAGAAGAAAGAAAGGAAGAGACAGCGAGAGTTGAGCACAAATTTGCTCCCAGAACCGAGAACCTATCAAGCGTCACCTTCACAGAAGAAGAAAGAAGACTGCTGGACAAAGGCATCAAGTACGTGCAGCCAGAGAGGCTGAACCAGTGTAGGCTTGAAAGCATGGCCATTAGCTGTGAACAAGTAATCCAAACCATGGAACACGACGTGAGACCAGGAGCCCGGACCGAAATTGGGAAAGTACTATTGGACATCAAAGAGGATATGTGCCGAACCTATGACAGAACGCAAGTAATGCAGAGGAAGGTCACAAATCTACAAAAAAAGATCCGACAGAACAACCTGATTTTGACAAGGGCGGACAATGGCAGCACGGTAGTGGTAATGGAGAAAGAGGACTACACCCAAAAAGTGGAGTCGTACATCGCAGTTAATGGATACCAAGAGCTGGCAAGGGACCCAACGCAGAAATACCAAGATGAACTGAAAGCTATGTTGAAACGGAACAATGTACCCGGCAATGGAAGGACGCTCGAGATGAACCCGGTTGCACCAAAACTCAAGGGGCTTGTAAAACTCCACAAACCGAACCGTCCGATGAGACCCCTGGTCAACAGCATTCAATCACCATGCTACAAGGTAGCAAAGATCGTAGCCACATTCCTGAAAGAAAACTACCAGTTTGCACCCAGACGAAGCATCAGAAACAATGGAGAACTGATTGAGCAACTGGAAAAGTTGGAAATCAGGAGTAACGACAAGCTGATATCCTTTGATGTGGCTAGTATGTTTGGTACCATACCAAAGGAGGAACTTCTCACTCTGCTCAAAAACAACAGATACCATGGGAACCCCGATGGGTCGAAGTACACCAACATAGTGGAGGAGATCTTGAGCCAGAACTACTGCCGCTTCAATGACAGGTCCTACTGTCAGGAAAGGGGACTTGCGATGGGATCACCGCTGTCACCAATACTGGCGGGGATATTCATGAATGACGTGGAAAACAAGATATTGAAGGGCAGCAAGTTCAGAAACTCGATCAAACACTGGGCCAGATATGTAGATGATATTCTAATTGTGTGGTCAGGCACTGATAGACAGGTGGATCTATTCCTTTCAGAAATGAACGCGATGAATGAGAGCGTCAAATTCACAGTAGAAAAAGGCAATGAGACCATCAACTATTTGGACCTTACACTCACAATGGAGAACAATAGGATAGAATACAAAATCTACAGGAAGCCGACGCATACTGACACCATCATTCCAAATGACTCCTACCACCACCCCAGGCACAAGTTAGCGGCAATCCAGAACTACTGCTATCGGCAATTTCTGTCCTCAAGAACAACGAAGAGAAGAGGAAAGAGATCGAGATAGTAAAGCAGATCGCAGAAGCCAATGGCTACCGCAGATGTGTGGTGGAGGGAGTCTTTGGGAAAATGGAAACAAAGGAAGGAACCCATGATAGCATAGTGAGAAAGTACTCCGGATCGATACCATATATGAGGACCTATCTGTATAAAGGGCGTCCGTCGGACAGACGCCCTTTTTGCCGAGACCTCGATTTTTGTGCGTTTCAGATCATGAACTATCTTTTATAATTTTTTTTTTTTTTTTAACCCACAATTTTTTCCATCTTAGCAAGAAGGGCGTCCGTTGTCATATTTTCAATGATCTCTACTTTGTTCGTTTCTGGATGTATTCAAAATGTGATTATCGTTTCTTATAGAAGAAGAGTTGCTCTTTAATTTTCATCCTTACCATTTTTTTGATTGAACTCGTTGTTGCGGAGATATTTTGAACTGAAACTTCAAACTGATTTTTCTGTAATTAATTTTTCTTCACGGACGCCCTTTCTACAGATAGGTCCTCATATAGGAAAGTACACAAACAAGGTGATAAAGGCGTTCAATGGCTACGATGTGAATGTTGGTATCCAGAATAACCAACCCATGGTGAAGAGAATCAGCAATGACCAGACTGAACAAAAGGACAAGGAAAGCTGGAGCGGGGTGTACAAGCTCAGTTATGAACAGTGCGAGGGGATCTGTATCGGTGAGACTGGGAGAAAGTTTGAGATCAGGAGAAAGGAGCACAAAACGTCGAGGAAGAAAGAAGATGGCAAGTCACTGTTTGGGAAACACTGTAACGAGGAAAACCACGATGGAGAGGGAATATTTGAAGTCATACACGTAGAGAATCGCACAAAGAGAAGAAAACTCTGGGAACAAATGGAGATTGCAAAAGCCAAGAGGAAGAAAGCCTGCCTATTGAACAATGTAATCACATTTGACAGCGAAAAATTATTCGGCCTGGTGATTGGACGGGAGAAGAAGAACAGAACCCACCAATGAGACGGCAGGAATCCAGGTAGCCAATAGAAACGCAGCATTCAGAACAATAGATTGAACCAATCACAAAACAGTATGTTTTAGGCAATAAGAACACAATGTCATATTATTGTAAGAATAAGTTTCTAAGAAGTGAACCAATCACAACACAGCATTGTTATAGCCAATAAGATCACAGTGTTATACTATAAAAACTCATGGTTAAGGCCTTGTTCTCCAGTTGCGACACAACTGATGATGGGATAGCACCCGAAAGTACTCTTGTAAAAGCAACTAATAAAGTAGATTTGTACAACTGAAAAAACCCTTTTTCAAAAAAGGGAGATTTAATTACAGCACATACTTTTAAATACGAGATGTACTCGTGCGTACTTTTAATATTAAAAGAGATAGAAATATCCCCAAATAAAACACGATAAGAATATGATTTAAAATTGTATCGTTTCGTCCTCAATTCTCAGAAATCATTCATCGGTAAGTCTATTCATTTTTTTGTAATAATGTTTGTAATTCTTCTCAATTCCAAGATTTATCATTCTTAGTCCCTCTTTTTATCCACTCGTCGAATAATGCGCGCTATTATTCTATTTGAATTTTAGTTTGAGAATTCTGCCCGATTTCTCTGTGCCTTACTTCTTATCCGTTTAAATAAAGGAATGGAGATTTGGATCATTTGCAGTGTATTTTTTTAGCAGTCTGGTTTATTCATATTTCTCTAGCACAAGTTTGTTTTACGGATTTATTTTGGGGGTCAGGGGTGAGAATACATTTAATCCAAATAAGTGCTTCTCAATCTATCCAACAGGTTACGTTCAATGTTTGCAATAGTGCAGAGTGCTGGTTTGTATCATGTATGCAATACGAGGCGCGATTGTGCAAGTTTCACCTTGATTTTAGAGTCGGTGTGAACGCGCAACTTGTTACTCGAAAGTTGAAATCTTCTTCCCAGTGCAATTTCGCGCTAAAACGAGAAACACTGTCCTACTAATTCTAGTCCAGACTCTAAAGGCTAAAACAAAGAAGGTAAATACGTTTGCATCTCTCTCTACACTATAGATTATAGTACCGGTAAAACACATACAACTTGTGAAGTTCATTCAGACAGGTGAAGTAAACAACGATCGGATGAAGTATTGGTATCTTGCGCTCGTACCCGAGAATTATAAAAATCGATAGGAGGAGGAGGTAAAAGAAGAAGAGGAAAACTAGTATCGCACATACTCGAACATGCATTTACCTCGTACTAGGATCGTATTCATGTTGCATTCAACTCGACTAGCTGGATTGCTAGAATACACGTACTGCACATCATACATTTAAAACCAGAAGAGCCACGCACGAAGAAGAACGCTGTATGGCCGCGAAGCCACATCTAACCGGTTTTTATTATCACATCGTGCGTTATTGCGCCCCTCGACTTCTTCGATAACGTTCACACGCAACGATTAAATGCGTGATGAAATGTGTTAGCCCGCCAGACAACAAAATTATCATAATACCAATTTTGTAAAATAACCATAGTGTAGAAAAACTACACATCACGCAGTAGGATAGTTGCGAGCGAAATGAAAAACTTTCTTTGGAGCGTTTCACACGATATCTCTAACAATTTTCAGGAAAAAATACTATTCAAGTTGTACGTATATGCCTTTAAGCCGGCTTCTTACTCGCGGCTGCTTATGTAGCAGCATATGCACCAACTTTGATGTTCGCCATCGCTTTCAACATCGCCTACAACAAAGAGAACCAAGACTATACGCTTTTGAACAGTACTTCAATTTTCATAAGTGCTGATTCCAATCTAACGAAGAGTCATCGTTAGATATCGAGGGGTCGAAGTCACTGCGCAGGTAGGAGAGCGGGGCCAACTCATTGCCGAATGTTTTTCTTTTTCAAGGATGCAGGATGCAGAAATGGAACCTTTGACTCTAGTAAATGAGTTGTTTCCCTCGTATGTGTAACGCATGTAGGGGAAAATGTACAAACGATAAGGAAGAAGTGATAGCACCGGTACAAAGCTTTTATACAGTGACTTTTAACATAATTCATATTAGAATCGACTGTATTTCTCTTAATGTTATTTGATGGAGATAAATGGATGATAAATGACGTAACGATAAACTATTAAGCACATTCTGTGAGATTTTTTAATATTTCATCCGCATCGTTAGCGACCACAGCGAGAGAGTAAAAATGGTTTCTAGATTTACCGTTCTTATTCTTTCACTCTGTCTTCCTCCTCGAGGTGCAGTTCTTTTTCTTTTTTCTTCTACCTCTATCTTCGTTTTTCCTAACTCCCTTCGGACGTAAGCGGTCGCCATCGTCCTCTCGCGTCGTTCAAATCCTATAATTTACCTATACAGATCAAGAGGGAAGAAAATTAATACGTTTGACACCTACATACCCGCGTACCTTCGGTGCACATAAGAAGTTACCTTTCATTTACATAATCCTTTCGTCTTGCTCGACAATTCGACAATTCGTGCTTTATTCCGCTCGTAATGATACAAAAATGTAGGTTAATTGGGAAATCACACAAATTGACGAATTTCTCGTGTACTGAAGATGCAGGAGAGACAAGAATTGTATTGCGAGAAATTGGATTAATTTCCTCGAACGCTTGTACACGAGGTACCTACAGAATAATTGTATTGTGTATGTACAGTGTAGCATGTCAAATGCGCGTTTCAAGAAAATACGCGAGGTGATACGAATTCCTTAACGAAATCTGCGATGGAAAAAAAAAAGTATTTTTAATACGTGTGAATTTTCAACTGTTTTTATACGCGATGTGATTGTACGCGATGATGGAGGAAGGAAACCATCTCCATCTTCCAGTTACATGCATACTTTAGAACGTTTATTATTGTGCACAGTTACTTCCGAATATGCAGATATGCTAACAGTACCTACTATGTATTATTATTCGTTGGTCAATTGAGGCCCGTCATTTCGAAATCTTGATACGTTGAAGAAACGCTCGCAGTAAAATAAGAATGAAATTGTGGTTGCCTACGAACATCGCTGCATCAATCTCTCGAAGATAAACGAAAATATTTGAAGAACAGAAAGGGAGAAGTTAATGTCTTTATTAAAATCGAAATATCTACAGACGACCTTTCTATGTGTGGTTAAAGGGAAGGGAAGACGGGGCCGGACATCGAACTATTTCAAGATTTAGATTTTAGAAAAGAAAAGGGGCAGGGTTTTAGACTCTTGAAAAAACTCCTGACAAACTGGAAGAATCTAGACTTTATGCCTGAGAAAGGTAGACTTGAAATTGCACAGTGAAATTTCACGCTCCTCTCTCATGAAGCACCTATGATAGAAAGGTATTGAGCCGCATCAATACGGAAAACGCAAGGGCGCTGCATGGAAAGAGCTGTGCCAAATTGCTTGGTTAGCCCTACAAGATAGTCCTGAAGAATCTATCAGCAATGAGCCCGAATGAACCGAATGCCATGGGGTGAGTCATTGACAGTCTGTTCTCACATCATCACCACCAATGGTAACACTACCAGCCCAGGCAGATTAGGTTTTGAAATGGAAATAAATGCCGGCGAAGGTTTTTTTCGTGGATTATGTTTGAAATGGTCTCCTGATAAACATACTAGAAGTCTACAGCGATCAGAGAGCGGGCCCTCCCCCAAGGGGGGTCGAAGTACCACAAAAAATAGTTTTCTGAGAATAAATCGAAAACTAAGCATCAGAGAAAAAAAAGTTTCAAACAAAAGTTATTCCTCATCAAATTTCCTATAAATTTCACTATATGTATGTCAACTTAGCCCAAAAACTCGAACTGAAAAGTTGGTTTGAAAGTTGAGCGATTTTCTAAAATTTTTGATTTTAGTGTTAGTGTAGTCAAATTAAACGGGTTTCGAAAAAAAAAAAAGAACATTGCGACATAGTAAAGGTCTGATTGCTGGAAATGGTCAAGAATGAAGTCCAAAACAATATACAAACTTCTCCGCATTTTTCCCCAGGAGCATCTTCTTTATGGGGGTTGAAACCCCCTCAAAAACAGTTTTTTGTAAATATCCCGCTTAATACGCATTTTAGAGAAAAAAGTCATCAGTCAAAAATTATTCCTCGTGAAATTTCCTATCGGTCTACGTATTTTCATTTTTAACCTACACGTGATAGTTAGCTCAAAAATTCATGGAAATTGAGCCTCCGCCATACAAATCCGTGAATAACGGTGACGTCGTTGCGCGGTGGTTACGCGCGAAGGTAACGTTAATATTTCGCTAGTACATAATTACGATGAAACGTATACTAATTTTATTAGTTTTAATTAATTGTCAAAGGGAATTTTCTGCACGATATTATTTTGAGAAAGGTATAATCAACTGCCTATCATACATGAAAATAAAGTTTCCCATGCATGGACAGACATTTTAAAAATCGTTTCTTATGCATGTATGATATGTAAAAAGCTGAATAGGGGGCTGTAAACATGCGAGCCCTTCCCCCATTTCGATTTTTCTAGTTGGAGTGGGTGGATTCGTTTGTTCTGGGTTGTGCCGTAGAGTTGTCCGTTCGTGCTGGTCTTCTTCCCCCTCCAACCTTATGAGGGGAATGTATGCCAGGCCAGGCCAGGCCAGCATGTTGTGCTCCATTTTGGGACTGAAAACAGGCTGAATTTCGTGTGCTACGTTTTTGCTGTATTATGCTCTCAAGTTTTCCATTCTGGTTGTTTCAAACGATGGTGGGAATGGATGTGATCTTCTGTTGTGGACTCGCGGTGAGATTCTAACTTCGACCCGCGTACAATTGAAGTGGGCTAACGTCTGGAATTGATTCAAGCAATGGAAGAAATGTCACCAAGAAGCTTGTTATTGTGGTGTGCTCCCACAAATTCAAGAAGAACCGCCGCAATACAAATCCGAGAATAACGCGCTCCTTGTCAAAGTTGGCGTAGTCGCATGAGGGTTTCACGTTGATAGTCGATTGGGTCAGGCAAACTTGCTCCCCCATTTCAGGCGATATCCCGAGAAGCTTGTTTTGCGGTGAGAGATTGACTACATGAGTCTTGCAATTATCAAAACGGAGAAACAAGAGATAACAAGCTTCTTGGTATCATTCTTTATATCGCTTGGAACAATAAGAAATTCAGCAAGTTTGCCTGGATTTCACGAGGAATAATGATTTTGAGGGGGTTTCAACCCCCATAAAAAAGGTGCTCTTGGGGAAAAACGCGGAGAAGTTAGTATAATTGTTTTGGACTTCATTCTTGACCATTTCCAGCAATCAGACTTTTACTATGTCGCAATGTTCCTTTTTTTTTTTCCGAAACTTGTCTAATTTGACTACACTAACACTAAAATCAAAAATTTTAGAAAATCGCTCAACTTTCAAACCAACTTTTCAGCTCGAGTTTTTGGGCTAAGTTGACATACATATAGTGAAATGTATAGGAAATTTGATAAGGAACAACTTTTGTTTGAAACTTTTTTTTCTCTGATGCTGAGTTTTTGATTTATTCTCAGAAAACTAATTTTTGTGGTACTTTGACCCCCTTTGGGGGAGGGCCCGCTCTCTGATCGCTGTGGACTTCTAGTATGTTTATCAGGAGACCATTTTTAACATAATCCACGAAAAAAACCTTTGCCGGCATTTATTTCCATTTATTCTTTTTTTTTGAGCCTAATCTTCCTGGGTTATACCAATTAAAGAAGAGGATGGTACACCCCTCCTACGTACCGAAGAAGGGGATTCAGCAGTTAATGGACTGCGAGGTAAGTATTGGGACACTCCGGGTCCGGATGAGATCCCAAATCCAGTCTAGAGCGCAATAGACTCAGTTGAGACGGCTCTGTTTCTTGATATTTTCTATAATTAGAGTTGTTATAAATGTCTACGAGAAAGTACCTGTAGATTCCGAGGTTGCAGAATTAGCGTTGTCCTTAGCAACAGTCGGTTTCGGTTTGAACTTATACTTGGGCTTTCCAGTTGTAGTTGGACGCGATATCCCGGAGGATCCCGCTCTGGCCTTCTCCGAGCGGTGGATCAGTTGAAGATCCATCGGGCTGCAATGTGATGATTTATTACAATTATGACAAGTCCGTTTTAGGTTTGGCCATGAATTATGACCATGTGACAGAGACAAACAAACATAACATCTCTTAAGCTGGAAGATATGCTGTTTACGTGACTAGTACGTTGGATAACACTGACAATCCATCGACGCATTTTTTTTGTTGCAAAACAAACAGTGGGAGGATTGTTGATACCGTTGATTTCTCAACTTCATCATCAAAGTTATGACCTTCTTCGGAGGTTCGTCTTTTTCGGTTAATTTGACTTTGTTGACACTGATAGAACGCAAATTGATGACTTCATCTATGTACATACGCTTTGCTCTAACGCTTCCAACAATTGATTAAGTTCAAAGCAAAGCTTAGGATGATTTACTGACAGATGTACCAAAGCACCTCGAACACGACGACGAGAAATCTTTTGAGTGAGATCGGTATCATAGTTACCCGTTGAGCGGAGACTCAACATAATGGTCTTGATTTTGTCGAGATTGGCGCGGTCTTTTTTGGTTACTACATTTTGGGTAAAGCTGCAAGATCTGCGAAAAATCACTGAGCAAGTTTTGTGTTATCTGCAAAACGTTCACGGACGGCCGCTATCGCTCGCTGGTAATTATCGCCGGTTGCTGGATAGCCACGAAGGAAATCTTTTGCTTCCCCCTTAACCGATGAAAGAAGGTGAACCATACGATGTTTGTCGCTCAATTTGGTATTAAGATGCACCGCGGTTTTGAAACGATCTCACCATTGACGGAATTCTCTTATTTCACTGGAAATGTGGGTGGAGGACATTTTCAAAGTTTAAATTGATCATCTCCAGTCTCTTAATTGCTGCGAGATTGAATTTGATATCGATACCATTGGCCGCTTTGTAATATATCCTAGCAGTCTCACGTACGTTAGCTACATCAGCGACGAAACCGGTATGGCGAGGCTCCTATGTCAATTGGTCAAGAAGAACGTCCAAGTCGGTAGTTTCCTTTAACACGTGGGTAGAAAATTTGCGAAGCGCGTGAGCCTTCTGACTTATTGGCCCGCGTTTTCAGCACAGTCAATTAGCGCGCCACATTGTCAGCGCTTACCACTGTAGGAAATTCTCGTGCAGATGAACCGCCTCCGTCAGTTCCCGACCAGGATGGACCGTGCGCGACGCTGCCACTAGTCCGCGACTCCTCCAAAGAGTGGTGCTGTTTAATGACACGCGATCTTGATGACTGGGTGAGCCGAGACCACGGCCAGCTAAACTTTCATCTGAGGCAGATGTTAAGCAGTCATGACTGCCTCAACAAGTACCTTCATTAGAAGTTGAAAAAAGTTTAGCAGGCAACGTGTTCGCACTGCAATCAAAGGCGGGGGATGGACCACAGCACACCTTATTTGAGTGCGAGGTATAGCGGTATGAGCGGAGTAAGCTTCAAAAGATTGGGGCTGATGAAACGCTTGCTCCGGGTAGCCTGGTAGTCACCATGCTAGGTTCCAAAGAAGTATGAACCAGGTACCTACATTTACAGCCACAGTCATGAAGAAAAAGTTGGACATTGAATGGAATAGGCAAATGCAGGACCACGTTATGGCCTCTTCACTAGCTGTCTGTGTGCTATCCATATATATAAGGCAGTCTGCAGGAAGAAGAAGCATAAAGACTTCAAGAAAGAAGAAGAAGAGAGACTCTAAGAGCGGCTTAGTTCTAAGTTGCGTATGTTGTGTGTGTGCCTGCGAGCACTGCAGCTTGGTGATTTCAAACGAGAAGATTCTCCCAAAATTGAAATTATACCCGAAAGGGCCGATTCTGGCGTTGGAGGGACGTAATCCGTATCTATTATACTATGGAGGATGGGCGGCTCTGCACGTGCGACACAAGCGAGATAGTAATAACAGTTCAAATCTGAAGTAGACATTTTTTGAAGTTTTTCATACAGGTCGAAGTTATTCGGGACTAGAAGCTTGATGTCAGAATCCTCTAGACCAAGGTCATTGAGCTCAAAGCTGAAAATATTCACTTCTTGGGGACCTAAATTAGTATAGGTATACCAAACTACGGCAAGGTAATCCGGGTTACAGGGAGGCTGAGGCTATGATCCTACAACTCCCTTCCGAGGATTTATTTACAGCTCAATAGTCGAAATTTTCCCAGATTAAGGATATATAGGCGCTAATCAGGAAATAATAAGGAGAAGTAGAAAATTAGAATAAATTTGTTCAAGTCCCACGGTGATCGCTGTAGACGCAAATCAGGGAATTATGAAAGGGCGTCACAGAGGTCAAAACAGGAATTTATTGTACATACTTCAATAATCTTATGGGTACGAGTATCCTGTGTTGATTTTAACAAAGTTGTCGTAGTTTTTCCCGACATACCTTCTTTTCATATTGAGTATGGTTAGTAGAGAAAGACGTAATAATATTCTGAACTATTTGAATCTTCTTCGTAACTCGTACTGGAAGCATATTTGTGGTGAGCAAGAATTTTGTTTCTGTCACCCTAGAGCTACGCTCATTTTATACAACACTTGATCGAGCAGTTGATCAAAGTCATTATCTGAAGGTTACGATATTTATTACATCAAAATTAAGATGTCTTGTAACAATCGACTTTAATTATGAATATTATCACGAACCGATGTGAGCATCATACCAAAATCTGCCGATGAGACGGAGAGAAGTATGAATAAAAAAAAAAAAAAGCAACCTCTCTCATTACCTCGTTAATTCAGACAGGATTCTATAGACGCTCCACGACCCATCAATGGTTAACTAGAGGTCAAAACGATTTTGATAAGAAAATATTCTTCGATATTCGTTAACGCTAATCAACTGACATTCGGTGAATAAGCATTCTCACGATTCTCGGTTCGTAATTAGCTCAAAATTGAAAGCCCAGGACCATCACTTGGTCGATACATTACGCGTAAATACCGTACAGGTGCCGCGTAGCCCAACATACGATACAGTACATACATAGCCCATACCAGGCTAAGAAATACCGGTAAAAGAGCGAAGGAGGGTGCAAATGATTCCATGTGTGTGGAGAAGACGAGGCAAACGTGCGAATGGAGAGCCCTTCAAATATACAGAACACTATAAGTTCATGCTAAGAGACGAAGAATTGGTGGTAGGGGACATTATTTCAACGTCATCATGACCAAGGTACGTAGATGTAGCAAAAGTCGATATGGGTACGATCGAAGACTGACAATACCAGGAATCGCGGGAGAGGTCCCGTCAGCTAGTTAGCCTCCGAGATGGAGCAAGAATATAAAACGCTACAATATGTATCTCTGGAGGAGATATGTTAGCTTCTGCCTTATTATTATTTCTTTTTATTTTAGGAACTTCATAACAACGTAGGTCATTGACTCGACAGAATTAGTCGGAATGTAGGCATCTTCAAAGTTATGTAACACGGTATGGGCGTTGGGTGGAAGTGATGAAAAGTGTACGTGAAGGAGGGACTTGGTATTGGAAAGGTGTTGTAGGGATAGTGTAACACTGTGTTAGAGTAGAATGGAGCAGAAGGAGATGCGGACAGAAAGAAAAGTGGTTGAACGACAAAGTTTCCACGAAGTTAAACGAGGAACGCAGGGAACCTGTTCTATGAGTCAAATTGGTTTTGGTATTGAGAATTCGGGGAAGCCTAGACCTAGTATGAATGGGACGTTATCAGTGACCTGGACCTAGTTTAGAAGGGGAATTCAACAAATTTCTACTCTTGAGCTTAATATGATAGGAGAGGGAATTGGAAAAATTTTGACTCTAGCTATGAAAGAAGGAGATCTGAAAGAATTTCATCTTCCAAGCTATATACAATAGGAGTTCACAATTTTCCAAGTTTTTCACCGGATGGCATACGGAAAATTTCTCACAAAACCCCATCCCCTCCTATCATATATGGCTCGAGAGTGTCGACATTTTTTTCAAGACCGCCTCCTATCATATATAGCTTGGAGGTCGAAATTTTTCGAAGTCTCGTTCCTATCATATATAGCTCGAGAGCCGAAATTTTTCCAAGTCCCCCTCCTATCATATACAGCTCGGAGGTCGAAATTTTTCCAAGTTTTTGGTTGGATGGCGTGTGGCGAATTTTCCACGCCTCTTTTATGCTTACACTATCATAGGATTTTTCCAGGTCGTAGCAACGTACCGGTAATAATTTTTAGGCCTTTCTTGCCCCCCTCCGGGGGGCGCACTGGCGGGGACACAATCGTATCTTGGAACTGGGCTGCCGTGGCGAGGGGGCTTACGACTGGGAGAGTTAGCTCTTGCTAATTGACAGTACGCGGTCGAAGCTGAAAAGCGGAAAGGCAAATAGTCACTGTCACTCTCCAATCAGTCAACTAAAAGTGGTACAGGCGAATCTCCTCCCTCGAAGGATGCCACTCAGGGTCCTCCCCGCTGCTATGTGGAAAGCAAGGAGTAACTGACACATCCTTAAGTCCAGCTGCTGCCATACATGTATGGTGAGGGGAGTCACTCCCTCGAGAATGACAGAGCAGCGGGCTCGCACAGACTTCTCCCTGTGTATGTCACCCTCATATTTTAGCATCACTGATCATCACTCTATCCTATCACTCTTCTCTTTTCGATTAGGTTAAGGCACACCTTTCCTATCTTTCTCCCTCTTCTATCTTCATGGCTGTCGACTTAAGACGGGGTTGCTGCACCTACAGCAGGGGGTACTGCTTCGGGATTCCTACCGTTTTCTTTGACCCATCTTCTCTGTTTTCCACCCATACTCTCTTGCATGCACAAACCACTCCTTGCAGTACAGCTGGCAACTGGGGTTACGTACCGTTTGCACCCTGCGCCCGCCAAGGGCATCACAGGCCTTCACGTCCAACGGACTGGGTTGGGCTACGTACTGTCCTGTCTAGCACCCCCTGACGCGGACATGGGACGCAGCCTTCACGTCCCGGCTGCAAGCTGCACATCCTTACGCAAGTTTTGAACCTAACCTAATACCACACCCACGTCTGACTAGCATCTGACCGTATTCAAACCCCTCCAACTGGAGTCTCCGGACATTGTCCCAATTAACCCACACCTCTTCTTCTGAAGATGAATGCCGAAATACGACGGGAAAACCCTGCACAGGTGATCCCAGACCATGGAAGCAACCCCTCTCAACTACCCACCAGCGGAAGTAGAGAGGCCTCCGGAATACCTTCCTATTCCCACCAAGCCACACCCTTCTCTCAGCCTTCAGCTGAAGAAGATTCCAACAATCAAATCTGTCCTTCCAAGACAGATGCAGAAGTCCAATAGGGAAACCCCTTCTGCGGGTGACTCTTGACCACGGAAACGAATCCTCCTTCTTCCTCTACCACCCATACAGGGACGAGTAGACGGATTGGGAATATCATACCCAACTTAGTAGTAGTAGTAGTACTATCATTATCGTTATCATTATTACTTTACTTAGTTTTAGGCCTTTACCCTCATACTCTTAATTTAGTCACACTCTTCAGCCATCCAGCTGATGATTCTAACTACACCTTCTTCATTCCGAAGAAGACGCTGAAGTGCGACGGGATCTGCCCCGGACTACGGAAGCATACCCCTCTCTACTCTCTTTCAGGGACATAGACAAGTAGAGAACCCTGGAACACTGTTTCCTACTAAACCACTCTTCCAAATAGGGAACGCCGAAGTGCGATGGGGGACCAGTCCAGTGCATAAGTCAACTTGACAGTCTCTGCGGGCACTCCCCTGACCACGGAAGCAACGACCACATAAGCCACTCAAGCACCTATCGTCTTACAGATCCAGACACGTATACCAGTGCACTGCACGTATGCCATTGCGACATGGCTATCTGCAACGCAGGCCTTCACGTCCGATTTTGTGGAGAAATTGGGTTACGTACTGTCCTGCTTGTCACCTCCTTAAGCCGGCAACACGCGCTGCTTACGGAACGACAGAGCATCGCACATTTCGCCATTGCACCGCCTTCTTAATTATTTATTGACAACTTACGCTCTCACGTCCAATCAGGTTTCTCCACTGATTGGGTTACATACCGTCCAATGCTTGTCCCTTATTTATTGACACCAGCAGGCTTTCAGGTCCAATCAGCTCTGCCTGTTTGGGTTACGTACTGACCCGCCTCTGCCCCCCCCCAGGCCGGCGAATACGCATTGTCTTTACGTCTCGATCAACTTCCAACTCGCCTCGACGCGAGGACCCCCCCCCTCAAAAAAAAGGTCTTTCTTGCCCTACCTACCGGATTTTACATAGGCATTTTATGTCAAATGGGGATGGACTCTACTCTTCTACAAACGAGGAGTTATCACCATTTTAATTCGTGGATATAAGTTTTAAGCCATCTCTTTATCCCAACACTTTCTATGCTCATATTTAGTATTTTATCTGGATCATGCTTTCCCATTCTTCATTTTTTGAAAAATTCGAGCATCTGCGAGATGTCGTTATCATAGTTGTTCTCTTTTATTCCACATTTTCTCTTGTCTCCGTACAGTTTTCTTTTTTTCTTCTTCTTCTTAAAAATACCTTTCTCTATATATCTGCAGCTTACTCGGTATGTAAAATTGCAATGGTACAATATTGAACAGACGACATACTGTGAACTCTTAAGACTTCAAAGTTGTAAAATACATTATTACGAGATAAAATGATGGAGTCTGTAAACCAATTTTGATGTATTTTGCAAGAAAATATCGTACAAGTTTAGTCAACGCTTCTCGAACATCATAAAAGAGCATTTATTTCATTTTATACGATTTATTATACTTCAACTATTTTGCGCGACGGACGCGCGTTCGAGGAAAAATTGTCCGTCATATTTGCCAATCACAACGAGAAAAGTTCGATCGTGAATTTCATTCTCGAGAAGTCAGTTTCCTCCGTATTGGGGTTCCGGTAGGGTTTCCAAGTTTTAATTTCGTAAACCGAAAGTAAGGAAATCGACGAAAATAAAAACGAGTTTTACAGAATTGCGAGTTTTTTCCCTTCCTAATTCCTAATGAGGTTACCTTACTGCGTCACAACATATATTTCCGTTTGTAGCGCAAGAAATTCAATTTCGATGCAGGAAACGAGCGAACAAATGAATGAAAATCAAACGAGGGAAGATGCGCCTCTACCCGTATTTTCTACATCGTAAACGGGGGTGCGCCGGCAAATGGATGGTAAAAATAATGAGTCGAAAAAGGACGAACGAAAAAAATACGCTATCATTTCATGTGGGTGATCTTTTTGTCGATGAGTACTAATTTAATTTTTAGCTATCGAGTTTTTGCTGCGTAGGAAAAAAACGTACATCGAAACACCTGTATTGTATTCAGATTTCAGGTGAAAAAAAAAAAAAAAATGGAAACACTTTTTAGGAATTCTCATCAACACTTCAGAGCCACACGGTGACATTCGGAACGTAGGTATGAACAAAATTTATAATCTTGATTTTCTATTGACTTGTCAAGTTAAATCAGCGAAGATTGGTATTTATAGATGCGATAATAATACGAACAAACGCGATAAAGAAGACTGTTTATAAAATATTGTTTTCGTATTTTAGAAAATTTTCACTTTTAGACATTTCTATACGTCGTTTTCGCCGGATGAATTCATGCATTTTAACATTGCCCTTGACATATTCACGATGCAACATGTATTATGGTTATGCATGAGCGGAGAGAAGGCGAGATGAAAGAAAATGAGAAAAATAAAATATCGTATTTCAATTACGAACAGTTTACGAAAGGCAAAGTTTTTCATCATGCGACAACCCATCGCGTCATGTATCCTGTTCGTGCGAAAAATCTTATCTCAACAAAACACCGCACTGCGAATATGAATTCTGCGAGAACATTGTTAGTAATTTGCATACGTGTCTCCGCGTCTGTGAAATATATGGAATGTTTCTGGAGATCGGCGACCATCTCAGCCACCTACAATTGCGGGAGGAATTATGTCGTCATTCGAATCGGAATTGCGAACCGCAAACCGCAAACCGGTACGGTTCTACTTTCAGAAAAAAATGCGAGCACTGTACCAGCTCCACCGGGTAACCATAGGCTACTTCCAGGAAAACCGGATTTTTGGGCACAAGTTTTCAGACCAAAAATTCAACCGGATAACACCTTGTATACGTATGCGACCGGTGTCTCCCTTTTACGCTACGTCTTGTGTGATGCTTCGAGGATGGTGATGATAATGACTCCCATTCAACTTGTTGCCATTCCGCCGGATACATTACGTGAAATTTACTTTTTTTTTTTTCTTTATCAACGTCACCCAACAAAACGATTAATTTTTCAAAGATGTTTACATTCGTGATGATCATAATTACTACTGCGGACGACAAAGCGTGATTAATTGACCCGCTCGATTTCACAGTGTCGTTTGAACAAACGCAATTAATTGGATCGCGTGTGTACATAACATTATAATATTGTAGTTCACGGAGCGTTATACTCTAGCTACTACAAATATATAACAAAAGAAACAATGATTTCAACGGTAGTGTACCTGTTTCGGTAGGTAGCCTACCGGGAGGCCTCTGAATTTTCCTACAATCGACTCATCGTGAGCGGGACGTCGGCTGCGGTTGAGCTGCTGAGATTCATCTTACACTTCCTCGAGCCCACGTTGCGTTGGCCGCCACGACCACATTCAACTGTCATCCATAATATTTATATTTACTCATTTCTTATCGACACCTTAAAGAGTGTTCCTTCCTCACGCGACTATTTTACCGAACAAAATGGGTAATGTTCGCCAACTTTCACTCCTTGACTCATTTTTACTGATTTTTTTTTTACAGTGAAAGGTTCGGTCTTATCATTCGACACCGCAAGTACGTGTGTACGTCAACCAAAAAAGTTCGTTATTACGTTTTGTGGGTGCCGAGAGCACCCGCACATTACTGCTCAATTACGAAGTTGCGAACAGTTGGTAGCACTTAGAACAACGTCTAATTAGGCTGACAAGCAACTCATTACGTTTGATGTAATGACAGTTTAACATCGCCTCGTGTTTTGAACGAAGTAAAGAAAAAGTTAATTACTGGAATATCGACGAAAAAGTAAAAAAGCAAAAACGGAGAAAATATAATTTCCGCCGATACAGGAAACGTTCGTCGGTGATACAGTATCGCATGGCTATTGACCTGAGTAAATAGTAATGCATGTAGTTGACGATTCTTTCGTCGTTCAACAAAAAAAAAAAGGTGCAAAAATGGAAGAGTGACATCAATAGACAAGTGTCTCTCAGCCATTTCACCTGCTAAAAATCGATGCGGAAAAAACAGTTAATTTATTTGAAATGATAATCATAATTTAGGCATAGTAGTCCTTATATTTTTGCTCTCATATTTTCCACTTGATTAGTTCCAAATCATCTGGCGTTATGATGCTAAATTTAGAGACTTGATTCTGGATTCGCGTCCTGGCGTTACCGTATGAGTGTAATCCAAAATGACTTCGGAGCCAATGTATAATTATGTAAGAGGCCTATAATATACCTTTACCAGAGTTAAATTAAGGGTGCAGGGAACCTGTTTGTGAAGAACAGGGGCAGTTGAAAACATTTGGACTCTCAAGCTATGAAATGGGAAAAAATTTCTATGAATAAAATACTCGCGAAGGGTAAAGAGGAAGATACACGAACCGCAATAAAATTATACGACCAAGCGCTATCGGCTAAACAGCCATTCTCAAGGTATAGAAAGCGACTGAACCCAACACCAACAACGGAAAGGAGGTCAGGATTGAACCAGCGAGTCATCGAAATGTGAATCATCCTCATAGACTAATTCAATCAATCCCTCCTCTGGAATGTACCTGTTCAACACGGTAATGTCTTTAATATTTCGGTGACGATGAATTTCAATTTCTTCCAACGCTAAGCGCTTGAAATACGATTTTTCCTTGTGAAGGAGAGCTTCAGACCTCTTTTTGGGGCTATGACCAGTTTCAATTAAATGGTCCGCAAACGCCGACTCGCCTACTTTTCTTTTTTCCCACGCTTTCCTGTGTTCATCAACTCTGATTTGGAGTTAACGGCCAGTCATACCTATGTACACGCTAGGGCAATCGCCACAGGCCACCCTATAAACATCCCCCCTCTAGGCCACCGGTATCGGATCTTTCAATTTGACCAACAGGCTCTTAACAGTATTAGTGCTATAAAACGCCGGACGAAAACCGAAGGGACGGAGGACGCGGCCCAACTCCGAAGAAAACTTCCCCAGAAACGGCAGCCTATTCCACCATTTAAACCTATCAAGGTGCAATTCACGGGGGAGGGAAGTTGGGGAATCGAGACTTTTTCTCGTAAGTCTCCTACGGACCATGAGGTCAATGTCCACCTTGACCTGATTCACTCTAGCCAAGTGCTTTATCGTCACGAGTTCTTTTTTGAAAGCAACCTCACCCAGAGGGATTTGAGTGAGTCGATAGACCAACCAATTAAATGTAGCTATTTTATGGGCGAAAGGTACGAAAGATGACCCGTGGATGACAATGTCGGTCGAGGTACTATACCGAATTCATGGACACCGTCAATGACAGACATGGTTAAGTCCAGAAAATTTATTGATGAACCAACAACTTCCAGAGTAAATTTAATGGAAGGGTATAATCTATTTAAATAAGCGAGAAACTCACTAAGGAGCTCCGAAAAATGTGCCGAAATGGTTCGCAATCTCCCCCCCCCCCCCTACTAGGGTTTGAGGGAGGAAAAGTTGGTGATTACAAAAGCTGACAAAGGGAATGCTGTCGTAGTGGTGGACAAGGCTTCCTACGTGTCTAAGGTTTACGAGGTGCTTGGCCAATGTGGGGCCAAGGAGGACCCTCTCTTTGATTTTCCAAAATTCGTTAAAGAGGCTAGAAAACTTATTAATGGTAGTGAGGTGATCATTAAGAGCCCCGCTGTAAAGAAAGCTATTTTGGAACCGAATCCAATCCCTCCCCTCCATTACGGATTGCCGAAGGTACACAAAGAAAATGTACCGATGCGGCCGGTTGTTTCGTTCGTTTCCTCCCCCACCTATTCCCTCGCTAAGTTCCTGGACAGATGGTTCAACGCTCGTGTGGAGGTGGATTCTCCCTATTCAATTAAGTATTCGAGCGCCCTGGCTGAAAAATTGAAGGACACATACCTTCCTCCAGGCTCAATTTTGTGCTCGTTTGATGTCGTTGGGCTTTTTCCCAATATCCCTAAAGCAGCCACTATGCAACAAATAGGTAAATTGCTTGTGGAATCTGGTACTCCTCATAATGAATTTGGCGAATTTTTCGACCTGTTCAACGCCTGTTGATCACCTAATTTTTGTAAATTTGATGGTAAATATTTTGAGTTCCCTGAGGAGGTAGGGGTCCCCATAGGTTCCCCCTTGGGTTCCCTCATTGCGGCAGTTTTTATGTCCAAATTTGAGGTTGACCTGTTTTCTTCGGGCCAGGTGTTTTTGAATCACGTTAACTATTGGCATAGGTACGTGGATGACATATTGTGCGCGTGGACCGGCCCTGCGGAGCTCCTTAGTGAGTTTCTCGCTTATTTAAATAGATTATACCCTTCCATTAAATTTACTCTGGAAGTTGGTGGTTCATCAATGAATTTTCTGGACTTAACCATATCTGTCATTGACGGTGTCCATGAATTCGGTATTTACCGGAAAAGTACCTCGACCGACATTGCCATCCACGGGTCATCTTTCGTACCTTTCGCTCATAAAATAGCTACATTTAATTGGTTGGTCTATCGACTCACTCAAATCCCTCTGGGTGAGGTTGCTTTCAAACAAGAACTCGTGACGATAAAGCACTTGCCTAGAGTGAATCAGGTTAAGGTGGAGATTGACCTCATGGTCCGTAGGAGACTTACGAGAAAAAGTCTCGTTTCCCCAACTTCCCTCCCCCGTGAATTGCACCTTGATAGGCGTAAACGGTGGATTAGGCTGCCGTTTCTGGGGAAGTTTTCTTCGGAATTGAGCCGCGTCCTCCGTCCCTTCGGTTTTCGACCGGCGTCTTATAGCACTAATACTGTTAAGAGCCCGTTGGTCAAATTGAAAGATCCGATACCGGTGGCCGAGAGGGGGGGGGGTGTTTATAGGGTGGCCTGTGGCGATTGCTCTAGCGTGTACATAGGTATGACCATTTAATTGAAACTGGTCATAGCCCCAAAGAGGGGTCTGAAGCTATCCTTCACAAGGAAAAATCGTACTTCAAGCGTTTAGCGTTGGAAGAAATTGAAATTCATCGTCATCGAAATATTAAAGACATTACTGTGTTGAACAGGTACATTCCTGAGGAGGGATTGATTGAATTAGTCTATGAGGATGATTCACATTTCGATGACTCGCTGGTTCAATCCTGACCTCCTTTCCGTTGTTACTCGTTCTTGTTGGTGTTGGGTTCAGTCGCTTTCTATACCTTGAGAATGGCTGTTTAGCCGAAAGCGCTTGGTTGTATAATTTTATTGCGGTCCGTGTATCTTCCTCTTTACTCTTCGCGAGTATTTTATTCATAATGAATGACCGTAAACTTGAAAAACGGATTGCTTCTAAAAAATTTCTACTTGTCACCTCTCGATTATTGAAATTTTCAACAAGGAACCCGTTCAATACGTTGGGCCCACCAGGGAAAAACACGGTTCGTTAGCCGTGGGTCACCGCGAGCGAAAAGTATACCTTCTCGCATTAGCTTGAGAAAAGTAAACGTACGGATCTGTTTCCACATTTCCTTGTGCTCCCTAGGCTCTCAAATAACAACCATAGAAGTTACAATAGTTATGATAATAGGAGGAGGAAAATAAAACTAATTACAACCATAAATACTCTCTTCTCTCTTCCAGCCAGTCGTGATCGACTATTGCACCTCCATTTCTCCGCTACATATGGGTCCTGAGATGCGAGATCATTCCAATTTTGGATAAGATGACTCTACCGCACGTGTCACATATCAGAGAGTCCGTCATTGTATTTGAACTTTCCCTTCTGCTGGGTTCTGCTCCTCTGTTGTTCCGTACTACGCTCTGCCACTGGTTTCTATCCTCTGCAAGTCTGTCCCAACTACCTTCTAGCTTCAGTTTCTTCAAAGTTGCGTGCAGTTGGTCTTTGTAGCGCTTCCGCTGTCCGCCAGATGATCTAGCACCATGCTCCAACTCGCCATATAGAGTGATTTTTCGGAGTTGGGTGTCTTTCATTCGTCAAATGTGACCAGCCCATCGCAATTGGTTCCTCTCTATGATTGTTTCCACTGGCAGTAGACCCGCTCTGTTCAACACATCCTTATTTGAGACAAAGTCATCCTATCAGATTCTGTATATCCTACGCAGGTGGTGTTGCTGGAATTTCTCCAGTTCTTTAATCTGCCTCCGATGAAGCGTCCAAGTCTCGCTGGCAAAGAGTAACGAGGATAGCACCACCGCGTTGAAGACTAACCGTTCGAGATACGTTAAAAATTCAAACGGCGTTGGATCGAGGGGGTCGAGACGCGCCTTGAACACCTTATTTGAACCATATATTCCATGAACCTTTTTTGAACCATATATTCTATGAACATTTTTTAAACCAAATATTCACCAAATATTCCATGAATCAATTTTGACCCTGGAGCAATCTTTTTTCAAAAAATTTTCTCCAGTTGAATCTTTCTATGGATCCCTGGAGTTCTACAATTTTTGGTCAACTGACTGCATTCAGAATATACCATCTCCAAATACCAATTCTATCTCTGACATTAAGATAGCGCTTACTTCTTTTATTCCATACAATGTGATAAGTTATGGATCGTAATCCATTTATTAAGACGAATTAGATTTAATAAAATTACAAGCCGCAAAACTGAAATTCAAATTAGAGCGCTTTCGGCTTAATACCAACTAAGATTTTGTTGAATCTAAATCATCTTCATAAAATAGCTTGCTTCTTTCTCAGCAAGTAGGTATTGCTGCAACGCTATTGTCAAGGCTTTTGACATGAATACCTTACATCTGTTAGGCCCCATTCTTCAAGAAAGAACAATAAAAGATCGTATTGGTGGTGGTACCATTCAGCAATTTCAATAACGTATCATAAATTATAGTGAAACCAAATTCAATGGTAAAGAATTGTCCCTCTTGGACAAGGTTCTAAAGTTTGTGTTACCCCCTCTTAAAAATCAGGAGACTCCAGCCAACGCTGTGGCTGATCTCACAGTAAAAATCGGCCCTGGTGTAATATCCAAGAAAAATGCGCCTCCTCCCCAGCGTGAGTAATGCGGGGAGTGAATTGATTAAAGGCCTGAAGAGGAAGATTAGGGAGGCTTGGTTAATTGTCACGAAAGCTGACAAAGGGAATGTCGTGGTGGTCATGGAGAAGTCTTCCCTCACTTTCAAAGTCCACGATGTGCTCAACCAATGCGGAGCTCAGGAGAATGCTCATTTCAACTTTCCTAATTTTGTAAAAGAGGTTAGGTTTCTCGTTAACAATAGTGAATTCATCATTAAGAACCCTCTAATCCAGTGTTTCTCACTGTGCCGCAAGCCCGCCTCAGGTGTGCCGCAAAAGTTTTATCAAAAACATAAATCAACATGAACTAAAAAAGAATAGTCCTTTTTTTTTTTTTATAACCTGACGAATTAACGTTATTACTTTAACTAAATAAATTGAAAACATTTTATTAACATAAATAAATATATTTAATTTCCAATTTAAAAATTGTATACAATAATAGGTAATGATTTTGATTCTTAGTACAAATTAAATTTTTTAAATTTAATTTATTAATTTAACTAACAAAATAAATTTAAATAATTACAACATTAATATCTTTAAGGATAATAGAATGATTCAATAAAAATTTTTATTTTGTTACCTCGATGTTGAATTATTAGAATTATATTAAAATAATTTATATGATTCAATCTGTAATTCTATTCAATCGATTGGGGATACAATCTATTTTAATATTTATTGATGGTAATGTTCATGAATGAATTATATATAGAGTACCTCGACGATATATTATTTTCTCTGATTTTATTTCATTTCGAAATAATTTATTAACAATAAATTATAAAATAAAAAATTCCATTAATAATATACCTATAATTTAAAAATAATTTCATATTTAAAAAATAAAATATTAAATAAATTGAATAAATTAAATTTTTAATAATAATTAATATTCGAAATTAATTAAAAATAGAAATTGAAAATAAAGCTGATCGCTATTAAGCTCATCATAAATTTAAAAATCAAACTTTTCAAAAGAATTTAAAAATTAAATTTCAAATTTAAGAATTAATATTGTTCATAATATAAGAATTATAAAAGTAATACTTGAAGATAATGAAATAATTAGATTTATTAATGATATCAAAAAAACCCAATTTAAATAGAATTGAATAAAAATATTTTATTAAAAAATAAATTGAAATATTCATTTGAATTATACATGAATACAAATTGAAATAAAATAAATTAATTGTGTATTTTCTATTCAATTCAATTATTATAAATTAAATTCATAATTTATTTAATTATAATTATTTTAATTTTAATTATAATCAAAATATTAACTATTAATTTTCTTTTATATTAATTCATTAATTTTATTATAATCATTTTTTTAAAATTTTTATTAAATTGATAATTTTAATTTTTAAAATTCAAATTGAATATTTTATTGATGAAATTACTTGGAAAACTAATCATAAGCCCTATCTGACCGATGTGTTCCAATTTTTGAATGATGTCAGTTCCAGTTATAATTACTTAAACTTAATAAAATTCGCCAGACATTTTCTCTGGACAGATTGGGCTAATCTTTCCTTTGAATAAATGCTTCCGACCCACAGATAAGCCATGACCCATTGGCTGACCCGTCCCTGACTTCAGTTTTGGTTAGTATTGAAACGCGATTTTGCCATGTACATTTCTTATGGATATAGGTATTTTTTAGATGAAATTGAACCATTTTATTCAGTTTACCAGCGTCAAACTAAACAGATCAGACTGATCTTTTTTTTTTTTTTTTTTTTTCAATGAATGCCTCTCATCAACAAATTCGCCGTCACTCAACAATTCACTCCGCCTTCCTCACAAATTTTCAAAAAATCGAAACGCAATTTTTCCCTGTACATTTCTTAGGGGGATATTTGTGAAAGGAAAACGAACCTCCCTTTCCAATTTGCCAGGGACTTAAACTGAACAGGTCGGGCTGATTTTTTATACCCTCCGATCCGCCATCACTCCTTGGTCAACTTAGCCTCCCTTAAAGCAAATTCCCAAAACATTAAATCGCGGTTTCACCAATTATATTTCTTATGTGGATATATTCCACCTATAATAATATATTCCCCCTGTCCAGGTGTCATATCATCAATTATATTGATGCTGCGGAGCAGCACAGGTCATCTAGTGATAATAATAATAATTTTGGATTTTATCTCTAAAGCTTCTTCTAGATAATTCAATATTCTGACAAAAAAAAAAAAAAATGTATTTCAACAAACAATATTGAGTATGGTTATCAAAATATCGAATTATTCTTTAGAAATTCTAGTTTCTAAGGAAATTCAAAATTTTCTTAATGAAGTATCATTCAATTCAACATTGAAAAAATCTTCCTTTTCTTCCAATTTGCTTTTCTCGTCTTCTACTCCTTCGCTTATGTCATTGATAATTTGATTTTAAAGAGGGGTCCGAAGTCCTCCTTCATAGGGAAAACTCGTACTTCAAACGTCTGGCTCTTGAGGAAATAGAAATCCTCCAACATCGGAATAATAGTAGCGTTGCCGTTTTGAACAGGTACATTCCTGAAGAAGGGTTGATCGAATTAGTCTACGTGAATGATTCACATTTCGATGATTCGAAGCTTCGGTCGTGATTTCGTTTGATGTTGTTGGTTCTTATTGGTGTTGGGTTCAGTTGCTTTCCATACTTTGAGAATGGCTGATTAGCCTAAAGCGCTCGTGTTTTCAATTTTCATGCGGTCCTTTGCATCTTCTTTCGTGTTTTTCCTTTGATTATCCTCTTCAGCAGGACATTCTTCTTGACATTACCTTGCAGGCCGGTACGTTGGTCTCCTACTGCTGCTTGGTCCAGCAGGAGTTTGAGCTCGTCTCATGATTCACAAGAGGCAACGGAGCCAACCTCCTGTATACCGGGTACCGAGCTTTCACCGACCGGCGTGGACGTTTCATCTACTATCGACGCAGGCTTCTTTTTTAAGTAGACCGCCTGCTAGGGACTACTGTTACAAGGTTCTGTTAGGATATGACCCCTGCACACCTATGAGGTAGTCCACCACAGCAGTACGTAACCCAGCTCTGTAGCAATATGTGACTCAAAGTGAACATGAGGGCTACAGAGTGGACGTGAAGGATGTTGGTCGCTCAGCACTCGGAGTCGGCGCTTTGGGACTTGCAGTTGCGTATCAACTATGGTCAGCCGCTCTCGCCTGACCACAGAGGGCAATCGTTACGCCTATGAGTGGGTTTAGAGAGTTTTCCTATTCAGGCTATTCTCAGTTGCTGATGTTATTGCAACTCCAGGAAAAGTCAATGAAGATCATTCATTTTAGTGACGTTTCTGTTCGTAAGTCAAAGCGGAATACAGTGTGAGTAACTTTTTCGTATATGCTGAATTTAGGAGAGTAGAACTATTCCAGAGAAGGTCCTTGCTAGGCACTAAGACGCGTAAAAGTTGGATACGGTAATCATTCTCAAATAAAACATTTCAAGGTATAAATGTTCGCATCAAATATCATCTACTTTGGATGGACATTTTATTAATATAGAGGACAGGCAAACCTTTTACGTCCCTGTATACCGCCAGGATTAAATAAGAGATGAAGTTTGTGGTTTTATTTTTCATTTGTACTCCAGTCACTCGTGATCTTGTCAATCTTGATAAAATAATTCCTACGAGGATGCATTGTATACAATATTATGAGAGACTATACAGAAAGACGAAAGAGGAAAAAAGGTCGAGAGTATAAAAAACTACTGTAAAACTTCCATTAACTGAAAAATTCCACTTCTAAGTGGTTGTTTCTCTACAATTAACAATTTTCTGAGCCCTATTTTTGTCGAGTAACGTTATAATGTATGTAGTAGTCGCATAACGGGCCATAAGATTCGTATTGTCACTCGTTTTCGGTGTCATGGAGATTAGTGTTGAGCGTATGGATGCGAGAAAAAGAGATGAGGAAATTAATGCAATAAGTAGGGTATGTTACCGGTGTCACTACCAGAGAGGAAAAAAAAAATCGTTATACCGTGAATGTATACGAAAACAGACAATGCTGGCGAGCATTTACGCGTCGAGATGATATTTTGACGAGAAAGACAAATGTGTGACCATTCCGATGTTTCTAACAATTTTAGACGAACTGTTTCACGTTCGCTTTATACCAATATTCCACAAATTTGACAGATATCTAAATTTCCTCTTCACATTGTTTCAATCGAGGAATATATAATAGATTTCCTGTTCATAATTTGATATTTTGTTTTCTTTTTTTGCATTAAACCGTTAACACTTCAGCAAACTCGTGGTATGCAGAGATCAACGATTCAGTATGACCGCTGTGGAAGATTTTGCCATCATACATCATTCAAAACCTAGTAAAAAAGAACTTTACTGTGCACGAGTGAGATAACCGTACTTTTACCGCAGCCTTTCTGATAAAAAATCGCGGTTTACGCTCCATTCGACCAAATTCTCTGATCCGTACTAAAAATAAATAGTTTCTCAAAATTATATATAATTTCCGACTCCAATTTTTTTTTTTTTTCTCGTTCAAAATATCTTTTCCTCTTTTTCAAACTGGCGCGCAGTTTACACTCGTGTATTTAAATATTTGTCTGAGCGAAGTTTAGCTTATTCACCCACAAATCAATTACCAAGGTACCGGTGTTTACTCGATAGCGTCATCTGGTATGCAGGAAAAAAGGGAAAAGTTTTTTTTGTTGAAAATTTAATTTTTGTAGTCGTCGAATGGTGTGGAAATAATGCGGATACTGTAAATGAAGTTGCGTCGACATATTTTCTATTTATTTACTCGGGTAACCTAATAAAAAACAAAAGTAAAAGTCATCGCTGGTAATGAATAACGGTTTTAATGTTCCACCGTGGTCAGGTATTGTTTTTGTCTCTCAATTGGGATTCAATTCTAAAACTCATATTATTACAAAGTTGTACGTAGGTACGAAGCACAGCTCTAGCTACAATAAGTATTTATTGTTGACTAATTAGTTTTTGTGGAAAGAATTTCGCAGTTATTAAATGACCTATAATAGAGGTCACATCGCGATATCAATTAATTTATCGTCTCGCGCAGAAACGATATCGTTGTGTAAGTAGTTACTTTTGATACACACAGGGAATTTTGGTTATCATGTATGAATAAATGAGAAGGCGTCTGAAGAACGGAGAGATGGGAAAAGTACGAAGAAGAATACTAGAGAATAGAAAAAAAATTAATAAACGACGAAAAGCATAGAAATACCTATGCATTCAGAAGAAAAAATAGAATCTAAAATTGAGGAGATATCAAAGAACAGAAGTATAGGAAAGAGAACGGGAACACAAAGAAATATCAAAAAGACGAAAATGAAGGGATGAGGAGGACGACGACGTACCTGGCAGCGAAAGAACGCTTAAGATGAATCCAATAGTACCAAAATTGTAAGAAATGGGAAAAGGGAGATAGCTAGAGTGGCTTTGTTGTAGTGGAAGACGAGTTGAAAACTCAATCCGAGGAAAATATCGAGAAGATATTAATGTATTTATTTAAATAATAAATAGATTGACAGATTCTAATTTCTGAAGGTATTGAACTGTACGTCTTGGTCACCTGCGACGACAGGACGACTCATCGGGAACCTAACGGACAGAGAATAAAACATCCATCCGTCAGTCTCGCGAACGAGAGTAAGTTAATTAGAAATAAAAGTAGATTAAGAATGTCGGGGATCGTACAAATCCTCAACGGGTCGAACCAGAATATAATAAGAAGAGTCGAGTTGTCTGAGATTAAGTACATACTTACTTTGATTGGACCCATCAGGAATTACTGAGTCGGCGTATTTTGATCCGACATCGTATCGCAAATGTTCGTTATCGTTTATACGTAAATCGTAACCGAAATTCGTAGGCAGCGATTAATGAGAAAGTTTGGCAGGAGATATTGAAAATGGATTGATTTTTCATTGCTATGGATTTCGTTTTCTGTTTATCAGTCGACTATTGCCGCAGCCATGAAACTTCAACTCCAAAAATTGCGAATTTTCGACACGGCTTGTAAAACTTCACAAAGCGAATCGTCCGATTAGGCCACTGGTTAGTAACATTCCATTACCATGTTACAAAATAGCGAAGATCGCCGGAAGATTCTCGAAAGAAAACTACCAGGTTGCACTTGACGAAAAGACGTTGATTTTCTCAAGTTTTCATTGGGTCGCCATTGAATCCACAAAGAGGCACAAGAAAAATCAAGTCAATCCCCAGTTCGTTTTCCACGGTTAACATGGTGTTGCTCTGACATTTTAATGTTTGCAGGCTAGAAAACTCATTAGAACCGTGAATTTGAAATTTGTACCATTTTTTCATAATTTCAATTGAGTAAATACAGCGATCATTTGCCATTTTATTGTTGCATGAATGCGAACGGGTACCGCTGATGGATGTAATAGATGCCAAAAGCGCAGCACGAAAGAATTGACAGGAGCAAGAATGCCATGATGGCTCTGTACCACCAATTCAAATGTGGTTCAAGGACTCGGACGTGTTATGTGGATCCTGATAACCAGACAGCTCATCAGCCGCGACCAATTCGCTTGTCCAAAGTACCAAAAGTAGACAAGCTATCAATAAAGTGCCCTTGCAACAGCAATAATACCGTGCGCAGTAATAGGACGGTATTGAATCAAGGTAATGCATCGAAACTCATATAACCATCACTCAGGTATGTAGTTTCATTCACGTTTTATTTAATGAATTGATCTCATGTGATCGGTTCCCACCCAATTTCACAAATCCGTATCCCCGAAACCCATGTTCCCGAAAGTTTAATTTCCCGAGACCCATTTTCCCGAAAGTTTAATGATAGAACGCCCGACGTACTTCCGGCAGGACATAAAGTCCTTCCGTGAGGACGCAGTTTGCTTCCCATTAACTCGCATGCAGTATGCGGTAGGAAGCAAAATAACATGGGGAATCAATTCAGTGTGTGTAGTAGATGTAGCGCAGTTTGGAATAACCGAGTGATTACTATTTGGTCGAGACTTGGCCAGCTATTTGTTTACGTGTCATCATTTGCCGCTGCATACTCGTTGTGTTTTACCCAGTTTTGGAGGTTTCGCGCTAGCTCTGGTACATTCTTCGGTTGCCGCGTCTTTATTAGGGCTTGCACGTTGTCCTGGAAGCCGCCACAAATCATTTGAATGAGTTGGCTATCAGTGAAGTTGATTGGAAGGACCATCAGTATTGCGAGTTCCTTGTACACGTACTGAAAATATGGAGACTAGGTTTTGTGTGTGAATTCAATTCGTTGTGGAGGCTGACTTCCCTTTCAAACGTTGTCTCAAGCAGATCTGACCATTTAGCCCAGGTGTGTTCTACGTCAGTAAGGTTCTGGTACCAGTCTCTCGCTACACCCGAAAGCCGACTTAATGCAAAATGACTCGTTGTTCGGTCAGTCCATGAGTAGATATTGGCGAGAGATTTGACTCTCCTAATCCATTCTCTGACTTTTGATTTCTTGGGATTGAATATGGGTATTTGTTCAGAGATTCAGGGACTGTTACCTTAACAACGGCTCGCGACGTCGATGGAATTGGCATTATGGTTGTTGAGTTTGGCTGGAGTGACGCAAGGCGTCTCTTGTGGTGTCTCTTGCCTTCCTGCAGTATTCTGGTCGCATCGCGTTCTACAAGTTGGTGGTTTGTCACTGTTAGTTGATGGTTCTTCGTTGGCGTTTCTGCAGATTCTTCTTCGCGGCATTTTGTCTTATGGTTTGAGTCTTGGCGCATTCTAGAGGTAATCCCACTTCTGTTAAAAAAGGGTGTTAAGAGATCAATTGTTTCATTCAAGAATATACAACTTGTGCTCTCAGTTCGAGAGTACATCGAGGTGCATGAAGAATAACACATTGCTACGCACTGTTATAAATATACTGTAGTATTTTCGGATGTGATATTTCCATTTACATATGTGATGGGAAGTCGACCTCTAAACGACCTTCAGGTTGCCGCCGGCTATATGGCGGATATTTTTTCCGAAAACCCTCCCGATAAAACAGGTTCCCTGTGAAAACCATCACAGTATTTTGTCATTCTTGACGACGTCATCAGTGACCTCGACCTACTTTAGAGACTTGGAAAAATTTTGGCCTTCGCTACTTTGAAATCTGTATCCTTTGCCTTTACTATAGTAGGCCTAACATTCATTATACTAGTGTATACTAGGCTTGACATGCAATAGTGGTTTTCAACCGGTGTGCCGTGAACCCCTTCAAAGTGTGCCACGAAATTTCAAAGGAATTGAAGTTCAAAAAAGTATCCGTGGATAAATTTTGGATCAACATCTCGCGAGAATGTCAGGCATTGTGTAAAAAAGCGTTTACCATATTACCTCCTTTTCCACCTGCTATCTTTGCGAACAGGGCTTCTCAGCACTTACTCTTATTCATAATCCTGTCTCCTGGTTGCATAAATTGTGCCGTCAGGGTGGTGCTTGCACGTTGATACCTTTGCGTTTTGTTTTTTTGGGAGGTGCCGGTTATGTTTCTGATTGCTTGTGTGTGTAGGTGTGTGCGTGTGTATATGCATGTATTTATGCGGGCCTGCATACCGACTTATTTTAATAATTAATTTATTATTACTTTTTTTTTTTTTTTTTTTTTTGGAGGTTATTGTTGACATGTTCCATGTCTTTTCTCTCGCCGGACCCCGATTTTGAAACTCGCGAGTACACTCCCCCCTTCCCCCCCCCGTCAAGAGAAATCTCTACCCCGTGGGTGATTCAGAAATTCGCGAGTACACCCCGCGTAATAATAATAAATAATTAATTAATTAATAATTAAATAATTAAATAATTAAATAAATAAATAATTAAATAATTAATATAATTAAAAATTAGAAAATCTCTACCCCTTGGGTGATTCAGAAATTCGCGAGTATACCCCGCGTAATAATAATAAATTAATTAATTAATAATTAAATAAATAAACAATTAATATAATTAATAATTAGAAAATCTCTGCCCCGTGGCACAATTACCTCAAAATATTTCTCATACAAGACTTATACGACGCCAAGATAGGTAAAGGGGTAAACGAATAATATCTCACGAACACTTGACCTAGTAGAAGAATTAATAATAAATAAATAAATGAATAAATAAATGAATAAATAAAAAAATAAATAAATAAATAAATGAATAAATAGATAAATAAATAAATAAATAAATAAATAAATAAATAAATAGATAAATAAATAAATATATAAATAAATAAATAAATAAATAAATAAATAAATAAATAAATAAATAATATTAAATAATTAAATAAATAAAGGCTGAATAGTCGAAATTTTTCCAAGTCCCCTAGACTTGAATTGTCTCATACCATTCCAATACAACAGCGAGACAGGGGGCGAACGAGCGGAGCGAGTTCGCGCTACCTCATATTTCTCATAGAAGACTTATACGACGCCAAGATAGGTAAAGTTTTCTAAGTCCCTCTTCCTATCATATATGGCTGGATAGTCGAAATTTTTCCAAGTCCCCTAGACTTGAATTGTCTCATACCATTCCAACACAACAGGGAGTTCGCGCTACCTCGTATTTCTCATAGAAGACTTATACGACGCCAAGATAGGTAAAGGGGTAAACGAATAATATCTCACGAACACTTGACCTAGTAGAAGCCTAGACTGAAATATTTCAAGATGACTGATAAAATATAGAAGACATGGAACATGATTTTCATTTATTTGGCTATGCCAGAAAATATTTTGTTTTATTTAATTTTTTTTTTTTTTGCTTTGCCTGTTTTATTAATTTTGATTTATTTTATTTCTGTTTTGTTTACTTTTCATTTTGTTTTGCTTTTATGTTTTACTTTTTGTTTTTGTTTTGTTTTAATCCAGGCATTTCAAGTTTATACCTTGCAAAAATTCAGGAGGTTTTGATTTTTGGTATGATGGTTCAAAATGCTCCCCTAAGTAACATATCAAAAGTCTACCGCGTTAGGGGGTGAGCCGGAGCCACAGGGGGGCCATAAAGTTGATTAAGGGTCATAATGTCGTTTAATGTTTGAGATATCTCGCAGAATATTGATGATACAACAAAAATACCTCAGACAAAAAATATCCCTCGAGAAATTTTACATAAATCATGTTCTATACATTTTTTCTATTGAACGCACTGTTTTGTCACAAAAGGGTTGAAAAGAAAAATGACTTAAGCCTGTTGCTCCATGCTAGGTGTACATATATGGACGTTGCGCGGTTTTTCCGTTTTATTTCCCACGAATAGTAATTGATAACGCCGAAATGTTTCTAATAGAAATTATTTGTATAGAACTTTACGAAACAACTCTCCTACACACTTTTTTTGTAAAATTGTTCAAAATATTTTGAGGGGACTTGGAAAAAAGAAACAAGCAAAGAAGGAATTCTTGAAGAAGTAATGTGTGGAAAATTTCAGGAAGTTTTGCTACTTTAATGAATTAACACTTTACTATTGAACCGCATAATATTTTATTTTTCTCCCAACGTCTCGGTTAAACAACCATCTACAGGAAGACACAAGTTACAACTAACAATTGATACTTGTGAGAAGAGAGAGCATACAGAGGAAAGAAACACGAAATAAAACAAGATGAATTTGGACAATAATTGATGTTATCTATCATACAAGTATTTCTTTGTATGTGACGTCATTTTCCTCCGGACCATAGCATCAATGTCCACGTTGATTTCGTTAACTGATGCCGAATATTTAATTCTGCTGAGCTCTTCATCAAAAGCCTGTTGGGTGAGGGGGGCAGTAATCATACTGTGGCTGTAGCTGTTGAACGCTGCGGTTTTATGCCTCTAAGGACACTGTGAAAATCCGTGTATTGTCATGTCGGTAGAGGTGGTTTTCCGATGGATCCCAAACTCATAAGTCCCATCTCTGATTGAAATTGTCAAGTCTAGGAAATTGATACTATTCCCGCCGATTTCAATTGTGAAATTTATAGAAGGGTACTTGGAGTTGAGAAGTTGGAGGAGGTCATCAAGCAAGTCCACCGGGCCGTTCTATACGCAAAGCACGTCGTCCACATACCGCTTCCAAAATGTTACGTAATAAATGAGTTCATTGTTGGAGTTGAACAGTTGTTCCTCGAACAACGACATAAACACCTCCGATACCATACCAAAGATCCCAAAGGTGAACCAATCGGGATTCCTATATCTTCCGGAAACATGAAGATCTTCCCATTGAACTGGCATATATTTGGTGAAAGGCATTTATCCAATAGAACAAAAAACTCAGAGCAGAATTCCATCGGGACGTTGGCCTCATTTATCAACTCCTTCATACGTTGAACCGCCGCCATAGGGGGAATGAATGGAAACAATCTGTAACATCAAAAGAGATGATAACTGAGTTCAGAGGAGGGGGTGTCTCCTTGATACTAGTGTTAATTCATTAATGATATGTGCCGAAACGATATAGAAATTCGAATAAAAACAACTTTGGATACAGTTATTAAGAATACTGTGAGTGATATACCAAAAATCTACAAAAACAAGTTCATTAAGTTTTGACAAAATTTAAGTTCAAAGATAAGAATAATACAAAAGTATCAAGTTTAGAGAACCTTATTACTGTCGACAGCCAGCAATTAGTGAACAATAAGCGCTTACTACGGTAGCATGCACAACAGCATCGAATTTTTGAAAAAATAGAAGAGAACAAAAGTTGTAGCTTGTGATTTTGTGAAATTTTCTTTCATTAAGGGTCAACTCAAATTTCTCATGATACTGGCAATTTACATGTATGTACATTCTGCTTTTTTGTTTGACAATGTCAAGTGGTAGGCTCTGGCCGATTAGTTAAAGACGGCTGTGCACATAATGAAGTTTTTTTTTTCTTGTAACCTCTCACAATTTTCTGAACAGTTTTGCAGAAAAAGGACATAGGGAAGTTGTTTTGTAAAATTTTATAACGAGTAATTTTTATAAGAGGTACTTTTGCTACCTTCACTATTATTGAGACAAACAAAATAGAAAAACCGCACGGAACATCGATATGCACGTAGCATGTACGGAGCAATGGGTATAATCTACAGCTATATTTTTCTTTTCAACACTTTTACGGCAGAATGGTGCATTTTTTGGAAAAAATGTATAGAAGATTATTGATGCAGAATTACTTGAGGAATATTTCTTATCTGAGGTATTTTTGTTGTATCATCAATATTTTGCGAGATATACCAATCATTAGACGACATTATGACCCCTAAACAACTTTGCGGCCACCCTGTCGCTTCGGCTCACCCTCTAACGCAATAGACTTTTGATATGTTACTTAGGGGAGAATTTTGAACCACCATACCAAAAATCAAAACTTCCTGAATTTTTGCACAATTTTCACATTATATGGTCTAAAGTGCCTGGACTATTTCGTTTTGCTACATTTGTGGGGATGGTGTCGGCGGTAATTGGCCTTAAGGCTGTTGTCGGCACCACCCAAAACAAATAAACAGCATTAAATAAATAAATTAAATAAAAGTAAGTCGTGGGAGCACCTTCTGTATTTTTTGAACCAGAAATGCGCATTTGTTTGTCAAAAATCATCCCCAATATTGACGAAATATGTGAAATATCACAAGCGCAAACCTCGCATTAGGCGATTTTTAATATGTAGTTCTTGAAGACATTTACATTTCAAAAATTTTTAAATACCTATATATTTTTAATTGGTGTGCCGCAAAAAATTTTCGTCATCTGAAATGTGCCGCCATCTCAAAAAGGTTGAAAACCACTGCACTAGTGGCTTCGTATACTGTATGTCAAGGCTAACTAACTCATCCTACCCTCTGTACTAGCTTTCTCTACACTAGGACCAACATACAGTGTACTAGGCATCACTCTCGGGAATGTTCCATGTCTTTTCTCTCGCCGGACCCCGATTTTGAAACTCGCGAGTACACCCCCCCCCCCCCCCCCCCCGTCAAGAGAAATCTCTACCCCGTGGGTGATTCAGAAATTCGCGAGTACACCCCGCGTAATAATAATAAATAATTAATTAATTAACTAATAATTAAATAATTAAATAAATAAATAAATAATTAAATAAATAAATAATTAAATAATTAAATAATTAAATAAATAAATAATTAAATAATAAAATAATTAAATAATTAAATAAAAAAATAAATAAATAATTAAATAATTAATATATAATTAATAATTAGAAAATTTTCCAAGTCCCTCTTCCTATCATATATGGCTGGATAGTCGACATTTTTCCAAGTCCCCTATACTTGAATTGTCTCATACCATCCCAATACAACAGCGAGACGGGGGCGAACGAGCGGAGCGAGTTCGCGCTACCTCATATTTCTCATAGAAGACTTGAATTTTCTCGTATCATTCCATTACAACAGGGAGATCGCTCGTTCGCCCCACGAAAGTTGATACCTCAAAATATAGAACACCCACAATTACCTCAAAATATTTCTCATACAAGACTTATAGGACGCCAAGATAGGTAAAGGGGTAAACGAATAATATTTCACGAACACTTGACCTAGTAGAAGAATTAATAATAAATAAATAAATAAATAGATAAATAAATAAATAAATAAATAAATAAATAAATAAATAAATAAGTAAATAATATTGAATAATTAAATAATAAAATAATAAAATAATTGAATAATTAAATAAATAAATAATTAAATAATTAAATAATTAAATAATTAAATAAATAGAGGCTGAATAGTCGAAATTTTTCCAAGTCCCCTAGACTTGAATTGTCTCACACCATTCCAATACAACAGCGAGACAGGGGGCGCGAGTTCGCGCTACCTCATATTTCTCATAGAAGACTTATACGACGCCAAGATAGGTAAAGTTTTCCAAGTCCCTCTTCCTATCATATATGGCTGGATAGTCGAAATTTTTCCAAGTCCCCTAGACTTGAATTGTCACATGCCATTCCAATACAACAGCGAGACAGGGGGCGAACGAGCGGAGCGAGTTCGCGCTACCTCGTATTTCTCATAGAAGACTTATACGACGCCAAGATAGGTAAAGGGGTAAACGAATAATATCTCACGAACACTTGACCTAGTAGAAGCCTAGACTGAAATATTTCATGATGACTGATAAAATATAAAAGACATGGAACATGATTTTCATTTATTTGGCTATGCCAGAAAATTTAATAATACTACAATATGACCAAGTTACATTTTTTTTTTTTTAACTAGGCTCAACTACTTAGCGAACGTCTCCCAATATAGAGTAAACCAGGACCACGGATAAAAAAAGAAAGGAGTTTGACGTCATAAGTCTGTTCTAGACTGTTCAGGTGAACAAGTGGTGCAAGTGCGTCCGTGAGCTACTCAGCCTAACATATAGAATACTAAGTTCATAAGCCAAGAAATACGGGTGGAAGGGGACGTTACTATGACGTTATCATTACTGACGTATCATTAGAATCGATTCTATATGATCAATAAAATCGATATTGAGTATCGAAGTGTAGGCAGCAAGCATACAAAATGCTTCACGATACGCCTTTAGAGAAGACATGTTAGCTTCCATGTGTACGCGGTGTCAAATTTTTCAAGTTACTGAATGTTGCAACTCTTTTAGTTTATGATACCTCGTAGTTTGAAAGTGCGCAGTTCTTGAATATGGATAATGTGAACTTTTTTACGAGTTCAATCACTTATCCCGTTGGTTCGACTTTGAAATTGTGTATGATTCTGTACGTTGATACGTCGAGTTGTTGCGCGTTAAATCTAGATCTTAAATGCTCATAACGTTCAAGAGGTCAAAGACCTTTGTGAACTTTTTATATTTTCGTGACGGCTCGATCTAGTTTTTCGGAATCTCGGCCACAAATTTTTTTTATTGTACATTCGTAAGGAGATGCCCACGTGATACGAAAAGACGTACCATTAAATTTTGAACTAAAACTGTCAAATATGAGAAACAAATAGGCCTGCATTCATATAAAGTTAGGAATTCTGCATTTTCCATTTTAACAAGGCGAGTTTCTCTGGCGTTTATTTTTAGTAATTAACTTCTTTTTTGTTTACGATTCTACACTCTTTTCTTCTAATTCTCGTTTACTTTGGCGTTCCTAACAAAAGTTTTTCTTTTATCGAGACTCGCTTCATTAGCATCGATGACGAATAAAAGAGAACGTGTAAATATTCAAAATGCAATTCTTCGCTACGTCCCTCACATACTGTTCAGTGTCCGCTTATTGATGGTATAATAAAAGGTACACAATCCGGAGTAAACGTTTACCGCCGCCGCTGGTAATGGATGTAGGTCAGCGAATTAATGCGATTTTAAATTCCGACAGGGTCAGCTTAGACAGATGAACGAACGATATCGAATGTGTTGTTATTTATTCGCGTATACTGTACATTTTTACCCGCATTCGCACACCATCACGATAACGATAAGAATCTTATTTTTACGAATCATAATAATAATAGCCGAACGAGAATGGGAAATTTCCGATCCCATTCTCGCGCCTAATAACCACCTTTATGGAAGACGTTCCACATCAATGAGCCAGCGGATCAACAGGTGAAGTTGAATAGAGCTACTGTTTACTCTAATGCACGATATACGTAGTATTCGCCGGTTTTTCGGGAAAACGTGTTTTTTTTTCTTCTTTACTTCTTTTCATTCATTCATACATACATAAAATGGGTAACGAATGCAACCCTGCACCACAGACAGGTCCGGAAACGCATACGCATAGAAATAATTTGGAAACGAGTACAGAAATTCAGTACACGCGCCTATACATACATGCATTCTGAATGAGGGGTGTGAACATGCATTGTGGCCGCACGCTGAATCGTTTCCCGTTTCCTGTACCGACACCAGATAGATGAGTATCGCATCAATGAGATTTTTTTTCAGTTTTTGTCGACTACTGATTCCACTATCAACGGCATCCCGTTCCGGGTACTTTTTTGTCCGTCTGCTTTACATACTCGGGTACGACGCGAGAGTAAAAAGGCCCATGCTCAGATAGCGTAAATATAATAGATGCTTTCGCCAAATGCAAGGTACTTTTTTTTCGTGGGCACCGCGTATATTACAACAGTAGTAGGGTTACATGCATTTCCGTCGAAATGGGCACATGTATATTCAGTATTGTTCCCATATGGGAGAGACTATACGATGATGAGGTGGAAATATCCTCATTCTAGACAATTGAGTACATCGATGAAACTTCCAAGCCAGTGAGTTTTTCCGAGATAACCTTTACACGGCGCAGTAATTTGGTTTAACGACACTTGCGTAGCGTTCAGGAGAAAACAAGATATTTTTCGCAAAATTACTGTCAATTTTGTTGTCAATCTGAAACCCCGTTTTCAAGACAACTTTTAAAACGGTCGAAAATGTCTTGCAGCTATCCAATTTCACTGCTCTTATTAGCAGAACACGCTCACCAGATGAGCATACATATTTTGCCTGCGGGTCTAGAAAAAGAACTCATTTTTTGAATCGAAACAACTCATAAGATGTATCAACAATATTCGCGGTGATGAATTACACCACTCTGCTCCAGAACGAAAGAAGCTGAATGCTTTCCTCCCTTATCAGGTTCACAAATTTAGCTGAAATTTAATTTGACATGGATAATGGCACGACTGAATCGAGGAAAAGTTTTTATTCCGCGTAAAGAAATGGAAACTTTTCCTAATGATGACTCGTATGCTAGGTGAAACAATTGACTACCATTTATCAGCACGAAGGAAATCATGATTATCACGGAGGGAAAATAACGACCACGGGGAAGTAAAAGTCGGAAAGGAGTATAAAATGTTGTACACACGCGCAAAAAAATTTAGGTACCAAACCGCAAGCTTCGCAGTTTTGTGGGAAACGGCTAGTTTTATGAATAGACGCGAGTTAGAAATTTTCCAATTCCCTCTCCTATCATATGTGGCTCATCATCATCATAGCTCGAGAGTCGAAATTTTTTCAAGTCCCCCTCTCATCATTATATACAGGGCCGGGTGGGGCAGAAAGATGTTATCAGTTAAATGGGAGTTTGCGCTAAATCTGCCGTAGCGCGAAAACGCAAAACGTTAGACGTATACTTTAAATGTACGAATTTTCTATCTCACTTTTATCTTTAATTTGAGCCACATCCAAAGTTTCTACGACTTTTCTGAGCCGAGTTATGGACCAAAATGTGCCGTAATTTCACAGCAGGGGGGCCCAAAGTTGTGAATTCTCGAAAGACAATTTTCCTACTGAAAAAATCGCGTAATCTGCAAACGTGTTCCCCGATCCTGGAGTAAAATTTAGCGCTGAATCTGAATAAGATTGTTAGAAAAATTCTGCAAAGCACCAAAACGGGTTTATGGGCCCAAAGAGGGTCGAAATTTCCCCAAAATGATAAAATCGACCAATCTTTGAAGTTTTTCTCGATTCTGAGATGAAATTTGGCACTGAATCTGAACAAAATTGTTAAAACATTCTGCGAAGCACCACAACGGGTTTATGGGCCCAAAGAGTGTCAACGTTTCCTCAAAATGATAAAATCACCTAATCTTTGAAGTTTTTTTCGTTTCTGAGACAAATTTTAGCGCTGAATTTGAATAAAATTGTTAAGAAATCTTGCGAAACATCAAAATGGGTTAATGGGACCAAAAAAGGTCAACATTTCTCCAAAACGAAAAAGATTGCCTAATCTTCAAAGTTTTTCTTGATTTTAGGGTAATATTGTGTGCTTAGTTGTAAAAAAGAAACTGTTGAATAATTTTTCGAAGCACCAAAATGTGTGCAAGTGCCCAAAAACGATTACAATTTTACCAACTTGGAAAATCGCTTAGTCTTTTCAATTTCATTTGGTTCTCATAGAAATCGAGCTTCGCGAGAACAAAAGATTGGTCACGGGTGGGAAAAAGTGCGAAAACTCTCGTTGTTTCAGGCATAGGAAGGTATGATACCGCAAAGTTGGTCTCCTGTTGCGTGTCCGCGATGAAAGTCCCACTTATGTTTGAAGCAGTGCAAAAACTCCTAGATTTAGCGAATGCGACCGGAGGTATGATACCGCGAATTTGGTCTTGCTCGTGATGAGATATCAGCTACAGTTCAGTATTTGATTGAGGCAGACGAAGACCCGGAATTGCTCGGGGCTTCACCCACTGAAGGGAATGATGTCCTTAAGATTGTCTTTTGTTATGAGCTTGCGGTGAGAGATCGAGTAGAACCCCCTGTTCAATAAAGGCGGATAAATCCGAAAAATTTCTCGTGGAGACCCGCGAAGTAGGGAAGGGTACTAAGAAGATCGTTGTCTGCCATGAGCTCGCGGTGAGAAACCAGTTGGAGCCCTGTGTTTGATCTAATTGGGTGAGTTCGTGAAAATTCTCGTTGTTTCAGGCAATGGTGAAAAACATACCGCGAAGATCGCGTTCCAGTGTGACCTCGCCAGGAGAGAATTGTAACAGCCCAGTTAACGAGGCAGGTGAATTCAAGAAAATTCTCGTTTCTACAGCCAGTACTGGGAAGGATATCCCAAGACCGTTGTTCGTTAAGCTTGCCGTGAGAGAACGACGACGGCCCTACGTTCGATAAGGCACCTGATCCAAGAAAATTCTCGTACTTTCGCGCGAGGAAGGAACGATACTGTGAAGCTCGTCTTTCGTCATGAGCTCGCGGTGAGAGAAGGATCAAGGCCCGTGTTCGATAGAGGTGGGCGGATGCGAGAAAATTCTCGTACGTTTGAGCGAAAGAAAAAACCATGCTGTGAGGCTGGTCTTTTGTCATGAGCTCGCGGTGAGAGAACGATGGAGGCCCCGTGTTTGACAGAGGCGGGCGGATGCGAAAAAATTCTCGTACGTTCGCGCGAGGGAGGGAATGATACTGTGAAGCTCGTCTTTCTTCATTAGCTCGCGGTGAGAGAGCGATCAAAGCCCCGGGTTTGACGGAGACAGGCAGATGCGAGAAAATTCTCGTAGATTCCCGCGAAAGAAGGAGCGATACTGTGAAGGTGGTCTTCCGTCATGAGCTCGTGGTGAGCTGTAGCTGATCACTCATCACGTGCAAGACCGAATTCGCGTTACCCTCCCATTAATTGAATCAAGGAGTTTTTGCAGTTTAGCCCGCTTCGCTTATAGGTAGGGCGTCAGTTGGTCTCTCATTGCAAGCACGCAACAGAAGACCAACTTTGCGTTCTTTGCCGAAAGCAACGTGAGTTTTCACACTTTTTCCCGCTTTGATCATACGCAGAGCCCTAGTCGATTTCTCACCGTGAACCTTCAACGGAAGACGAAGTTGTCGTCTCCTGCCAATCCCCAAATGAGGAGAATTTCTGCGGTTTCCTCTTTCGGATCTGTCACCCGACGCTAGTCGATCTCTCACTCCGCAAGCACTCAACGGAAGACGAACTTGCCGATATTCCTTCCATCCGTTGAATCAACAAGTTTACTGCGGAATGAGAATTTTTCATTTTGGAGATCATCTAGGGCCATTCAGTATTTTTTTTGGACTCGGCACAAAAATTTACTCCAGGATTGAAAACAACATTTGAAGATTATGCAATTATTCATCTTGGAGGAATTTTGATTCTCTTTGAGACCATCAACCCATTTTGGTGCTCCGAAGTATTATTTAAGGATTTTTTTGGATACAGCGCGAAATTCCACTTGAAAATCGAATTAAAATTCAAAAGCTTGAATAATTTTCCAATTTGGGAGAATTTTGGCCCGTTTTGGGCCCATTAACCACGTTTTGGTGCTTTAAAGAACTCTGTGAGAATTTTTTCGAACTCAGCGCGAAATTCCTATTGAAAATGGAATTAAAATTTAAAAATTTGAACAATTTTCCAATTTGGGAAAATTTTTACTCTTTTTGGGCCCATTAACCCCTTTTTGGTGCTTCGAAGAACTCTGTGAGCATTTTTTTTTTCGAACTCAGCGCAAAATTCCACTTGAAAATCGAATTAAAATTTGAAAGTTTGAAAAATTTTGCAAATCAGCGAAATTTTGACCCTTTTTGAGCCCATTAAACCCCTTCGGTGCTAGGAGGAGCAGAACATCGGTCTACCGATATGACTGACCTGAAAGAGCGTGACGTCATCATGGAATTTTCGATAGAGAGCTCTATATTGCCCGATAGTCAAAATTTTTCCATGTTGGATTATTTTTATACTCCCTAATATTAGATCACAAAATTCTACTTAAAATTCTGAAATCTGACTCCTGTAGATGGAATAGTTCTCGGTTTCAAATTTTTAGAGGAAAAGAAGCCATCCGGTTTACCAACATTTGCCCGAAAATCCAATCCTCGAAAACAATTTGTCCAAAAAAAGGATCCCGAAAACAAAATCCCTGAACGTTATTTTGCCCGAAATACGATTCACCCAAATGATTTTTTGCCGGACATTGCAGTAGTATAATGACATTTATTCCACTTATAAATTTACCTACTTATGTTATCTGCTAAGGCTCGCATGTTACTCTCACCGTACCATCGGCTTCCTGTGTCGCTTAACTTGTTACAAGTCCTTGAATACTGTCGTGTAACTCCACCCACTTCCACCTTGGAAGTAATTTAACACGCTTACCCAAGCCAAATTCTGCAATGTTCGATTCCGTGTATGCCTACTCATTTTGCACTTCTATTAATGCATTGTATAAATTCGGATGTTCTTTGGCCACGATGAGTCCAAATCTATTGTGCCACCCTTCAGATATATTGTTGGTCTTTGTGGCTTTTATTTAGATCTGCTTCATACTAATTTCACAGACAAAGTGGGTAACATGGTTCGGTCCAAGACCTTCCTGTTCGTTGGCGTTGTAGTAGGTACGTGTCTCCGAAGTATTTCAGCACTGGCATCGAGGAGAAGTTGAAAAAACGGTCCGGATATCGGGAACAGGAACATAGGCAAGTGCCGCCGTCATGTATGCTAAGTTCCTGCTTGGAACTTGGTAACTCGTCGCAAGGCTTTCTTATTGAACACGGTGGTAGATGGACTGGCACATATAAAAGAAAAATCCTGTGATGGGTATCAGAGGGTGTGCTTCTTCGCACGCACCTGTTATGCCCAGTTCGAAGTCGGAGGGTTTCCGGACCATTATTCCAAAAGACGTTTTCTCGAACGGAAATTCTAACCACATGGATATTTATCTGAATTCAAATTCTCTGAATAAAAATTTACCGAATGACGTTTTCCAGAAAAAATGACGAGTTCTTTAATTGGCTCACACGTTACAAACGTTTGTATGTTATGTGATTGGGCCTGGAGATATTCCATAACTTCATCTCTAGCTTTGTATTCATCATATTCTTGAACTACTCGCTGTATCCTTGCGTGGTACTCAACCCACTTCTTCTGCCGCGCAGTCCTCACCTACTTTCCGATACTCAGCTCAGCCAGCATTGATTCTGTGTCGGCCTGTTCTTTTTGACGTTTATGTATGGCTGAATAGAGATTAGAATGAGGCCTTCCGAAGACGACCAGAAAACGGTCGTGCGAGGCTTCAGAAATATTGTTGTGCGACGTTGATTAAATGCAATGCCGTGTTCGACAATTCGGGTGGAAAACGAGGTAGTACAGCTCGGGTTCACGGTTTCTAGCGGGCGTACCATTCCCGTAAAATTTATCAAAAAATCGCAGTATGGGTTTGAAATCATTCTCACCTTGCCAGGCTCGTGATAACAAGCGGAATGACGCTTGAACACCTGCAAGTGGTATGAATGCGAACGCGAGGAACATGTGCGTGTGCTCTTTTATCCTGCGGTCCTCGTCATGGCTCCGCGAAATCGGCTTCGGGGAAATTTTTATTCGGGGTAATGTCCGTTCGGAAAAATGTGCTTCGGGAATATGTCCCCGAACCCCGGGATGCAGGCACTTATCCGACATCTTTCTACAGCATCTCTCTTGCCGAGTAGGAGGGCATAAACAAGAGAAAGTGTAACGGATTCCCCAAAGGGATTCCTCCTCTGTACGAGAAGCCTAGCACGGTGAAGAGTTGCACAAAAATAGTGGGAGACACTTTAAATGTGCCGTACACAAACCATGAAGGCGACTTGCGTAAGAACTCGATATTCCGTCTCGTTGCAAATATAATTATTCTACCGCTACTATCTTCCTCTTCAAATTCAACCTCGAAGTCGTCGTCATCATCTTCTTCTTATTTTTAGGGCCGGTGTCGTGCAACAAGAACCAGTCGCCCGGAAAAGGTTTTCATGTACCTGATTGACAACTCACCCAAATCTTTCGACTTCTTGGGATTGGCGAGTAACTCCTTCCGCCGAATTCTTTGAATGGTCCGTGTCAACGCGCTCTGCCCCGGGAGCTGTCTCAAGACTCCAGAGCTCACTCTCGTACATTTCGAACAGAGTATTTGAGATGGAACCATCTCCGAATGCGCTGCTGTGGTTTCTTTCACACTTTGTGTTAACTCCTCCGCCGCTGCCGCCTCAACGTTTGGAGCATGAGCATGTTGAGACTCATTTGGCCCTTTCAACAATTTCACGGCACACGACATTCTCTTCTAAGGATTCTTTGACAGTCTCAGTACATCTTTCCCGCTGTTGTTCAAGATCGCACAACATAACCATTAACCATCTACACGAAGATGGCCTCCAACAACTTTTACATTCATTTTGATTTATCATGAAACACTACTGATTGATACTGCTTGTGAACCGTACATTGTCCAAAGAATTTCAATTTCATGGAAGGAATAAGAGCTAGACATGAAATCAAAATCAGCTCGTTCAATTACGTAAAATCAAAAAAGATCCGTCTCCCTGGTCCTCATCTCGGACATAGGCTAGAATCTAAACGAGAAGACGCAATCCTCTCCCGCCTGAAATAAAGAAAAAAAAATTAGAAGCCATTGCAGACGTTGCAATGGCAGCGGGGAACCCGCAATTCCTTAACTCGACCTCTCAGGTGGTGTGGAACTGAGCTGATAATCTTGTCATATAATTCAAATCGAAATTATCATTCTACATTCCCTCCTATCATATTATATAGCTCGAGAGTCGAAATTCTTCTAAGTCCCCCTTCTATCATATATAGCTCGGAAGTCACAATTCTTCCAAGCCCCTTCCTATCATATATATCTCAAGACTTGAAATTTTTCCAAGTCCCCCTTCTATCATATATAGCTCAAGACTCGAAATTCTTCCAAGTCCCCCTCCTATCATATATAGCTCGAGTCTCAAAATTTTTCTAAGTTTTTGGTTGGACGGCGGACGGTAGCTCGAAAGTCAAAATTCTTCCAAGTCCCCCCCCCCCCTATTATATATAGCTCGAGACTTGAAATTCTTCCAAGTCCCCCTCCTATCATATATAGCTCGAGACTCAAAATTCTTCTAAGTCCCGTAACCTAACCTAACCTGCGGACGCGAACGCGGACGTTTTCTGAGGATGTAATCTCCTAACAAAATGGATGGCGGGTTCCCCGCTAAAAAAAAAAAACGAGAAAATATTCTTCGGGCAAAAGATATTTCGAGCATTTATTTTTCGGGCATTGGATTTTCGGGGAAATTTCTTCGGGCAAATGTCGAGTAATCCAAGTATCTGAACCCTTGACTTCAAAGAGCAAGCCAGGGACCTCGTCGTAGTTCTTCAAACGTTTGTAAGTGCGTCATACGCATCATCCTTCTATCTTTCATGATCAGATGAAAGGTGTACGTTAAAATTGACCACAATTCTGAGAAAAATCTCTGTTCATTCGACCTCGTATTTGTGAAAAGTTTCGTCATGGACTTTTGTTTCTTCATTATCTTGTTGTGTACTCGTTTACATATACTGTAGTATGATACACATCATCAACGCTTTCATCGATATACCTTAAGTAGGTCCGCTGCATAGTAATTGGACCAATCTAGTCGAATACTAATAAACAAACAAAAAAAATATTCTGTTTATTGACCGAGTTTACGTCTAATTTTACGTATTTTCCTCGGATTTTGTTTCTCACGTACGCAGGCAGTCTTTCCCTTGTCTCTCTTTTCAAAGAACTATAGTGATTTTAATTATTATCATTGTCGTAGTTGTCGTATAGTTATTATTATAAAAAATTTTCACGAGTACGTGCATAATCTAGTTACGCGTTAGAATGTGATATAATAACGTTTTCACTATCATTGTTGAAAATAGAGGCCTATTAGAAGAAAGAATGTCGTCGGTTGTCTGTACATCGATGACCTGTTTAGTTGAAAAAGACCATTGGGAGTTTCATACATTATTCGGAGTGATTCGTGATTTTCCCAGTTTCTGCTCTGAAGCTCAATTGTCTAATTTTATTCAAATTTATGCTAATATTGATTGAATGCATGAAATTTTGGAGTCGTTTGATAGTGCTTGTATGTAATTTTGAGGGATGAGTCAAAAAAGCTCGGACGGGTAGTGTACCTGGTGAAACAATTGATAACGATTACGTATTTAAACGTTACATCAATCAATTGAGATCGTGTGAAGTCATATGTCCGCAGACACCAAAACACAAAAAACTTACTCTTTCGACTTCTTAGTCGGTTTCGTAGATTCCACCTTGCTATTGCCATTATCAAGTTCGGCTTTTCGTTTCCACGAATGGTGTGCGACCTTACGACTGGCGCGAAAAAGGAATTACAATTGAAATTTAGAACATTGTTTATTCGTGTGAGATTAAAGAAAAATTTTCTGGCATAGCCAAATAAATGAAGATCATGTTTCATGTCTCTTATATTTTATCAGTCATCTTGAAATATTTTAGTCTAGGCTTCTCCTAGGTCATTACTCGTTTGCCCTTCACTTTTCTTGGCGTCGTATAAGTCATGTATGAGAAATATTTTGAGGTATCGCCTTTCTTGGTCCCTGTCTCGGTTTAGCATAAGTCTGATATAAAATATTTTGGGCTTTTGCCTTTCGCCCCCTTCCTTGCTGTTGTATAACGATGGTAAGAGAAATATTTTGAGCTATCCCACAGGTATACATTTGCACGCGCATGCGGGGTGTACTCGCAAATTTCTGAATCACTTATCGGGTAGAGATTTGCACGTGCACGAGCACGATCACTCTTGACGGGGGAGGGGGGTGTACTCGCGAATTTCAAAATCGGGGTACGGTGAGACAAAAGACATGAAACATGTCAAAAGAGGAGAAAAACGACGACTTCCTTAACGAAGTTAAACGAGGAACGCAAGGAACCTGTTTTATGAGTCATATGGGATTTGGTATTAAGAATTCAAGGAAGCCTAGTCCTATATAAAGGTAGTATAAAGGCGGCCTATACCTACTATAAGCCTAGTATAATACAGTTTGAGAGTATAAATTTTCTCGAATGTCGAGCTATGTATGATAGAAGGGGGACTTGGAAATATAAAGAAGGCCCAGACCTACTATAAGCCCTATAAGCCTAGTATAATATAGTTTGAGAGTCATACTCATATGATAGGAATTTTTCCAAGTCCCCCTTCTATTAAACGAATCCGTTCCTTAAGGTTACGGCTATCCTCATATATAGCTCGAGAGTCGAAATTTTTTCCTAGTCCCCTCCTATCATATAAAGTGGCTCGATAGTCAATTTTTTTTCCAAGTCCCCCTTCTATCATACATAGCTTGAGAGTCGAAATTTTATCAAGTCCCTCTGCTATAATGTATAGCTCAAGAGCCAAAATTTTTCTACGTCCCTCTCCCATAATATATAGCTCCAAAGTCGAAATTTTTAACAGGAACCTGTTCTATGGGGGCACTGCCCGCCGTCCAACAAAATATTTGGAAAAATTTCTACTCTCGAGTGATAGGAGAGGACTTGGAAAAATTTCGACTATCGAGTCATATATATGATAGCAAGGGGACTTGAAGAATATTTCGACTCTCGAGCTATATATTCGTATGATAGGAGGGGGACTTGGAAAAATTTAAACTATCGAGCCGTATATGATAGGAATTTTTCTAAGTCCCCCTTCTGTCATATATAGCTCGAGAGTCAAAATTTTTTCCAAGTCCCTCTCCTATCATATATTGCTCGAGAGAAGAAATTTTTCTAAGTTTTTTGTTGGACGGCGCACGGCAAATTTCTCAAAAAGCCCTCCATAAAATAGGTTCCCTCTTAACAATCCGAAATATCCGAACCAAAGAAAGGACGATTTCTACTACCAAAAGCAAAATCATCTCAGTATCCTCGAACTGAATCACAACACACAATTTCCTCCTTGAGAAAGGTTTGAAATTCAGTCTACCTCTCCTCAAGAAGGATGAAACTTTGGCGAATGTTGTTGCGGATCTTGTTTTTAAAATTGGCCGTGGTTTTAGTACCCAGAAAGTCTGTGCTGGAATAGTCCGCAATAACCCTCTCCCTCGCATGAGTAACAAATTGGGAGGAGGGACCCAAGGTCTTAAGAGGAAGATTAGAAGGGAGTTTTAATCGTCACTAAGGCTGACAAGGGTAATGCTGTTCTGGTGATGTTCATCCGCTTATTCTTCTAAGGTCCACGAAGTGCTCCAGCAGTCTGGTGCTAAAGAGAGTGAGGATTTCAGCTTCCCTAAGCATGTTGAAGAAGTTGGGCGTGTCATCAACAAGTGTGAGGCTATTATCAAGACTCTAGCCATGAAAAAAACCCTTACACGAATCCGTTCCTTTAAGTTACGGCTATCCATACTAAACAATAAAGAGGAATACTCCGACGTGGAGTAAAAAAATGCAAACCGCAGAAAAAATGAAAATACGACGTTTAACCGAAAGCGCTCGTCGTATTTTCATTTTTTCTGCGGTTTGCATTTTTTTACTCCACGTCGGAGTATTCCTCTTTATTGTTTAGTATGGATAGCCGTAACTTAAAGGAACGGATTCGTGTAATTGAGAACGCTTCTGCGGCGTATTTACAGTTCCTTTTACTGAAATTTCGGAAGCAACGCGCTTCGTTTTCCTCTCATATTTGGTTTCTTCGTCGGTGTTTAGTGTTACATTTGAGGCCCAAGTTCGTTAAATTCCGGTTGTATTCCGATTGCAAGGTTACGACTAAGAAACTGGAAAATTATATGAGGGAGAAGTGGATCAGAACAGAGTTGCGAAGATGGTATGGTAAATTTAATATCACGACCAGATTAAACCTTATGGTCCATTCGAGACTCTCCGGCATGCTCCTCCCCCTTGAGTTGGATTACTTTATGAGGGACGTCAATGAAAAGTGTCGGAAGTTTGAGGCGAAGTTGAAGGAGAGGAAAAATAAGAAGCTGTCCTCCCTAATGACGGTTAATAAGGAGGTGGTTGAGGAGGGGGTGAGTGATGGTGTTGTCGTTCATAAATTCCATCCTCCCCTCATAAATAATAGTCAGGTAGTGTTCAATAGTGACGAAACATCCCTCCTTGAGAAAGGTTTGAAGTTCAGTATGCCTCCCCTCAAGAATGATGAAACCTTGGCGAATGTTGTTGCGGATCTTGCGGTTAAGATTGGTCCTGGTTTTAATACCCAGAAAGTCTGTGCCGAATTAGTCCGTAATAACCCCCTCCCTCGCATGAGTAATAAATTGGGAGGAGTGATTCAGGGTCTAAGGAGGAAGATGAAAGAGGGAGATTTGATCGTCACTAAGGCTGACAAGGGCAACGCTGTTGTAGTGATGGAGAGATCGGCCTATTCTTCTAAGGTCCATGAAGTCCTACAGCAGTGTGGTGCTAAAGAGAGTGAGGATTTCAGCTTTCCCAAGCACGTCAAAGAAGTTAGGTGTGTCATCAACAGGAGTGAGGCTGTTATCAAAACTCCTGCTTTGAAAAAAGCCCTCCTCGTTCCTAACCCCACACCCCGCCTCTTGTACGGGCTGCCTAAAGTGCATAAGAACAATACCCCGATGCGACCCGTTGTTTCTTTCGTTTCCTCTCCTACCTACCTCCTTGCTAAATTCCTTGACCGTTGGTTCAAAAATCGTATTGATTTTGAATCCCCTCATTCGGTCTTGAATTCGGCCTCTTTAACTGACGTCCTCAAGGATGTAAGCCTTCCCCCGGGAACGACCATCTGCTCGTTTGATGTTGTTGGTTTGTTCCCGAATATTCCTAAGGCTGCTACTATCCAGCGTATGGGTGAGCTACTCGTCAAAGCCAACATTCCTCATAATGAGCTTCACGAATTCTTCGATCTTCTTAATACTTGCTGGTCCCCTAACTATTGTAAATTTGAAGGGAAATTTTTCGAGTTCCCTGACGAAGTAGGGATCCCCATTGGATCACCACTAGGCTCTCTCATATCCGAAATCTTCATGTCTAAGTTTGAACTTGACCTCTTTTCCTCGAACCAGGTGTTACTTAATCATATTCATTATTGGCACAGGTACGTTGATGACGTTCTATGTACCTGGACTGGTCACCCAGATCTCCTTGGTGAGTTTCTGAGGTATCTCAATTCCTGGTACCCTTCCATCAAATTTACGTTGGAAATAGGGGTATTTTCCATTAATTTTTTGGATTTATCGATCTCTATAATAGACGGTATCCATAAGTTTGGAATTTACAGGAAAGATACTACGACCGATGTTTTAGTCCGCGGTGGTTCGTTCGGTCCTGTTGCTCACAAGATGGCTGCTTTCCATAGCCTAGTTCACAGACTGACTCGTATTCCTTTGAGTCAGTCTGCCTTCAAGAAAGAGTTAATCACAATAAAACACCTGGCCAGAGTGAATGGGGTCAATGTTGATGTTGACGTGATGGTTCGGAGGAAAGTTACGAGGGGCCTCCTGGATTCCACCACCTCCCTCCCCCGAGATACGATCCGTGATCGCCGTTTGCGTTGGATCAGTCTCCCTTTCTTGGGGAAGTTCTCCCAGCAATAGGGTCGGGCCCTTCGCCCGTTTGGCTTCAGACCCGCGTTTTACAACCCTACCACAGTCAAGAGGTTGTTTGTGAGACTGAAGGACCCCATACCTGTTGATGAGAGGAGTGGTGTGTATAAGTTGGAGTGTGAGGATTGTGGAGGCTTTTATATTGGTGAGACCAGCCGCCAAATGAAAGTTAGAGTAGCTGAGCACCTGAAGTCTTGGAAGAAGGGACACTTGGGGGAGTCAGCTTTCGCCGATCACTTAATAAACAGTGGCCACAGCTTCCGTGAGGGATCCGAAAAGCTCCTCCATAAGGAGAATTCCTACCGTAAGCGTATCGCCCTCGAGAATATAGAGATAATTCGTCATCTCAACACTGACGGTATCACTGTTCTTAATTCGTATATTCCGGAAGATGGCCTGATCGAACTTGTCTATGACTCACACCGTGATTTCTCGTTTGGGCGATCTTAATACCTCGTTCTTCTCTTTTGTTCGTCAGTTGCTTTCATTTCAGGCTCGAAGATGGTTGTTTAACCGAAAGCGCTCGTCGTATTTTCATTTTTTCTGCGGTTTGCATTTTTTTACTCCACGTCGGAGTATTCCTCTTTATTGTTTAAAAAAACCCTTCTTGTTCCTAACCCTACTGCCCCCTCCCTCCTTTACGGGCTGCTCAAAGTGATTCAGAATAATACCCCGATGCGACCTGTGGTTTCAATCATCTCCTCTCTCACCTACCTCCTTGCCAAATTCTTGGACCATTGGTTCAAACATCGCATTGATTTTGAATCTCCCCATTCGGTCTTGAATTCGACCTCTTTAACTGACTTCCTGAAGGGTGTAAGTCATCCCCCGGGAACGACCATCTTCTACTCGTTTGATGTTGTTGGTTTCTTTTCGAATATTTCTAAGGCTGCTACTATCCAGCGTATGGGTGAGCTACTTGTCAAAGCTAACATTTCTCACAATGAGTTTCAAGAACTTTTCGATCTTCTGAATCTTTAACTATTGTAAATTCGAAGGGAAATTTTTCGAGTTCCCTGATGAAGTGGAGATCCCCATTGCATCACCTTCAGGCTCACTCATCTCCGAAGTTTACATGTTTAAGTTTGAACTTGACCTATTTTCCCCGAACCAGGTGTTACTTAATCATATCTACTACTGGCACAGGTACGTTGATGACGTTCTATGCATCTGGACTGGTCCCCCAGATCTCCTTGGCGAGTTTCCGAGGTATATCAATTCCTGGTACCCTTCCATAAAGTTTACTTTGGAAATAGGGGTATTTTCCATTAACTTTTTGGATTTATCGATCTCTATAATAGACGATATCCATAAGTTTGGAATTTACAGGAAAGATACTACGACCCATGTTTTAGTCCACGGTGGTTCGTTCGGTCCTGTTGCTCATAAGATGGCTGCTTTTCACAGCTTAGTTCACAGACTGACTCGTATTCCTTTGAGTTAGTCTGCCTTAGAGAAAGAGTTACTCACAATAAAACACCTGGCCAGAGTGAATGGGGTCAATGTCGATGTTGACTTGATGGTTCGGAGGAAAGTTACTAGGAGCATTCTTGATTCCACCACCTCCCTCCGCCAAGACACGATCCGTAATAGTCGTATGCGTTGGATCAGTCTCCCTTTTCTGGGGAAGTTCTCCCTCCAATTGGGTCGGGCCCTCCGCCCGTTTGGCTTCAGAGCCGCGTTTTACAACCTCACCACAGTCAAAGGGTTGTTTGTGCGGCTGAAGGATCCCATACCCGTTGATGAGAGGAGTGGTGTTTATAAGTTGGAATGTAAGGATTGTGGAGGTTTTTATATTGGTGACCTACGAAAATAGTTCAGAATATTTTTCCCACGAATGTAGATAACTGCTCCATAGGCTTTTTCAGAAGCGTCACAAAAGGCGTGTAGTTCAATGGAAGTAGGGGATTGGGCTACGCCAGAAATTTTTTTTTATCATAGTGATGCCTTCAACAGGCCTATAAACCTCATTTCTAAAACAAATTTGACCCATAGAACAGGTTTCTTGCGTTCCTCGTTCAACATCGTTGAAGAAGCCTCAATTTTTGGAGTGCCACCTGCCCCATAAAACAGGTTTCGTGCCTTCCTCGTTCAACTCCGTTGAAAAACCTGTCAGTTTTTTTCTTTTCTCTTTTTTAATTCACTGTTTTGATGGATAATAATAAATTTTAACAGATTTTATGTATGCATCGTGGGTGGGAAGACCAATAATATCCAACACATCTATAATGATCTCCTGAGCAGTCACTTCTGATCTTTTAGGAAATTTAATTTTGTGACCAGCCAGCGTCGAAGGTTTCTCATAAAACTTCAATACGCATTTCTTTGTAAAAAAACTCTGTCTTTATATGATTATTAATTAATCGATCTCGGAGTTCAAATATCACAGGACCAGTCGTGAATTCTGGATCGTTAGATCTTAAAATAGCCGTCCACACATTTGTCCGACTTGTAGGTTTTCCTATACTGGTCGGCCATAAAAACAATGCCAATTCCTCTATTTCTGAGCGTAATCCTAACAACAACTTCAATTCTATAACTTCCGCGACTTTCGATTCCTGAAAACAAGTATTAACACCATTTATCATTCTAAAACTAAAAAAAAAAAATTGGTTTTACATCTTTTTGAAAATTGCTTCTATTTCTTTTGCTTTCAGTTTGATACATAAGACTAAGACAGAATTATATAGAATTAGAGCCAGTCATCCGGAAAGCGGAGGACTACGGATTCAGATCTCGCTAAGGCAAACTTAATCTTTCATGTGTCTTTTCATTCATCAAAAACTTCTTTTCTCTTCATTGGTTTTATTATGCAGAAAAAAATCAAAATAGTAAATTTAAACTGCATTTATGCACAATCCAGAATAATATGAGAAATTGAATATCGGCTTTGCTATTAAAGACTAATTTAGATCTTAACTTCATTCGTACTCTCTGTATTCTTTTGATTATAAATTATTTCAACATTATAAGACTTTTAAAAGCAGATTTGCGTATCTAATCAAACATGATACCGGTACGGTATCAGTCTGTCGAATACTCGTATGCTGTTAGTTTAAAGTTACGAGGATCTTACTTCTCAAAAAACACCTCACGTATCACATCTACAAAGCGTTTACTTTAAAATTAAACGTCACAACGTTGGAAATTATTTTCGTCATCTCATCTTGATTGGAAAACTTTCGAAGGTAACATCAGAGACATATCGCGTTAAATGTCGAACGCAGTAACAATTCTGTATCGGAAGTACAATATTTATCTATTTGGAACTTCTCGTCATAAACTTGCACTGTCTGTATCCAGCAGTTACGATCGGAATTGATCGAATTTTGCCATTTTGTGTGTAAGTATACTTCGGAAGAAATTTCATCTTCTCTGTCTTGGAGCCTATTTTTTGTCGGTTATTCGATTAGAAGTTAAAAAATAAGTAGGCCTTTATAGCTAACGATGTGAAGGCTATGAAGGAGTATTCTTATGGAAATTCAGTGGACTTGGAAGGGGGAGTTTTTGTTGTCAAAAAGAAGATTGAAGAGAAACACTCACGTGACAAATACGCCGCAATTCACATAACGTATCAAGAAAATTCATCCCCCCTCCCTCGCGGTCCATCTTGCTACGGGGCTATAACTGTTGTTTCAGCCATATTTGCAAATTTATATTTTGATTTCTTCTATGGATATTTGACAAAAAAATCTGTCCAGTAGTTTTGCACGAGATAGGCGGACAAAAAAGATCGTAGAAGACTAAATATCGGTCTGAAATACGTGATTTTGATCTAAATAAACGATTTTTGGGGATTTAACTCATCGATAAAAAATCTTTTCAATTTTTCGACTTTGAACTAAAAATAATATTTTCAAAAAAATCTGCCCAATTTTTATCAAAATTAGGCAAATTTTATCCGAAATTTTTTAATTTTAGACGATATCAATACAGAATAATCATTTTCGGCCTTATTAGCCTTTTACACTTGGCGTTTGTTTACATTTTTCTTATCATACACGTAATCATATTATCAAAATGAGAAAATTCAGATTGAAAAATTGACAAAATTCTTGGAAGTTCTGGGCAAATTTTTATTTTTGCTTCTTTACGGGATGGTATCCACAAAATTACAAAAATTATTTGAAAATAAAAACTTGAATTTTTGTTTGACTACGAGTTTGATAACAAATCAGGCAAACGCTTATACTATCCGCATTAAGAACCCGAAGTGTGAAAGGCTTATTCGGCTTTAAATCCAGTTTTCGGCATTTACTCCATTTTCATCAATTTTCGGCAAAATGAATTTTTTTTCCCTAGCCTCCAATACGTGCTTCGACATCATTTTCATGCTTTTCGGACGCATTAAAATGATTCGGCAGATGCCGAGGAATCCGGGCTCTGCTGGATAGAAAAATCCGCTTCTCGTATAATATGAGGAAACCTGAACGGACGGGTGTAATACCTCACTTTTCCAACAGGAGAAGTCGGTAAAAAATTTCGACGGTGAGACAATGAAGTGGAAAGTAAGTACAGTAGTAAGCGTGTTGACGGAGGGAGGGCGGAAGGACAAAACCCTTTCAGAGGATGTTTCTAATTACGCTGATTTCAACGCGTCTAATCATCTGACATTCCAACTTATCTTCTTCTTTTTTTTCTAGTGTTTTGTCTTCAATACTTTTGTAGGCCTACCCTCTGTCCCTCTCCCTAAAAAATTCCTAAATACACTACTGGGAAGGTGTATCAGCGCATTAGATAGACCCATCTCATCCTTGGATTATATGTGAATGTCGCGTCATTTATTCTGTGCGAGAATACGACCGCGACCTTGGGATTCATCTTACTGAAATTTCGTAAAGTCAGAAGATTATTTACTATGAATGTTTGCCTTTTTCTTTCCTCCGGATGAAAAACGGAACGGAGAATACTTTTTTTCGGCGTCTATCTGATAGAGAATAAATTGAGAAAAAAAAGAGGAAAAAATAGAAAGTGTATAAGCATGTTTTATTGAAGAAGGGCGTAACTTATCAGATTCGTATTTCCGGGGAAGCGAGTATAGTCCAAATACGTGACAACGTTTCTCAACATCGTTAGTAAATTTTGGCACACATCGAAACTTTTGAACGCGTTTAGCTTAAAACCATTGTTTTGCTGGTACGCCCATTCTCGATTGGACCTATTCTTCTTATTATGCTATTACGAACTGATGATATCTTCGTATATTCTCCGATTACATATGAAAAATCTAGACAAATGTATCGAAAAGAGTGCTTGTTAGTATAATTTTCCTCGAGCCAAAGGCTCGTGTTGACAGCTACGGCTTTGAATTTTTACGATAATTCTTAAAAACCTTTTCCGCTATATTATTTGCTATCCGTGTATCGCCTATTTGATAAAGAGATTATTCACAACAGCCTTGATAAATGTGCGTTCTGTACTTTCTTTTATATTGTCTCTATATAATTAATTGAGCTCTGGCCCGCTCATCGTATTTCTTACAGTTTTGTAGTCATTTTGTACTTGTACTCTTATAATCCACAACTTTTCCTCCGAGATTTTCTCTTCTTTTAGCTTAGATTTATCGTGTTATCGTTGCAAGATATTATTATTTATTTTTTCTCGATTCTTCGTTTTGTCTTGGGGATAAAACACTCACTATTTCCTGCCATATTTCAATTTTTTCATCAATCTCCTTTTCTGCCTGTTTTCGTCCAAGTATGATTGGAGATATTCTAGAATCAATGACATAACGAGAATTTAAGCTTAAGCGAAAAGAAATTGTACTTCAAGTTTAAGTTATAAGCTTAAGCCCTAAAATCGAATTGCTTATCACCCTCGGAGATAATGATGTAGTTAAAATAGCCTACTGGAGCTCCTTCATCTAATGGACAGAAACCTTACACTGACTTCTCTTACGGAGTGGTGCCACTCTATATCACCTAGTAAAGTATATGAAAACGTAACTGACAAAAGGGCGTCCGTTCACTGTATTTCTTATTTTCTACCAGAACCCTCCTGAAAAGGAATGTAATTTCGCGGATAAATACAATAACAAAGAAAAGTTGTAAAAATGAGTTTTATTCACAACTGATCAAACTGAGAAGACACAATCCTCATCTGGAAGTCGCCGATTTCCTTGGAAATTGATGATGCGGATTGGTAGTAGGTCAAGTTCATTGACCTTGATCAGCATCGCTGTTGACGTAAATCAAGCTACGGAATACGAATTTTATTTTAATAGATAGATTAGTGCATTTCATGAGCGACTCCGAACATCCTCCCCTCTTTGAGATGGAGAATCCATATCAATGTGATGGGTATTGCGAGGGAGTTCAATACTTTGAGGCTAAATTAATTATTGAAAAAGAGTTTTTCAATTGTACAAATCTACTTTATTAGTTGCTTATTTACAAGAGTACTTTCGGGTGTTATCCCATCATCAGTTGTGTCGCAACTGGAGAACAAGACCTTCACCATGAGTTTTTATAGTATAACACTGTGATCTTATTGGCTATAACAATGCTGTGTTGTGATTGGTTCACTTCTTAAAAACTTATTCTTACAATAATATGACATTGTGTTCTTATTGGCTAAAACATACTGCTTTGTGATTGGTTCGATCTATTGTTCTAAATGCTGCGTTTCTATTGGCTACCTGGATTCCTGCCGTTTCATTGGTTGGTTCCGTTCTTCTTCTCTCGTCCAATCGCCAGGCCGAATAATTTTTCGCTGTCAAATGTGATTACATTGTTCAAGAGGCAGGCTTTCTTCCTCTTGGCTTTTGCAATCTCCATTTGTTCCCAGAGTTTTCTTCTCTTTGTGCGATTCTCTACGTGTATGACTTCAAATATTCCCTCTCCATTGTGGTTTTCCTCGTTACAGTGTTTCCCAAACAGTGACTTGCCATCTTCTTTCTCCCTCGACGTTTTGTGCTCCTTTCTGCTGATCTCAAACTTTCTCCCAGTCTCACCGATATAGATCCCCTCGCACTGTTCACAACTGAGCTTGTACACTCCGCTCAAGCTTTCCTTGTCCTTTTGTTCCGTCTGGTCATTGCTGATTCTCTTTACCATGGGTTGGTTATTCTGGATACCCACATTCACATCGTAGCCATTGAACGCCTTTATCACCTTGTTTGTGTACTTTCCTATATATGGTATCGATCCAGAGTACTTTCTCACTATGCTATCATGGGTTCCTTTCTTTGTTTCCATTTTCCCAAAGACTCCCTCCACCACACATCTGCGGTAGCCATTGGCTTCTGCGATCTGCTTTACTATTTCGACCTCTTTCCTCTTCTCTTCGTTGTTCTTGAGGATAGAGATTGCCCGATAGCAGTAGTTCTGGATTGCCGCTAACTTGTGCCTGGGGGGTGGTAGGAGTCATTTGGGATGATGGTGTCAGTATGCGTCGGCTTCCTGTAGATTTTGTATTCCATCCTATTGTTCTCCATTGTGAGTGTAAGGTCCAAATAGTTGAAGGTCTCATTGCCTTTTTCCACTGTGAATTTGATGCTCTCATTCATCGCGTTCATTTCTGAAAGGAATAGATCCACCTGTCTATCAGTGCCTGACCACACAATTAGGATATCATCTACATATTGGCCCAGTGTTTGATCGACTTTCTGAACTTGCTGCCCTTCAATATCTTGTTTTCCATATCATTCATGAATATCTCCGCCAGTATTGGTGACAGCGGTGATCCCATCACAAGTCCCCTTTCCTGACTGTAGAACCTGTTATTGAAGCGGCAGTAATTCTGGCTCAAGATCTCCTCCACTATGTTGGCGTACTTCGACCCATCGGGGTTCCCATGGTATCTGTTGGTTTTGAGCAGAGTGAGAAGTTCCTCCTTCGGCATGGTACCGAACATATTAGTCACATCAAAGGATATCAGCTTGTCGTTACTCCTGATTTCCAACTTGTCCAGATGCTCAATCAGCTCTCCGTTGTTTCTGATACTTCGTCTGGGTGCAAACTGGTAGTTTTCTTTCAGGAATGTGGCTACGATCTTTGCTATCTTGTAGCATGGTGATTGAATGCTGTTGACCAGGGGTCTCATCGGACGGTTCGCTTTGTGTAGTTTTAAAAGTCCCTTGAGTTTTGGTGCAACCGGGTTCATCTCGAGTGCCCTTCCATTGCCGGGTACATTGTTCCGTTTCAACACAGCTTTCAGGTCATCTTGGTATTTCCGTGTTGGGTCCCTTGCTAGCTCTTGGTATCCATTAACTGCGATGTACGACTCCACTTTTTGGGTGTAGTCCTCTTTCTCCATTACCATTATCGTGCTGCCATTGTCCGCCCTTGTCAAAATCAGGTTGTTCTGTCGGATCTTCTTCTGTAGATTTGTGACCTTCCTCTGCATTGCTTGCGTTCTGTCATAGGTTCGGTACATATCCTCTTTGATGTCCAACAGTACTTTCCCAATTTTGGTCCGGGCTTCTGGTCTCACGTCGTGTTCCATGGTTTGGATTACTTGTTCACAGCTAATGGCCATGCTTTCAAGCCTACACTGGTTCAGCCTCTCTGGCTGCACGTACTTGATGCCTTTGTCTAGCAGTCTTCTTTCTTCTTCTGTGAAGGTGACGCTTGATAGGTTCTCGGTTCTAGGAGCAAATTTGTGCTCAACTCTCGCTGTCTCTTCCTTCCTGCCAAAGGATTCTTTGGAGGGACTCTCCAGACAAACCTATCAAACATTATGAATTGACTACAGTTACATTTGGATTCGCATCATCTCCCTTTCTAGCCACCAGATGTCTTAAAAAATTGGCTGAAGGTGAAGGAGAAAAGTTTCCTGCTGCCAAAAGAGCCCTCTTAGAGGATTTCTATGTTGATGATGTACTAACTGGTGCAAATTCAATCAACGAAGCGATCGTAGTAAGAGAACAACTCACACAACTACTTGCATTGGCAAAATTGTCTCTAACGAAGTGGTGTTCAAATAACGAAGAGGTTTTAAAAGACATTCCGGAAGAATCTAGAGAGAAAACTTTTGCACTATATACAGGCGATGAATTTGTCATTAAAACATTGGGAATTTTTTGGTTTCCTAAAGAAGACAATTTCAAATTTTTAGTGCGGGAGGAATTCTTGAAACTTACGGATTTTACTAAACGAAAAATTTTATCAGCCATTGGGAGGATCTTTGACCCACTTGGCCTTCTTGGCCCTATCACAATGAAAGCCAAACTAATTATGCAAGATATATGGAGTCTTAGCAATGTTTCTCATAACAAACTAAGTGAGCAAAAGGGGAAAAAAAACGCTCTTTAGGCTGGGATGAACCAGTCCCAGAAAATATTAAAAGAATCTGGTTCACCTTTGCATCCCAACTACCCAAGCTTTCTAACCTTTCAATTCCTAGACATCTATTTGGACTCGATAATATCAAACGTATTGAACTCCACGGATATTGCGATACTTCTATGAAAGGTTAAGGTGGAGTTATATATGTCCGTTCCATATCGGATAATGGAATCCTTGTACGACTACTTTGTTCAAAAGGAAGAGTGGCTCCAATTGGAAAGCAGAATTTGACATTACCAAAGTTGGAATTATGTGGGGCGCTTACTTTAGCCGAACTGCTCAATAAGGTAGAAACAGCTATGGCTCCATGTATCAAGATAGATCAAGTGCGTTTATGGTGTGATAGTGAAATTACACTTTGCTCGTTATCATCACCTCCCCAACGTTGGGAAATCTTTGTTGCTAACCGAGTGCAAAAAATACAGGCATTGACAAAAAATGGAATTTGGGATTATATTGAATCCAAAGAAAATCCTGCAGACGTTCTGTCTCGAGAACTGAATCCCAATGCATTCTTAACAAAGGATGCCTCTGTATGGTTTGAAGGACCTAAGCACTTGCACACCAATAATTCATTTGATAGTCAAACAGAATTTAAATATTCCAACAAAATGGATGTATTAGGACTGCGTCGTACTAGAAGGATTGTAGCAAAATTTGAAATTTTCAATGAATTTTCTGAGTACACTAAATTATTACGCATTACAGCCTGGCGCATGCGTCTTATATAGAATTTACATTGGTTTGGTCCATATTTAAACGGTTCTCTTAAATAATTTGAACTCGAATGGGCACTAAATCATCTCATTAAATTGGCTCAAAGAGAACACTTCTCTGAAGAGTTGAAAGTCCTGCAGAATAAAAGTGCAATTAACAACAAAGAGTCCTACACTCTGCTTATCTGCTTTCTTAGATGCCCAAGGTATTATTCGAGTCGGCGGTAGACTCCAACAATCAGATTTATCATGGGAACAACGTTTCCCAATTGTTCTACCAACCAATCACAGTCTATCCAAAATGATAATTCGGTACGAACATATTAGAAATTTTCACGCAGGACCCCAGCTCTTGAGATCAGTGCTACGCAGAAAATTCTGGATTATTAGGTAAAATCTGGCAATTCAATCGTGCCTACACAAATGTTATACCTGCTTACGATTGAAAGCCGATACTAAAACACAAATGATGGGAGTCCTACCAAAAACAAGAATATTACCTGGCCGAGTCTTCCAAAATACTGGAGTTGATTATTTTGGGCCCGTTAAACTAAGAGAACGTAAAGCATGCCGTGGTAATGCAATCATCATTTAAGCTTATGTTGCGATCTTCGTTTGCTTTACAACATGAGCTATTCATCTAGATTTAGTCCCAAACCTTACGTCAGAAGATCTTATCGCTGCTCTTGATCGGTTTATCAGTCGACGTGGCATTCCTGTTGAGATTCATTCTGATCAGGGATCGACATTTATTGGTGCGAAAACGATATTAAAGCAGCTAAGGGAATTCTTCTTAGAAAATGGAGACGTAATATCGCGACATTTATTAGAGAAGGGATGTAATTGGAAACTCAACCCTCCTCTTACCCCTCATTTTGGCGGACTATGGGAAGCAGGAGTGAAATCAGTAAAAAACCCTTTAAAGGCTCAGACTGGAACTGCGTTATTCACCTATGAACAATATTCTACATTTTTAGCTCAAATTGAAGCAAACAGCAATCCCAGAAGTTCTGGAAAAAATGGAGTAGTGCATATCTGAACACGCTTCAGCAACGTGCTAAATGGCGAATTCAAAAGGAAGGTTTGAAACGGGGAGATATTGCCATAGTCAAAAATGATGATTTCCCTCCAGCTCATTGGCCATTAGGAACTATCACTGACATCCACCCTGGTCCTGACGGACTAGTTAGAGTTGTCACTGTTCGTATGAGAAGTGGAAATTATGAGGCACTGAAAAACTCTAAAGAAAATGAGATTCCAATGAAGGAATTTAAAAGACACATAAGTAAAATTGTATATCTACCAAATGAGTAGAACAGTGAGATTCTCACTCCTTTTTGTATCTTTCAAATCCTTTTCAAGTCGTGGGAACGAACTTGTCGATGTGTATCAAGGTATTATGTGGTCGGCGACACGTCTTGCAATTAAAATTGCATCTGCTGGTACATTTGTTGATACCTTTGAAACATTTGAGACATAATAGTCTATTTCTCACGAATGAATTTCTGTCGATTGTAGATATCTGTAGAAATTTTGGACACCGATGTAAAAAATGTTGGCTCTCGTTCCAATAGAAACATCTGCCTTTCGAAGGCTGTAAGGATGAGGTTCCAAGCAATAATTTGCCTTTGCTGACCGTACATAAAGGTCCACTGCTGGTACCATTGATCACACGTTCATAGGCGTTGCATCTGTTGTCCATGAATTTAATGACCTGTAGCATAACAACTCAAGATTGCGACGCGTGCTGGCTGGTCAATCTCTTCGTCACTTTCAAATACCTCCTTTTCGTCCGCGTCGAGTTCTTCACCTCTGCTCTCGAATAACAAGAACTTTTCTCCCGTCAGGGTGCGTTGAAACTGAAGTGGCATAGCGCCCAAATCAGCTAGCGTCTATGAGTTCGGCGGCAAATTCTTTCGTCTTGTCCTGCGGATTGCCTTCTTTAAGGATTCTCGTTCCGGTAGCTGAGATAGAACCCGAGGTGGAACATTTGCCAATTCATTCCTCAGCAATCGTGCTCGGTTCAGCAGCCTTTCTCTTAATATCGTTGGTCTTTTGTAGTGCGCGCACCTTCTCTTGATTTGGAGGGTGCGAACGCGGTGATTCACTTGGCCCTTTCAACATAACCAGCGGCTGGTGAGGATCGGGATCGTTCGTTATCGCACGGGCGGTGCATTCTTTTCCTCTCAACTTAATGAATACCTCTGATGAGAATACTGCTTATTATTAGCACGCCTCGACCGGTAGTAGATGTAGCCATCCAGTAACAACTTATTATCTTCCACTGCAGGCTGCATTGTACACACACTGAGAGTAGAGAGAATCTGGTCGCAGCCTGGGTATGATTCTTTTAACAGGGAACCTGTTTTATGGTGGGCATTTTGAGAAATTTGCCGTGCGCCGTCCAACAAAAAATTTAGAAAAATTTTCACTCTCGAGCCATATATGATATTTCGACTTTGGAGCTATGTATGATAGAAGAGGGACTTAGAAAAATTTCAACTCTCAAACTATATGATAGGAAGGGGACTTGGAAAAATTTCGACTCTCGAGCTATATATGATAGAAGGGGGACTTAAAGAAATTCCTATCATATGACTCTCAAACTATATTATACTAGGCTTATAGTAGGTCTAGTCCTTCTTTATGCTAACTTTATCTTGGTCCAGGCTTCCTTGAATTCTCAATACCAAATCCCACATGACTCATAAAACAGGTTCCCTGATGCGTTCCACGTTTAACTTCGTTAAGGAAGCCGTCGTTTTTTGTATGCCATGGAATTTTCATAAACTGAGGTAATAGACTGGTGGTAAAATCATGAAAATGGCTAATTTTTTCATTCTAACATTATTTCTCGAGACATTTGGGCAACCATCGATTATGAAAGTAAAAACATTCCCTGAATCAGAATTTCATGGTTGCCAAGTCGATTTTGCCTCCTTATGGTCCAAATCCAAGATGGCGGCCAAACTCATATCATTTCTGTTTCAAGGTAAAGCAGAAGATTGTAATTTTAACAGGGAACCTGTTTTATGGGGGGCTATTTGAGAAATCTGGCGTCCGCCGTGCGCCGTCCGCCGTCCGCCGTCCAGCGAAAAACTTAGAAAAATTTCGACCCTCGAGCCATATATGATAGGAGAGGGACTTAGAAAAATTTCGACTCTCAAGCCATATATGATAGGAGAGGGACTTAGAAAAATTTCGACTCTCGAGCCATATATGATAGGAGGGGAACTTAGAAAAATTTCGACTCTCGAGCCATATATGATAGGAGAGGGACTTAGAAAAATTTCGACTCTCGAGCTATATATGATAGAAGGGGGACTTGGAAAAATTTCGACTGTCGAGCTATATATGATCTAGGCTTCCTTGAATTTTCAATACCAAATCTCATTCGAATCATAAAACAGGTTCCCTGCGTTCCTCGTTTAACTTCGTTAAGGAAGCCGTAATTTTTTTTTGGGTGGGGGGTTGCGGGTGTACAGAATTGGATCTTCAAACTCTACTTAAGATATTGGAAATTGGTCAGGTTAAAATCACAGAGCTTTTTATCAACTGCATTATACACTATCGAAACAAAGTATATTATGTACCTCAAAATTAGTCCCTAGAAATAAGATGAGTTGTAAAATAAGGAGGATTATTTAAAATTGTTGCTCAAATAACTTTATTGATGAAGAATCATGATTCTTAAAGGAATAATAATAATAATAATAATAATAATAATAATGAGCTCTTATTCGGTAGGTTATTTTACTATTACAACATTGTATTTGATTTCTTAAATTAGTAATATTAGTAACGCCTACCGGACACCCTTTCCTGGGCATAGGCCTCCCCAACCCTTCTTCAAGCATCTCTATTTTTTGCTGTCCTACTCCATAGTACTCCTAATTTTTGTTCTATTTCGTCCCGCCACCTTCTTCCCGGTCTTCCTTTTTTTCTTTTATTTCCATAAGGTACCCATTCTGTAACTACTTTGCTCCATCTTTTTTCTTCCATTCTCGCTACATGTCCTGCGAACTTTATTTTCATTTTCCTTATGGTTGTTAGAATGTCTTCCACTCCTGCCCTCTCCATTAATTCCTCGTTTCGTATTTTTTCTATTCTTTTTATTCCTACTATGTTTCTGAGTATTTTTCTCTGTAATATTTGTATTTTATTGCATTGGTTTTGTGTTAAGTACCAGGTTTGCGCACCATATGTGATCACCGGTATAATGCATGATGTCATGATTTTCATTTTCGATTCGAGGAATATTCTACTTTTAAAAATTCTTTTGAGGGACCAAAATGCTTTCCAATGAATTAGGCCTTAATTTGACCCAAATTTGGGTCCTCATCTTGGCTGTACGTGATCCCAACGTCTCAAGTAGAGTTTGAAAATTCAATTCTGTACACCAGCATACCACTCCCCCCCCCCCCAAAAAAAAAATACAACTTCTGCTTTACCTTGAAACAGAAATGAAATGAGTTTGGCCGCCATCTTGGATTTGGACCATAAGGAGGCAAAATTCGACTTGGCAACCATGAAATTGGGATTCGGCGAATGTTTTTACCCTCATAATCGATGGTTGCCCAAATGCCTCAAGAAATAATGTTAGAGATGCATTTGACCAAAAAGGCCACCTGTCTAACAAGAATACAGAAATAGGCAATGGAAATCGTGTTAATCGTAACCGTCGATGCAGGTTGCGTATTTATTAGGCAAAATTGGTGGCCTGGAATTTTCGTGGCGAAAAATTTTCGCGAAAATGTCGAGGTTCGGTTCCTCCAGCACAGAGGTTGAGATTAAGGTTGGTACGGAATACAGGACCACTCTGAGAGCTGTCAATTGAATAGTGTTTAGTAGACTTGTTGGACTGAGAGCCCAAGAGGTTGACTCTTGAAAAAAAGTAGTACTTCCTTTTCTCTCCAGTTGGATTTGATCCTCCCAAAAATGGGAATCGAGTGAATGAATTGTGAAAGTTAGAATGTTTTTAGATATGGTTGTTAATTGACTAAAACGTTTTCAAAAACAAAATTCTTACGAAATGTCGATCAATTTTCTTCGCACGATATTTAGTGCGCCCACGTTTACGTGCTCTTTCAAGCCAGTGTAGACCTTTTCGTAGTTTTTGACGCATAGAAAAATAAGCAGTGATTTCAAACTTCGTCTGTCCTACTTAGGAAATAATATATTTTCTTCCGTATCACTCGGTCTTTCTACCCGTCACTTTTTATGTCGATCGCCTCATTCCCAGGAAGTATAAACTGACGATCATAAAATATTTCACGAATATAGATTTACTTTGTTGGTCTGCGAGAAATGGTTAACAAGCAAACATAATGAAAATGTACGAAGTAGATTGTTGGTTCGTTAGTTCCCTTCTTTTAAAGTATAATATCAAGCCGAGAAGCATTGTCGAAATAATTTGCCCCGATTCGAGTGGTATTGTTGTAGCAAATTAAATCTTTCCTTAATCATACAAACTTCGTAATCATTTCAATTCTTACTGATGTTTTAATTTTATGAACGGATGTAAGAATATACTGTTGCCTAGTACGTATACAATGTATACTTTGAAACCTGAAGTTATAAAGTTTATAAAAAGATGAAATTTCATTGCGTGCCTAAATGCTGGTTTGTAAATAATAATTTTCTGAGTTCTGTAGAAGAAAGAATTACAAAAAATATGAACGAGATTGCAAATTGCGTAGAATGAAAATTACCAGTCGCAAATGACAGGATTCTAAGAGAAAGGACTGTGTCTTTGGAGTAGAAAGTGTGAACGTCGGAGTACATCTTGTTTACGTATAAAAAACATCAATGCAGGCTTATAAGGTAATTATATCGAAAGATAGAGTAATTTTACCACATGACTCATGACGTGCTATCTACTTATAACAAATCTAGTCATTGCTCAATTAATATTTGAATTACTGTAATTATGTCATTATCCTATTAGAAGAGAAAACTATCATAAACCAAGATGTAATATCATTGCTGATGTACGACTGTATACGTATTTTAGATATAGGTAATTAAAGAATCTATTTAAAAATCTCCTGTGTTATCGTGATTGAAAGTGTGTGAGAAATAAAATGACAAGATTGAAAATTGCAAGCCTAGAGCTAGGATTTGTGTGCAGTTTCATTTAGGATTAGGGTTGTTTACGGTTGAAACCTGGCTCCGAAAGAAAGAGACGAGTCGTATTTGGATGATCGCGAATTTAATAATGATAAGTGCGGATGTTTCTTAGAATTTAAAATATCAAAAGAGGAGAGAGAAAAGATTCTTGTTAAACTTTCAACTTCTTAAATACTGAAGAGAAAAGCTGGTACCAGGTTTTTTGACCGTGTAAGTACGACGCGACGGTAAATGCAAAAGAGTTTTTTTTTTCCTTAAGAAAGTTTTTCATTTTAAATTTTCTTTTGATGATTAGAACGTTCGATCAACTTCAAAATTGACGAGAATCATCAAACATTTGAACCTAGCGCAGAATTTGTAAAGTTCAAATCTCTAATTAGTAAGTGACTCCATTATCAAAGACGAATCAAAAGTCATCTCTTTGAATGTTTATTTTACACCCTGAAATGAATACAAGGTTGACCTAAATTCGAGGAAATGCAGCGTTGTAAATTATATCCCTATATTATAAAGGAGAAGAGCGTTTTTTGGTTCTACGACATTTTTCCGACACACAAATTTTCCGACCCGACATTTCTTTGACAGTTCATGTTTCCGACACGACATTTCTCCGACACGACAATAATCCGACAAAGGTCACGCCACTTCTTTTGTGGGGCACCTCTGACCCTTTTACCGAGAGCAAGTACTTGCTGGCATGCGTTGATAATTGCGCGTTCAAAGTCCGTCATTATTTTTGCAGGAACGCAAACATTTATGCGATACTGACGTACGGCGTTGTCCACTGCTGTGAGCGCTTCAACATACAGTTCTTGCTGTTTTCCTGACAGCAAACAGTAAACAAGTGGTACGGCAACAGTCTCTTCTGATCCTGTACGTCGCCGCAATCCCATCACTGTAAATATTTGTGTGAAAATGGATGGAGAAGTTTTGAACGTACCGTCCATGAACCATATGGAGCTTTCGCATAACAGCTCGATATTCTTGCGAGTAGCGTACACAATCACACGTCGTCTTTGTAGTGTTCTTCCCTCCTCATGTACCTCCTCCTCCTCTTCTTCTTCTGCTGAAGACGATTGATCGGAGTCCCTGGAGTCGTACAGCAAGAACTGTTCTCCTACTAGCGTTCTCTGATACGTATCAGGTATGTCATGCAAGCCATTCAATGAAGTCGGGGCGGCGGGCATATTTTTCCGACGTGTTCGCTGGATGGTTCGTACTAGAGCTGATTGCTCCGGTAACTGGCTCAGGACTCCAGCGGAGGTCCCCTGCATTTCATCGCGGAGCATCTGCGCAGGTCGTTGTTCTGGATGGTCCCCGGCCTTCCTTTTCAGCCTCGCAACCATCTTCTCTGCTGTGCTCTCTTCTCGGTTAGGTGGATGAGAGTGTGCCGACTCCTGCGGGCCTCTGGTTACTTCAAGTTGGCCATCACTGCTGCGTATAATCGTGACAGCTCTTGCCGAACATTCTTTCATTCTTGTCCGGCGACACTCCTAGTACGTTCTCCCATTTCGTTCGCGCGTCTTCAGGTAGATAAACCCATCAAGATGGAGTTTATTCGCAATTATTTCGGCTGGCATTTTGTCGCATTACACAATGACAAAATTAGTATCAGGTACGAGGGGGTCCTCTCTGTTTTCCATATTGCTATGCAAACTTCATCTGTCGGAGATTCGTCGGAGATTTGTCGTGTCGGCACAATTGCTTGTCGGAAAATTTTAGGTCGGAAAATTATCGTGTCGGAGAAATGTCATGTCGGAAAAATGTCGTGTCGGAAATTCGTAGTCGGAAAAATGTCGCACTTCCGCGTTTTTTTTAGACAAATAGGCTCCGTTCGTAGGGTACCGATTTTCTTAAAACTTTGAGTTTTATTTCCCATTAGAGCAGAATCGAGAACAGGGGGCTTAAAAATAAAAAACATCCTTTTTTAAAGCCGTGGCGAAGAATGAAAGTCAGATGTTTCTGGCTGCATCTTTTCGTCGGGGAGTATGTAAGCGTATATGAAAGTTTTTTACTTAGACAAAATTGAACGAAACTGTTTGGGAATACGAATCGAGGGTCGATTGATGGCCGCTTATAGTTTCGAGCGTTTTACGGGAAACGTCTTTTTTTTTTTTTTTTTTTTTTTTTTTTTTAATTAACGAGCTACTAGCAGCCTGCCTTCAGGGCTATGAGCTCGGCTAGATTGTGTGATTATATGCGTGAGAGGAAGTTGGCTTGTTGTAAAAAGTTGAATATGTTAGGGATGGAGGGAAAGAGATCTGAAAGTGCTTCTGTATGGTTGTGGGGGATGGATAAGGAATTACGGAGTTGGGTCAAGTTGGGGCAGCAGAAGATGTGTTGAACGGATAGGGGGTGTTCAGATTCGCAGTGAGGGCATGAGAGAGGCATAAGATGAGAGATGAGATGGGTGTGAGTGAGTCTGGTGTGGCCGATTCTGAGACGGGTGATGACTATTTCTTCTCTGCGTGTTGACAGATTTGAACAGTCCCATGCGGTGGGAATATTTTTAATTTGGGCTAGTTTGTTTGAATGTGATTTGAGATCAGACCAATGGGTGAACCATACTTGAGTGATGAATTTGTTGATGTGTTTGGAGAGATCTGAGCGTGAGGGGAGGAAAGAGCGGTTGACTGATGGGTTATGGGTTGCTAGTTTGGCTGCTTTGTCGACATTTTCGTTTCCTGGGATACCCTCGTGACCAGGCACCCAGATGAAGAATAATGGGATGGGGATGGTATGGAAGGTGTTGATGAGAGTGTGTATACGACTTATGAGTGGGTGGGAGGAAGTGTGGTTGGATATGGCGTCGAGTGATGATAGGGAGTCGGAAATGACTAAAAATGGGTTGAGAGGAAGACGGGAGGGTAGGTTGGTGAGGATGTGCTCTAAACAGCTAAAGATTGCTTGTAGTTCAGTGGTAAAGACGGATGCGGTGTTGCAGTGTCGGTGAGAGATTGTGATGTGATCTATTGAGTAAGCAAAGCCGGTTTTGTTTTGATATTTAGATCCATCGGTGAAACATAGTATAGGGTTGTGAAAGTTGTTAAGGATTTTGTTAAACTGTGCTTGGTATTCTTCGGGAGAAGTTGAAAGACGAGGGAGGCGTTTTAGGTCGCGAATGATTTTGGGTGGAATAAAGAGCCAAGGAGGGGTTGAGGGAACGATGTGGTTAAGGCAATGGAACTTGAAGGGGCGTGCTAGTTGGAGTTCTAGGTTGGAACGTAGATTGGTCGAGGAATTTTGGTTATGATGAGGGGGGAATATGCGATGGTGGACGGGGGTTTGCGGATATTGTAGGACAGTTGTGAGGAAGTTGGTTGTCAGTTTGAGTCGTCGATAGTGAAGTGGGGGGAGCCAGTGTCTGCACAGAGGCTTTCAGCGGGACTGGTTCGGAATGCTCCAGTAGCTATTCTGAGTGAAGAATTTTGGATGGTGTCGAGTAGTTTCAAATGAGAGGGAGGGGCGAGACCGTAAATGGGTGATCCATAATCGAGGATGGATCGGATTAAGCTCTGGTAGAGGTGGAGAAGGTTTTTTCGGTTACAACCTTCTTTAGGGTGGGAGAGGAATTTTAGGACATTGAGTGCTCGAATGCATTTTGATTTAGTTAGTTTGATATGGGGGATCCAAGAGTGACGGTTGTGGAAATTGAGGCCAAGAACTTTAGTAGTTTTGACTTGTGGGATCGGGTAGTTAGCTATTGTGAGAGGGGGAAATTTAATAGTTTTCTGGCGTGGTTTTTGGAAAATGACGAGTTTGGTTTTGGGGTAAGAAATGCGGAATCCGAGGAGGGAAAGCCAAGTGTGTACTTTATTGATTGTTTTTTGTAGCAGACGATGGGCGCGAGTTGTGTTAGTGGAACGTTAATGGATGCTTAGGTCATCAGAGAATATGAGGGTTTGAATTGGAGATTTTATGATTTTTGTTATGTTGTTGATGGCGATGAGAAAGAGGGTGCCGCTAAGTGGGGATCCTTGGGGGATACCATTTTCTTGAGGGAAGGTTGAGGAGTAGTGATCGCTTACGCGGACTCTAAAAGATCGATTAGTAAGATAATTTTGAAGTAGGAGAGGGAAGGGTCCTCGAAGTCCAAGTTGGTGTAGGATGACGCATATTTGGTATGTCCAGACTCTCGGGAAAGCGTTCTCCATATCAAAAAATATTGAGTAGAGGTTCGCTCCGTGAGCATGGGCGTCGTAGATTTGGGAATCGAGGTCAGCAAGGGCCATTAGAGCTGATCGGCCCTTACGGCACCCATATTGTGTATTACTTAATATTTCGTTGGAATCAAGGAACCAAGAGAGTCTACTATTGATAATTTTTTCGAGAATTTTGCTAAGAGTGCTTAGTAGTGATATGGGTCGGTAGGATAGAGGGTGTGAGGGGTCTGTGAGAGGTTTTAGGATTGGAATGATTAGAGCTGTTTTCCAGTTATTGGGGAAGGAGGTGGAAAAAAATATTCGGTTTAGGAGTGAGGTGAGGTGTGAGATGGCATTTGTATGAAGTTTGTGTAGCATAGCGGGGCTAATTTGGTCGAGACCGGGAGCTGATTTTTTGGAGCAGAGGGAGATGGTGTGGGTGACATCTTGTTTGGTGATTGGTTTGTTGTAGGGAAGTGTGAGAGTTTGTGACAGATTAAGGGAGAAGTCTATTGTGGTGTTTTCGGCTTGTTGTTTGATTCGAGTGAAAGGTGGGTCGTAGTTAGTGTTGGAGGAAATTTGAAAATAATTCTCAGCTAGTATTTCGCTGATTTCTGATGGTGATTCATAGATTTGGTTGTTTTGATAGAGGGGTTGGAAGGAGAATGTTTGTTTCGAACCTGTTAACTTTTTGATGTTACTCCACATAGCGGAGCAAGAAACAGGTCGATTAATTGACGAGACAAACGAGTTCCAGCTTCGTTTCTTGGCGGAACGAAGTAGACATCGGGCTTTGGCTCTTAGTCTTTTATAGTTAATGAGGTCTGATACATCTGCGGTCTTTTTGTAACGATTGAGGGCTTTATTTCGGTCTTTCAATGCAATTTTGATTTCAGGGGACCATCAGGGGACGGGACGATTTTTTGATGAGGGAGAGGTTTTTGGGATGGCTTGATCGGCAGCTTGGATGATAAATTCAGTGAAAGAGATGATATCAGCGTCAATTGTGTCAGAAGGGGGAATGTGTTCGGTGTTGGCGGTGAGACTAGTGAAGAGGGGCCAGTCGGCTTTCTCAATGATCCACTTAGGGGGGGATGTGAATGTGTGTGAGTGAAGAGATTCTTGACTGATTAGTATGATTCGCTAATTTCCATGGAAAAATATCACGACTTTTGTACGGTACTACTTTCTCGATTTTTTCATCGAAAATTTAGCTTGACTGCGATAGGAAACAAATAGTTCGACAATCTACAATGGAATAAGAATTGAGTGCCGATGTGGAAAAAACAACGAGTGAGTTTATTTATTCGAAACATCGAGATCGCAAGTGATGTACTGACGTTGGAAGGTGAGTTAAGACACGTAAAAAAAAGTATCGAGTGCAGCGTTAAGCACATAGAAGTCAAAACAGTTGCTGGGATCTGTACGGATATTACAAAATTTGAGAACTGGATAAAATACCATTTGGCTGATAATTCTGGTAAGAATTAAGTATACGATAATATACTCACTGAAATACATCTGTATGATAAGAAAATAACGAGGAGCCTATCTACAGCATGATTTACGGGGGAGAGCTCACGACTTTTCCACCATTTCCTCTTGTTCCTTCTTTTCCTTTCCTTATATTTTTTTTTTTCGGGATGGGAGACGGAGGGATTTTTACTACAATAGAGAGTGAAAGTAAGTGAAAGGCAGATAATTAAGAGAGTTAATGCCCGTTTTGGAATTGTTACAAAGAGTAGGTCGAAAACGCGGAGAAACAGAGTTTGAGAAGGGCGGGACACGAGAAGAGGTGACGGAATATATTTATTATCATATTGGCTGTATTGACAAGATGGGAAGAGGAGACAATAAACCTAAAAAACGATAGGAATGGGTAAGACGTGTGTGACCAATTCTGAAGAGAGAAGGCCACCAGATTGGCCGAAACGTTGAATAAATATTCAAATAAAATTGTGTGCGGAAAAAGTCTCGTCTTGCTTTCTTTGCTAACTAATATCCCTGCATGTGAAAAATCCTCTCAACGACATAAATTTTTCGTCGCAAGCGCGTCAAAAAGCTCCCTACCGACTCCAAAGGCGGTTCGCCAACATAGTTACCGAGTGTAGCACCAGATACAAAAATGGAGATGCCATTTGAAATCAGCTTTGGAGTATGGATGGCGCATTGAAGAAGAACCCCTCACAGCGATACCAACAACTGCTCCACCCGCCTCAGGCAACATCGTAAATTTAGTTCCATGCGATTGCGCAAAAGGTGGTTCAACTACTTGCGGCTGCCGTAAAGCTGGTAATTATCGACCTTTTTTTCATCGAAAATGAAGTAAGGGTGCGTATAAATGTTTCCACTTCATATTTTCTTCTTTTTTCAAGGATTGAAATGTTCGAGCGTATGTACCAACTGGATTGGCGTTTCATATTGAAATGCTGCACCTACAACTGTCAACGATGAACGGGAAGACGAAGAATCAGCCTCTTACTTATGATGATTACAACGATTTTTATTTTTAGTTTTGTTCAATGTATGTGGGGGGGGGGGAGGAGGAATTATTTTTTTCACTCGTAGCATCATAGTACAGGCGATAACTGCCCAAAATAAGTGAATAGGAACATTTTGGGGGCCAAAAACGAATTATGATGAAAAATGTTCAGCCAGGTCTTCGAAACAACATATTAAAAATCACCGCCCCTGGAGGCTGTGCTGACGTTTCTGTGGCACGTTTTAGCCTCTCAAAATCGTTTTTTTGCGAATATCAAAAAATATTCCTCGTGAAATTTCCTTTAAAATGATGTACTTGAAGTTGGGCATAGGCAAAACAGTCGGCCCACAATCGTCCTTGAAAGTGACCACATGACAAAAATCTAATAGAATACATACAGAATTACGCAAATATTATGAAATTTTGAAGTAGATCTCTTGTGCAGTGTTCCACGATGTGAAATAATTTTAACCCTCAAAGTAAGGGTGGTCCCACAAGGAATGTTTCCCCTCCCTACTCTCCCTTGAAAAATTTCAATTGAAAAGCCGAATGTGCAGACCTATCTCCAAGGTATGTTGCAATTAGATGATGAGACTCGCAATGTCATTGCAAAACATTTCACAATTCGACGCACGAATAAGTTTTGGAGCTGTGTTTGGTCAGAAATGACCATAGAGCAAACACTAATGCGCTCAATCAAATCAGTGGGAGGCTTAATCCATGGCCGAACAATGAAAGAGAATGTTACCAGTAAGTGGATTCTTTCATCATCCAGCAATGTTTGCAAGGCCATTGAAAACTATATCAATGTGTCTACAAGGTCTACCCAATCTGAGCAATAGATTGACTAGTCAGTCCAACGCCCGAAATACCAGGGATAATGCCGCCATTGACACACTTTACCAATGGTTATGTTCGCATAATCCATTTAGTGATGAGTGCAATGAAGGACTTACTTCACTTTCAAGTGGTATAGTGGTTACATGACTTATACCCGAATCCGTTTCCCCGAATGACGAAATCTCGAATGAAGAAATTCCCGAATATTTATTTCCCCGAACTACGTGTTCCCGAACGTCAAAATCCTGAATTTCAATAATCCCGAATTCACCCGAATCCCGAACAAACAACGAATGACAACTTACGGGAAAAATTGTTTATTCTCAGATTATTATGTACAGCGGATATTATGAGCAATGTTACGGAGGTATCCGATGATGTCATCAGCATTTTTGTAGGTTAGGTAATTAGCAGCAATGCCCATTATTCTATCTTGTAATTCAATCCATTTTTTCCTGGGCATGACTTTCACACGCTTGCCCAGTGCCAGTTCCGCCACACACGTTTCTACGAAAGATTGTTCCTTTTGAAACTCCGTGATTGCAGCAAATAGGTCGGGGTGATGTTTCGCGACAATTATGCGAAAACGGTTGTGCCACCCTTCACTATTGTTATTCGTTCTTGAAGTCTTGTTTACTGCGGCTGCATATTGGTTCCACAGCATCGGTTCGTACCGTGGACGTACAGCACGACGTCTACCTCGTCGAGGTTTACCCATCACATATGTCTCCCCAAAGTAATCAATGATCGGTAACAAGTCGTGGGGACATTCATTTCGCAGTAGATCGTATGCAGTTTGGACATCGGGGACGGGTACGTACGCTAAAGCTAAGATCATATGAGAAAATTGTTTGAATGTACGATCAAGAGGATTGTTGTATTGTACTGCAAGCCCTTTCTCTTGGATTCTTCTGTAGAGCGATTGTCCAAGATAAAAACTGCATGCGGTTACTGAAACTCCGGGAAACACTTTTCTGCTGGCATTTATGATGCCGATCTCGAAGTCCGTGATGAGTGTCGTTGGTATGCACGCGTTGATCCGGAACCGTTGTACCGCACTCTTCACCGCTTGCAACACTTCGGTGTACAGCATTTCCTGCTTTCCGGGCAGTAGCGCGAATACCATTGGTAGGGCCACACCTTCGCCGATTGGAATATTTCTTTGCACCAACCCTAATACGGTAAATATCTGCACAAAAATGGTTGGCGCTGTGCGAAACGTTCCATCTAAATACCATGTCGGGCTATTGCAAAGAAGTTCCACGTTCCTTCGTGTCGCAAAAACTAGAACGCGATTGCTACGATCATCTTCAAATTCGACTTCAAAGTCGTCTTCCTCATCTACTTCTTCTTCAGGTCCAGAGTCGTGTAACAAAAACCTTTCACCAGCTAATGTGTCCTCGTATTGCCTGGGTAGCTCAGTAAGGTCACGAAGCTTCTTGGGGTTGGCTGGCATTTCAGCCCTCCGGGTCCGACAAATTGTCCTCACCAACGCTGCCTGCTCCGGTAACTCACTCAGTACCGCTGGCCCGACACTCGTGATTGCATCACGCAGTATGACAGACGGCGCCCGTTTAGGGTGAGCGAGGGCCTCAGCCTTAACGCTCTGCGTTAATTCCTCTGCTTCCTGTTCTTCGCGATTAGGCGCGTGGGTATGAGGTGAATCGCTTGGCCCTTTGAAGACTTGTACAACTCCAGTTGCGGTCGGCTCTGTTGTAACAGCACGGGCTTTACAGTGGCCCACTCTTACATTCTTGCAATCCCAGTATACTCTTGACTTGTGGACTTTTGAACGGACGTATATGAAACCTGCTAAATGCAGTTTACCGGCTACTATTTTCCCTTCCATTGTTACCGCTGCAACTTTTTGGACGTGAGACATACAACGCCGTGCACTTACCTCCACTCTTCGCTTTCATTTCCATGGAAGCGATAATTCCTTTTCGCTCAGCATCAAGACACCAAACGTTTCGACAGGCCGTATTTCACGGACTACTGACTCAATACATCACGGAATATTAACTCAATAACAACTTCAGATATTTACATTCGGGCACTTTGTCATTCGGGGAAACATGTCTTCGGGAAAAACGTTTTCGGGGATTTTGATATTCGGGGTGTTGTCGTTCGGGAAAATTCATTCGGGAAAACGTCGGGTAACCGGTATGGTTGCACATCCGGACGTCAATCGCGTTGAAGCTTATGAAGTTGAAGCTAACCTGTCATTAAACTTGCATGACATCCCGTTTTCTGATGTGAAATATAAAAAGAATAATTCTGTAAAAACAATGACAACTTTTTCAAAAATAAAAGTGCGAGATGAGCATAAAACTGTAGACTCACTTGTTCTCTTCAAAAGCAGGGAGGGGGAATATTCCGTGTGGAACCACCCCTGCTTTGAGGGTTAAAACTATTTCACATTGTGGAACATTGCACAAGAGATCTACTTCAAAATTTCATGATATTTGCATAATTCTGTACGTATTTTATTCGATTTTTGTAATGTGGTCACTTTCAAGGACGATTGTGGGCCAACTGTTTGGCCTCTGCCCAACTTCAAATACATCATTTTAAAGGAAATTTCACGAGGGATATTTTTTTTATGGAACATTTTCTCCTGGGACTTCGAATTTTCGAGATATTCGCAAAAAAACGATTTTAAGAGGCTAAAACGTGCCACAGAAACGTCAGCACAGCCTCCAGGGGTGGTGATTTTTAATATGTTGTTTCGAACACCTAGCTGAACATTTTTCATCATAATTCGCTTTTGGCCCCCAAAATGTTTCTATTCGTCATTTATCGCCTGTACTATAGAGAAAGAAGAAGCTTTGAAGGGCAGAACGTACTGGGACTGCCAGTTAGTGCGAGACGGGCAATGCCGAGCGCGAGCTATCACAAACGACGACGCTGCACATTTCGTGGTCATTAAAGGGCCTGCAGAGACGAAACATGACCACCCGCCAAATCGGGAGGAGTGCGCGGCTACTGAAGTGATCGCGAGAGTAAAACGAACTGCCACGCGGTATCCGGAGCTGCCCCCCTCTCAAATATTACGACGAGAGGGCTGTCGGCATCGGTACTCACTGATTTACCGGAACAAGACGCGTTGGCGAAAACAATGCGAAGAGCCCGTCGAAGGAATTATCCGACGTATCCGAAGAGTCTATCTCATTTGGGTAATCTTCCCGACACCTTCTAGAAAACTTTATTACAGGAAACGTTCCTTCTGCATGATTCCGGTCCACCGGAGGACGTTACAGACGACGACGACAGCGACGACGATGAGGCAGACAAAAGAAGACGACGAGTTATTGTTCTCGCTACACGACGAAACGTGGAACTTCTCTGTCAAAGTTCCATTTGGTTCTTGGATGGGACCTTCAAGGTTGCCCCAACCATATTCGCGCAAGTATTCACGATTCTCGGTCTACGCCGGAGAAATGTAGACGCCGGTGAAGGTGTTCCTCTACCATTGGTTAATGCTCTGGTGTCAGGGGAAACCGCCGACCTATACGCAGAAGTGCTCCGAGCTGTCAGGGATTCCGTTCAAGAGTATAACATTAACGCTTGTGCCCCGTTAAAAATAATGACGGATTTTGAATTGGGCATTGTCAATGCCTGCGCCGAAGTTTTTCCTGCGATTCCCATCTCGTGCTGTTTCTTCCACATGTCGCAGGCGGTGTACAGACGAGTGCAAGAAGAGGGATTACAAGTCGCGTACAACGACAAACATGATCGGACCATTAAAGATTTTACGCACTCGATTTTTGCGCTAGCATTCATCCCAACAGCTGACGTGTGGTTTTGACATGCTGAAAAACGCCTGCCCAAATGCCCTCGTCTCTGTTCTGCAATATTTTGAGCGCACGTACGTTGGTGTACCACAACGAGGCCGCCGAAGAGCCGTCCGTCCGCGGTATCGTCTTGAACTGTGGAATCACTATGAAGCTGCCTGCAATAAGTCGCTTTTCGAATTTTCTTTGGGCGTAAAGGCGTTCGGGGCCTTGGTATTTGGGAAAACAGTATTCGGGGAAATGTCACTTCGGTATTTTTGTCAGGGAAGGGTATTCGAAGAAATGGATTCGGGGGAATGTCCGGGAACCCTAAAATTTTCCCAGTCACTTCGAGGCTGTTTTTTTTTCGGTTGTTTCTGACATCAATCTTGATACATTCCAACAAACTCCTACTTTCTACCAAGATTGTCTTTTAAACAATAAAGAGGAATACTCCGACGTGGAGTAAAAAAATGCAAACCGCAGAAAAAATGAAAATACGACGAGCGCTTTCGGTTAAACAACCATCTTCGAGCCTGAAATGAAAGCAACTGACGAACAAAAGAGAAGAACGAGGTATTAAGATCGTCCAAACGAGAAATCACGGTGTGAGTCATAAACAAGTTCGATCAGGCCATCTTCCGGAATATACGAATTAAAAACAGTGATACCGTCAGTGTTGAGATGACGAATTATCTCTATATTCTCGAGGGCGATACGCTTACGGTAGGAATTCTCCTTATGGAGGAGCTTTTCGGATCCCTCACGGAAGCTGTGGCCACTGTTTATTAAGTGATCGGCGAAAGCTGACTCCCCCAAGTGTCCCTTCTTCCAAGACTTCAGGTGCTCAGCTACTCGAACTTTCATTTGGCGGCTGGTCTCACCAATATAAAAGCCTCCACAATCCTCACACTCCAACTTATACACACCACTCCTCTCATCAACAGGTATGGGGTCCTTCAGTCTCACAAACAACCTCTTGACTGTGGTAGGGTTGTAAATTGCGGGTCTGAAGCCAAACGGGCGAAGGGCCCGACCCAATTGCTGGGAGAACTTCCCCAAGAAAGGGAGACTGATCCAACGCAAACGGCGATCACGGATCGTGTCTCGGGGGAGGGAGGTGGTGGAATCCAGGAGGCCCCTCGTAACTTTCCTCCGAACCATCACGTCAACATCAACATTGACCCCATTCACTCTGGCCAGGTGTTTTATTGTGATTAACTCTTTCTTGAAGGCAGACTGACTCAAAGGAATACGAGTCAGTCTGTGAACTAGGCTATGAAAAGCAGCCATCTTGTGAGCAACAGGACCGAACGAACCACCGTGGACTAAAACATCGGTCGTAGTATCTTTCCTGTAAATTCCAAACTTATGGATACCGTCTATTATAGAGATCGATAAATCCAAAAAGTTAATGGAAAATACCCCTATTTCCAACGTAAATTTGATGGAAGGGTACCAGGAATTGAGATACCTCAGAAACTCACCAAGGAGATCTGGGTGACCAGTCCAGGTACATAGAACGTCATCAACGTACCTGTGCCAATAATGAATATGATTAAGTAACACCTGGTTCGAGGAAAAGAGGTCAAGTTCAAACTTAGACATGAAGATTTCGGATATGAGAGAGCCTAGTGGTGATCCAATGGGGATCCCTACTTCGTCAGGGAACTCGAAAAATTTCCCTTCAAATTTACAATAGTTGGGGGACCAGCAAGTATTAAGAAGATCGAAGAATTCGTGAAGCTCATTATGAGGAATGTTGGCTTTGACGAGTAGCTCACCCATACGCTGGATAGTAGCAGCCTTAGGAATATTCGGGAACAAACCAACAACATCAAACGAGCAGATGGTCGTTCCCGGGGGAAGGCTTACATCCTTGAGGACGTCAGTTAAAGAGGCCGAATTCAAGACCGAATGAGGGGATTCAAAATCAATACGATTTTTGAACCAACGGTCAAGGAATTTAGCAAGGAGGTAGGTAGGAGAGGAGACGAAAGAAACAACGGGTCGCATCGGGGTATTGTTCTTATGCACTTTAGGCAGCCCGTACAAGAGGGGGGTGTGGGGTTAGGAACGAGGAGGGCTTTTTTCAAAGCAGGAGTTTTGATAACAGCCTCACTCCTGTTGATGACACACCTAACTTCTTTGACGTGCTTGGGAAAGCTGAAATCCTCACTCTCTTTAGCACCACACCGCTGTAGGACTTCATGGACCTTAGAAGAATAGGCCGATCTCTCCATCACTACAACAGCGTTGCCCTTGTCAGCCTTAGTGACGATCAAATCTCCCTCTTTCATCTTCCTCCTTAGACCCTGAATCACTCCTCCCAATTTATTACTCATGCGAGGGATGGGGTTATTACGGACTAATTCGGCACAGACTTTCTGGGTATTAAAACCAGGACCAATCTTAACCGCAAGATCCGCAACAACATTCGCCAAGGTTTCATCATTCTTGAGGGGAGGCATACTGAAATTCAAACCTTTCTCAAGGAGGGATGTTTCGTCACTATTGAACACTACCTGACTATTATTTATGAGGGGAGGATGGAATTTATGAACGACAACACCATCACTCACCCCCTCCTCAACCACCTCCTCATTAACCGTCATTAGGGAGGACAGCTTCTTATTTTTCCTCTCCTTCAACTTCTCCATTAACTTTTTGGATTTATCGATCTCTATAATAGACGGTATCCATAAGTTTGGAATTTACAGGAAAGATACTACGACCGATGTTTTAGTCCACGGTGGTTCGTTCGGTCCTGTTGCTCACAAGATGGCTGCTTTTCATAGCCTAGTTCACAGACTGACTCGTATTCCTTTGAGTCAGTCTGCCTTCAAGAAAGAGTTAATCACAATAAAACACCTGGCCAGAGTGAATGGGGTCAATGTTGATGTTGACGTGATGGTTCGGAGGAAAGTTACGAGGGGCCTCCTGGATTCCACCACCTCCCTCCCCCGAGACACGATCCGTGATCGCCGTTTGCGTTGGATCAGTCTCCCTTTCTTGGGGAAGTTCTCCCAGCAATTGGGTCGGGCCCTTCGCCCGTTTGGCTTCAGACCCGCGTTTTACAACCCTACCACAGTCAAGAGGTTGTTTGTGAGACTGAAGGACCCCATACCTGTTGATGAGAGGAGTGGTGTGTATAAGTTGGAGTGTGAGGATTGTGGAGGCTTTTATATTGGTGAGACCAGCCGCCAAATGAAAGTTCGAGTAGCTGAGCACCTGAAGTCTTGGAAGAAGGGACACTTGGGGGAGTCAGCTTTCGCCGATCACTTAATAAACAGTGGCCACAGCTTCCGTGAGGGATCCGAAAAGCTCCTCCATAAGGAGAATTCCTACCGTAAGCGTATCGCCCTCGAGAATATAGAGATAATTCGTCATCTCAACACTGACGGTATCACTGTTTTTAATTCGTATATTCCGGAAGATGGCCTGATCGAACTTGTTTATGACTCACACCGTGATTTCTCGTTTGGACGATCTTAATACCTCGTTCTTCTCTTTTGTTCGTCAGTTGCTTTCATTTCAGGCTCGAAGATGGTTGTTTAACCGAAAGCGCTCGTCGTATTTTCATTTTTTCTGCGGTTTGCATTTTTTTACTCCACGTCGGAGTATTCCTCTTTATTGTTTAGTATGGATAGCCGTAACTTAAAGGAACGGATTCGTGTAAGATTGTCTTTTTTGAAATTAGTTCGCCTATACTACTCCGACATGTATGTTGATCGACTCCTCCTCACTCATACCAATACGGAAGCGCTGACTCTACTCGAAAAAACCACTATACAGCGACTTAGAAGGAAAGCAAACATCAACTGAAACACCGTTCTTTCAATATTAATATCCTGACTAGCCGTAAATGCATGGAATCTCCCCCAATCGAAAATCTGAGGATCTATCCAAAGCTCGTAAATTACTGATGAGCCCAATTCTTAACAACAAAGTATCTTTCCACACTCATCGCTAGCAAAGGTATCCGAGGCTCCACAATTTTACATGCGGATCTTCATTGAACACACCACTGATTATATGACACACCTGCCCCCACAGCAAGTCATCTCTCAACAATAACCGCTGTTCAGCAATGTATAGCAGATAACCCTTCTCTCAATATAGTTCAACAGCAAGTTTACTATCCAGAACTATCAAAACTCAAAAGAACCTATATTTTTGTACATTCACATTTTTTTCGACCTTTAACTTTCGAACGAAATTACAGGATGGAACAGCCAATGCACCTCTTTGTGCATTATAGGGACGTTCGATTTTCCCGACGCAATCTTCGTCAAAGATGACTGTTTCTTTGTAGTAGATATAATATTTCATCAATACGTCACTCAGCATTAACGGTATATATCCAACTTTATCACATTCATGTCATAAGTTTCATGTTTCCTTTTTTTTGGTTTCACTTCTACGGATTCGAGATACCTACTCCATGGAAAATGAATCATTTGAAATCGAGTTTTCTATCTGAAACGTAAAACTTGTGTAGATAATTCTTCTTAGGTAGCGGGTAACTCAATCCACGAACCTCGTTCGAAGTCGACGAAATTTTTATCGAATTTCGATTAGAATAATTTCGAAAGTAGTATTGTCTCTGCTCCGTACGGCTCAAGTGGACGATGATAATCAGAATGCATTAAAGTTTAGCGAAACAGGTTGCGCGCGTGTCGATACCTTAAGGAGAAAGAAAATTTTAATCATACAAATAGACATAGGTAGTCTACTCGTACCTAAGACGGAGATAATCGCGAATTAAAATGAACGATAGATTTGCTATGGAGAAAGCGCATGGTACAAGATGCAATTCGTATACAGTATTAATGTATTTGTATTGTACGTATGTTGAACATAGGTATATACAAGATGGAGAAAGTTTTAACGGCCTATATGATTACTCTTCATTACACGGTACAACGTACTGTTCGTGAAATTACGCTGTTTACATACCTGCAGTACATTAGGCATACGTCATATTAAAATAACGAAAGCGTATTTAATTTTCCAAAATTGAACTACTAACGAGTAACGAGCGATTAACCAACGAGGCGAGCACCACTTTATATAGTTTCTCGTTTTTCAGGCCGCTGCAAAATCAAATTAATTGCATGCATTACCCATCACTAATACATACTTTTTTGCTTTTTTCATCGCAGTACCTTATGAATGAGAAGAGTTCGTTCCGAGCAAAGGTATGCAACTTGTAATCTTCGTTCTTTCATCACTCCTCTTGCATTTGTGTATACGAAGTCCATTACGCCCTTGTCAATTGATATTACACAATTTAGTTCCACACGCGAGCTTCCTCTTACACATACTTTTGCTTCGCTTCTAACGACCATAAAAGTCGGATTTCCTCAAATGAAGTTGTTCGAAGAGCCAAATGGCGTTCGCTGTATTCGTGCTAGTTTAACTCACGCTATCAACAACTTATTGCAAACTTTCAAATACCTATTGAAAGTTAAAAGTGTTTTCGAAAAAAAATTTTACCACGCATGAAAGTTCATCGTTTGAACGTAATTTTCAAAGTGAAAATTTTAGGTCATGAGGCCAGATGTTTTGAATGTTCGTACTTTAAGACTCTTTTTGTCGTCTCTATGAAAACCGGCCACGATCAAAATTAACGATGAAAGCTCCTGAAAACAGATTCGAAAGAGCCGGAAAGAATCCAAAGGTAAAACCATCATACGCGACACTGACGAAACAGAAGTTGCTAAATTTCAGAAAAGTTATCACTTGACTAGTCGTCAGACCGCAGTTCACTAGTTCACTACGAAAAAAAAAAGTGTCTGAAACCCATTCTCTGATTAAGCAATCCAAAATTTGTAGGAAGAAGAAGAAAAAGAAATAAATTAGATGCCATTGCAGGACTGCAATGGCAGCGGATGTCCCGAGTCCCCCAGAGCCTGAAGTTTTTCCAAGTCCTGAAAATCATAACGCGACAACTCGAACGCGCTGCAAATTCAAGGCAGCCGTCGTCTTTCCAAGACCCCCTCCTATCATATATAGCTCGGAGGCAGGAATTTTAACAGGGAACCTGTTTTATGGGGGGCTATTTGAGAAATCTGCCGTGCGAGGTGCGCCGTCCGCCGTCCAGCGAAAAACTTAGAAAAATTTATATATGATAGGAGAGGGACTTAGAAAAATTTCGACTCTCGAGCCATATATGATAGGAGAAGGACTTAGAAAAATTTCGACTCTCGAGCTATATATGATAGGAGGGGGACTTAGAAGAATTTCGACTCTCGAGCCATATATGATAGGAGGGGGACTTAGAAAAATTTCGACTCTCGAGCTATATATGATAGGAGGGGAACTTAGAAAAATTTCGACTCTCGAGCCATATATGATAGAAGGGGGACTTAGAAAGAAGAATTTCGACTCTCGAGCCATATATGATAGAAGGGGGACTTAGAAAAATTTCGACTCTCGAGCCATATATGATAGAAGGGGGACTTAGAAAAATGTCGACTCTCGAGCCATATATGATAGGAGGGGGACTTAGAAGAATTTCGACTCTCGAGCCATATATGATAGAAGGGGGACTTAGAAAAATGTCGACTCTCGAGCCATATATGATAGGAGGGGGACTTAGAAGAATTTCGACTCTCGAGCCATATATGATAGAAGGGGGACTTAGAAAAATTTCGACTTTCGAGCTATATATGATAGAAGGGGGCTTAGAAAAATTTCGACTCTCGAGCTATATATGATAGGAGGGGAACTTAGAAGAATTTCGACTCTCGAGCCATATATGATAGAAGGGGGACTTAGAAAAATTTCGACTCTCGAGCCATATATGATAGGAGGGGGACTCAGAAAAAATTTCGACTCTCGAGCCATATATGATAGGAGGGGGACTTAGAAAAATTTGGAGTTGGTCTAGGCCTTCTTTTTACTACCTTTCTCCAAATCTAGGCTTCCTTGAATTTTCAATACCAAATCTCATTCGAATCATAAAACAGGTTCCCTGCGTTCCTCGTTTAACTTCGTTAAGGAAGCCGTAATTTTTCTAAGTCCCCTTCCGATCATATATGGCTAAAGGATCGAAATTTTTCCAAGTCCCCCTCCCCTCTCCGTGACGTCATCAATCTCGTGACGTCATCAACCTCGCTCGCGGACGAAAATTTCCTGGAAGTACCCCCCCAACCAAAGAGATAGCGGGTTCCCCGCTAATAAAATCCACTCCTCCAGGGAATCTGATGAGAGTATTGTGAAAGTTTCCACCCACTTTCACGAAACAAATTTCACGAAAAGCACATTTCACAAAAGACATTTACACGAAAATTTTTCGCCACGAAAATTCCAGGCCACCAATTTTGCCTAATACGTAAATACGCAACCTGCATCGACGGTTACGAGATTTCCATCGCCTATTTCTGTATTCTTGTTAGACAGGTGGCCTTTTTGGTCAATTCTTGAGATATTTGGGCAACCATTGGTAAAAACTTCGCTGAATCCGAATTTCATGGTTGCCAAGTCCAAATTTGCCTCCTTATGGCCCAAATCCTAGATGGCGGCCGAACTCATTTCATTTCTGTTTCAAGGAAAAGCAGAAGGTTGTAGATTTTTTTTTTTTGGGGGGGGGAAGGCTGGTGTACAGAATTGGATTTTCAAACTCTACTTGAGGTGTTGGGATCACATACAGCCAAGGTGAGGACCCACATTTGGGTCAAATTAAGGCCAAATTCATTCGCAATATAATGCTAGAGTGTGGGGTATAGTTTCTATGGTTTTTTGACCCGGGAAAATCAAAAACGGCCACCATGAGCTTGCCTGGGAATTAAAAGTCGAGATACTTGGGTCCTGTGGTTAAGTTCTCACAAACATGCTTGTCTGTTATTAGTTCTTTTTCCTTGTTTCCTTTAAGAATTATGATTCTTCATCAATAAAGTTATTTGAGCTACAATTTTAAATAATCCTCCTTTTTCGCAATTCATTCACTCGATTCCCATTTTTGGGAGGATCCAATCCAACTGGAAAGAAAAGGAAGTACTACTTTTTTTCAAGAGTCGACCTCTTAGGCTCTTTATACGAAAATTATTAGATTTATTACGCGGATGAACCGATAATTCTCAGTCCAACAAGTCTACTAAACACTGTTCAATTAACAGCTCTCAGAATGGTCCTAGGAGCATTCCGTACCAATCTTAATCTCAACCCCTGTGCTGGAGGAACCGAACCGAACCTCCACTTTCATACACTAACGTTAATTGCCCTGTCTCCTCAGCTCAATTTTTCCAACTCCCGACCCACACTGTTTTCTCTTCCTTTTAATACCTTACTAGATTGTCTTGAACCTCATCACCCAAAATTCAACTCTCTCCTCCCCGCTAAATCGACTATCAACAGAATCTAACAAATCAGATAACACTCTCTACCGTGAACCAATTACAGGAATTATCGCCGAATTCCCCAACCACACAATATATTGCACTCTTGGTTCTGAGACAAAAAATAGAATAGGTTATGCATCATATTTTCTTCGAGACAAAATTATGGCCTATCGTTTGAGGAATCAGCCTCCATTCTTACTGCTGAGTTGAGCGCTATTCACTCCTGTCTTTCGAATCTTACTAAGCGTCCTCCTAGACTCGACTATAACTCACTTTCCCTCCTCATATCTTTACAAGATCTTTATTCGAATAACTCCATCACCCAACGCATTCACCTCAATTTATATACTCTAAGCTCCATTAAATTATCAGTCCCTTCATATGATTCCAGGTCACATCGGTCGACCTCAACATGAAAACCTTGAACGCGTGGCCAAAAACTTCACCTTCTTACCGAAAATTACGACGCAACCCATCCCCCGTATACACCTTAAAAACTACGACCGTTCCCAAAATCCTAGCTCTTGGCATGACCTCCAGAGGAATCAACCTCAAAACAAACTAAGATCAATGGAAAGCTTTTCTATCCCTTGGTCCTCTCTTCAAATGTCATCCTCTCCCGTCTTAGAATTAGCCACACTCGGCTCACCCACTCTCCCCTCCTCCTAAGTCTTCTTGCTCCTCCGTCATGTAACGACTTTCAAATAATCTTTGGCGCTTAAATCGTGCGTCTTGAGGGGACTTGAAATAATTTCTGGCTCAATTTTACAAGGAGAGGTAGACAGGTTGACTTTTTGGTCAAATGCATCTCTAACATTATTTCTTGAGACATTTGGGCAACCATCGATTATGAGAGTAAAATTATTCGCTGAATCCGAATTTCATGATTGCCAAGTCGAATTTTGCCTCCTTATGGTCCAAATCCAAGATGGTGGCCAAACTCATTCATCTCTGTTTCAAGGTAAAGCAGAAGGTTGTATTTTTTTTCTTTTTTTTTTTGGGGGGGGGTATGCTGGTGTACAGAATTGCATTTTCAAACTCTACTTGAGATGTTGGGAAATTGAGGCCAAATTCATTGGTAATATAATGCTAGAGTGTGGGGTACCTATAGTTTCTATGGTTTTTTGACCCGGGAAAATCAAAAACGACCACCATCAGCTTGCCTGGGAATCAAAAGTCGAGATACTTGGACCCTGTAGTTATGTTCTCACAAATATGCTTGTCTGTTATTAGTTCTTTCTCCTTTTTTCCTTTAAGAAATATGATTCTTCATCAATAAAGTTATTTGAGCTACAATTTTAAATAATCCTCCTTATTTTACAGCTCATCTTATTTCTACGGACTAATTTTGAGGTTCATGTACTTTGTTTCGATAGTGTATAATGCAGTTGCATGATAAAAAGCTCTGTGATTTTAACCTGACCAATTTCCAATATCTCAAGTAGAGTTTGATGATCCAATTCTGTACACTCGCAACCCCCCACCCAACACACAATACCTTCATTTCAACGGAACATTTTAAAGTAGAAGACTTTAGAGTAGCGATGTTGATTACATCGTCGTATTACTTATTTAAAGAATGCCTTCTATTTAATTTTGGTCCACCATCAACACCGAAAATATCTCCGTTTTAGCTTCACGGCTCCTTTACAAATTCACGTGCCTCCCCTTTGGTTTATCCTCAGCGCCCCATGTATATATCAAACTCTTAAATAGGGGCCATCATTCTTCTCAGACAAAACAGTGCAAAATCGATCGTGTACCTGGATGATTTTCTTTTATTAGGTCGCACTGCATTTCCAATGTCGCAGCTACTTGCGCTCTCCTTTCCGCACTAGTGCATCTTCCCTCCTTCTACCATTTGCCAATTTCTCGACTTTGAATTCGACACGGTCAAAATGATAATGTACTTGTCTTCTGTCAAACGTCAGGCCCTAGTAGCGCCTATAGCCAAAATAGAAAAACAGAAAAATGCACCATCCGCAAATTCGCAAAAATTTCTTGGCTCTCTGAAAGCGGCTTGCCCTGCAATTAAATACAGCTGGGCATATACCAAAAAATTTGGAAGAGACAAATACCTGGCTCTACTGTCCTCAGCAGGAAATTACAACGCCACTCTTGTATCACCTACCCACCGAATGGAATTCTCCTGGTGGAAAACAAACATCTCCTCGAGATATACATCCTTACTGAACCCTCCCTATTCTCTAGAAATTTTTTCGGACGCTTCCAAGTTGGGGTGGGGAGCAGCGTGCCACGGCAAGACGGGCCCGTGGTTCGTGGACTTCCGACGAACGCAAGCTTCACATCAATGAGCTTGAACTTTTGGCTGCCCTATTTGTACTAAAATCCTTCACAAAAGAACGCTCAGACAATAACATCTTGCTCCACATATTAATAATGGAGAAGCTTTTTTGTTTGAAGAAAATTACGATTCTTGAAGGTTTCAACACAATAACACAAACGGAGTTGATGGAGGTACTTGATGGAAAAAATCATTTTTCACTCTGCCTCTTTTCTTAAGAATGTAAAATACGAGCTAGAGGCCTAGGGGATGAAGAAGAGTACTTTCCTGCCTCGAAGGAATTACACAAGTGGGTATAGAGGGGGGTTTATAAAACGTTTCCGGTTACACGCGTTCCGCTCATGACGGGAACGTAACGAGTTGAAACGCTACTTGACCCGCTACGTGACCCGCGAGTTCAATACAGCCTTTTTTTCACTAATGAGTTAAGCTCCGCTGTCGAATAAGGAATATTTGAGCTGGGATTGGTATATTCTTGTACGTAGTGACATATTTTCGATAATACTCAGTAAGGAACCTTATAATCTTCAGATTTCCTCTACTACAAGTTTATTGTTAAAATCACAATTTTAAGGCTAAATTTTGCTCTTTATCCGCTCGTCTGACACCATAAACCCGGCCTGTCAGGTCTGCCAGACTTATTGATTTTTAAAGCGTATGTCTTATACTACAATCTGACCCAAATTTCAGCCATAGATCTTTCCGATTAAATATCTAACAATTTTTGGCCACTTGTGGCTAACGCCATTTCCGTCTCCGGCCACTTAGCGCTGCCAAACTTCAAGGATGTCATTTCTCATACAAAATACTTGGAAAATAAGTGTACGGTAATTTGAGATCCCTCCAATTAAAAAATTTGCAGTGAGCTCCCGGTCTATAATGCGAGCAGAAGCCGCTACGTAGAGAAAATCCGCATGCTCAGAATTCAATAATCTTGTGGCACAAAAAAAAAAGATTTATAATTCACGTATATTAGTAATTCGTTTTTCAAAAGTTTTCTGAAATTTGGAGATCAAAACCGCGACTTCGCTAGGACCTTTCTTGTCCGTTATTTTTCTTCAATTCGAGCTTTGAACCAGACCTTGGGTCACGGATAGTTGCAGTGTCAACATACTACTGTGTGGTTCGTAGATGATTTCCTCTCGAAGCACATCAGCCAACCTTATATTATGCGTTTTAAATCAATTTTGTATTCGATAGGGACAATTCATAAATTTTGAGGACAAATCAACCGAGAATCGCGCGTCTTGCAGCTTCTTCCCGCTGCTTCCTGTAGAGAAATTTGACACATTAACACTATCGATGACAACAATATTAATCATTACATGAACAGCAATTCCGGACACTGTTGTATCCCAGCGTTCTATCGCTAATTATTATTCAATTTGAAAATTTTCTATCGTGTATTTACATAACGTGTGATGTATCTAAACACGTGTATTTCCTAGTACAGAACAAAAGAGACCACTATTTCATTACACGTTTATAGGCTTAGAGTTTTCTTTCTTCACTCTTCAATAATACTGCAGCCAACCACTATACAGTAGTCTCGAATTCAACGCTAGAAACGACTTTTATGCTGTACGTACCGTTACGTAAGACCGTTTGGGACATTGTTTAACATAATTCTGATAAATACGTATCTACGGGCAGAAAACAAAGCCGCGGTGTGAAATTTCAATAGCGATTTCTCCTGTGGTACTTCGAACGCGTAGCCACATCCTCCTTTTTTTCTTCTTTTGCTCGCTCCACGTCCTTTTTCAGGCTAGTCCACGTTGAGAATACAGATATACACACCTAGATATCAAATATCATAAATTTCTCAGGGAAGTATTACGTTGATTTTTGTTACCTATACGATTTTCGCTTCGGGTGGTCGATAGATATCCGAAAATTAAATAACGAAAAAAAAAATTCTCTTTAGTCGACGTATAGATTCGCATAAAATGATCGTTAATTATTTCGCTATACAAAATCGGACATTCTATTTTAATTCGTATTTAAATGAAAGAGAAAGTAAACTTTAAACGTGAGTTGTAACCATTTTAGCGAGCTATCAACAAAAGGATGAAGATTTGAAAAAAGTTAAATTATCAATATTCTACAACACACTATTTAATTGAGCTGTCATTGTGCCGGCGAAGTGTTTTGGAGAAGGTAGTCGAATATGCGGCGTCAAAATTATTCGTTTACATTATGTATTTATTTTTCTTTTTTACGGCCAAATCGTGAGTTATTTTACATATGAATTGATCGAGCATCAGACTGCGGACGATAAATGAGAAAGTCAGAAACTCGCGTCTACATATACTCGAAACCAGGAAACCTAAAACTTATTGAAAATTATTTTTAGTAGGCGCAATAAAATTGAAAATCAAACCGCCGAAAAACGCGCGCGGTGATATAAATCAAAAAGATTTGAATCTTAACAGTTCGCTCGTATAATATATTTACTCGTTACACACCAGAATTTATGGGATCTTCAATGCCAATCGTAGGTGTTATTTATGAACGAATTCACACCGAATTTATATCAATTTGTTCTCATAGTTTTGTAATGCATTCGGAAAAGAATTTCTGGATTGAAACTAAGGCATTGTTGGAGAGCGTGAGTGAAGTATCAAAAACCATTTATTACTCGTATTAAGAATGTTTGTGATTACATCTCAAAACACTCCAATTCGATGTTTTGTTCTTACCGCGAGAACAAGATAGGTTTGATTATTGGCTTGGTATGATCCGTAGGTAGAATCCTTTTCAAAATTTGCTGCAAACTTTTCGTCAGGGCGCAATCGTAAAAAAAAAACTGGCAGCCCATGGTGAGTAGCTCGGGGTTACCTTCATTAACATTGTTGATTGAGGCAAAACAGGGAACCTGTTTTATGGTGCATTGCCATTCCTATACAGCTTGAACTTTGTTCCTCACCACCTTCAGGTCAAGTTCTAGGCTCATTTTTTTTCAGTGGTTTCCCCAGTAGGCCTAATCCACTTTGACGTACTCCTCTTTCTATTTGATAGAGCTCGGCTATCCCTATTGTATACAGCTCAAAATTTTTCGAAGTCCCCCTCTCCAACATGTATAGCTCGGAAGTAGAAATTTTTCTGGGTAACTCCCCCATCATGTACACATTTTTCTGCACCTGAAGAAGGTAGCAATACTATCGAAACGTGCAAAATTATATATAAAATAATAAATAAATAAAAAATTAATTAATTCAATAAAAAATAAATAAATAAATAAATAAATAAACAAGTCTAGTATGTTGTATATTAGGCCTAGTATAATGAAGGCTTTTCGAGATCTCACTTGCCTCGCTTTTTCGCACCCCTTCTTAGTCTACTATATACAATCCCTGACCGCCAGCTGTGTGTTGAGTAGATATCAGTGTTTTGTAAATATTTCGATTTTAACGGTAAGAGCTGAGTTGACAGGTAAGGGCTGTATTGCAGCAAAAAACGGACTAATTCATGAACCGTCGCAATGATTAAGGAAATAGATGGACAGTAGGTAAAAAGCCTGCCATATCCCCGAAGCATTACATCAGTCTGTGTGGAGGCATGAGACGAACTCAGTCGTTTCCTATATGAGAAACCGGATGTAATTTTCTTAATTCTTTCTCGAACCCAGTACCTTTTCTTAGGTAGTTTCAAACTCTGACGACGATATTTACCTAATGTATAGTTACTCGTCACAAAAGAAGAGCAAATTTTCAAGAAATTATTTTACATAAACGTATCCTTTCAAAATCGAAAATTGGATACGTAAAACTCGAATAGTCTCTGTAGATTCATCCAGAGCAACCGGTTTAAATGTTCTCTCTCTGTAAACACAATGATCTTAAATACGCATCAGTCAAAATACCAATAGTTCCAAAATTTCCTCCTAAAAATCTGGAATTGGGCTCATTCGAAAGGAAATTAAAGGGGCAACAATTTTTGTTCTCTTCAATTTTTCATAAAAATGAGTAAAACTCGAGTTATCACCATAACTTAATTTTTATAACTGCGCCGCTCAACGCGTTTGAACGGTTCGATGGCAAGCTACACCACCACGTTTTTTTATATTGAAAAAAGTCATTGTTTTCGCCCTTTTTTGAAATTACTCAGCACCTCCCCGTCAAATTTTTATTTTTATGAGTCTATGTGCTGCTCTGGGATGAGGACAATATATCCAGAAAGTTTGAAAGCGATCGGCCCAGTAGTTCTCGAGTTATAAACGGACAGGAGGACGGACGGACAAACTTTCTGCTTTATATATCAGATTTCAAGCTAACAGCCAAATTAGAACCTCCTATGACGCATAACTCGGAAGTGCCCTTTTCCTATCATATATAGCTTGAAAGTGGAAATTTCTTATAGTCTCCCTTCTATCATTATATATAGCTCAGAAGAAGAAATTTTTCCAAGTCTATATATAGCTCGGATTTTTCCAAGTCCCCCTCCTACCATACGTAGCCGGAAGGTAGAAATTTTTCTAACTCTCACGTTTTGCCTTCCGGCGCCCGTCATTTTTCTTCAAATTACCTTCCCATAAAACAGGTTCTCTGTTAAAAACAAAAGAAAAAACATTAGATTTACCTAATTGAGTCGCAGGCAGACAAATCCAACCGTAAGTCGGTAAAATGATTTTCGCAGTACAAGTAAAAAACGAAAAAAATCGAAAAACAAAGTTTTTTTTTATTAGCAATTCTAAAGTTTACCAATGAGCTTACTCTTGAAGAGTAAAAACCTACCTAACGTGTCGAACGGGCCTTCGAAAGTTGAATGTTGCATTGTGTGAGACTGACTAATGCGTTTTTCTCGCTGACTCAAATTTTGGGAAGGAGGATTGTATCCCTCTTCACATAGTTGCACAAGATCGAATTTTCGTCCTAGAAACTTAATTTTTTTTGTTCGATAGCTGTCGATCCCTTCTACAAATTTAGCTAATAACTCTCCAGAAAATTTTCCGACTTAAGGTTGGATGGATCTGACTGCGCCTCATTTGTCTTTAAGAGATGGTTGTGTATTTGAAATGAGAGCTGAGGATCAAATATAGGAAAGAAAAGCCAAGAAGTGTCACAAAAATAAACTTTTCCGTCCTATAACAATTTATTTGTGAGAGGACCACGAAAAAACGGCAGGATATTTAAGAAATCCGCAGCCTCCAAAACTTTGGAAGCCACTGTTTTCTAACTGATAAAAATTGTTAGGGTGAGAATCGATGCATATCATAATTGGATTCGGATTCAACCGATCCCAGTCTTGCCAGAAAGGTTTTTGCCTGGAAATCGATCCATTCCAATTGTACTAGAAAGGGGTCTGGCTAAAATGTAATTCTTTCCAGTCTCAACAGAAGGTCGTTAGGCTGAAACTCCACACATTCAAGTCTCACTGAAAAAACTCGCAGCCCACACAGTTAGCTGCTCGGAATTGCCTTCATTAACTCTGTTGATTGAGGCAAACAGGGAACCTGTTTTATGGGAGTAATCATGTGAGTGTCATTTTTTGCTTTTTGTCGTCTCAAGTAGAGTGAACTTTGTTCCTCATGACCTTACAGCCTGTGTGGTACCCCCGGTAGGCCTATCCTGTTATCAGTTCGGAGATCTGATGACGTCACGATTTGATGACGTCATAATCTGATGACGTCACACGATCTAATGACGTTACGATCTGGTGACGTCACGATGGAGATCTGTGACATCACGATCATCGTGCCATCACTATCTGATGACGTCACAGAGCTAGTAAAACCACTAATACAGACCTCCTAGACCTATAGTATAAAGGACAAACCGCTAGTATAAGCTATTGATAAAGATCTTGTAAGCTTATGGTATGAAGGATGCCTAGACCTAGTATAAAGGAGGCTTGGACCTAGTATACGCCTAGTATAATACGTAGTATAAACCTAGTATAATATACTGCATGAAGCAGAGAGGATAAGTCCCCCTCCTATCACTTCATCAAAATTTTTCTAAGTCCCTTTTTCTTGCCGGACGGCGCCCGGCGCCCGTCATTTTCCTTCAGTTTACCCCCCGATAAAACAGGTTCCCTGTTAAAATCATTGGATCGAAACTCGACCAACTTCAGCTTTACCAAAAAGCCGCGTGGCTGAAACTTTGGGCTTTCTAGCCTTTGTAAGATGATGTGAGGCTGAATCTCGGCCCACTCCAGGATCGAACTTGGTCTACTCCAACTTTATTGAAAGGCCGTTCAGCTGGAATTTGATTTATATAAACCTCGTTGTTCTGGAACTCGGTCTATTTCAACCTCCGCAGGAAATCAATGCATACTACCTACTGCCAACAGAAAACTGTTGGTCTCGAACTCATTAACCCATTCCAGTCTTACCAGAAAAGTCTTTGACTGCAACTCTGTTCACTCCAACCTTACTAAAAGGCGATTCGGCTGAAGCTCAATTTATTTCAGCTTTAACAAGAGATGGTTAGGATGGAGCTTCAGAGGAGGTCGAGAAAGGTGTGCCCCGCCTATTCCTACTATTGCCTGGAAGAACAAGAATTTTAGAAAGTTTAGCCCCATCGAACACGCGTCGCAATCAATCCTTCACCGTGAGTTTATAACGTTACCTCAGAAGACAACGATTGGAGGACAAAGATACCAAAACAAATATAGCACTGACGATTCCATCCAATGATCGAAATTGGCTTCTGCATGTCTTCTGGCTACCCCTCCCTCAAGGACTGGAGGGGAAATGGGTGTCCACAATGGAAAAACTCGAGAGCATAATACAACAAAAACGTAGAACACGCAATTTAGCCTATTTTCAAGCCAAAAATTAAATACGACAAGGCCTTGCATATTTACGGCACCTTCGTAGGGGGGAAGAGGAAAGAGACCAGTACAAACAAAAAAGTGTACATCCACCCACTTTCGTCCCAAAAATCAATATAGGATGAGGGGCTGGGGACATAGACTTTGTTGTAGGTTCATTGTACACATATTTAAGCTCCCGCTACGCTTGGTGGTAATCTACATTCTCTCCTTATGTAGCAAAAATATTTTCCTGGAAAAAAGGAGTAAACAATTTTTCGCTCGCTGTGCTTGCGGAGATGTAGTGGCTCGCTAAACCTGTTGCATATAGACTGCCACCCTTGCGCAGATCATCTGCGAATAGCGGCGGCGCAAGTAAGGTATTGCGTCTTACACATATTCAGGATATGTAAGACTGGACTGTCATCCAGCCCACAAATATTCAGTAATGATTCTGAATCGACAAACAATTACAATTCCGAGGAAATGCAATGACAAGTTTGGGATCAAAAATATCAAGTGTTTCTTCTTTCTATAAGTATACTTGAACAAACAAAGCAGTGAATTATCTGCGAGTATTATCGCAACATTTGGAACGATAAAGTAAAGATGTAGACGAAAATTTTGATTTAGTTTGACTAAACATTGTTGTCTTCGAGTGGATCATCACTTAAAGGTAATACAAGGTGGGTTGTCGTAGTTTATAATGCCTGAACGCGAGAATTTTTCGAAAGAAGTAACACTAAAGCGGATGGTAATCACTCGATAAGAACCGTATGGTTAACAAAACTTACTCGTGAACTTTTACCCCCTCCCTTCACTGCAAGAATGTGCCGCAAAAAGGAAGATCGATTGATTTGTTCATCTATTTTTCTCCCAGATCGTACTTTAAAAAGAATATGAACAGAAAAAAACCATACAAATGTCTTCAATAAGTATTTTACCAACGAATTCTGAAAAAATTATCTCAATTTATATCTTAAAAAGAACAAACTAATTTGCCAGATCTAAAATAATCTAGAAACTGCTCGAGTCATGAAAATTCTTAAGGAAAACTACTTTTTATGTCATGACGAAGAAAAATTCAAAAATTTCTCCCGTATCCAAACAAAAACATTCGCGCGCGGCCCGGGGGTCAATTGTCCCCTCAAGCCTTATTCTACGAAGCCCACGGTAGATACGAAACTCTCAAACAGGTTCTGTCATCATCTCTGTCACCATCAAACACGTAACGTCTCCAAACTTAACAGCTTCTAGCTATTCGGATGCTGGAAACTTATTAGCATGATTGTTTTCATCGCCTTTCAGCAAAACCAAGATATGCTTTATGCGGGTACGCATCACTCTTTTGTTTTCTACGACTCGAGCATACAAAAGATATTTATACGAGCACAAACCTAACGTACTCCATAGGTGGTATATTAAAGCACATTTTAGCGCCAATTCATAAATCAAAATCGTAGTCGAGCAATAAAAATTATGGACTCGCTTTACCAGACGTATTGACTGTGCAAGAAAAATTGATAATTATAATTTTCGATGGCGCGCTTTTCACCGTGCCAGTATTTACATTTTTTTTTTCGTCCCGTTTTCCTCTTTTTTAATTATAGAAAACTCGGTACCAGTATTTTGTAAAGGTATATACAATCGCTGGAACCAAACCCCTGTGGTTTATTTAAATCGTAAATTTCGGGTCTCCCGTTGCTCGCGTTTATGCATGAGTAGTCTATCAGTTTCGACAGCGTGTCACGAATTAAAAATAATACGCTGCCGTACGAGTTCAAAGAATGTTTACAATACTAATACGTATGAGACGGATATTCATTATAATTTTTAGGTTTCATCCTACTCGAGAGAGAACACGAACCATGACTGCACGCGGTAAAGGCAGGCAGGCAGGCACACAGCACGCACACCGTTGACGAACGATCGTTTTTCCTTTTCCCGTAATTTTTGTGGAATGGATATAATTATTTTCATCAAATTAATGTATTGTTAAGCTAATAACGTTCAATTATTCTTACGTGAACTAGGCTACTGGTCGGGCGGAATTGAAATGTATTTTTATTAACTAGTGGGCGTGTAAAACAAATGACACAAAGCGTACTGGCACACGGTACTTACACATGTTTTCCAGTAAATGAACGGACCACGTACCAATATCGTACTGTGTCCTCAACTTCTCCGCGGAGGTACAGCATGCTGCGATAGCATCGTTTTCATAAATGAATCTCTAAGAGTGCTTGTGGATCCTCAGCTAAGACACGACGATGACACTACCTTTCAACGCCTACACTTGGTGGTTCATCCTCGCCGAGAAAATAGACATCGATGATACAGAACGGTATCCTACAGCGGTGGAGCCAGAAATCTGTCCATTGATTTTTGAAACATGATCAGAAATTGATCGAAACTATCCACACTGGAAGATCTATGGAAGAAGAGAAATCATTAATTACATACGTTATTATTACGTGGGCAACATCGAAATAGAAGAAGGACGCCTACTGAACTGAGCCAAAAGTCTGGGAATTTCGAAAAGGTCGACGAAGAACGTTACAGACAGACAACTATTAATCTTTAAGAATACATACAGAGCTCAAAAAGTCTAGTCAAACAATCGAAGTTCTTAATGCTTCTGTACAGAAAGTAACTCTAGTTGCTCTAGTTCTACTGGTCGTCTGTTTTAATAGTATAGACAATTTTACTTACTCTTAGTTCGGAAAAAAATTATGATAATAAGAAACTTTACGAATCGCAGTGGCATAATTGTGAGGGAGGGGGATTTTGGTACAAAAACGCCAATAACGAACCTTACCAAATTTTCCGAGCACTTTTGGTTGGTCCTAGCAATCACGAAGTCAATCCAACGCCCGAAATAAACCGGTGTAAGGCTCTTGAAAATCCAAATCACCTCAGCAACAAGGATGCATCGTTGTTGTTCAAGAAAGCTGCTACCCGACTATTATACAAAACAAAAGTAGGACAAAAGCTGTAACGGTAACTACCGCGGTATTTCGCTACACAGCTGGCAAACTCTTCGCAAAGATAATAAGTAGGCCTCACCGGAATCGTGAATCGCATAACACCGCTATCCCAGTCAGATTCCAGGAAAAGTATGGGGACAGCCAACAAGATGTTTACCCTACACCCATTGTACGAAAAAGGTCACAAGCAGCACATGGATCGATACATGGCTTTCATCGACCTCGGGAAAGCGTTTGACTCCGTAAAGAGGGTCACACTGCAGGACGGGTGCTTCCGAAATTTAGCTATCGGTCACCTCGACGACACACCCCGAGTAATGTTTGAAAACGGATATAGCGAACCTTTAAAATTTGAATACAGAGTGCTACTACAGAGCTGCGTCTTGGCTCCCACTCTCTTCATAGACTACCTCAACGCAGTTCTCCACATCATCGAACTCAAGATGTGTATGCATCAGCTATAGGACAGACAGGAGCCTCTTCAACCTTGGCCGACTGAGGGCCTCCAAGTGCCGTAAAGCTTTCCTGCCGGAACTGTAATATGCATACGACTGTGATTTAATCGTACACTTGACAAAAGATTGCAGGAAAGCATCAACGCATTTAACAAGGCATACATCCTGCTGGGCTTTGAGGAGAACAATTGAAAAACAAAAGCCCTCGCGGCGACGCCAAATTCGTGATGGACAAGAAGGAATTATGAAGTGTCAGTAAAGTCTTTTCACTTGGCAGCCTCGTCACTTCATCCCTTCACATGGATGCAGGGATCCAAAAAAGAACAACCGCAGGCACAAAGGCGATGTATAGTTTTCAAAAACCTGAATGGTGGTATTCAAAGGCCCAGTATGACAACTCTTCTACGAGTATATGGCAACGAAATATGGACCCTGTAATGCAGGCAAGTGAAACAATTTGAAAAATTTCAACAGAGGCAGATTCGCGGACAACTTTCTATCAAACATGAAAGTACTGGGGAACATTGGACTGGCTCCCGTTAAGGCCCTCATGGAGAAGATCTAGCTAAGGTGGCTAAACTACATCCACAGGATAAATGGAAAAAATCTTGAAAATTGTTCTCTACGGGAACTATCAGGAGAAAGTTGCAGTGCCGATCTGGTGCATCGCTTGCTTTGCACTGAGTGCGTATACACATTTGGTGCAATACGAAGTGGTATCCCCGGAGACCGGGCGTTCAGATCCTCGAACCTACGAGCCGGGGAACCTGTTTTGTGAGTCAAATAGCGAAAAAATTTAGAACGCGGTGGGGGGCTTGGCTCTAGCGCCCCCCATGAAGTCCCGCGGTATTTGGATATCAGGTCTTCCGTGCTCTTCGTGGATATGGCGCCGGAACGCGGTCTGAGACAGCTTCGAGATCGGGCAAACCAGCCCGCACTGGTTTTGTACCCGATCATTTTTTCGGTAACCTGTGGAAAGAAGGAGAGAGAGTGTACAGGAAGGAACTTTACAAAGTTAGAAGGGAATAATAATAGGCGCCCCGGGCACACGAACTTACGCGTATGTACGTAGTGATGTTGCACGCTCGACTCATGGCCCGCCATCTCCATACACTGGAGCCAACAGCGGAACGGGCCATGGTCTTGAAACTCGTAGCTGGGCCCCCCATCCGGGTGGTTCTCTCGGAGGTGTTTTGCCATCTGCCACCTTTTAACCCATTGGCGGCAGATGGCACACCTCGTTTCGGATGGGTGAGAGCGTGTTTTTTTTGGTTGCTCTGCGGGCTGGGGGGGGGGTACTTGTGACCCCGTCCCGGAGGTTCCAGGCGTTCCACCGATCTGTAAGAAGGGTATATAATTATTATATGACTTTTTTTGTAGGATTGTCCAATTGAAATAATTTGTATATATATATATTGCTTACACAAGTGTCAACCTCCTGGCGTATACGCCGCAGAACGGAGGGTCGCAGGGTCCTTATGACCCGTACGAGCGTCTCCGCCTGCATGCGTGGGGTGACCGCCGCCACATCCTCAATCGCCCCGTGGCGAGGGACCGTCAGGTCCACGTCGGCGGTGGTGGTGGTGGTGGTCGTCTTTGTGATTGGCGGCTCGTCATTTGCCATCATGGTAACTTGGGTAACTTCTTGTTGTTGACTAGGAGGAGGATTGAGTTCCGTTCTCGTCGTGGTGGTCGTGAGGACGACGGTCCGGCGCGTCGTCGATCTCCTACGAGGAGTGGGGTAATAGGTGGGGTCCCGGGCACTGTCGTCGACGTATGTGAGACCTGTCGACGCATCGGTGTCGCCGACAGTCCCGTCGCTACGCGCAGCACCAGTTGGTGCAGGAGTCGATTGGGGAATTCTGAATAGGAAAACATCCCGCGGCAGAGGTGTAGTGGGTCTGACTCGGTTGAGTGGTATACCCACTATTCGTTCAACTGGAACAAAACAACAAACATATGGAGGACATATTAGCACCAAATGTGTGTACACACTTCGTACTAACGATCCCATGCACTGAGTGCGTATATACGCAAGTGGTGCGATGCCCTTCGCACCCAATGCATCACCCCATACCTGATGCTAGCCACCCCATGCCCATGTACCGACTGCGTATACACGTGTGGTGCGAGCTGCCGTATGCACCGACTGAGTGTGTACACACCTGGAGCAGTGCTTCATTCGCACCGAGTGCGTAGTATACACATGTGGTGCTAAGGATCCCGTGCACCGACTGCGTATACACATGTGGGGCTAAGGAGTCCATGCACCGACTGCGTATACACATGTGGGGCGAAGGAGCCCATGCACCGACAGCACCACATGTGGTAGCTAGCACAGGATGTGTGTACGCAGTTGGTGCAGGGGCTCCTTCGCCCCACATGTGTATACGCAGTCGGTGCATGGGCTGCTTGGCACCGGATGTGCATACGCACTCGGTCATGGGGTAGCTAGCCCCACATGTGTATACTACGCACTCGGTGCGAATGAAGCACTGCTCCAGGTGTGTACACACTCAGTCGGTGCATACGGCAGCTCGCACCACACGTGTATACGCAGTCGGTACATGGGCATGGGGTGGCTAGCATCAGGTGTGGGGTGATGCATTGGGTGCGAAGGGCATAGCACCACTTGCGTATATACGCACTCAGTGCATGGGATCGTTAGTACGAAGTGTGTACACACATTTGGTGCTAATATGTCCTCCATAAAAGCTAACCTACTACCAGATTGGGGACAGGCGGCCAAAGACAGAGAGCAATGGAGGAAAGAAATATTTGACCATTGGGGGATCAGCTTGTCGGTCAGACGCACTAGCAATAACCAACAGCAGAAATTCCAGCGTGACACAAGTGGCCAGAAGTAGGTCAAAGTACCAAGTACCCAGATTTATGAGACTGGTGAAAAATTTTAAAATTCAAATTTTGGAGTGTTGAAATGTTTGGTAGCCTTGCTACTCACAGATGAAGTCGTTGAGACCAAAATTTTTCCGAGCGTTCTTCTCCAGCTTCATGCTTTATAGTCTCAAGTCATATTTTCTTCGAGTCCGTCTTCTCATACATACAGTTGAACTTTCAGAGATCATATGCTATAAACGGTACAGTATATTTCTACATTCCCTCCTCATAATATATGTGAGACTTTTGTCATACGAACTAATTTCTTCGCCGTTATGTAGTGACTCCGAGATGATATGAGCCGAGTTCTGTTAAAGCTGGCCAAGCGATAAGCCAACGATCCGTAGAATAAGGTCTACCGCATTTGTCGCTTGACGAGCTTTTACAGGTTCATACATAGTTTACACGACCGCAAAAACGCTAAATTGACAAGCACCAGCGTTGTCACGCTCGGCTGCTTATGTTACTTGAAACTGAAAATTTCATCTGCGAGTTTAGTGCAACGTTACCAACATAAAATGGCCGTCAGAACGCGTGCGTTTTTGCGTACTTAGTTCAAGACTCGCAGGTTTTCAAATCCCTGAAGTCGACAAAGATCACCCAGACCACTGCACATTTTCAGTCGAAAATTTTGACTACGCTAATTCTTACTTCTCTCCCTCTCCCTCCTCGATAGACACTCGACGTCAATAAACTCACCAAAAATCCATTCTCTCCTAAAGTACAGAAAATTTTCTTTATGAATTAATTATTTTACTCGATCAGACTATCGATTTCTTTTACCCTTCGCGGCCCTCAGTTTCAGAACCATCGAGTTAAACAAGATTTCTTTGAGTTTCAGCTGCCCGAGCTGTGGGCAAAGTTTTCGGTCTAATGACTTCGATGAGTTGAGCTGCAGCATAACGATCCTCTGTCAAGGTTGTAATGAACTTAATAGCAGTCGGAGCTCTTTTTAGTGATGTTGTAACGAACCGAGTTTCAGCCTAATGACTGTTTTTTAGTTGGACTGGCATTCGTTGAGTTCCAGCTCTTCCAGCTCGTCGACTTTCTGTAGAAGATCATTTAAATCAAATTCCAACCAAACGGCTTGTCAGTAAAGCTGGAATAAACCATATTCGAGTCTAATAACTCGTCACTAATGCTGGATTGGGCCGAGCTCCAGCTTGACGAAAGCTTTAACTAAATGACTCTAAAATAGGTCACGTTCCAATCTAATGACTTTTCAGTGGGACTTCAGTAAGTTGGGTTCCAGCGTAACAACCGTCTGTTGAGGCTGGGATGAACTGAATTTCAGTAGGACCGCTTTTTATAAAGTTCGAACGGACTTTGTTTCAGCTTGACGATTTTTTTTCAGTTTGGATTTCGTTGAGTTTCAGCTCACCGACTTCTTGTAAAAGATCATTGAAATCAAATTCCAACCAAACGAATTAATTTCGAACCTAACCACTCTGCAGTAAGGCTTGATGGACTGAGCTTTAGTCTAACGACTTCCTATTAAGGCTGAAATAGGTCGAGCTTCGGTCTAATGACTTTTCAACGGCACCTTCAGTTTAGGAATCTCCTGTTAGAGTTGGAATGAATTGGTCGCTTCCTAGTGGACCAAGTTCCAGCCAAATACCTTTCTGGTGGTGAGGTGCGTAATAGGTTGAGTTCAAGCCCAACAATTTCAGTTCAAGTCTGACAACTTTTATCAGGTAGACTAAAATTGGTTCATTCCAGCTCGAAGACTCTTCAGGAAAGCTGGACTGGACCGAGCTCCAGCCAAACGTAATCCCAGAAAAAACAGAATAAAAAAAGTTTCACCTTGAAGACTTTCTGGTAAGGTTGGAATAAGTCACTACTAGGGAAGGCGGTTATTTCCCTGTAACCATGGACCAAAAGTGGAGTACTGGGCAATCCACTGCGGATCAACACTTGCTTCTATTCAGCTATAGAGTAAGATGTTGACCTATTACACATAACTCATAATTGTACCCATGTATCTAACACGAAGTATACCTTAGTAATTATTTTTAAGGGAATAATACAGGAGTCCCCCCGGTAATTGTTCCCCCAATCTACTTTTTCTCCTCCCAGCTGCCCTGAGATCACTGTTTAGATGAATTCAGGACACCTGAGGGGATGATTAATAGTCGAAGTACGATAGTGCATAAGTCAACTCGACAAGTCTCTGCGGGCGACCCTTGAGTATGGAAGCACATAAATATAAATAACACCTAAGATGATAAAACCCCTTGCAGAAAACGATCTCCCTGCAAGGGCTAGTTTCTAATATTGTCTTTTCCGCGTTAATAAACTCGCCCCATGAAGTAAGTTTCCACTGGAGAATCCCCCCCCCCAAAAAAAAAAAAGATTGGAATAAGTCCCTCCTCCGGGGGGCGCACTGGCGGGGGCACAATCGTGTCTTGGAACTGGTGCGTCACCAATTCTTACCACTGCCTTGCCGTTGCGAGGGGGCTTACGACAGTACGCGATGGAAGCTGAAAAGAGGAAAGGCAAATAGTCACTGTCACTCTCCAAATCAGTCAACTAAAAGTGGTACAGGCGAATCTCCCCCCTCGAAGGATGCCAATCAGGGTCCTCCCCGCTGCTATGTGGGAAGCAAGGAGTAACTGACACATTCTCAAGTCCAGCTGCTACCATACTTGTATGGTGAGGGGAGTCACTCCCTCGAGAATGACAAAGCAGCGGGCTCACACAGACTTCTCCCTGTGTATGTCACCTCATATTTTAGCATCACTGATCACCACTCTATCCTATCACTCTTCTCTTTTCGATTAGGTTAAGGCACACCTTTCCTATCTTTCTCTTCTTTAATCTTCATGGCTGTCGACTTGAGACAGGGTAGCTGCACCTACAGCAGGGGGTACTGCTTCGGGATTCCTACCGATTTCTCTGCCCCATCTTCTCTGTTTTCCATCCATGTTCTCTTGCATGCATAAACCTTTCTTTGCAGTACAGCTGACACCTGGGGTTACGTACCGCCTGCACCCTGTGTCCGCTGAAGGGCATCACAGGTCTTCACTCCAACGGGCTGGGTTGGGTTACGTACTGTCCTGTCTAGCACCCCCTGACGCGGACATGGGACGCAGCCTTCACGTCCCGGCTGCAAACTGCACATCCACATGCAAGTTTCGAACCTAACCTAATATCACACCCCCGTCTGACTAGCATCAGACCGTATTCAAACCCCTCCAACTGGAGTCTCCGGACATTGTCCCAATGAATCCACACCTCTTCTTCCGAAGATGAATTCCGAAATGCGACGGGAAAACCCTGCACAGGTGATCCCAGACCATGGAAGCAACCCCTCTCAACTACCCAACAGCGGAAGTAGAGAGGCCTCCGGAATACCTTCCCATTCCCACCAAGCTACACCTTTCTCTCAGCCATCAGCTGAAGAAGAAGAAAGATTCCAACAATCAATCTGTCCTTTCAAGACAGATGCAGAAGTGCAATAGGGAAACCCATCTACGGGTGACTCTTGACCACGGAAGCCCACGGAAGCAAATCCCCCTTCTTCCTCTACCACCCATACAGGGACGAGTAGACGGACTGGGAATATCATTCCCAACTTAGTAGTAATAGTAGTACCATAATTATCGTTATTATTATTAATTTATTTCCTTTTAGGCCTTTACCCTTATACTCTTAATTTATTCACACGGTTCTACGACATTTTTCCGACTACGAATTTCCGACACGACATTTTTCCGACACGACATTTTTCCGACACACAAATTTTCCGACCCGACATTTCTTTGACAGTTCATGTTTCCGACACGACATTTCTCGGACACGACAATAATCCGACAAAGTTGAAAGGAAATTTTATTTGTTATGAAATATTCACATTGTGTGATAAATTGTGTAAGTATTGTAACGTCGGAACATTGCCATATTCCGCGGCAATGTTCTCTAGGCGAATTTGCAGGTCACGCCACTTCTTTTGTGGGGCACCTCTGACCCTTTTACCGAGAGCAAGTTCCTGTACAACTATTTCCGTATAACCTTGTTCCTTCTGGAACTCCGAAAGGGCGGCATATACATCAGGATGATGTTTCCCCACGACTTCACGGAAGCGATTATGCCACGCTTCACTGACGTTGTTTGTGCGGTGTGACTTTTCGAGGGCAGTATCGTACTGGTTCCACAGGGGTGGAGCATATCTCGGCCGTGCTCCTCTGCCGCCTCTTCCGGATGCGCCAACATAGTTTTTCTTGAAAAAATCGAACACCGGATACAGTTCCGCCGGGCAATTCGCGCGAAGTGTTTGAAAGGCACGAGGAACATCCTGAACTGGCACAAATGCCAGAGAGAGAAGCATATGCGTGTAATCTCTTATGCTGCGATCATCTGCATCGTTGTACTGCACTTGCAATCCGACTTCCTGCACTTTGCGATACACAATTTGACCTAAGTGGAAAAAACACCCTGAAACTGGAACACCAGGGAATACTTGCTGGCATGCGTTGATAATTGCGCGTTCAAAGTCCGTCATTATTTTTGCAGGAACGCAAACATTTATGCGATATTGACGTACGGCGTTGTCCACTGCTGTGAGCGCTTCAACATACAGTTCTTGCTGTTTTCCTGACAGCAAACAGTAAACAAGTGGTACGGCAACAGTCTCTTCTGATCCTGTACGTCGCCGCAATCCCATCACTGTAAATATTTGTGTGAAAATGGATGGAGAAGTTTTGAACGTACCGTCCATGAACCATATGGAGCTTTCGCATAACAGCTCGATATTCTTGCGAGTAGCGTACACAATCACACGTCGTCTTTGTAGTGTTCTTCCCTCCTCATCTACCACCTCCTCCTCCTCCTCCTCTTCTTCTTCTTCTTCTGCTGAAGACGATTGATCGGAATCCCTGGAGTCGTACAGCTAGAACTGTTCTCCGACTAGCGTTGTCTGATACGTATCGGGTATGTCATGCAAGCCATTCAATGAAGTCGGGGCGGCGGGCATATTTTTCCGACGTGTTCGCTGGATGGTTCGTACTAGAGCTGATTGCTCCGGTAACTGGCTCAGGACTCCAGCGGAGGTCCCCTGCATTTCATCGCGGAGCATCTGCGCATGTCGTTGTTTTGGATGGTCCCCGGCCTTCCTTTTCAGCCTCGCAACCATCTTCTCTGCTGTGCTCTCTTCTCGGTTAGGTGGATGAGAGTGTTCCGACACCTGCGGGCCTCTGGTTACTTCAAGTTGGCCATCACTGCTGCGTATAATCGTGACAGCTCTTGCCGAACATTCTTTCATTCTTGTCCGGCGACACTCCCAGTATGTTCTCCCATTTCGTTCGCGCGTCTTCAGGTAGATAAACCCATCAAGATGGAGTTTATTCGCAATTATTTCGGCTGGCATTTTGTCGCATTACACAATGACAAAATTAGTATCAGGTACGAGGGGGTCCTCTCTGTTTTCCATATTGCTATGCAAACTTCATCTGTCGGAGATTTGTCGGAGATTTGTCGTGTCGGCACAATTGCTTGTCGGAAAATTTTAGGTCGGAAAATTATCGTGTCGGAGAAATGTCATGTCGGAAAATTTGTGTGTCGGAAAAATGTCGTGTCGGAAATTCGTAGTCGGAAAAATGTCGCACTTCCTATTCACACCCCTCGGCCGCCCAGCTGATAATTCCAACTACACCTTCTTCATTCCAAGAAGACGCTGAAGTGCGACGGGATCTGTCCCCGACCACGGAAGCATACCCCTCTCTACTCCCTTTTCAGGGACATAGACAAGTAGAGAACCCTGGAACATTGTTTCCTACTAAACCACTCCTCCCAATAGGGAACGCCGAAGTGCGATGGGGGACCCGAAGTCAACTCGACAGTCTCTGTGGGCGTCCCCCTGACCACGGAAGCAACAAGGGCACCCATCGTCTTACAGATCCAGACACGTATGCCAGTGCAATGCACGTTTGCCATCGCGATACGGCTATCTGCAAGGCAGGCCTTCACGTCCAATTTTGTGGAGAAATTGGGTTACGTACTGTCCTGCTTGTCACCTCCTTAAGCCGGCAACACGCACTGCTTGTGGAATGACAGAGCATCGCACATTTCGCCATTGCACCGCCTTCTCAATTATTTCTTGACAACTTCGGCTCTCACGTCCAATCAGGTTTCTCCACTGATTGGGTTACGTACCGTCCCAATGCTTGTCCCTTATTTATTGACACTAGCAGGCTTTCACATCCAATCAGGTACTCCTGCTCTGCCTGTTTGGGTTAAGTACCGACCCGCCTCTGCCCCCCCTAGGCCGGCAAATACGCATTGTCTTCACGTCTCGATCAACTACCAACTCGCCTGGACGCAAGGACCCCCCAAGGAAAAAAAGGTTGGAATAAGTCAACCAATCCTTCAGTGAGGCTAAGATGAGCCAAGTTGGAACCTATTTCTTTTCCGGTAAAGCTCGAATGGTTCGAATTTTTACATGTTTCATGTCTTTGCTCTGACCTCTGCCCTATTTCTGAAATTTGCGTCCATCCGCACGTCCGTACAACAGTGACCTTGGACTTGGAAGAATTTTCTCCAACCTCTTTTTATACCTTGCTCTGACCTCTGCCCTATTTCTGAAATTTGCGTCCGTCTGCGCGGCTCTCCGACTTATTATAGGGACATTTCTATCGAATACAAACATACACTTCCGCAAAATACGTGGTAAAAAATAAAGTTCTACAGAATTTTAAACTTGAAATTGTATAAGACGGAAGAGGCATGACAGAGATGTGCGAGTAGGAAAAATTTTTCAAACATGAAAATATCTTCAATCGTACATCATTTGAAAACCACTGATCTAAACCATTTGTGAAAATAAAATATTATTCATCTATCAATCGTAGATTAAAACTATATCAGATTCATTATATGCAGGTGGTCTGCCTAACTTTACACGATCGAATCCTTATGTTAACGCCACCTACCATATGTTCGATGCCAGTAAGATTCATTAACTATACAACGAGAACTGGATTTTGTATTCACTACTAAGTAAGCGAAAATGACGGAAAAAGTGTAGGTTCAAACGCATATAATGATCCACCTTTCGCAAAAGCATCACTGCACTGTTGAAAAGACGCCCGCTAACGTGTTTACTTTGTGGAGAACCCCCGCGATCCGGTTTAGTGTTGCATCGCAGGTGAGCCGTTATCGATGCAAAAAAAAAAAAAAGGTTCAAGATGAATCTTTTCATTACCGCATTACCTGAACGCGTGTGTAAGGCACTCGAAGAACGAAAAACTAATTTCATGTGAAAAGCAATACCGGAGAGCCATCTGCACATCGCGATTCAGTATCTCCTGTCTAGGGAGACTTAATTTGTAGATGGGACACTTTGATTTTACCGAAAGCCTTGCCAACTACGTATGTCCACATCGTGTTTACATATTATTCACAGCATCTACACGGTAGTACCATCATAATTTTTCTCTAAATTGTTCAACATCACTAGGTGTACGACGCGACAGACCCGACATTAACCGGTAGACACGGTATATTACTTTCTATTTTGGACGACAGGACGCGTAAGCGCCGTGTTCCAATAATTAATTATTTAAATTAGTCGGAAAGTGAATTACCATAATGATATCGATATCGTGAAAATGTCGACAGCCAAAGGTAAGCCATAGATAGGACACCTACGCGCTACGCCCATACCTATCCCATAAAGCACTGCACTGTGTACAATTCGGACTACAAGATCGGAAATAATAGAGGCGATGTTACCACATATTGTACATATATGTGGTACACAGTATTTTCAATGCGAAACAATTTTAACCCTCCTATATCCGCCCATCATTTTCTATATAATATTTGGCCTAGAGCCGCACAGGTATCGCATGATACATATAAACTTCGATTTCCTTCGTTCTTTTTTTCAGCTTCTCTCCTTCTGACTCAGTTGGTCTGTCTCTTTCTACTATTTGGGCCGCATGAGCGAACTTCTCCTCCGCTGTAACAACGCGACATGGCCTGACGGTTGTTTCGAGTTCTGTAGTAACATTGTCCGAATCCGCTGAAATGGAACGGATATCATTTCCTGAACGTCGAATGCAACGTGCATACAACGCAGCGTTCTTTTTTAAACCTACACATCAAATAGATGGTCATTTTCTTTTTATTAAAAACCCTGGCTAGCTGCGCTTCTACTGCCGATCTACAGTAGAAATATAGACGCCCGGCCATTAATTCGTTTTCTCACCTTTTGCCCTCTTTTTTTTTCTTTCTTTTTTCTTATATTATTCAACACCTGATACTCGCGGCTGAATGTTACATGGCCTCGTGGGAAAATAAGGACTATACCTTTAAACGTGTTCGCGAGAAAATGTACGAAAATTAAATGAAGCGTACAAAATGGTGCTAAATTATTTCGATAAATGTACTCGGGTTATTATGTATTTATTGCACGCTTACTCCTCGGCAGAAGGATACTGGTGTATACATCAAGTTTAATAAAATAGCGTATAAAGATGCTGCACTATACTGCATTAGCGAAGGTAATTTTCAAAATGGTATTCTAAATGCAATTACAGCTCAGAAGCCCGGACCGTTCCATCCGTGTATGCACGCGCGCCGTCGAGAAAATTGCACCTTTGCGTACGGTATATACCCTCGAATATCCGAAACGGCGAAGTCAGACAAGATATTATACGGTTAAAAGTAGGGGGTACTCGATTTCTAATTAACCGGATGCTATGTTCCAAAAAAGATCACAACTCATGACGGTTGGTCATCTTCTTAGATCTTTCAGTCACGTACTTCATTATGTCCACGATTATTGGAAACTCATTCAATTCGGTATTCGTTAATTTTCTAACTTTTTTTTTCTTCTTTGTTACAGTAACCTACAATAAGCAACGATGTGATTATTACAAATTGTGGAAGAAAATAATGAGGTAGAGTGTCTCAGATTTTTTTTCCTCTATCCTTCGAGCGACGGGAAATTAAGATCGAGAAACCTTCGAGTACGTTTCCGATAAGTTCGAACTCATTGTTTCGATTAAATTAATCTGGATGACTTTGTTCGCTAATTAAAGTGAGTTTGCAAACAATGAATCAGTAAGTATAGTTTATTTTTAAATAAAGTTTTACAGTAAGTTTTTTCAAACGATAATAGCTATCTTTCAATGAAAAAAATCAAACAAGTTTTGTACGAGAAGAAAAAAGTGGTTGCCGAAAAGCCGCTGTTCAGTGCTCGAAACTTTGGTGTCAAGTCCTTCTCGTATAGAAATTTACGGGAAGCTGTTGACGATGGTAACGCCACGATCCTCATATACCCTTCTGTACAGCTCAAAGCCAAGGCCCCTTCTTTCTGTAAGATTCGAGGTTCAAAATTTATCTAAATTCTTTCTATTGAGAGTTTGAGAGAAGGATTTTTATAAGTCTCTTGGTCACATCCTGAATGCGGACGCCTACTCAAAATTATAACTCAAACGAAAAATTATTGGAAATGAATTATCTGCTGCGCTCAATTATTTTTTACAAATCAGGTAGTTTGTTGAGATTTTTGAAGTCCTCTTCCCCTGTATTGATTGGAACATATTTCCAAGTCTCACAAAATAAATAAATCAATCATCTCTCTTCTGTTCTTCTCGGGGACAGATTTAGGATTTTCAGTAAGGAGATCCCAAGTTATGTGGAGGCCTCTCTCAGTATTTCTCCAAATAAAAATTTTGACCCTCCCTCCTCGCTTATCAATTTTTGCCCACTTTGAAATTGGAAAGAAAGTAGTTGAAAGAAAGAAGTAGATAATTTTATTTGTGCAAGGTCCCAAGTAATGTGTATTCAATGAAATTTTGAAATGAGAGGAAAAATGTGGAGGCCCCCCTAAATGTTGAGGCCCGGGTCCCTGGGCCCCCTGGGACCCCCTAAATCCGGTCCTGGCTCTTCTAAATCCCACAAATTATGTTATGTCTTGACGATAAAACGTATTACTCGAGCGTGTAAGTTTTCTTGATGTCTTGTCGTCCTCCTTCAGCTTGTAATTTTGTAAGTCTTCAAGACTAACCTAACAATAAAATGAATTATTATTCTATTTTTGAACCATTATGATAAATAAAAAGAACTTAGTAATAAGTATATTTTATGAAGAAAATTTTTTATATTATTATTATTTTTATTAGTATTACTATCATTATTAATTTTTTGTTTGTTGGTTCAAAACTATATTTTAGCACCTTATAATTGTAAAAAATAATGATAATAATTTATTCTTTAATATTCATTTTCATAAAAAAATGATATTTGATCGAATTATTAAGTAGATCTAGAAATTATTGAAATATAAATTATTCATTTTATATTGAAACAAAAAAATTAAATATTTTATTTATTAGAAATAATAATTTGTATTAATTTAATATTCAATTTTAAATATGAAAATTTTCTTATTTATTGTTTAAAAACATCGTATCAATAATAATGAATTTAAATATAAAATTTGAATTTGAAAAATTTTATGAAAATATTTTCAATTAAAACATCTACAAATTTAAAATATTGAATCATGAATTATATTAGCGAAATTTACTCAAATTTTCATAGGAATTTTCATTTTAATAAATTATTTTTCATATTCAATTGATATTTTTATCAATTCATGACGTATAATTTATTATGATTTAAATTATGTATGAATATTTCAATTTTTTTGTAGAAATTCAACACCTATAATATTTTTATTTCAATATTTCTTCATATATTACGTAGATTAATTTATAAAAATTTTATAAATACGAAAATATGATACTCTGGTTTAATTGTAATAATTTTATTAATAATAATATATAAGAATACAAAAAAATAATAATAATATATTTGTTTTTAGATAATTTTTATTATTAGATTATTAAAAAAAAAAATCAATCAATATACAAATTCATGAAATTAGTAATAAAAAATGAATAATTAAAATTCTGATTAATTAAAAAAAAAAAAACAATGGAAATGGTTGAATTAATTGAAAGAAAATCTTATATTAACATTCTATTATAAATAAAATTATAAATTCAATAGAACCCAATAATTCTAAATTAAACCCTGTTTTCAGGTTTTTTTCATAGAATTCAAAAGGAAGTCAAAGTAATTCTATTAATAAAATTATTATTCCTGTAATTGAAAATAAAAAAATTATACATGGTGGACTTGAATATTTTTGATAAATAATGAATTTATAAATATTGAATTTTAATGTAATCACAATAAAAAATGAGTAATAGATCAAATAAAACTAGTCTGAACATAATATATAGGTTTTTGTACTAATAAATAAAAAATTAGGAGAACAATATGATAATAATAATAATATAAAAACTATCATTTCTTGATAATCAATCATTGAGATTAATATCCAAAAATATAGATGAAAAATTTTAAAAGTTTTTATTACGAATCACTGCATAAATTTTACACGTACAAACGCTTTCGACTAACAAGTCATCATCAAAGTAAACAAAAAGGGCTTAGTAATAAAAACTTTTAAAATTATCATTACGAGCTATAGTTTTCTTGAGAAGCGTGTATTTTAAAAATATAAATGAATCATTAAAATTATATAACATTAATATTTGATTCTCATTAAGTAAAAAATGCTATCTTTTTTTAAAATTATGAGTGGCATGGAATAAAGAAACCGACCTTACTTTTGTATCTTGCAAACTTTTCGTGTGCTTGCGTGAAAGGTCGTTCAATTTTTTAATAAGTCAAAAAGTTAGTTTCTTTATTCCATTTGACATATTATTTAATAGAAATTGTAATGAACGAATAAATAAAATTTTACCAAGGCCATGAAGGTATTATATAAATCTAATTATTTTTCGTTCAATTAATAAAAAAATTTCCTATTCTAATTAATATCAATGAAATTGAAATTATTAATTTAATTTAAATATTATTTTAAATCTTTATAATTTATTTTTTACCTATCGAAAACTTTACTCTCTATCGATGGAGAAGTCTCGCTCTTCGGATTGAAAAACTCGGCCGCCATATATTCGATCAAACTATCTACATACCGTGCTATCTGCCCTATATTCCTGCCCTACTCACCTCTCTCTCCTCTCCCCCTGTGGATTCCTCCTCCTTTCCGACTCTCTTCTCTCAGTCCAAGCCATGTAAGACCCTACACTAGCAACTCTATTAATTCTCATCCTCTTGCACATTTTAATATCTTCTCTATCCTCAATTAATTGTCTTTCTCTGGATTCTTAGTCATATTGGCCTCCCGGAACACGACACAATGGACCTAGCAGTCAAGTGAACTCTGCTTTCCTTCTCAGTCATTGATGTTTCCCTTCTTCGCCTATGACTTGAAATCTTACTATCGTTCTCTAATCATTTCATCTTGGTACAACCTTAGCTCCTCTCAACCCCACAATTAACTTCGTTTAATAAAAAAATCCCGGATCCCCAGTCCTCTCTAATTCGTTCATCGCGCCATGAAGATATTATTGTCGTAGCAAGATTAAGAATTGCGCACACCTGCCTAATCCATACTCTCCGCTCCACCCACATGCCAATACTACTATTCTGAAGAATTACCCGTTTCTCATTTTTGTCTTTTCCCTATACCTTTTGAATCTCAGAAAATAATTTACTTTCCTCTCTCAAGCCTCTTTTGTCCTCTTCAACTCTCAGAATCCCTCGGGTCCACATACTATTACAAATCTATTCACCTCCGATACTTCTTCCCGAGTGCTGTGCAGTGCAATAGCTCATTAAAAAAAGTAGATTTGGTTTTGGAGATTGTGGAGATGGGAGGCTATTATCCAAGCAGAAAAGGGTCGGAGAAAGTAAACCCAAATTACAGAATACATTTCTTGTAGTCATCCTGTTACGGAGCCAAAATCTGCAGAATGTTTGTTATAGTTCTTCAATCAATCTAATGTATGAAATTTCTTCTCGAACAGTTGGTGGTTGAAGGTTTGAAGCCTTTCACTCGTTTGAGTTGACTATGGAGAGCTTTAAAATTGAAAATTCCCCACCTTCAAAAAACCGAACAAAATAATCCTAAATATCATTGAGTTTGAAAAAAAAAAAAAAAAAAAAAAACCCTCTACTAGAGATAGTATCGATACGCACCAAAGGTGTGATAATTAGAGCGTATAGCACTTTGGCGAGTTCTGAATAATAAGTTTCGTCGCACTCATTAAACTTTTAGAGTATCCCCTCATTAATCACGATAGCATTGCGATGTATATGGGAAATTCTTCCGAAGCTGATTATACAACTTCCTACATCGCGGAAGTAGCGTGCGAACCAGCGACACGAAATTTTTCCAAAAAGTTATTTCGAAAAACCGCAGATTTTACACATTTTAATTTATGCTGTCTTTCGCGTTCTCGCCTCGAACGCAATAATTCCAATATTTTCGTCGCCTATTCTGACTTCATCATCGTGGTCTGACACAAGCAATTAGAACAACGCTGATAACGCTGCCCACTGCGAGGTAGTTAAGAAAAAATATGACTTTTGAATAAAAAGTTCGGGAATTAATCCACCCCGTCGAAGAGTAGGAAAATCTACTAAATTACAAAATTAAGAATGAAGACGCACGAACGAATATCGACTTCGCTACGAGCGTAGGATAACTTATTGAATATTTTCGTTAAAAATATTACGAACTTCTACCTCGTATTATGGGAAAGGCGAAGGAAGGTCCGATTTTTTAATTCCGATATTTACGTAACTCTTCTTTCGCTCATCCACGCTTTCCTACAATCGTTAGAATACCAATGTGAAATTACGAGAAGGCCTCTATACGATCGAAACCGACCCACGAATCTCGATACGGGCTCCTGCTGACAATTACGAAGCCATATATAACAGTTGATCTGAATTTCCACTATTACTGGAATAGTTGGAAAAGAAATTCGGTTTCGAAATATGACGTGTTTATTAAAACTGACGCGGGCTTATGAAACAGCAGTTCACACTTTTTCTCGCATTCTTACAATTTCGTGAAGTGTATTACATTCATACCTCCCTCTTCTATATGCATTCAATCTCTTCCTGATGCTTATTGGACTAAATCATACGTTTCTTTTACATCATATAGTCTTTCCAAGACTTCATTAAGAGAAAAGAATAACATTGAGCATCACTTATTCAATTCGTGGTTTCTTGATCTGTTTGAGAATTTTTTTTTTTTAATATTGACCCCGTGAGAAGGGAAGAAAAGTGACTTTGTTGCTCAATATAAAGCTTTTTCATGTCGGCGCATTGCATACTTATTCTCCTACGTGTTATCGAAATGGTAGTATTTCTAACATTGTTCTTATGGCAAACTACTCCATAATTAATGAAAATGAGTATGCAATCCAGCAGCACCCATAAGAGCAATGTTAGCATTTCGATAATACGTAGGAGAATAAGTATGCAATGCGCCGACATGGAAAAGCCCTATAGGGTTCTGTATCTCTTTGGTTAACCTATGGAATGTCAAACTATCGAATTTTGACAAAATTTGCGAGCTCACACCCGCGAGTTAACCTCCCTCCCCGAGTTCGCCCCCTTCCCTTTAGTCCATGTAAGTTTCATGTACTGACTTATACTCGACGTATACCAGCAGCGTCTCGTTTTAGCTTCATACTAGGACTTAGGGCCTATACTAGCTCATACGGCAAGCCAGTAAAAGCTCGGTATTTGATGAGAGAGAGCCTACTATACGCTTAGAAAAGCCTTAATAAGCCGACTATAGTATCTTATGCTAGCTTTGCACCAGGAGGCCTATTCTAGTGCAAGCTAATATAAAGCTCGATATCTGAAGGAGCTAAGCCTGGTATACGGCTATATCTGAAGAGAGGAAGCCTGCTTGTAGCAAGTACTATACCCAAATTAAACTAGGTCGATTCAGACAATACTAGTACTAGGCCCTTACGCTAGGCTTATACTAGGTGTCTGAGCTCGTAGACAGCCTTCAGCTTGCAAGAAATAGAGACAGAACCTGAGATTATTGTAGAGGAAGTGAGAGCCACCATCAAGAGCCTAAAGAACGGGAAGGCACCAGGTGGAGACGGAATAGAGGCAGAGATGATTAAGGCCCTAGGGAAAGAGGCAGAAACCGTTCTATGGCAAATGTGCAACCACATATGGCACACTGGAGCGTGGCCAGATGGTTGGGTCTAGTCAATACTAACACCCTACATAAGAAAGAAGACGCTAAGATATACACCAATTACCGCACAATTGTCTTGATCTCACACCCAAGCGAGGTATTGCTGAAGATCATAAGCAAACGATAAAGGTATACATGAATAGTCAAATACCCGTGGAACCGGCGGGTTTTGTTACTGGACGCGGAACAATGGATCATCATAGAGAAATGTCGCGAGTATAATGTCCCTGCAGTAATGTGCTTTATCTACTATGCGGAAGTATTTGACTGTGTTAAGTGGAAAGCCTTGATGAGCGCGATGGCGGAGATGGTGTATCTGCACGCTTGACAAACTTAATAAAGTCACTGTACAGAAGCAGCGAAATGACTGTAAGAATTGCAGGGGAGGAGTCCAAATCCTTCAAAGCAGAACGCGCGATGTAAGGCAGGTAGACATCACGCCGAGAAGGAAATACTCCGAAGAGGAATAAAAACTACAAACACCGCAGAAAATAGATAAAGTCGAGCGCTTTCGGTTAATAAACCATCATCGGGACTGAAATGAAAGCAACTGACAAGAACGGAGAATAAACCTCGGATCATTAAGGTTGATCAAATGAGGGTTCATAACGTGAGTCATAGACGAGTTCAATCAAGCCATCTTTCGGATTGTACGTGTTTAGCACAGTAACAATTGAAATGAAATGAAATGAAATGAAATGAAATGAAATGAAATGAAATGAAAATGAAATGAAATGAAATGAAAAAATGTACTTTAATTCCCCACGCCACTGAGCGAGGCTCGTAACGGCGGGGTTTTGCATTTTTACATTAATAATTTTAGGCTTAGATTAGTACAAAAAGAGAAAAAAAAAATCTATTGCATGTATAATAATTTCAGTTCCTGTCTGTTTTCGTTTTCGTTTTGTTGTTGTTATAAGTGCGTTCCCTTTCCGTTATTAGTACTAAGTTACGTATCGTCTTTTTGTATTTTTTTAGATTAGCTTCTATAATTTTTTCTTTTTCTTCTGCAGTTAGCTTGTTGTAGTTCTGTACACCCTGGTATAGGCAGTTAGTTTTTCCAGCGTTTGTATTTACTTTTGGTAGAGTGAGTGTTAGTTTGTTATGTCTTGTCATTCTTTCGTTTTGTTGTACGTATGTTGTGGAGAAGATTATTTTTTTTTTATGTATTTTAACGTATTTATTTTGTGTAGTTCGTTAATTGTCGGTATTTCAAGTTCTCGAAATAGTTGCTCCGTACTGTAGGTCCGTGGTTTGTTGTATAGTATTTTTAGAAATTTTTTTTGGTTTTTCGTTATTAGTTGAAGATTTGATTTATACGCATGACGGATTATTTCTATGTGCTCGAGGGCGATCCGCTTGAAGTATAAATTCTCCTTATGGAGGAGACTTGCGGATCCCACGCGGAAGCTATGACCGCTGTTGATGAAGTGATTGGCAAATGCTGATTCTCCCAAACGTCCCCTTTTCCAGGCCTTCAGGTGTTCGTCTAATCTCACCTTAATCTGGCGGCCAGTTTCACCAATATAAAAACCTCTACAATCTCTGCATTCCAATTTATAAACACCACTCCTTTAATCCGCAGGTATACGGTCCTTTGACTTAACAAACAACCCTTTGACGGTAGTGGGGTTGTAGTAAGCCGGTCTGAAACCGAACGGGCGAAGGGCCCGACCCAATTCGGTAGAGAACCTCCCTAGAAAAAGGAGACTGATCCATCGCAATCTCCGATCACGGATCATGTCTCGGGGGAGAGAGGTGGTGGAATCAAGGCTTTTCCTCGTAATTTTCCTCCGAACCATCGCCTCAACATCAACATTGACACCATTCACTCTAGCCAGGTGTTTTATAGTCACCAACTCTTTTTTGAAAGCAGCCTGACTCAAAGGAAAGCGAGTCAATTTGTGGACTGAACTGTTAAAAGCTGCTAACTTATGAGCAACAGGACAGAATGACGCTCCGTGGACTCAAACATCGGTCGTAGTATCTTTTCTGTATATGTGATGCAATCTGCAAAACCATGCTCCAGTATTCAATTAAAATACTAATTATTTTGCTACCTTTGTATAATCAATATATTACAGCAATTTAATTATTTAAATCATTGAGCAGAATATATTTAATATTATTTTCTTTTTAATCATTAAAATATGTTTTCAATAAACTAATAAACAAACATTTTTGTTAAATTCATAATATAAAATTTATGTATACAGTATATTAATTTTTATATTGATTTTAAATTTTTATTGTTAAAATATTAATATTTTTTTCAGCCTTTCTTTATACATATAATTCAAATAAATATTTTAATTTGTATTTTAATAAAATATTTTATTTAATCATATTTAAATTGAATTTTTTTAGGTATATCTTTAATAAATTTAATTATTTTATAATCTTAAAAAAATGGAATTGAACTAAAATAAAATTTTTCAAAAGAAATTTAAAATTGAATTTCAAATTTCAAATTTTAATATTCTTAATAATAAAATTATTAAGTCGTGCTGGTGGCACGACCTCGTGTAAAACTCGCCTCAGAATATACCGATATGAACATGCAGTTACCAAAATGATTTCTTTTGAGTAACATTGTGGCGCAGATGTGGGCAAACGACGCGAAGACATTTTGTCTTTACAGCATGTGTAGTTGTACGGTATATTGTGAAAGTGGGTTTTACACAGGGTGGTCCCACCAGCGCGACTTATGGTATGGTTTTGCGAATCGCATCACATATTCCAAACTCATGGATCCCATCTCTAACTCAGACCGACAAATCCAAAAAGTTGAAGTAGTAAGGTCGCCCCTTTGGTACACCTGTACCGAAAGGGTGACTGTATGGAAAAAATAATAAAATGAAAAAAAAATTGAAAAAAAAATTTAAAAAAAAAAAATAAAATAAAAATAAATATAATTATATTATTTCAACCTTCCCAATGAGTCTAGAACTGTACCAAAAGGGGGACTGTATAAAAAAATAAAATAAAAATAAAAAATAAAATAAAATAAAAATTTTAAAAAATTAAAAAAAATTAAAAAAATAAAATAAAATATAAAAATATTTTTTATATGTCAGTGTGAGTCTAGAACTGTAACTGAATGAAAAAAATATAGGTCGAGTTAATGAAAAGAAGCACTAGCTGTAGACCTATACGTTCGAGTTATACCTATACTCGTGTAGCTGGACATTTTTCTGAATATATAATCAGAGGGAGGAAGTAAATCTAGTCATTTCTGATCAAAACATCATGGGGAAAAGATTTGAGTTTTGGAAACATCTCTGTCTTCTCTATATAGATGATAAATTAGAAGCTAGTTGTGTTTTAGGAAGAATGATAGAAAATGATAAATATATGCTCACCTTTTATGATTCAGAGGATGTGAGCTCGAGAAAATACAGAAAATTAATAAAATATAGTTATAGAAACAGAGTATATTTTGTAGAACTTTTGCAAGAAATTAAAAAAAGAACCATACTCTACACATATATGTCAATTGATGACGACGATCAAGATCTATTTTTTAAGGCCAAGTTTTGGGGTAGATGGAATGTAATGAGTTACCACCCAATAGCTAAAATCATCTTTATATCACATCATTGACTATATAAAGAGTTGTAGGTTTTTACAGAGGTCATGAAAACTGGAAAATTACTGTCCTTTAATAAAATAAAAGTGGATAATTTTCGTCGAAAAGTAGGTATATAAGTAGGTGCATCCTGAAGAAAGTATTCATTTGCTTTTGAAAGTTTGTCCTGTAAACATGGCTTACTGATAGAGGTAGGTAGGTCTAAAAAAAGAAAAACATATTTTTCCATGCAGTGCCCCTTTCAGTACACTTCTAGACTCATTGGGCATTTGAAATAATATATTTTTATTTTTATTTTATTTTTTTAATTAATTAATTAATTTATTTATTTTTATTTATTTATTCAGTCACCCTTTCGGTACACTTCTAGACTTATTAGATATTTTTTTTTCATTCAGTCCCCCTTTGGTACAGTTCTAGACTCATACTGACATATAAAAAAAATATTTATATTTTATTTTATTTTTTTAATTTTTTTTAATTTTTTTAATTTTTTTTAATTTTTTTAATTTTTTTTAATTTTTTTAAATTTTTTTAAATTTTTATTTTATTTTATTTTTTATTTTTATTTTATTTTTTTATACAGTCCCCCTTTCGGTACAGTTCTAGACTCATTGGGAAGGTTGAAATAATATAATTATATTTATTTTTATTTTATTTTATTTTTTTAAATTTTTTTTTTTCTATTTTTTTTTTATTTTATTATTTTTTCCATACAGTCACCCTTTCGGTACAGGTGTACCGAAGGGGGGACCTTACTACTAGTTGATCGTAGAGCCACCAACTTAACGAAGGTAAATTTTATGGGAGCGTATAATGAATTGAGATACCTCAGAAACTCACCAAGGAGATATGGATGACCAGTCCACGTATAGAGAACGTCATCAACGTACCTGTGCCAGTAGTGTATATGATTGAGTAACACCTGGCCTGCCGCAGCTCTTCAATATATATGGAGAGAATATCATGAGAGAAACGCTGGTAGACTGGTACAGCAGAATCTCAATAGGTAGTCGGAAAATATCAAATTTAAGATACGCCGATCACACAACTCTACTAGCAACATCAAACAGCGAAATGATGAGACTGCTTGAGTATATCAGAGTGATCAGCGAGAGAGACGGACTATTCATTATTGCTTCGAAGACTAAAATAATGATGATAGATCGAAAGGATATTCTCACAGACGCCAACTTGCTGACCGGATATGGGAATGTCGGGTCGTTTGTATACCTAGGATCGCTGATCGATATTAACCTTCGGCGAAGATAAGAAAAAGAATTGCTTTTGGAAAGTCCTCAATGATGAGAGTGAAAATTTTCACCTGTACCAAGAAATGGTCCAGACACCTGAGGAAGAACCTTATAAAAACGACATCATGTACGCTGCGAAAACATGGGCTCTCAAGGAAGCGGATAGAAAAAGGATCGACGCTTTTGAAATGTGGCTATTATGGCGGTGAATGCTGCGGGTGTCGTACACAACCTGCTGATACGGGAGTAGGTGGAAGAACCGGAAGAACTACACAAAGTGTGTGAAAGACAGATCCGCCAATTCTTCAGACACATCGCCAGACGAAGCGGAGAAAATTTAGAAAGACGATACCGCTCGGAAAGACGCCAGGAAACCGCGGGCGAGGCCGGTGACCTGTACGCTGGACTGATGGAATTTGAATCAAGTTCGGATCCGTGACGAGAGCGGTCGCCCTAGCACAGAATCGGGAACGATGGACAGCACTCACGGGTTAGAACGGTCAGAACTGACTGATGAACAAGGAAGGAAAGGTGTCCTATACATTATACTGAGAACCTTTCACGTAATAGTCTAACAGCGGTTCCCAAAGTGTGGGTCGCGAGAAAATTCAAAGTGGGTCGCCAAAACTTCTGAGAACATGTAAAGTGGGTCGCGAAAAATTCTAAAATTTTTGTATTTAAATAAAATTTGAAAATTTGGTAATTAAAATCAAGTTTTGTCAAGAGAACAAAATAAATCTTCTACTTCGCACAAATATATCCGAATTATACTTCTAAGTTTTGGAAACAGAATATTGAGGCTGAGAAGTATGATTGCTTTGAAACATTGAAAACATATCTTAGTGACAATGATGTTATTGTGCGTGGAGAGATTCAAACAGAAATAGTGGACCATCTGCAAGCGTTGCACCATAATTTTGAGACTTATTTCGAAGATTCCACAGAGATACGTGCAAGTAGGATGTGGGTAGCTCACCCTTTCCAAGAAAACCAGAAGAGTGGAATATCAACTGAAGGGGACAAGCAATTAATCGATTTATCTGAGGATTCAACAGATGGGGTCAATTTTAGAAGAATGGATTTGATGAATTTCTGGTTGTCCCTCTCCAACAAGTACCCGATCTTGGCTACAGAGGCTCTTTATGTAAGGTAGGCTTTTCAGCCATGGTCAGTCTGAAAACCAAATACCGAAATCTTTTACAGTTGAATGAATCTCTACGTTTAAAAATTTCCAACTTCATTTATGGCTGCAGTAATTGATAAGTACCTATAGGAAACAGGGTCACTACTCTCATACCCCTCTTTATCAATAAAATGAAGTTAGAGTTATGATTCTACGTTAATGTACGTCTGCTAATATTACGAAAATGAAATAGATATCCTTTCACTGCATTTTTTCCTGGAGAAGGGAAAATGGGTCGCGAGAAAAAGGCCATGCAACTCAAAGATTGGGTCGTTGTCTAAAAAAGTTTGGGAACCGCTGGTCTAACCATTCAGCCTAACATACAGTATCATACTACTCTTATATTAAGCTAAGAATGGAGGGCGAACAAGCAGAGCTCCGTGAGCTACTCAGCCTAATTTACAGTATACTACACTCTTACGTTCAAGCGAAACTAAGCTTATGAGCCACTCAGACTATAACATACTTCCTTATACAACTACTACATTTTGTAGTACGACCAGAATTTGATGAAGTGACGATGATAACTTCGCCAACTAGTCAGTTAGGATGAGACCCCCGATGCTATGTAGTTCACTGTACTAAAAGAGACATGGATCATGATCTTTAGTCTTTGCTCGAAGAAATTTCTTTCTTTTTTTTTTTCTTTTTTTTCATTTAAATAATTTTCTCCTTTATCAGGTATGCAAACTAGTCATTCTAATTTTGCTCTCCATACTCCATACATCCTCTCCCTGGGCCTGGCAATTTCAATTTCTTGGAATTGTATCGCTCTGAAGATTGAAGAGATCGTTAAAATCCGCTCGTTAGTCATCTAGGTTACACCTACTCCAAGCTTGACTGATACTGTCTGAAGGAACTTACGAGAAGATTATAAGGAAACCTATTTTGTGGCGTCATTTTACCCTTCCTTTTCTTCTGGACGCTCGAGAAGAATTTTTCATCAAGCTTAAAGATTACGAAACTACTTCCTACCACACTGAGATTCATTGCATAATCTTTCAACATTTTTGCAGAACTTTTTCCTTCTCGTTTTACTACGCATGATGAATTTACGGTATTATCGAAGACTCTTCTACATTTTATTGCGCAAATTTTCGTTATATTGTCTCGATTTCGGCTGAAATTTTCCACGCCGCCGGGATATCCGATGTCTGTTGTTTTGTTGTATATACGGTACCAGTAGGAGCATTTACGCACGGTCGTTACGGTAAGTGTCACGTCTCTTCCTAGTCGGACGTGTTTGCCGATAAAATAATGACATTTTCTAAACGGTTGATATCACACATGTTAGCGTCATGGGTTCATTATATAATGTGTGTGCAGTACAGCACCGCACCGTAGAGGCTACGGTAATTCATTTTAGATTCCTTTCGAGACCATCATCTGACGAGAACTTATTACACGCTTGACCGTAAATCATCCTGCATTACGTTATATAGACTCGCGAGGATGAGTATCGTTTAATTTTAAAAAGACGAAAGAGAATGAAACAAATTATTATCGATGAAACAGATAAACCGTTGTCATGCCAACTGCCGACAACGTTATTTGTAAATTATTTGTCCTTCACACTTTTTTTTTTTTTTCTCTTCTTCTCAAAACACGAAGCTATTAAACGACCTACGACGATTTATTAACGAATATTTTTGCCGCTGATAAGAGCAGAAGGTGCAAAACTTTTATTGGATAATATAAATACAAATGTATGCAAATTTTCCGAGGTAATTTAAAGGTTTCGCTTTTTCTGGTCTGCGTTGATCTCTCGACTTATTATTCTCTCCTCTTCTTTCGTTTCACTCTTCAGACTTGCTTGCAAGTTGCCTATACTTTTACATTCATACATACTTGCATGTACTCGTTTTTTTTTTCCTTTAAATATATTTTTGTTCCGAGATAAAATACTGGAAATACAACTTTTGAAAAATAGTTGATCTACGTCGTTATAGTAATGTGCGAGAATAATAGACGATACCGGACACTATTTTCGTTTTCTTTTATGGTTAATATAAGTATCTATCTATTTTTCACCGGCTATATCGTTGCATAAAGTTTGTTCAAAGTTAATGAATGGCACACCAAAGTGTTATCATGGCGGTCAATTAGTCTCGTTGGCAATACATTTATAAAACCTGACGAAGATGCACGCTCGAGTAGTTGGCGAGCTCAAAATAGTTTAATAGTTTGTTCACCGTTAGTACTTTTAGCTATCGTATCTTTCCAACGGTCAGTTTTCGTCTGGGATTCTGTGGTCGGACTCTCTTTTTAGGTGTGGAAGAGATTTTAAGATTCAGCCCTGTAGAAAGAGTACAATTCGAGGTACTATTGATTATCTATTTCCAAACTGGACGTAGAGAGATGGGAATGAGGACCATCGCATCAGGTGCTTCCATATCCCTTGGCTCAGGTGAGTCCAATTTCTCATCCCAAGTTTCCTTCCATTGCACAGCTCGAGGTTTTAAAATTGATTCAAATTCCTAAAATAGGTGAACTACCTCTCTCCCGCCCCGGATCTCGCGCCTTGAGGACATGACTGTCTAGTAAAGAATAAGGGGAAAAAATGGTAGTTTCTTCAAGATTCTAACTATTACGTCAAGGTCACCAGAGCGGACGCCAAATAGAGTGTTAGTTTCTCCCTTCCATGGAAAAACATTGAATCGTGTGAATATCTTTGGGCGTTTTATCAATTTGTCGACGTTGATTGTATCCATGTGTGCTGTAGGCTGCTTCGGCACGTTTTCCCCATTCTCAATCTAGTATAAGTCCAGTATACTTTTTGTTAGACTAACTAGCTTTTGGGTACTCATTCTTGGTCTGGTATGAGATGTTAATTATTATTCTGGATCACGTCAATGTTTCCTTCCAAATTTTCTGGGGGAGGAAGGGGGGGGGGGAAAAGATCAACTCGGACTTGAATTCGCAAATTTCCAATAGACAGCTAAAGTGCCGGTAAAGACATTAAAAAAGAGGAAATCTAGTCCTAAACTTGCGAATTTTCGATACTGGATAGAAGCACAGTAAAGGCATGGACCAGTTTAAAACTCCATGTGACGTCATCATCATCCACTGAATTTGCTTGTGATGACACAGCATAAATTTGCCTGTGAGCTCATCAATATTCGAGACGTCATCAACATTGGTCTCTTTTAACGGGGAACCTGTTTTATCAGGGAGTTTTTCGGAAAAAACGTCCGCCGCGCCGTCCTCCGTTCGGCCGGCTGGCAAAGCTCGGAGCTTGAAAATTCTCTAATTCCCCCTCTTACCATATATAGCTCGGTGGTCGGTGTATATAGCCTAAAAGATAGACCCGTCGAGTAACTAGATTTCCAATGCTTCATATACATTTTTTTAGGCCTAAATGAAGGATGCATGTAGTTACTGTAGGAGCCTAGCTAGTATCGGCCTAGTAGACTGTATATTAGGCCTAGTATAATGAAGGCTGAAGGTCAAATTTTTCCAAGTCCCTTTAGTCGGTCAAGGTTTTTGGTGACGTCGTAAAGCGTCACGTTATGTCACGCAGATTTCTGACTGACCCCCAGCCCAAAGATGTAATACAAACGGGTGACAATTCAAGTCTAGGGGACATGGAAAAATTTCGACTATCCAGCCTTTATTTATTTAATTGTTTAATTATTCAATTATTTAAATATTTAATTATTTAAATATTTAATATTATTTATTTATTTATTTATTTATTTATTTATTCATTTATTATTAATTCTTGTACTAGGTCAAGTGTTCGTGAGATATTATTCGTTTACCCCTTTACCTATCTTGGCGTCCTATACGTCTTGTATGAGAAATATTTCGAGGTAATTGTGGATGTTCTATATTTTGAGGTATCAACTTTCGGTGGGGCGAACGAGCGATCTCGCTGTTGTATTGGAATGGTATGAGAAAATTCAAGTCTTCAATGAGAAATATGAGGTAGCGCGAACTCGCTCCGCTCGTTCGCCCCCTGTCTCGCTGTTGTATTGGAATGGTATGAGACAATTCAAGTCTAGGGGACTTGGAAAAATTTCGACTATCCAGCAATATATGATAGGAAGAGGGACTTAAAAAACTTTACCTATCTTGGCGTCGTATAAGTCTTCTATGAGAATTATGAGGTAGCGCGAACTTGCTACGCTCGTTCGCCCCCTGTCTTGCTGTTGTATTGGAATGGTATGTGACAATTCAAGTCTAGGGAACATGGAAAAATTTCGACTATCCAGCCTTTATTTATTTAATTGTTTAATTATTCAATTATTTAAATATTTAATTATTTAATTATTTAGTGGGGCGAACGAGCGATCTCGCTATTGTATTGGAATGGTATGAGAAAATTCAAGTCTTCAATGAGAAATATGAGGTAGCGCGAACTCGCTCCGCTCGTTCGCCCCCTGTCTCGCTGTTGTATTGGAATGGTATGAGACAATTCAAGTCTAGGGGACTTGGAAAAATTTCGACTATCCAGCCATATATGATAGGAAGAGGGACTTGGAAAATTTTCTAATTATCAATTATATTAATTATTATTTAATTATTTATTTATTTAATTATTTAATTATTTAATTATTCAATTATTTATTTATTTATTTGATTATTTAATTATATTAATTATTTAATTATTTAATTATTTAATTATTAATTGATTAATTAATTATATTATTATTACGCGGGGTGTACTCGCGAATTTCTGAATCATCCAAGGGGTAGAATTTTCTAATTAATAATTATATTAATTATTTATTTATTTATTTATTTAATTATTTAATTATTTATTTATTTAATTATATAAATAAATAATTATTTAATTATTTAATTATTTAATTTTTTATCAAATAATTAATTAATTATTTATTATTATTACGCGGGTGTACTCGCGAATTTCTGAATCACCCACGGGGTAGAGATTTTCTAATTATTAATTATATCAATTATTTATTTATTTAATTATTTATTTATTTAATTATTTAATTATTTAATTATTTATTTATTTATTTATTATTAATTATTATTATTACGCGGGGTGTACTCGCGAATTTCTGAATCACCCACGGGGTAGAGATTTTCCAATTATTAATTATTATATTAATTATTTAATCATTTATTTATTTAATTATTTAATTAAATAATTATTTAATTATTTAATTATTTAATTTTCAATTAATTAATTAATTAATTAATTAATTATTTATTATTATTACGCGGGTGTACTCGCGAATTTCTGAATCACCCACGGGGTAGAGATTTTCTAATTATTAATTATAATAATTATTTAAATATTTAATTATTTAATTATTTATTTATTTAATTATTTAATTATTTAATTATTTATTTATTTAATTATTCAATTATTTAATTATTTAATTATTTAATTATTTAATTATTTATTTATTTAATTATTTATTTATTTAATTATTTATTTATTTATTTATTATTAATTATTATTATTACGCGGGGTGTACTCGCGAATTTCTGAATCACCCACGGGGTAGAGATTTCTCTTGACGGGGGAGGGGGGGAGGGGGGTGTACTCGAGAGTTTCAAAATCGGGGTCTGGCGAGAGAAAAGACATGGAACATGTCAAAACGACGGCTTCCTTAACGAAGTAGAACGAGGAACGCAGGGAACCTGTTTTATGAGTCAAATGGGATTTGGTATTGAAAATTCAAGGAAGCCTAGACCTAGATAAAGCTAGTATAAAGAAGGCCTAGACTTACTATAAGCCTAGTATAATATAGTTTGAGAGTCTAAATTTTTCTCGAATCTCCAGCTATATATGATAGCTGGAGAGTTGAAATTGTTCCAAGTCCCTTTCAAATCATATATAGCTCGAGAGTCGAAATTTTATTTCTAAATCCCCCTCCTATCATATATAGCTCGAGAGTCGAAATTTTTCCAAGTCCCTCTGCTATCGTATATGGCTCGAGAGTCGAAATTTTTCTGAGTTTTTCGCTGGATGGCGGACGGTACATTTCTCAAAAAGCCCCCCATAAAACAGGTTCCCTGTTAAAAAGGGAGTGATGTATCGAAATCTTCTCTTTTCCACACCATTCTTGGACCATATAGTATAGCCTAGATGTATACGTCATCAGGCGTCGCGACATAGGAGGCATGGGCAAGGTTTAACCTGGACGCTTCGGGTGTTCGTGGTGACGGAGGATCCGAACAATGCCACGATCAATTACATTCATTCTATGTGTCGACTTACAGCCCTTTCCGATGTTCCAAAACGGGCTTCTTATCACGATCGACGGTCTATATAATTATACTGTATGGTCTAAGCCTCTGCACCCCCGACGTAGGAAACTTGCAAAAATGTCGACTTTGGAACTCGACCTATAAATTATTACGAAATTCGGTCATTCAGGAGATGCTCCTCTTGTGAGCGTAATGACATTTGACCTTCGCAATCCGGAGAAGGACGTCCCAGCACATCTAAGGTGCATGTTAAGTATGGCCTCAAAGACAGCCGAAACGTTAATTATAAAAAACATTTTTATTCATATAATATGTGCGGGCAGAGCCATAATAAAATATTATTATTGATTCCTTGCGCGGAAAAATTGATTTTGGTTTTACTTATTTAAACAGGATGATGAGAATGATCTTGGTGGACAGTCATGATTTTCAAACCTTTCCTGCCTCCAAGGTACCCTGTGCAGTGCGAGACCGCGGCGTACTTGTTGAAGGCTTCCACTGTAGGTCCCACCCGGTCACACTCTTGTAGGAGGTGTGTTAGAAAATAAAACGATATGATAGAAAAGGGGGAAAAAACAAAACAAAAACAAATACTATGGGAAATAAAAACAGTGAGTATAAAAATAAAATAATAATAAATAAGTAAGATAAAAGAAAAAATGAGCCGCACGATGCCCTCACTCTATTTTGTGCTTACGTTTCCTTCTTTTATTTTTTGTTTTCTTTCTGTGGAGGTCTCAAAAGATAATTTTGAGTGTTTTCTTAAAATGTGGATGTCCATAGTATAAACAAAGGTCTATTGGTAATTTTGAATAATGAATTAACGCCTGATAAGTTCCCTGAACCCGTGCCTTATTATCTCTCCAGACCGGTATTTTAAAGTGGGGTAATCGTAATTGTTATAATAATAATGATTTTTTTCCTCTTTTGCAGGCAGAATATTATGTATCTATGTTACGGTAAATGATGAGAAAAAGAAATTAACGTGAATAGCCGGGCAATGACGTGATTCGCCAAAAAGAGAGTTTGGATTGAGTCATTCACGTTAATATCCGGTCAATAACGTTAATCGACGATGTACCTGGTTTATGTTGTTAAACGTCGTTTAATACTGTGTAATATTAGACATTTACCGGTAATTCACGTCCTTAACCATAAGCTACCGGTAAAGGTTGATAAAACGGAATGAATACACAAATGCAATTATTTCGCGGTCAGAATAAGTAAAATAAAAGCTATTTGTTTGAACAAGATAAACTGTTGTGGCAGCGGGAGTTGCACAGCCGATTAATCGCGCGACAAGAACATCGGCTGCTTTCGCAACCCTTTTTACAGATTGCAGTGTTTGTATCCCTGACTTCCGGCAACGCTGCTCTCGACCGCCGCTTCTCGCATTGTAATCTCTTTGCCGGAGGCTGCGTCAATGACTTCCTCTGCGTTCAGTAACGCTTCTTCTGTGCAGGGAACAAATTCTGAGCGCGCGTATTTATTTTTAAGAGTACCTGAAGAAGTACCTGGAATAAGACAATCAAGAACACAGACTCGTAATACTTATCAAGAACACAGACTCCTAGGTGATAGGCGAACAATGAGAGTGATATGACTGTGTAGTGTTGTCATGAGGAAGAAAAGCGCAGTAATCATTGATTCTTAGCACGATCAAACATGCAAACGACAATTGTGAACACGTTCTCGACATTGACCATACCAAGACGGCTGATCACGAGAATCGCCAAGAATAACACATAAATATGATTCATTCTCGTGATTCACCAAATCTATTGGTAACTTACATTATACGCCGGCTATTCACGTCATATGCCGCATACTATTTCGGTAATTAACGTTAGTACATTTTTTTTCGGCGATTAACAGTCATTAGCCGGCTACTAACGTCATCTACCGCATTCACATTATTTACCGTAACAAATACAAAGAAACGCGGTACGTGTGCGACTTTGGAAGTAAAGAATTATTGCAAGTAGCAAAATCATCCTCTTTTGAAATGCGGATCTTGTGCCAGTCCTGGCGTGCATTTATGGCGTTCGTCATGGTTTCAACGTCGTGTCAGTTTTTTTCTATGGTGGGAGAGGAACTGGCGGTCAATATAATTTTATGAGGCGTGCACTTATATATTTCCCCAAGAAAACTCCGACCAACTGAAAAGCTCAAATTCCTTACTGGTCTTTTTCACACCGTTCTTCCCCACACGAAGAAGTCATCCGAACCCGTTTCAGAATCGGCCACTCCCGTCTCACCCACTATCTTCTCTTTTCACGTCCCTCATTCACTTCACGCCTATACTGACTGCAGTGCTGATACTCATACCGTTCAACACTTCTTCTCTTAATCAGCTCTCGAAAACATCTGATTTCACTAGAACTCAATGGCTTAGATCATATTCGTCCTTATTGTCGCCATCCACCCACTCCGAGCTCATAAACCCTCAATTTAATAATAATAAAAAAAGGAATGAGGCAAAAATGAAAATAACGATTCTATTAGAGATAAAAAGATGGCACTTTTCCATCGATTAGCAGGAGACCGAACTGAAATAAAGAAAAGAGGGATCTGAAAGCAGTCGACATCAAATGTCTGGTACTTCCGAATTAAAATCAAATTATGATTGAAATTACACTCGAGTATTCGATGATTAAAAAAAAACATAATTTTTCTGATAATCCGCCCATGTATCGTCATCCATGCGTTTCAATAGAGTTCGTGGAGTCAGGTCGCATATCTACACCCCGACTCTTTTCACAGACGACTGGCTGAGTGGCCCTGGAAAAGGAAGTTAGTCGCGTGAATTAATTATTATAACAACAATTGGTCGACGAGATTCGATATTAATGCGGTTACCGTCTCCTCTTTGATTTCTAGATCGCATCGGCTGGTCATGCAAATTCAATTTTAGATTTGAATGGTTCGAAAAACCGCTTCCGTCGTATTCGATTTCAGAATATTAAATGCATCGAATTGTTACGCGGAATCTCACGTGTATTTTCTTTTTCAGTCGAGACATTAATACTCGTATACGAAAGTGGTGGTCCAGATACTCTCGCGTCTAACTTTTTTTTTCTCTCCACGCTCTGCCCCAAGTTTTCTCATTTCCTTCCAAATCTCTGCGGATCGAACGTGTATTCCGCTCTAATTAATAAATGACAATGGCGACGAAGAACGAGAGTGCAGAAAGTTGTAGGAGATCGTTTAATTTAGTTTTCTTCATACGTTAGTGCGCGTGTGTGAGTAGAGAATGGAAAATATGCGGCTATTTGAATAAAAATTGTGTCACAATGTTATCGGAGTCAAACCGGAGTATGAATAGTCTAAATAATTACGCGCTCGTCGCAGCTGTTTTACGACAGGGTGGTTGCGTTGAATAAAATGAAAATTAGACGAATTATTTACATTTTACGAGTCAGATCTCTTCTTGAACTCGTGGTATTTATTCAGTTGTCGTATACTACATCCTCGTTAACCCATAATTGTTGTTCATTTTTACAAAATACATGACAGTGACAGCCCAGGTCGATAATAATAATTTTTCAGTGTATTACTTATAAATTATGAACATTTGACGTTGGCTCGATTATACGTATATATTGTATACCTACTCGCGGAATACGGCGCGAGAATGTTTACATTAGGTATATATCCGAGATTCCTTTTCAAAAATATATTATAGCTTTCGTTGGTCGCGTTGACTGAGAAGAAAAAGACTCATTTATATTTCCCTTTCTCCTCTGGCACGTGGCCACTTGAGTAAAGAGAAAATTAAAAAAGCATCCCTGTCAGAAACATACTTGTTGAGTCCTCGTATGAAAGATGTATTCATAAAATGATCCGTAACGTTGAAAAAATATATAATATACGTGTCACGCTAATATTTTTTTATTCTTCTTCATCATTACGAACAATATGTTGCGCACAGTAACAAACTGATTGGAAGTCTGAAATGAAAACGGGGAATAAAGAAGATATAAAACTAGAAACAAATGTCGATGGTACGAAAAAAAAGAAAGAAAAAAAAAAAAAACTTGATACTAATAATAAAAAATTACGAGGTCAGTCGGTGAAATTGGTTCGCAGCTGTGTGTACGTGAAGAAATAGTCCTGATTGGGGCCGAAACTTATTATAGTAAACTTTATCATACAAATTCCCCTCAAAAGATTAGACCTTAATTCTCTGCCCTTTGGCGATTCTCTTGTCGCGATTCAAAGCTTATTTTAACAACAAAATTCAGGCTCTCGAAGCTTACCATTCTTTCACAACCTTCATAACCTCAGCCTTAAGAGAGTCCGTTCTTCCACGCAAACATTCGACTCCTGATCCACTCAGAAAACTCCCTCCGCCAATTTGGTGGAATAGTCAATGTCAAAAAGCTGTACAGGACCGCCGTAAGGCTCTCAGAATCTTCAAAAATAATCCTAGTGAGCTAAATTTCATCCAATTACGCAAAATGAACGCATTAGCTAAAAGAACTTTCAAAACAGCACGAAAAGATTCATGGCATTCCTTTACGCAATCTTTCAACAGATCGACCCCTCTCTCTGAAATTTGGAGTAAAGCTTAATCTCTAAGATACAGGATAAACAATCCCAATTTATGCACCCCTTCCCAAGAACAAACGAAAACTTTTTTATCATCGATCAACACTGCATATACTCCTTCCTTCGAAGAAGTTATACCACAAAATGCTATCCCATGTTCTTCTCACTGGTTAGAACAACCATTTCCATTGGACGAACTCATGACTACCCTTCACAACTAGAAAAACACAGCACCAGGTATCGACTGTATTTCGTACGATACGCTGAGGCACCTATCCGTATCTTCTATCGTCGTTCTTTGTAGAATTTTAAATGCCTTGTGGACCCAATCGCTGATCCCGGATATTTGGAAGCATTCCAGAATCATTGGGATCCCCAAGAAAAATTCTTCCAAGCTCCGACCTATTGCTTTAGCCACCTGTATACGTAAATTAGTCGACAGTATTCTCAATAAGAGACTAGTTCACTGGCTCGAATCGAATAACATTCTACCATCTAACGTTTATGGCTTTCGACCAGGACGAGGGGCTATAGATGCAGTCAGCTTTTTAATTTCAGAAATACACGAGGCCTTCTTGCACAAAAAACACCTTATTGCAGCATTTTTAGATATTGAATCAACTTACCAGAACGTACACATTCCCACTTTAACAAAATTACTATCTCAGATTGGCCTACCAGATCATTTTGTTCGATACGTCAATTTCTTGTTTATCAATCGTTGTATCTATCAATATTCTTACTATCTCTTATAACAACTACGACTACTTATTCTGTCTGCGAGTGCCAGCGTGCAAGAATATGCAGCAGCATATTCTTACATTCAAAATCCCTAATCCATGAGAGTCGATCTTCTTCTTCCGCTTGGTTTCTTCCCTAGAATTTTCCCGAACATTACCGCGCTGAACAGTGGATCTTTCTTCTTTTCCTCCAGGAACCGTATCTTTCCTCGCGTGATTATATTCAGCAGCACCGGTTCCTCTAACTTGCACCTAGCCAGCACTTCTACATTTTTTACTTTTTTGGTCCACGCAATGCGCAGCATCCACACGTAGCAGTTAATGTCTTAATTTTTTTTTTTTTTATTCTATTTTAATTAACGAGCTACTAGCAGCCTGCCTTCAGGGCTATGAGCTCGGCTAGATTGTGTGATTATATGCGTGAGAGGAAGTTGGCTTGTTGTAAAAAGTTGAATATGTTAGGGATGGAGGAAAAGAGATCTGAAAGTGCTTCTGTATGGTTGTGGGGGATGGATAAGGAATTACGGAGTTGGGTCAAGTTGGGGCAGCAGAAGATGTGTTGAACGGATAGGGGGTGTTCAGATTCGCAGTGAGGGCATGAGAGAGGCATAAGATGAGAGATGAGATGGGTGTGAGTGAGTCTGGTGTGGCCGATTCTGAGACGGGTGATGACTATTTCTTCTCTGCGTGTTGACAGATTTGAAGAGTCCCATGCGGTGGGAATATTTTTAATTTGGGCTAGTTTGTTTGAATGTGATTTGAGATCAGACCAATGGGTGAACCATGCTTGAGTGATGAATTTGTTGATGTGTTTGGAGAGATCTGAGCGTGAGGGGAGGAAAGAGCGGTTGACTGATGGGTTATGGGTTGCTAGTTTGGCTGCTTTGTCGACATTTTCGTTTCCTGGGATACACTTGTGACCAGGTACCCAGATGAAGAATAATGGGATGGGGATGGTATGGAAGGTGTTGATGAGAGTGTGTATACGACTTATTAGTGGGTGGGAGGAAGTGTGGTTGGATATGGCGTCGAGTGATGATAGGGAGTCGGAAATGACTACAAAAGGGTTGAGAGGAAGACGGGAGGGTAGGTTGGTGAGGATGTGCTCTAAACAGCTAAAGATTGCTTGTAGTTCAGTGGTAAAGACGGATGCGGTGTTGCGGTGTCGGTGAGAGACTGTGATGTGATCTATTGAGTAAGCAAAGCCGGTTTTGTTTTGATATTTAGATCCATCGGTGAAACATAGTATAGGGTTGTGAAAGTTGTTAAGGATTTTGTTAAACTGTGCTTGGTATTCTTCGGGAGAAGTTGAAAGACGAGGGAGGCGTTTTAGGTCACGAATGATTTTGGGTGGAATAAAGAGCCGAGGAGGGGTTGAGGGAACGATGTGGTTAAGGCAATGGAACTTGAAGGGGCGTGCTAGTTGGAGTTCTAGGTTGGAACGTAGATTGGTCGAGGAATTTTGGTTATGATGAGGGGGGAATATGCGATGGTGGACGGGGGTTTGCGGATATTGTAGGACAGTTGTGAGGAAGTTGGTTGTCAGTTTGAGGCGTCGATAGTGAAGTGGGGGGAAGCCAGTGTCTGCACAGAGGCTTTCAGCGGGACTGGTTCGGAATGCTCCAGTAGCTATTCTGAGTGAAGAATTTTGGATGGTGTCGAGTAGTTTTGAATGAGAAGGAGGGGCGAGACCGTAAATGGGTGATCCATAATCGAGGATGGATGGGATTAAGCTCTGGTAGAGGTGGAGAAGGTTTTTTCGGTTACAACCTTCTTTAGGGTGGGAGAGGAATGTTAGGACATTGAGTGCTCGAATGCATTTTGATTTAGTTAGTTTGATATGGGGGATCCAAGAGTGACGGTTGTGGAAATTGAGGCCAAGAACTTTAGTAGTTTTGACTTGTGGGATCGGGTAGTTAGCTATTGTGAGAGGGGGAAATTTAATAGTTTTCTGGCGTGGTTTTTGGAAAATGACGAGTTTGGTTTTGGGGTAAGAAATGCGGAATCCTAGGAGGGAAAGCCAAGTGTGTACTTTATTGATTGTTTTTTGTAGCAGACGATGGGCGCGAGTTGTGTTAGTGGAACGTAAATGGATGCTTAGGTCATCAGAGAATAGGAGGGTTTTAATTGGAGATTTTATGATTTTTGTTATGTTGTTGATGGCGATGAGAAAGAGGGTGCCGTTAAGTGGGGATCCTTGGGGGATACCATTTTCTTGAGGGAAGGTTGAGGAATAGTGATCGCTTATACGCGGACTCTAAAAGATCGATTAGTAAGATAATTTTGAAGTAGGAGAGGGAAGGGTCCTCGAAGTCCAAGTTGGTGTAGGATGACGCATATTTGGTATGTCCAGACTCTCGGGAAAGCGTTCTCCATATCAAAAAATATTGAGTAGAGGTTCGCTCCGAGAGCATGGGCGTCGTAGATTTGGGAATCGAGGTCAGCAAGGGCCATTAGAGCTGATCGGCCCTTACGGCACCCATATTGTGTATTACTTAATATTTCGTCGGAATCAAGGAACCAAGAGAGTCTACTATTGATAATTTTTTCGAGAATTTTGCCAAGAGTGCTTAGTAGTGATATGGGTCGGTAGGATAGAGGGTGTGAGGGGTCTTTGAGAGGTTTCAGGATTGGAATGATTAGAGCTGTTTTCCAGTTATTGGGGAAGGAGGTGGAAAAAAATATTCGGTTTAGGAGTGAGGTGGGGTGTGAGATGGCATTTGTATGAAGTTTGTGTAGCATAGCGGGGCTAATTTGGTCGAGACCGGGAGCTGATTTTTTGGAGCAGAGGGAGATGGTGTGGGTGACTTCTTGTTTGGTGATTGGTTTGTTGTAGGGAAGTGTGAGAATTTGTGACAGATTAAGGGAGAAATCTATTGTGGTATTTTCGGCTTGTTGTTTGATTCGAGTGAAAGGTGGGTCGTAGTTAGTGTTGGAGGAAATTTGAAAATAATTCTCAGCTAGTATTTCGCTGATTTCTGATGGTGATTCATAGATTTGGTTGTTTTGATAGAGGGGTTGGAAGGAGAATGTTTGTTTCGAACCTGTTAACTTTTTAATGTTACTCCACATTGCGGAGCATGAAACAGGTCGATTAATTGACGAGACAAACGAGTTCCAGCTTCGTTTCTTGGCGGAACGAAGTAGACATCGGGCTTTGGCTCTTAGTCTTTTATAGTTGATAAGGTCTGATACATCTGCGGTCTTTTTGTAACGATTGAGGGCTTTATTTCGGTCTTTCAATGCAATTTTGATTTCAGGGGACCACCAGGGGACGGGACGATTTCTTGATGAGGGAGAGGTTTTTGGGATGGCTTGATCGGCAGCTTGGATGATAAATTCAGTGAAAGAGATGATATTAGCGTCAATTGTGTCAGAAGGGGGAATGTGTTCGGTGTTGGCGGTGAGACTAGTGAAGAGGGGCCAGTCGGCTTTCTCAAGGATCCACTTAGGGGGGGATGTGAATGTGTGTGAGTGAAGAGTTTCTTGACTGATTAGTATGGGAAAATGATCGCTATCGCATAGGTCTGAATGCGTCTTCCAGGTGAGTAGGGAGGAGAGTGATGTGGAACATAAGGAAAGGTCGATAGTTGAGAAAGTTCCATTCGCTAGGCAGAAGTGAGTTGGAGACTTGTGTGTGTTAAGTAGTAGGAGATCGGGTTCGCTAACAAGGAGGGTATCGATGGCGTTACCTCTGTTGTTGTGGTGATCAGAGCTCCATGTTGAGCTGTGCGCGTTGAAGTCGCCGCAAAGGATGATAGGAGGAGGGAGGTTAGAAATTAGGGACTGGAGATCGTGAGTTGACATATCTAGGTCAGGGGGGATGTAGATTGATGAAATTGATATGGAGGTTTTAGATAAGGAAGGTAAGTTGATTGAGATTGATACTGCTTGTAAAGTGGGTCTAACGGCAATTATGTTTGCTGAGAGAGTTTTGTGTACTAATATTGCGGATCCTCCGCTCGCTATTTGACCATGGGTGAAATCGTGACGAAAGAGAGTGTAGTTGGCGAGGGTTACTTTGTGATGGGGGAGGAGATGTGTTTCTTGGAGGCAGATGATGAGTGGATGGTAAAGTGATATGAGGTGCTGAAGTTCAGGAAGTCTTTTGAAATAGCCTCTTAAGTTCCATTGTATGCAGATGACTCTCATAGGGGATATAGAGAGGATTATATTAGATAGGTGGAGATGGTGGTGAATGAGAAAGAGGGGAAGGTAATGTCTTAATTTTATAGTTGCTCGATTCAGCTATTAGTTAAAACAAAATAATTTTAGATAGCGGATAAAGGCACAGCAAAACCATTAGTCACCTTAAATCTCTTTGTGACGTCATCAACAGGGGGCTTTATAGTGCCAATACAGTTGAGAGCCTTTTGGTCAAATTGAAGGATCCTATACCGATGGCTGAGAGGGGCGGTGTTTATAGGGTGGCCTGTGGTGATTGCCCCAGCGTGTACATAGGCATGACTGGCCGTCAACTCCAAATTAGAGTTGATTAACACAGGAAAGCCTGGGAAAAAAGAAAAGTAGGCGAGTCGGCGTTTGCGGACCATTTAATTGAAAGTGGACATAGTCCTGAAGAGGGGTCTCAAGTTCTCCTTCACAGGGAACAATCATATTTCAGGCGCTTAGCGCTAGAAGAAATCGAAATTCATCGTCACCGTAATATTAAAGACATTACCGTGTTGAACAGGTATATTCCTGAGGAGGGATTGATTGAATTAGTCTATGAGGATGATTCACACTTCGATGACTCGCTGGTTCAGTCATGACCTCCTCTTCGTTGTTTCTCGATTTTGTCGGTGTTGGGTTCATTCCCTTTCTATACTTTGAGAATGGCTGTTTAGCCGAAAGCCCTCAGTCGTGTAAAATTTTAGTGCGGTTCATGTATCTGTGTTTCTTTACTCTTTTGAGTATACTCTGACACGGTAATATTTTGTCTCTTACGGTATACTTGAAACAAAAATTATTTGTGTCTTGAAAGCTGTCAAACTTCGCCTTATCGTAGTCCGGCGTCTAGTTTGCAATTTTTAGAGGGTTCGAGACAGATATTCGCGAAATTTCCTGCGATTTTCATTTTCAGTTGACGATAATAGACCTCTATAAAGATGATTAAAAGGTTCAAGAAGTTCTCCTAAATTGAATAAAACATTTTCGTGATTAAATAACGGAAAACCGGTTACTCGTCAGAAGAGTTTTCATTTTCTTATTCATTCGAGAGTGATACTTCGTAGTAGACCTTTTATTCTCGAACACGGGCATACAATGGCTATACAAAGTTGCTGATGGACATTATAACGCTTACCAATTTGTACGGCCTACCTGTCTTATCGTACGTAATGGAACAGAAAAACGACTAACTGGTATTAAAATCTCATTTCCTGTATTCTTCTTGCTTCCCTTAATTAATCTCGACGCTTCAGACATTCGCGTCCACGTCATGCAATGGGCAATTTTCAAATCACTTTACTAATAAACGGAAGTTTCCTGCACGATAATTATCGGTTCTTTGTTTCGTCGTCTTCATTTTTCGCCCATTTTCTTCGCTGTACCACAAAAGAACCTAAAAGTGATTTAGAGGGATACTTTTTCGAGTGCGTTCTTTTTATACTCGCTTTGTAATACACGTAATACAACAACGGTGTGAGATTTACTATAAATACGACCCGTACAACTGCACCTCTAAATGGTTTATCATTGCGAATGCGAGGCGTGTAATCAACTGTCATCAGTTATATAGTGTTTCCAGAATTTACTACACTAACGAGTAAGTTAGGTTTGAATTTCCTGTATACTCACAGATAGGATAACGCATTGAAATGTTGTGAGTACTGAGGAGAAACGTTTTGGGATTTATTTAAATTGCCACTAAGAATACGTACACTGTAATCATACGAGCTCACTCAGTTTACTTTGAATAAAGTAAAGTGTCGAGCACGCCCGTGCATTAATTAAATATATATAAGATGTACATAATCCTTATTTACCTAGATAAGATTACGTAAATTTTCGGAAGTTTATAAGCTTGGTAGATTTTCACAAACAAGGTGGAATAACGTATAATATACTGGGAATAAATTTTTTCTTTTCGAAATTACAGTAGTTTTGGACGATGCACCTTTATGGAACGAATGCGATCACCCATACTGCAGTACGACTGCATTGCCATAGTTTTGGGTGCGCACGAATTGTACACCGAAGAGGTAAACTAAGGTGCGAGTTATTTCGGTTGCGACCTACCGTGGGACCTTAATACACGTGTTGTAATTGCTACCCATTCTGCAAAACAGAAGCGAGTTAAATAAAAACTGACGTCAAATATACAATAAATATCAACAATAGGTTAAGCAGTCGTGTATAATGTAGAATGGAAATTAGTACACTAGTCTTCCTGCGTAATATTCTTATAGCATAGAAAGAACATATTAAGCATCTTACAATTTGAAATTGCAATATTGTTACGTCTTGATTTTTTATTGTTCAACACGTACCTATGTTTCTTGACATCTCTGCAATTAAGCGGTTAGCAATTGAATTATTTATGAATAAAGAATTAGTTTCATGATCACGAAACTGGTAGAAAAATTTGTAGGATACGGGAAGCTACATTGCGAGGCTCAGAAGAAAAGATCGAAACCAATCAATGTAATTTACTACCGTACAAGAAATTTTAATTCGTACAAATCGAAGGAACGACAAGGTCTTCAAATATCGAAAATTGTTAAAGCTCGTGAAAAATTGAAAAACATACAAAAATCGAACAAACGACGAGGTCGTAAAAAGTCGAAAGTCAAGAAAAACTTGAAAATTACAGATCGTAAATATATGTATATACCTATGTATACATTTTCGACTTAACGGTCATTTACTGAGGAACACTGAATTAGGACTGAGCTAAATCGAAAGAAAGAAAAGAACTAGTCCATTTTACGCCGCCCCCTCCCCTTCAGAATCTTGAGTTCAAACTTGCCTCAAAGAATTGTGCTCAATTGGTGCTGAATTGTGCTGCAAAAATTATGTTTTGTGCATGCTCCCTTCCGAAGATATACAAAAAATTCTGTGGGGGGCTGGTGAAACGATAGCCTTTTATGAAACTTACTTTTTTTGACAAAATTAATTGTACTCCATTTGCGCTAAAATGTGCCTCAAATTTTATGTTTAGTGCTTCCCCCAATCTGAAAATATTTGAAAAGTATCTTGAGGGTTTGGGGGGCTGGTGGAATGGCAGCCCCCGTTTTGACATGTTCCATGTCTTTTCTCTCGCCGGACCCCGATTTTGAAACTCGCGAGTACACCCCCCCCTCCCCCCGTCAAGAGAAATCTCTACCCCTTGGGTGATTCAGAAATTCGCGAGTACACCCTGCGTAATGATAATAAATAATTAATTAATTAATAATTAAATAATTAAATAATTAAATAATTAAATAATTAAATAATTAAATAATTAAATAATTATATAAATAAATAATTTAATGATTAAATATTTAAATAATTAAATAATTATTTATTTGAATAATGAAATGATTATTTAAATAATTAAATAATTAATATAATTAATAATTAGAAAATCTCTACCCCTTGGGTGATTCAGAAATTCGCGAGTACACCCCTCGTAATAATAATAAATAAATAATTCGATAATAATTAAATAATTGAATGAATAAATAATTAAATAATTAAATAAATAAATAAATAAATAAATAAATGAATAAATAAATAAATGAATAAATAAATAATATAATTAATAATTAGAAAATTTTCTAAGTCCCTCTTCCTATCATATATGGCTGGATAGTCGACATTTTTCCAAGTCCCCTAGACTTGAATTGTCTCATACCATTCCAATACAACAGCGAGTTCGTGCTACCTCATATTTCTCATAGAAGACTTATACGACGCCAAGATAGGTAAAGTTTTCTAAGTCCCTCTTCTTATCATATATGGCTGGATAGTCGAAATTTTTCCAAGTCCCCTAAACTTGAATTGTCTCATACCATTCCAATACAACAGCGAGATCGCTCGTTCGCCCCACGAAAGTTGATACCTCAAAATATAGAACACCCACAATTACCTCAAAATATTTCTCATACGAGACTTATACGACGCAAAGATAGGTAAAGGGGTAAGCGAATAATATCTCACGAACACTTGACCTAGTACAAGAATTAATAATAAATAAATAAATAAATAAATAAATAAATAAATAAATAAATAAATAAATGATATTAAATAATTAAATAATTAAATAATTAAATAATTAAATAATTAAATAATTAAATAATTAAATAATTGAATAATGAAATAATTAAATAAATAAAGGCTGGATAGTCGAAATTTTTCCAAGTCCCCTAGACTTGAATTGTCACATACCATTCCAATACAACAGCGAGACAGGGGGCGAACGAGCGGAGCGAATTCGCGCTACCTCGTATTTCTCATAGAAGACTTATACGACGCCAAGATTGGTAAAGGGGTAAACGAATAATATCTCACGAACACTTGACCTAGTAGATGCCTAGACTGAAATATTTCAAGATGACTGATAAAATATAAGCGACATGGAACATGATTTTCATTTATTTGGCTATGCCAGAAAATTTTTTTTTTCGAAGGATTCTTCCAAAGACAATTCGAGTGGTATTTTGAATTTTGTGATTTTTGTGGTTTGAGGGCAACATAGATTGTGCTCAATTTGTGCTGAATTGTGCCGCAAATTTTACGTTCTGTGCTTCCTCTCCTCCTTTAGAATGGGGTTCCGTATGTGAAGTTACAGCAACCCGTTTTCTTGAAATTTGAAATTGTTTTTATCTAAGTGAATGTTCCTTCATCAGACTATTGCATAAGAGAATGAATAGATGATTTACAAAAGAACAAACAACGGTAGGTACGTGAATTAAAATGACAATAATATAAGTATGTGGAGGGTGAATGGAATTATTCATTTTCTTCAAAAATGAATCATGTAAAATCTCATCTGCATAGATACTGCCTTTAGAATTTTAAAATTTTCAAGAATTCTCATCACCCTCACTGTCCGTCCATCATAAACATCGTGAAAAAATATTTTAGATCGTTTGTGATCTAGATATCTATAATATTGTCCCACTAGGACAACCACAATTCGGTAATTTTTTAATTCTTTCACAATCTGATTTGTCAGGCTATCGTCAGAAAATACCTTTTGACCGGTATTTCTATGTCACTAAAATTAACAATGGACACACTGCTGTTCACCTGTAGTAATTTAACGCTAATGTAGATATGTAAAATTACACCCATAGCACCCCCTACCAAATAAACAAAAATCAAGATGATCGAGAAAAGAATGTGTTACTACTTATTTAAACAGTTTCATATGTTTAGTGTGCATAAACCGTAATTCTATAAAATTTTCAGAATAATTGAGCAAAATTCGAGCTCAATTCATTTAGCCGGATAATAATTCAAAACTTGAAACAAAAAAAGGAGTCCTCTACAGTTTTAGAAGCTCATCTCATAAGACTTTTGTGGATATCTTCAGTAGGAAGGAGCACAAAACATAATATTTGAAGCACAATTCAGCACAAATCGAGCGCGATTCATCGAGCTTATTTCAAATTTAAAATTTGAAAAAAGAAGGGGCTGCCGTTTCAGCAGCTCCCAGGCACTTCTTTGAAAATCTTGAGGAGGGGACAAGCATAAAACATAAGATCAGCAGCACAATTCAGTACAAACCGAGTACAACTCATTTAGCTAAAAAAAATTCAGATTTCAAAAAAAGGGGGGCTGATATTTTACAAACGGAACCCCATTCCAAAAGAGGGGATGAAGCACAAAATGTAAAACTCGCGGCACAATTCAGCACAAATCGAGTACAGTACACTTCCGATTATCCGACCTAACTGGGGTAATGGGTGGTTCGGATAATAAAAAGTTCGGATAAAAATCCGGTTCGGATAACGCGGAGAGAGTTCAGATAATACGGAGGTTGGAAAAATTACGGTTCGGATAATATGGAAAAAGTTCGGTTAATCGAGAGGTCGGATAATCGGGAGCAAATTTTTGGGGTCGAATAATACGGCTGGTCGGATAATCGGACGTCGGATAATCGGAAGTGTACTGTACAATTCATTTTGCCGGATAAAAATCTGATATTTCACAATCTGAACCCCATTTTGGTGGAGAGGAGGAAGAATTTATTTTGCCGTAAACGGCTTGTCTGACAAAATTTGGCAAGGAACGCAGGAAACCTATGTTATGGGACAAATTTAATTTTGATTGATAATTAAATTGAAAATTTGTGACTATCACCATAAAGTAAAAATTTTTCCAATTTTCCCTCCTACAGCTAGTAAATTGAAGTTCTTTCAAGTTCTCTCTCTATTGGATACAACTTGAAGGTTAATATTCTAATAGGGAATGCTGTTCTACAGTTTTTCTTTAAAAAAATATATATATTACTTTTTGTCCACTGTCTGGTAGAAAGGCAGAAATTTGCTAACCTAAAAAGAATTTGGTATTGGGGAAAAAATTTCCTTCTCTCTTTTTTTTTGTTTTTCTTTTTTGTAATGAAAGTCAGGCCTAGAAAAATTCCGACTGTCAAGTTATATGGCATAGGGCTGGATGACTTGAAAAAATGTAAACTTCCCGTCTATCATAATAATGATAGGAGGGGCGACTTCGTCAAGTTCCACTTATCTTATTAGGTTAGGTCAATTCTACCAGATTGAAAGTCAATATTTCTCCAAGTTCTTCATATCCATAATTATAGCTTGATGGTCGAAAATATTCTAAGTCCCATAGAACAGGTTCCCAGTTAAAATTTGGAAAAGTGGGGGAGGGTTATTGTTTTCACAGTAGTCCCACCAAAGATTGTAAATAAATCAAGAGAGAGGAAAGCGCACAGCGCAAAATTTTCGCATTTTAACACACAATCAACACGTTTCATTCAGCGAGACAAGAATGCGAAATTTGAAAAGAAAGGGGGCTACTGTTTGACGAACTTACGTCCATTCCGGGGAAAAGGAAATTTGTGGCAAAATTCAGCACAAATCGAGCACAATTATTTTGCCTCCAAAAATTACAAATTTCAAAAAAGAGGGCTACCATTTCACCAGCCCCTCCAAGTACTTTTCAAATAGGTAGCTTGAGAATGAGGAAAGCACAAAACATAAAATTTGCGGCAAATCTAGTACAATTCATTTTGCCCCCCAAAAATTAAAAAAATTCAAAAAAGGGAGGCTATATCAGGGCTGGAAACCGGAACCGGGAACCGAAACAGGAACCGGATCCGAAGCTCCATTTTTCATCCTCAAAATCCGGAACCCGAAAGATCCGGATCTATTTTTTCTTTAGAGATTTGGAACCCAAAAGTACCGCATCTTTTTCTTTCTCCAAGATCCGGGACTCAAAAGAACCGCATCTTTTTTTTCTCCAAGATCCGGAACCTAGAAGAACCGCATTTTTTTCTCCAGGATCTGGAACCGGAAAGAACCGTAACAAATAATCATCAGGGTTCTCAGCACTGTTAACAGAAGTTCTTATCGCTTGGTTGATTGCTACTTAATGTTGGACATTGGATAGAAGATCTCAGTTGATTTTTGAATTATTATTACTCCCTGGATTTTGAGTTTTAAATCTTCCAGTTAAGTGCATCAGATTCTACTCATCAAGCACTTTCCAGTGATAGGCCTACATAACTCAGGGGAAAGAAGAAATTTCAGGGGTCTAGTTGATGAATAAGATAAATCAGAAATGGAGTAATTCAACCCAGATAATAATTCATTTCATTTGTGATTTATCACTCTAAATTTTGCAATTAAACCTTACCCCTAATTTTTTTTTTTCTATATTTTAAGATTTAACCGTTGAGATCCAAAATCTCAAACATCCGTTTTTTTTTCTCTCAAGAAGCGGAACCAAAAAGACCGGGTCTTCTTCTCTTTCCCGAGATCCGGAAACTAAAAAATCCGGATCTATTTCTTCATTCAAGATCGAAAACCCGAAAGACCCGGATCTCCTCTGTCTTAACATCCGGAACCCGGAAAAGTTGGGTCAAAACCCAAGATCCGGAACCCGAAAGATCTGGATCTATTTTTTCTTTACAGATTTGGAACCCAGAAGAACCGCATCTTCTCTTTTTTTCAAAGATCCGGAACCGGAAAGAACCGTAAAAAATAATCGTTAGGGTTCCCAGCCCTGGGGGCTATCGTTTCATCAGCTCCTCTAGAGACTTTTCTTGTATCTTCGGAAGGGGGCAAGCAAGAAACATAATTTTTGCAGCACAATTCAGCACAAATCGTGCACAATTCTTTGAGGCAAGTTCGAATTCAAGATTCTGAAAGGGGGGGGGGAGGTGAAAAAGAATGAAGAGAAAGTAAATGGTGATAGGAAAATTAAGATGATTCAGAGTCGTTGAGAGAAGAAGGAAGTAGGACTTTTCAATGAGATCGCTCTCAGGGAAAAAATTATTCAAAAGTGTAACATTCTCATTGATGGGATGACAAACAATTTCAATGTGTTCGAGGACCAACCGTCGACAAAAGATCAAAATGGCCGGAATCCGAAAGATGTTCAGCAACAGCCAATCTTATCAACGTTGATGACCGTTTGTTGTAGATTTGTTATATGTGTCTAAGCTCGTGCTACCGGATTATCTGCAAGTAGCGGAGGCGCTAGCTGTATGGGCTAAGGGCGCAAGTGAAGTCTGGCGTCTCACAACTACTTGGTGTCGGTGGCGTTGCACTGAACTCACAGGTAAAATTGGTATTACAAGTACATAAGTTAACAATTTAACTCTTATGTTGCCGTGTAAACAAGCGATTATAGGTCATTTTTATTACAGTAGCATAAGATCAAGTTTGTTTATCAAACCTGAACCTCTGGATTTTACACAAATACAGTCTGAAAGATCAAAGTTTTTGCAATCCTACTTCTTGTATGCATAGGTAGCTAGAGAGTTGAACTTTTTCGAGTAGAAAAATTTGTCCTGGCTAGAATGAGGAAAGCTTTTCCATGTCGGACGTGGACGTTTTCTGATGATTTATCTCCAGCAAAAGAGATAGTGGGGAAAGAAAACCCTCAAAGAATTTCGATACTTGGCGAAAATTCTTGATTGGTATATCACGAATTTTGAGCCTTATTTAAAAACGAAAAAGCTTTAAAAAATCGATAACGAGCCATGGGACTGGGAACAATCACAAGGTTGAGAAAGAATTTTAAAAATCGCTTAGAACAACAATCATCACGCTAGAAAATTACTACAAATCTCCTGCTGCTATTAAATCCGTCGTTAGTATGTATACGAGCTCGTAAATTTCATTTTAATTTTTGTTTATATCTCTGATAGAAAAGTGTGACGATCTCGCACCAATTTGGTGTACAATATTTGATAGAAAATTTAATCGTATTTCGTAATACGATATTGTGCGAGACTATACTTAGTTACAAAACTTCATTTCACTTTCTAATAACTTAGCGAGTCGAGAGTATGATATTCTCGCATTCTGCCTCGCTGGTTTTTAAACCAGCGACTCGTGAACTATTGATCCTGGAATCTAGATTAGACAAATTTTATGTAGGTACCATTTTGCGAAAATTTCGCGCAATTTCAGTTTAGGCGCTCGTGTAGACAATGATAATACATTTCACCGTCGTCTTACGTGCGATACATGTATCCGACCGCGCCGCCACCTAGTCGCGAGTAAGAAAAAAAATCTTATCGCAATTAAAGCAGATCACACTTTCGTATTTTATTCTTTTCGATATATAGTGTGAATTAACGGCCATTATTTCGCGTTAAAAAGGTTTTTCGTGTTCAACCCCAGACAAGGAATAATTAACAGTCGTAAAAGATGGGATCCACACGAGTCTTCCACGAATCAATTCTTCTCCTTTTATACACAATAGATACTGCACTGTATTGAGCCGAGAAATAGTATATAACTTATAAGCCAGATAAAGCATATAATCGTGACCGTTCCATTCTTGTTAATGGACGATTAATTACTTTATATAAGAATATACCTATGTATCATAGCAGCGTGCTATTCTTCTTAATATTTCAGAACCTGCGAACAGCGCTTGTGTCTCTCTAAACCGAATTCACCATTGCGTTTCATGGCGACTACAGACGATCACGATTCAAGTTGAGTTTTTGGTATCGATTGAAATTGTTCTGGGAATTTTATTCGCGGATATTGTGCCATATTATTCATGGAAATACTAGAAAAATTCTACAGCCGACGGGGGAAATTTTGTTTTCGTATTTGATTAAAGAATTAAATGGTCGCAGATATGTAATCAACACCGATAAATCACCTCGGAATTATACTAAATATTTATATTATTTTGATTTTCAGAACTGGTCATCTATGGTACTCGCTTACGTAAGCCGTATTTCATCAATTGACAGAAGAGGCAACAAATCGAAAAATTATAACTAGCTAAATTGGTTTCAACCTTGGGATGAACCTACAAATTTTATTTTTTCGTTAAAAAATTAATACAATCTATATTTCTCTACACAAATTCAGTAAATAGGAACCCTTAAATTTTCAAAATTGTTGAGATGTTATATGTTTCACAGTTGTCTCCGGATTTGATACAAAGCATTGCAGAGCAAAATGAAGATGTGGTGAGTAGAGGCGCGTGGATTTAGACAGTTCTTTAGGTGCGAAAAAAGAGGGAGCGTATGCACCGAGCTATGTAAACTAGGAGAAAGGGCTGGAGAAAATTTCTAGAAACTATAGCTGTAGAGATGTGGAATGAGGCTTCAAAAGAATTTTAATCATCCAGCTGACGGTGAGACATTATAAACATAAGAGGAGATATAATGCGTATGGAGCTCTATCTTATGTAAAAGTATGAGTAGAATGGCACAGCTGATGGTTGCATTACTGCTGAGGTCGAAAAATTATTCATTCACATAAAATGTGACGTCAGCGTCTTAACTTACCCGAAGAAGAAGAAAGTACAAAAAATAGTGATTACAATACGGTCGGCTTCGCGACACGCGCCGACCCTACAAATTGAATTTAGTTTCAAAAATCCTATAATTTGATGCACAAATTGATGCTGAATATTTTCTGAATTTGTGCGGTTTATTTATCCTCATCTAGACCTTGCAAAATCGCATATTATATCGCTATTAAATATGTATCGGGAATTGCAAATGTTGCTTCTTGACTGGAATCATTTTTCTGTACTTCGATGACGTCTTTGTACGTTGGTGATGTCCAAGGTGGGTGATGTCATTCCACGCCAAAAATGCAAAAGTTCAACAGACCGATTTCCTGTGACGTCAGATGTCGAATGAAAGCCGATGATTTCGTTCAATAAAAGCCTGCACGCTGCATGAAAATGTAAATAAACTTCTTGCGTGTCAATTCCCATGAAGATCGCGTGGAAAACACGAACATTTCAAAAATAAACGACACTTTGAAGACCAAATGTGGAGGTATTTGTAAAAAGGCCTCCGTTTCATAAGAAATACATTGAAAGAGAGCCCTTCTTACATATATGTCCTCAAATACCTTGATATTATAAAGTTAAGTGTTTGTATTTTATAAAAAAAAAGACCCCCACTCACCTCCAAAATATTTTTTATTTCTGAAATATTTATGTTATTGGGAACGTTACGCAATCAATATGCGAAGTAACACGCAAAAAGTTTGTTTAGATTTTGAATCGAGACAACTGGATGCAAAATTGTGACCTGCGATGAGAAAACGATGCTCATTGTCCTTTGGCAGGAATACCATTTCTCTATGATTGTACTTCTAATCAGAGAGAAATGGTGTTTGTGTCAGTGGGCATTGAGCATCCTCTTCTCATTGCAGGTCACAAATCAGCTTTTCAGAGCATTCAACCAGTATTGTTTGCAACTCATTTGTGCATATTCAACTCACCTACGTCACCAGGGAATCAGTCTATTGTTATGACTCACCTTTGGAGGTGCAACCGGTACTACTAATCGTTTTTCACTATGCCGATAGCTTGACTACCTTTGGGAAAACTTGAATTATCAATGACAACTGGAAGCAGGGTTGTGATGTTTTAAACGAAATTGTTTTAAACAGTGTTTTAAACATTGAAATTTGACAAAAAAACGTTTTAAACATAGACGGCACGTCATGAATTTAAAGTCACGCCTACTCGCGCACAAGAAAGCGTGAGTGTCTAGGGAAAAAACCTGGAGAAACCCCGCAATAAGCGCTAGGTCATTATGTTTAAAACAACAAAATATACAAAATTATTTGTATAGAAATGCCGTTTTAAACATGTTTAAAACACTGCTTTAAACTCTTGAGAAAAAAAAAAACAATTTCCAACATGTCTCAAAAAAAAAAAAGTTTTAAACTAAAAAAGAAACGTTTTTTTTTCTTATAAAAAAAATCTAATTTTTTGCAACCCTGACTGGAAGAAAACCAAAAGCCCTTAAATTCAGAGGTGTCAAGCAAATGCTGATTGACTCTTGCTTTACCAACGATTAGCTTAAAACTTGGCTATTGCTTTCTTGTCATTTTATTGGCTACTGAACAATTTGCTAATAGCTCAACTCCGGAGCTGAATGATAAAACTCCAGAGCGGAATGAACCATGAATCTTAACTCCAGAGCGGAATGAACCGTTCCGGAGCAAAATGAATCATAATGAAATTGCTTAGTGCTGGTAGTAGATCCGCCATCATACTGGTCGGTAGATGGTTTCTCATATTATACACCACAGTTAGTAGTGTTATTAATTAGCAGGGCTGGCAGAACGGTACTTTTTGAAAATTGTTCGGGTTATGTTCCCGTTCCCAGCAATCTATATATGGTTCCCGTTTCAAACCATTCTCAAATTTGCAGTTGAGAACCGTTCCCGGTTTTTGTTCTGTTCCCACTTTCTGAAATTGTGAATACCGTTCCCGATACGTTCCCGTTCTCAGGTTAAAAATAATGTTCTCGTTCTGTTCCCGTTCTGTTTCCGTTCCCAAGCCGCCAGAAGCGCTAATATTCAGAATTCAGATTTTTTTCCATTTCAACCCTGAATAAAATAGTAGAATGCATTGCAGTGTTGAAATGTTCAATCATTCACGTATAGGAAACATGCCGGACTTGATATAAGACAAGAAAGAAAGTCTATATAATATATTACGTTCCCGTTTCACGGACCTCGATAAATATGGAACGTCTCCCATCTTTCTTCCCCACTTTATTTTTAACACCTGCTTTCAATTCAATTAAGCCGCTTTCATCGCTTTCATTTGGTTTTGGCTTTACGATTACGATCTTACATACCGACCGGATTTGGCCAAAATCCCAAAAGAAAAAAAAAAAATGGCAAATGGCGAAAAATTATGGTCAAGAAAGAACAAAGAACAGTAAAAAACATGTTTTATCGTTCCCGTCCCGTTCTCGTTCTCACTTTGAACGAGAGAGCGGTTCCCGTCAATTATTCGTTCTCTGAGTTTTCACGTTCCGTTCCCGGGAACGGTTACCGATCAATCAGAAAATAAAGTTTCGGTCCCGTTACGGTTCCGGAGTCTGAAAAATACTGGTCATCTCCCGTTTCCGTTCCCGGTTACGTTCCCGTTCTGCCAGCCCTGGTACAAAGTACTTGCTCATTTTCAACAACTGGCTTAGCGCTTAAGGCTTAACGCTTATGATTATGAAACTTCATTCTTTTTCTTCCAAAGTCAAAAAAAAAAAAGTGAACAGCAGCTGATCAGTATTCGCTTTTGATTGGCTAACGGCTGGAAGAAAAAATCATTGACTTGCTTTTGATTAGCTTAAAAACCAATCAAAGATTGGCTGCTTCTGCTGCTTTAGCGATTAATGGCTTTTGCTTGACACCTCTGCTCAAATTCTGAAAGAATCCGGAAAAGTGGTACTCATGTTACTCCTTATCAATAAAATTCAAAACAAGGTCTTTCAATTAATCTTGGGAACTATATCGGGACTAACGATAGTTTTCTAAAAAAACAGCAGCGATAGTATCATCAATAGTTTGAGAAACTATCTATAGTTTTAGTTTGATAATTTTTCCCTTTCTTATCAAAATCACAAAAGCTGTACAAATGGACAAATGAAAATTGAAAATGTGCGCCCGTTCAATGAATTGAGATCAGTCACGCAATACAAGTTGTGCAATGGGCAATGCACCACGTTTTTATAATTTTTTTTAGTTCCGTCCATCATTTGATAACACTAAAATGCATTCCTTGACGAATTTCCAGAGAATAACGATCAGGAGAAAGGTATCTATTCTACCCGTAGCATAGATACCTTTCTTTTGATCGACATTCTTCATCTATCCCAGCAATGCTCAACCTACGGCCCGCAGAAAAGCTTTCATCCGGCCCGCTAGCCCATAAAAAGAAATATAAGAATAAGGAGAAAGGAAAAAAGGGAAAAAGGGAAAAAGGGAAAAAGGGAAAAATGAAAATGGCAGGAAACTTTATGATTGAGAAGTGAACAATATTTGTAACTTTTTAATGGGTAGGGGATATGAAATTGTGTGCCTCCTTTTCCATACTTTTGCTGATCTGATAATTATGTACCTATTAAAAAATAATGAGCATTTTACTTTTTTTTTTTGTGGCTTCAAGTCATTCTGTGTGGCCCCCATGTTCAAAAAGGTTGAGCGCCGCTGATCTATCCTATCGATAGTACCTTGGAAAAAATTGTGAGACTATCGATAGCATTGAACTATCGTTTGTCGCCCATCACTACTATATTTTAATCAAAAGGTCACCTTCCGGAAGTACAACCGCTACTACCGGTAGTTTTCTGAATAATTCTGTTTCAAATGAATTTACAAGATTTGAAAACTATCGGTTTTATCGGTTGTTTGTGCCAGTAACCTACCGTCCAAACAAGAGTATTGTATTGCTTGTTGTAGCCGAAAATTTCAGTTTCGACTCTCACCTTGGAAAATTTGGCTTTTGGATTTTGGCTTTTAGAAAAATTCAGTTGGCTTTCGGCTCAATTTAGCTGGCCTAATTCAGCTGATTTTCGGCTGATCAATGTTATGAAAAAATAGTTCAGATGAAACAATCAGGAGAATTGGGGCTTTACTATACTTATGGAAGCGACCTATTCTCCAGTTTCCTTTTGTTTCTATTGGATGACTGCACTACAGGCATCTATGCTGGACAGCTGAACACCTGAACTGAACTGCAAGACAATCTTTCTTATCTATTATCTTTGTTACTTAGTTTGAGTCTTAATGAGTTATGGAGTAAATTTTACAAGTTCAAAGATATGGCTGTAAGTCTACAATTCTTATTTCTGTTTCTCCCTATTTTACAAAAAATTGGAAAAGCAGAGAAAATTTGGTTTATTTTGGCTTTTAGATTAAGGACAGTTTAAATGAAGCTGGCTTTCAGCTTCACTCTTACCAGTAAAATTCGGCTCACTCAGCTTATGGCTTTCAACTGGCTGAAATACCATTTAGAGAACTACCAAATTACCAGTTGTTTCAAACCACCGGTTCTTACCTTTCGCTAAAGTTAAATGCAAGTACGCTGCAGTTAATCAGCCGAAGACTGTACTTTGAACTAAGCTTGGGGAGCCGGCTCCCAAAAGAGGCACAGGAGCAGCTTTGCTCCCAATTATTGATGAAAAAAGAACCGGGAGTCGAGTCGGCTCTTTGTTTTTGGGAGGTAAGAGCCGGAGCCAAGCCAAAATTTGGCTCTTTTTGGCCAAAAGAGTCAAAAGAGCGGCTCCGCTCCCTATTTTTTGGGAAAAAGGTGTCGGGAGCTGGCTCAGCTCTTTGTTTTTGGGAGCTGAGAACCAGAGCCGGAGCCGAATTTCGCCGGTTCCCCAACCCTACAGTTTGAACCCGATGGAATCCCATTATATCCTTTCTTTTAAGATCTTACTGAAAGAAGTGGGATTTGGAGAAATTCCGATACGGGGGCGAGATAATAAAGCAGATTGCAGCAGCCACACCGATATCTCTCGAGGCGTGGTCGAGAGAGTCTCTGAGAAATTGGAAGCAAAGAAAGGAACCTATGGCAGCACCCTAAGGAAGTACCCTAGATCAGTAACTTAGGTAGGAAAGAGCACAAACGAGGTGATAAAGGCAGGTTATGATATGAATATGCGCATACTTAATAACTGACTCATATTGAAGAGAATAAATAAAGACTAGACGAAAGGAAAAGATACGCGGAACTGAGTTGAGTTTAGAAGCTCAGTTGCAGACAGTGCGAAGGCATGTAGGTACCTTAGTGAGACTGGGAGGAAGTTCAACATTAGGAAAATGGAAGCACGAATCATCGAGGGGGAAAGGCGACAGGAAGTCACTGATGTTTGGTAAACACTGTAATGAAGAACAGCGCAAGGGAGAAGGAATACTTATTTGAGGTCATACACCTAGAAAACTGCATGAAGAGAAGGAAACTCCGGGAACAGATGGAGATTGCAGAGCCAAAAAGGAGTATAAAGCCAGCCTTTTCAACGAAAGTTTATTTGATTTAGTGATTGCCCAATTAGACAAGAGAGAAAGAATAGAAACAACTAATAGGATGATAGTACACCTGATGACAAATAGAAACACAGCACGTAGCAGTATTGTTGCAGCCAATAAGATCACTGTGAAATACTAGGCCTGCAAAAGCTTATGTTGAAGGTCTTGCTCTTCACTAACGGCACATCTGATGATGGGATTAGACCCCAAAAAAAACTATAATGACAGATTATTCTAGTCGTTCATTTCTTCATGCCGGACTCGATTCATGTGTCTCTGAAGAAGCGCGATATTTTTGCGAAAACGTCTACAATTTATGTGTTGTAATTTAAATCCTAGTCTCAATAGCTCAAAAGTCGTCGGCTGAAAAACGCGCATTACGTATGCAAGAATATAACTAACTCGGTTGAACTAGAAAATTAAAAAGAGGTTTTATATGTAGTCGGTCTCGTATTACGAGGACGACCAAAATTTTTCTACGATCGCCGGATGGTCAAACTTTTACATCAATCGCATCAACTATTAAAATACTTTCACAAAATGAATATTACGTAAGCGAACGTGGCTTTAATAGAAACCGGTCGCAGTATTGAAATTTCAGCGAAAATTTTAAATGCGAGATTTTGGTAGCGAGCGAAGCGTCTTCCAGAAGAACTCATTTTGAATTTTACGACTTCCGTTTTTACTTTTGCCCCAGCGTGTCTATTTTGTCGACTCGATTTTTCTACGTCTGTCTTCTAAAGGTGCCATAAATAACTGGTTGTGAACCCAAATTGGTTGTACGTTGCCTATAAAGATTCGTCTCTGCATTATTATCACGGAGAAGTAAATTAGTTTACACGAGGTCTGGAGACCTATCATTTACTCTCCGATAGATTGAACAGGTAACGTCTCGGCCGCGGCCCTGCCGAATGTGTCGACTAATTCATCGCAGTGACTCTTCAGATGGACCGATGGACGAGCAATAATATCATTCGATATATCTGGTGGCAGAAACAGTGATTCTCATCTCGACTCGTATACCTAGATACGGTATAGCTTCATACACTTCGGCATTTTAATAGTATAGCCGCGTTCTCTAGTATACTCGAAAACACCAGTTTTAAAAAGGATATTTAACACTCGAAGGAACGAAAACGAATAAGTCAATCGGAAAGATGTACCTCTTCGTCTTTTTCTATCCGAATGGCGTCCGTCACTCTGTTGTCTTTTGTAATTCTCTAATTCTTAAACGTGTTTCGGAGTGCGGTAAGCGACCGTGAATTTTCATTATAACTGTCATCAAGGCATTAAAATAATGGTAGCGTATTTGGTATCACGAAAGCAACCACAAGTAGAATCAAATCGTCATGGTATCTATGTTTCGAGTAATCCATGGTATCGGTTGAACGCGACTACCATATCGAGGACAATTGTATTAGAGTTCATCTTTACATCCATAAGCGATACGGTCAGGTACGAACATAACGCGGCACGCACTCGACAGTCTTTTCATTTTTTAACTTCGGTACAGTGGTACAATTCTCCCTCCTTCCTCCCCAATCGTCGTTCGAATTGTAATTGCCCGCCAGAAAAAGCTTAAGACATGTTCCAAAATTTTATATTTTTTGGTTCGTGCTAGAAATTTAATTTAAAGAGTAGCCATCGTCGTTTTATTTCTATTGTTGTCCGAGCACGTGCTATTGTGACACTCGAAATTAGAGTTGTATTATTTCTTTTTCATTCCTGGTGGTCAATAATAATTTGTAATTATCGAAGAATTACATATGAAGAGGATAGAGATAGAGAGAGAGCTACATAGAAGAAGAAGGTCAACATTTTCTAAGAGAGATTTATCACTTTCTATTGTGATGAGATGACACAACGTCGTGTATTATTTACTCGCTACTGTTGACCACTCTCACGTCGTCGGTGTCATTGTTTAACAGTAGAGCCACCTTGAATCCTAACGCTTCCGGAAAAAGTGTAACAAATTTCTTCGAGCTCCTGGTGAAACCTATCAGTAGTATAGGCGGGTCTTTAACACACTCACCAGTATTACTACAATTTTTACTTTTTACACACCAATCCCAGCTAGAAATACTTCAATTTTTTACGTAGTATTTTTAGAGCTCATAATCGTTCAGGAAACGTTCACAAAAAAATAATGCGATTATTTTACCTGTATTTCAAGCATTTTCTAGGAAAATCACCTGTAAGAATTTTTTAAGAATAGTAAGGGGACATCAAAGGAAAATAGAATCGTTAGGGGGACCAAAGATATTTTTTTGGGAAATGCCGAAATCACCACAAATCTTGGTTTGCCAATAAAGCTGAGAAATTAAAAAAAATACCTACTAAAATTTTCATAAAATCGGGTCCATTTTGTTTGAAAAATACTGAATTCTAGGCCAAAAATGGATTAATTCTTGTCAAAAAATTTATAAATTTGGGTCTAAAGCAAAGTGATTTGATTGGTAAAAATCAACGAAATTTTCTTTCAAATAAAGCTGTTTGGATTGAAAATTATTAAATTTTTACTTTCAAAATTGTTTAGTTCTACTTATAGTCCATGGGCCATATAAAAATGCGGTACCATTCGGGGGGACGAAGCGATATTTTTAGATATGTTAGTAGCGGTGATACTTGATATAAAAAACGATGATAGACATCTGAGAAGAGCAGCTTTCCAAAATCGCGGATCGGTCTTCTGGTAAAAGGCGAATAACTCATATTGTGTGAGTCAAATCTTTTACTTTTCTTTTTCAATAAAAGAAAATAAGGCTCCGAATAACATATCCCACTTCCCGTCCCTCACATCCTAATAAATTTTCTGTGGCACGTTCTAGCTCCCTAAAATCAATGTTTTTCAAATATCTTGAAAAATTGGGCATCAATCATGAAAAGTTACAGATAAAAAATATTCCTCGTGAAATTTGTTATGAAAACTACCATACAAACTTCGCTATGCGTCCAATTATCAGCTTAAAAAGTTCGTCAAAAGTTGAGAACTTTGGGTAGAAGTCAATTTTTCAGCAATAAATATCTAGAAAATCGAACACAAATGAAATAAAATTTCAAACAAAAACTTTTTATTGAAAAATTTCAACTGCAAAATAGATTACCTAAACTTTCTTCTAAAGTTTGTCAAAAGTTCTGAACTTCTGGAAGGAAATCGATTGTTGTCAAATATTACAAAAAAATAAGCTACCTAGGCCTATTCTAATAAGAAGGGGTTCCAAACAAAAAATATTTTTCATGAAATTCACTATCTGAACTTTATTGTCAGTCTAGTTATAATCTTGAAAAGCTTCTGAAAGTTGTGAGCATCCGAAAAAATCGATTCATAGTAAATATTTTGGAGAACTGAGGTTCAATAAGAAAAACTGTATGTAAAATAGACTACTTAAACTTCCTTTTAAAAATTGTCAGAAATTCTGAGGGTTTGGAAGGAAAGTGATTGTTTCCAAATATCCTCCAAACTAGAGCTTTAATGAAGAAAAGTTTTAACCCAAAAGTGATTCTCACAAAATTCACAACATGTTTATTGTAAAGCTAATGGTCATCATGAAAAGTGTATTGTGAGCTTCAACATTGAAAAGAAATCTGTAGGAATCACATTGAATACTTTTATTTATTTATTTAAAGTATTCTTATGGTAAGTGATGCCGATAACAGTTCAGTGGCCTAGTTGTAGTCAGAGGAATAAAATCTTGATGAGGAATTGTACCTAATTTCCCGTTTGCCTTCATGCGCGTTGATGTTGTTGTACTTTGAACAAAATTAAAATAATATTCAAGTTGTTCATCCGCACATGGCGCTGAATCTCTTAAAACTACACAAAATAGGTTTTTTGAATATCTGCTAATTATTTACCTATCAATCATTTAATGCAATGAAATGATTCATTGCAAATTATTTTGAATTATTTATTCTAGAACACAATGTAAAATATAAAATATTTAAAAAAAGAATCCGGTGTTGCTCATGAAGTTGATGGAATTGAGTTTATCATAACTGAACTAAAAAGAAAAAAACAAGAGTTTGAATTGAAAAAACTCTGTTTACTAAATAAAGTATTAAATAATTTTATAATTAAACATTCTTATGTAAAATCTTACAGCAACATCCCCGTATCCTACAAACTCTTATAACCTTACGCTTCCTCATGAGTGATACAATCATTTAGTTGTTCAGTTTTCCATTATATTAGGAACAAACAGCCTCTACTATTGCCTTCTATATAAGTGAATACTATATTGATCCTGTAAGATTTTACATATGAGTGTTTGATTATACAAAATTATTTAATATTTTGTTTGGTAACTATAGAGTTTTTTTGATCCAAAGTCTTGTTTTTTCTTTTTAGTTCACTTATGATGAAGTCAATTCAATCAACTTCATGTGCAACAACTGAGTGTTTTTTTCTCTGATATTTAATTTGAATTATTTTTAGTTAAAAATATGTATGATGCAAACGGTGTGTCCCAAACATTTTTTTGTTAATAAATTATAATAATTGGACTGATAAAAAGGAGGAAACGCTTAATTGGTCCAAAAAGTAACTGCATTATCAAGAGAAAAAAAAAAAAAAGGCTCCAAGTGGCATGGGAAGCGAGATACGAGGGTACCAGATAGAAAATAGAAAGAAAGAAAGATCCGCGGTCAAACACATACCAAGTGATGTCAACACCGGAAAAACTTGTGATTTTCAAGGATGGATGAAAAAGTGACAAAAGTGACTATTTTCTTTAAAAAGGGCCTAAAAATGAATGAAGCCTGAAAAGTGATCAAGTCACTCAAAAGTGACAAACTGGACACCCTAGAATAATCGATTTCCTTCCAAAAACTAAGAACTTTCGACAAAGCTTGGATGATAGTTTAGTTAATCTATTTTGCAGTTAGAATTTTTCAATAATAGTTTTTGTTTGAAATTTTATTTCATTCGTGTTTGATTTTTTAGATATTTATTGCTGAAAAATTGACTTCTTCCCAAAGTTCCCAACTTTCGACGAACTTCTTAAGCTGATAATTGGTCGCATATCAAAGTTTGTATAGTATTTTTTATAACAAATTTCACGAGGAATATTTTTTATTTGTAACTTTTCATGATTGATGCCCAATTTTTCAATATATTTGCAAAATATTGATTTTTGGGAGCTAGGAAACTGGATGTATTATTCGGGGCCTTATTTTCTTTTATTTAAAAAAAGAAAAGTCGAAAATTTGACCCACACAATATGAGTTATTCGCCTTTTACCAGAAGACCGATCCGCCATTTTGAAATTGGCCGCCATTTTGGAAAGCTGCTCTTCTCAGATGTCTATCATCGTTTTTATGTCAAGTATCTGCCCCACTAACATATCCCAAAGTGACGCTTTGTCTCCCCACGTGGTACCAAAAAGCACTATTTTCTATTATGGCCTATGGACTATTACTTAGTAAGTAAGAAATCAAATTATTTTGGGTCCGAAATTGAATCATTTCTATCAAGAACAAGAAAATGTACTGAAAAACGCGTATTTTTCATTTTTTTTAATGCCCAATATTGCCAAATTTTTAGATTTCAGCGGCGAAAGTCACGCGTTTTTGGGTATAAAATCCAGTCTCTATTAATAGAAAACCTGTTTTTCCGTTTTTTTTTTTTTTTTTTTTTTTTTTTGGAAAAAACGAAAATTTTTCAAGTTTTCCTCCTATCATAATTATATAGCTTGGTGGTCGGTGTACGTAGTCTCAAATATAGCGCCTCCAAGTAACTGGATATGCAATGCTTTATACACTAATTGACTTAGCCCCTTAAATGAGTCAGATATGCAATGTTTCAAACACCATAAGACTCAGAACGTCCTTCCAAGATATCTTAAGTCTCCCTCCCATTATATATACGTAGCTCCAAAGTCCAGGCCCATAATTTGATGACGCCATAGATCTAGTCTGTCAACATTTTTCAGATCCCACTTACCCCATAAAGTAGGTTTTCTGGGGACGGGTTCATCTGGGAGCGAGTTCAATTGGGCGCGAACCCCCATGTAAAGCTGAACTGGGCGCAGCTGGGAAAACTGTCATCACTGAAGAATGAAAGCTTGTTAGCGCAACCCAGAAGACACCACGAGGAGGTCAGCTTACAACGTCTTCCATCCACAAAACATGAAGTTTTGCTTCGTCAAAATTCATTCGTAACACAAATTCATTTAGAGGCGACTATGAAGGTAGCGATGCGACGAGCGCCTGTATAGATTGCTCATTGAGTACGACGACAGGGAGCCTATAGAGTACTTGAAGGCGGTAGCTCACGATTTACCTTCATAGTTGCCTCTGAATGAATTTGTGTTACGAATGAATTTTGACGAAGCAAAACTTCATGTTTTGTGGATGGAAGACGTTGTAAGCTGACCTCCACGTGGTGTCTTCTGGGTTACGCTAACAAGCTTACATTCTTTAATGATGACAGTTTTCCCCGCTGCGCTGAATTGAGCTTTATATGGGGGGTTCGCGCCCGAACGGCCGCGCCCGAATGAACGGGACCCGGGCTTCTGCAACCCCTTGTTTAACACCGTTAACGAACCCGTGAATTTTTTAAAATCAATCTTAAAATGAATGTTCACCTTACACCCTCCTCTTCGTTTATGTAGCTCGTGATTAGAAATTTGGGCCAGCCAACTCTATCTACCTCTCTGCCTCAGAAATAAGATTTCTTTTGAGCTTCAAATTTTTCCAGGTCCTTCTCTATTTGGATTTATTGGAAAATTTCTCCGAGTCTCCTATTGACCTGACGTTTCCTGAGGATGTACCTCCAACAAACCTTTGTGTCTCCACTAAATTATACGAAACCTACAGCCCCACCAAGAGCCAAATCGACTTGTGGGCAAACCTATTAGTCAGCGAGCTCCTAATGAGATGGTCTTCCGCAACTTGAAATTAGATAGGTATACGGGTGTACAAAAGTCCCTTTGAAAATCTTGGGGAAGAAGAACCCTCCCTTTCTCCCTGCAGACCCGATCCGAGAAACTATTCATGGATTTTTATCAAAAACTCACCGTGGTCGTAATGAATAACTATTTTTTCTGCGAGTTCATAAATTGTTCATCTCTAGATTGCCTAAAATTTATGCCCGAGGAGGAAGGGGAATCATGCTTTCTCCTAAATAATAAGAAAAGTAGTTCTTAAGATTTACTGTCTCTTATAGGATGACAATTGTGATGTAGCCTTGATGTATGGTCTCTCCTTATATGATAGCTTACTTGTATCCAACTTCCTCGCCGATCCTATTTAGCAAGGTTCAATTTAATTAACGAATACTTTGTCGACTAGGAAATGACGGGCACGCATAAATTACGATCATCCCGTAAATAAGAAATCAGACTCCTTTACACATAAGCGATGAACGATTCAAACACATGTATTGCAAACACGTGCTTGAAGTTCGAGATCGTTGGGGTTGCAAAATCTATTTAACACGGAATATTCTTTGAAACGACCGAAAGAGAGGAAGGAGAATTAACGCGGTTATAGAAAGTGAAGGCTGCTTCAGATACCAAATTACTGAATCCAACGTTGACTGTAACTAATGAGCAGCCTACAAAAATCATGCACGCAACCTATTCACCCTTACAAATGTTCAAACTACTCGTACGTACACGTACTACCTCCGTTGTTATTTCTAATACTGACTGGTCCATAAATCCGTTACATCCTCGTGTTCGATTTGAGTGATAGAAGTAGTATAGGCGGGTCTTTAACACACTCACCAGTACTATTACAATTTTTACTTTTTACACCCCAACCCAGCTAGAAATACTTCAATATTTTACGTAGTATTTTTAGAGCTCATAATCTTTCAGGAAACGTTCACAAAAAAATCATGCGATTATTTTACCTGTATTTCAAACATTTTCTAGGAAAATCACCTGTAAGAATTTTTTAAGAATAGTAAGGGGACACCAAAGGAAAATAAAATAGTAAGGGGAACCAAAGGAAAATAAAATCGTTAGAGGGACCAAAGATATTTTTTTGGGAGTTCTAAATTTCTTCGGTTTTATTCATGAAACGCACAGTCAAAAATAAAGTGATTATTTTACCTGAATTTCAAGCATTTACTAGGAAAATCACGTGCACTTCATTTTCACTAATGTAGGTAAAATTCATCAACCAGGATTTTATAGATTTCTTCAAGTATTTCACCGTATTTTTCTTCTCCAATGATTCAAAAATTTTTTCAAGCACGCATCATTATCAAATCCCATTAAAAGCTCTCCAGAAATGTCAATATTCAAAGCCTTTTATTAATTTTCAATCCAAACTGCTTTATTTGAAAGAAAATTTCATTGATTTTTACCAATCAAAATCACTTTGCTTTAGACCCAAATTTATAAATTCTTTGACAAGAATTAATCCATTTTTGGCCTAGAATTCAGTATTTTTCAAACAAAATGGACCCGATTTTATGAAAATTTTAGTAGGTTTTTTTTTTTTCTCAGTTTTATTGGCAAACCAAGATTTGTGGTGATTTCGGAATTTTTCGGCGAAATAGAATTTTTTTCTCTGCGTCCTATTATCATGATTCAAACTTCATTTTGATTCTCGTTGATTTCACCCTCTTGAAAAAAAAGTGACAAATGCCGAGGAATTCAGTCTCTATACTTATGAATAACAGCATCACAGCGAACAATTTGAGTCACCTACTAGGTCATTAAGAGACTCAGAGAAATTTTCTAATAAATTCGTATAGAGAAGGACATGGAAATATTGGGAGCTCAAAAATAATTTCAACTTTTCGGCAAAGGGAGAGATAAAGTTGGCCGTCCCAAATTTCCAATTATGAGTTATATAAAGGAAGAGGAGAGGGTAAGACAATCATTCAAGCGTCACAGCAGCCAATTAGAATCTTAAATAAAAAATTAATTTTATTATAAATAAAATTTATAAATATTATAATTCGAATAATACCAAATCTCTCTAAATCTAAAATACCTAATTGAAGATATAAAATAGGAAGATTTATTGAAACTTCACAATGAACGTTTAAATTAATAGGTAATCATATAAATATCACTATTTATAAAAATAATTATAATTAAAAAATTAATGAATAAAATATTGAAGAAATTAAATTAAAATGAAAAATATAATCAACAAAATTTACAAAACTATATTTTATTAAAATATAAAAATAATTAATACTTGAAATTAATTTACTAGTTCATTTTCTTATTATTTTTTTGTTAATTGATATCTTTAATTTTTTTAAATTTAAATTAATTATTTTGGAAATATCAATAATAAATTTTTATTTAATACTATTAAATATTGGTTACCTATTTATTTCAATTTTTCAATTTATCACAATTTAAAATTCTGATTTGAATAACATATTTTAAATTTAATATCTTAGTTTAATTCTATTCAAATTAGACTTTATTTTTGGGTTGAGGGTTTGTCGGAAATGCGAGATACATCACGTCATGAATGATCCTTGATCGAATTCAGTGGCTTGAGAAAATTTCACTCGGGGTGTAGCGTCAGATATAGACATATAGGCCAACCTAAGTTGAAGGCGTGGCCCGGCATACCTAAAGCCTAGCTTGGGACACAGTATACTTATTAGGGTAAGAAATACCGGTGGAAGGGCGAACGAGTGGAGCGAATGAGTCCATCAGCTAGCTAGTATAGTCTAAGCTAGGCTAAACTAAATTAAAAGCGAAATCCTACAAGCAGTGTACTGGGCTTTCACTAAACCCAGAAATATCGGTCATTTAATTAGCTCAATATACACCACAGATTTAATCTGTCTGATGACGTCATAAAGTGGGCATCTTCTAAATTCCAATGCAAGACCAGGCCAGACGTAGTCCCGGTCCAACCTCCTCAGTCCTCCCTTCCCTTTCTGCTATTTTGCAAACGACCGCAACATTGTATAACTGATCCGAAGTTTTTCTACAAAGTAAACTATTTTCCTTTTAGCATTTTATCTGCTTATATTATAATGAAAAAGACTTGGAGGCGTGAGCGGGACAACCTTAGTCTGTCTCTTCAAGAGATTGGAGCAGATGAAGCGCTTTTTCCAAGTAGCCTGGTATCCACCAAGCTAGGTTCCGAAAAAGCAAGGAACTAGGTGTCTGCATTTGCAGTCATCGTCACGAAGAAGAAGATGGACCAATGATGGAATAGGAAAATACAAAACCACGCTATGACCCACTCGACACCTGTGCATCATCCACATGCAGATGTGCAGAAAGAAGAGGAAGATCACCTTGAAGAAAAAAGAAGAGAGAAATTTACTATATCTAAGGTGGTGTTGCTATTGGTGTAAGAGCCAAAACAGAAGCCGGTTGTAGAACCCGTGTTGTCAGTTTCAAGTGCCGGAACCGAAAAAAACCGCTTTCCTTGATTCGTTTCAAGAAACAGAAGCAAAAAAAAAACGCTTCCCTTGATTTGCTTCAAAAACCAGAACCAAAGAGAACCATTGCCTTTGATTTGCCTTTGGAACCGGAACTGGAAAAAACAAGCTCCACTGATTTGATCTAAGAGCCAAAACCAAAAGAAAATGACGGCTTCCTTAACGAAGTTAAACGAGGAACGCAGGGAACCTGTTTTATGATTCGAATGAGATTTGGTATTGAAAATTCAAGGAAGCCTAGTTTTGGAGAAAGGTAGTAAAAAGAAGGCCTAGACCAACTCCAAATTTTTCTAAGTCCCTCTCCTATCATATATAGCTCGAGAGTCGAAATTTTAATTTCCAAGTCCCCCTCCTATCATATATAGCTCGAGAGTCGAAATTTTTCAAGTCCCTCTCCTATCACATATGGCGCGAGAGTCGAAATTTTTCTAAGTTTTTCGCTGGACGGCGGACGGCGCACGGCAGATTTCTCAAATAGCCCCCCATAAAACAGGTTCCCTGTTAAAACGCTGTCCTTGATTTGCTTTGGGTCGACCAGAACCGAAAAAAATAATAGGTCCGTACAATTTTTGATGTTTTTTTCGCGGGGGGAAAGCCGTCACGGTTTACTTTTTCACGGTTGATGACGTCATCAGTGTACCAGTGACCTTGACTCCCTTTAGGGACTTGGAAAAGTTTCAACCTTTGCTACTTTGGGACCTGTATTTTTCAACTTCATTATACTAAGCTTTCTTCTGTACCAAGCCAAACATACAGTAGCTTTACTTTATAGAAGTAGTAAACTAGATACTACAGGCGAACGAGTGGAGCGTGTGAGCCTAACATACATTATACTCGACTCATATTAGGCTAAGAATCGTTGGCTAGGTGACTTAACGTACAGGATACTGGGTTTATACTAAACTAAGAAATATTGGTGGAGGGAGATATTACTATGACGTCATCATGACCAAATAGACGTACCAAACGTCAATATAATCGGTAGAATCGATTCAAAATGCTCGTAGTCTATAAAATCGACATCGAAGTATACCCCAGAAATACTGGGGAAGAGAGAGGCGACCGGTGAGTCCATCTGCTAGTTAGCCTTTAAGATGAAGCGAGCACATAAAATGCTAAACTACGTGTCTTTAGCGGAGACATGTTAGCTTCTGTACCACAGTTTTTTTTTTTTTTTTTTTTTTTCAATTTCAAGCTCATATATCGTCATCTTCTCGACTCACTCATACGGTTGATAAACACTCTGAAAAAAGAAGAGTAAAACTTGAAACTCAAATCACCGAGGGTATTGTCACGTCGATTTTCTTTGAGGAAGAACAGTGACTTACGAACTTACTTTTCGTGATTTCATAACAATTGTTAAGATTTTTCGCGTTAGGCAAAAAAATAAAGGGTGTTTTCAAATTCTCACTATACTGTATGTAAGCAAATTTCAAGTTTCTATTTTTTTACTCCTCGGCAGAATCAATAATTGAAAAAGTACGTCGGAGGAGTACAATTTAGAATGAATGAAAAAAAAAAAAAGAAAAAGAAAAAACACAATACTGGTGACGGCATCAAACAAGACTCGGAAAACACAATTTTGTATTCTTCGAAAAAAAAGCAATTTGCGCAAATTGCTTTTCTTCCAACGAACGCTTCAATTTCTGTTACTAAGTCAGGTTTCATAAAGCTTGTACAAGTTCCGCTTGCAAGGAAATCAGTGACACCACGTTTGGGGAATGGAATAATTCGACTCTAATGTTATCAAAAAGTTATTTTTCTCGTCGTCTTCTCTTTTCCATAATACGTTTCTTGTACGATTTTCATTTCAAAGTAAGCCTAGCTCTTACATGAACTTCATAAGAACTACGTATGACGATTTTGAGCGTCTACTGCTAAATCTCTTCCGAAGAAATAACCTTCATAATCGTCGTGGGTATCTGCAAACTTATAAATTTAGTGAAGCTCGAATAAACCTGCTGTAGAAGACATCAAAAGTGTAATTATATTAAAGAAGGGAAACGAAATAAAAACGCAAGAACGTAGGATAAAAAATTAGTGACCAATGGGTTTATTATCAATTTGACGTATTAGTCCATGGGCGATAATGGAAAATAGTGGTTTTTGGTACCATTTGGGGGAAAACAGCGTCACTTTGGGATATGTTTTGGTAAGGGTGATACTTGATACAAGAAAACCATAATGGACATTTGAGAAGAGTATTTATTCAAAATGTCAACTAATTTTAAAATGGTGGATTGGCCTGCATTTTTTGTTTCAAACGTTTTCTTGTTAAATGCTTTTTTTGATTTTTTTTTTTTTGATTTTTATTTAAAAGACTCGATGCCATAATAAAAAGGCTATACCTATCGAGCTAGTTGTAAATATGAGTAATATGATTAGCTACAGAATTATTTCTAATTTATTAGTACGAATCTTAGTTTTTGAGAAATAATTCAAAAACTGAATTTGGGGTGCCAAAACGTCCTATAAAAAATTTCCTCTAGCACTTAGGGCGTAAGGTTTTTTTTTGGTCCTTTCCAATACCTTCCTCTAGGGACACACTCCAGAAAATACCCGCTTTTTACCGAAAAATTATTTTCTATTGTCCAGCTTGCCTGGACTACCTATGTAAAGATGAACAATTTCAGGAGGTAATACGTAATCATGATAAGTGTCTCACGATTGATGTCCGCCACTTTTACTCTCTTGTGCTTTCACATTTTGTCGCTGTCACAATTTTATCGCGTTATTTTCATAACGTCGAAAATCGTCTGAAAGGAAAACCAAATTGATCACTCCCATATCTTTTGTCTTAGCGTTACACTCAGTTTCTCTGTAATCTTCAATATAATATTTCTTCGGTAGAGAGGCATTATTTTTATTCAGTAAGCTATGTCGGATACTTCGGCCTGATGATGACTGGTTTAAATGGAGAAAAAAAAAAAAAAAAAAAAAAAAAAAATGGAATTAAGTTGTCTACTTCGAACAATTATAGCTCACCACTCTGATACACCACGAGTCAAATCCATCATTTATCTTTGATGAAATGTAGATCCACAAATTTGTCGTGAGGCTCAACATTTTCTTTAAATTTCGAAAACCAACCTGTGCTGAGGTCTGGATTTTCAAACTCATTCCAGTACACACACGTACGTACTTCAGAGATAACTATTATTCAAAGAGCGATTTTGCCCTATAATCCTGAAATAATGATCGTTTTGCGTTTTAGATAAATTCGAAACTATGATTTAATTTTATACCTAAAATCTCACAAATATCTCAACTTACATTCCATAATTTTCTGATCGCAAATTCTTTCCAATTCGTAAACTTAGAAGAAAAGTTCTTCGAAAATTTGAATTTTTATTCTTCCTATGCGGCAATGAAGAAATAAATCTCCAACGGGCAAAAATCAATTACAACACCACTACATAAAAAGATGAAATACGATTAAGTTCGTTATGACTTAACGAAGTCACATAATATTACAGTTGTTGATTATTCGTCATCAATTTTCAATACAGTTCGTTTATTATTATACTTAAATATGATATCTTTATTATTTTACAAACGACACAACAGTCACTATGGAATGTGACAAATTATTTTTTATTGCTCTCTTGTTCATCGCGTTTGACTTTATTCTAACAGGTACGACAAAGCTTGTGGAAAAAATCATAGAAATTTGATACAAAAGTTTGAAAATTTTTGAACTACTCGAGAAGATGAAAAAGGGTAAAATGATTCATTATTTGCTTTAAAAACAGCGAAATATTTGATGTGGATTTTCAGAATTTTTTGGGTTAATTAGAAATGTTGAAAAAGTAGCTTGCACGGAGGAGAAAAAACCAAATGCGCCAGAACATACATGAGTAATCTAGGTACCCTGAATTGGGAAAAAAAATTGTAATATTTGCTCAAAAAGTAAAATGAAATCTTGAGAATAAAAATATAAGTAGTACAGCTATTCTTCTCATCAAACATCAAGTACCCTAATAATAATACATTCAGTAGTAGTAAACAAAAAAGGATCATGAGTACGAAAACAATTGTGTTTCATTACCGACGTAGCCTAATAGAAGATTTTTTGAAATAATATAATGATACGAATTTCGATTGTGCACAACTTACCATTTCTGTGTTCTTGGAATTGCCGACGCAATGTAAGTAGAGATAATTACAATAGAAATAAAAATCATCAGAAAAATTAAATCTTACAAATATATTAGTAAGTAAAAGTATTTCATCAGTCGAAATTAGGACTATATAAAATCTTCCTTTTTAAATTCTTCTTTATTGTTCTTATAATACATAATACTTTCTGAAACGGACTGAACTTTTATCTCTGAAAACAGTGAAGGAGTTAAAATATTTATTCTCTAGAAATAAGTATAATTCGAGGAATCTAAGAAGTAATTCTATCAAGTTTCCAATGTTATTTACTTACAGTCTTATTGAAGTCAGCATTAACAATTTGGTAATCTGAATAAAATGAAAAAATCAAAGAAAACTCGAACAACATTAAAGAAATTTTCACTTAGCTGAAATATAATTATATCGAAATAGGTACAAGAATAACTTTTCCAATAAGTATAATTATCTAACTTACTCGTACTTCTCAAGTTGAAAATTAGATTTCAACTTTTTTCTTTTAAATTCAGTATTATAATTATGAGGATAACTTTTCGAAAAGCAATGAAATCTGAAATCTATTCATTTTAATGATAAAAATAGCCTATCATGTCCCAATTTTCATTTTGTGTTCGAATTTTACATGGAAATTTAATTGAGAAAAAATAATGTGAACGAGAATAGTTTTTTGTGATGTAGCTTGAATAACCCATGAATAATAGAGCGGCCTAAGATGAGATAATGGACCTTACTGGGCATGAATTAATCTAGGGTTTTTGACCGTTTTTTTTTTTTTTTTTCGGTCAACTCTCAGATTAATCCTCAGAAATTCTTTTTTTAACGGTTAAAGGTCAAAAAGGTCAAACGGTCAAATTTGGGCCGAAATAACGGTTATAACTGTTATAACCAAAAAATTTCGGTCAACCTATAAATTCGAAAAATTCACAATAATGATAGTGAAAAATTCCATACCTAAACCATTTTCCGTAATTAATCTTTGATCTTTTAATCACATTCTGAGAAATATATATATATATATATATATATATATAGAGAGAGAGAGAGAGAGAGAGAGAGAGAGAGAGAGAGAGAGAGAGAGAGAGAGAGAGAGAGAGAGAGAGAGAGAGAGAGAGAGAGAGAGAGAGAGAGAGAGAGAGAGAGAGAGAGAGAGAGAGAGAGAGAGAGAGAGAGAGAAACTGAAACAAAGTATGTGAAGATTGCTTTCCACAGTGAGAGGATGGGGGAGGGATAAAATTCCGCTATCATCAATCTTTCAATCCATCATGAAAAAAAGAGTAAAACTGAAAAAAGTATTGTGCAGGTCGCATTCTATAGTGAGGATGTGGGTGGGCAAAAAACTTCCAGTTTTTGGATATCTGTTGGGGAAAATACAAAATTGTTGGGTTTCAATTAGTGTGATTCTTTTGGAAAGCAGAAGTATATGATGGAGAAACTTGACCATTATCTCATTCTGACCGTTATTATTTCGGTCACCATAACTGTTATGACCGTTTTGAGAGTTATTATATCGGTCAATAACTCTCATGAAACTAGTTACAATTTTGTAAAACGGTTATCGGTCAATGGGTCAAACGTGATACTTTTTTTTTCGGTCACAGAAAATAACTGTTAAATAACTGTTAAATTCCAAGCCCTAAATTAATCTGAAGAAATATTTCTTAGCATTAGCACGCATTCATCCCCAGGCGAAGATCTTTTTTCCAATTCATTTGTACCTACTACGGTCGCTTATCCTTAGTCACCAAACACGTACTCAAGATTCACTCTCGTTATGGATGAAAATATTTTACCATAATAATTTTGACCAGCTTACTGGACAGTGCAGTCGATGTCGCCATTTGGAATAATAATCATAAATCTCTATCTATTATGATTTATGAACGTCTTATAACTTCATGAATTCACCTCTTCTGAGTTCTGAGCCCTTTCTTAACGCGAACGAAGTATAATTAAAAATATTATTGGGCAATCGTTTTTGCGTCATCAATTGAAAACATGATGCGCACGAGTTCAACATGATAACAAAGCTTTTCTTATACTGAATCGAATCGACGTATCCGCAAAATCACGATTAGGAGAACAAGGCTTCTGATATGGCTTCCCAAAGTCCAAAGGGAGTTTCATTTCATTCATCGTTGTCTTGCAGATATTAGGTGGGATACCATGGAATTTTTAACCCTATTTTTGGATACCTTGTTATTGTGTTGGGAACAGAGAGAGATAGTAACTGGCGACCGAAAATGTGAAGAAGAGTGAGTGAGAGAAGGTAATCAGAACCGTGATAATTTGATAAAACTTATCTCATTTCAAATTTCTATTCGCAGAACCTGCACAGAACATAATATGACGTTAATTCATCATGAATGGTCAACTCAAAATCAGAGTCCAAATTTCTCATGTTTTCCTTAGAAGTTATCCCGCTTGGTTCGTGTCTTGAAGATGTGTCTTGATGATTGAGAAATCGAATAATATTTAGATTCGTATTAGAAATTATGGCGACCCCGGTTCTGACAAAAATAGAGGGCGATGATGATATTGCCGAGTCCTGTCTTGTTCGCGAATCGCCAGTAAGTAAACGAAAAATGATCATATCAAATTTTAAGTTGTGCACTCTCATTTTAATAAGTGATATGATTCATTTTCATGCTCTATTCGTGCCTTCGAATTCAATAATTTTCTGTGTAGCGAGGAATCTTCATCATTAGAAATCAATTTTTTTATTTAGCCCTTCAAAAAAAATTTCCATGCACTACTCTGGAAACAAGGGTTTAAATTTCTATGAAAATTGATACTCAATCATCTATGTAATTACGAATTATGTTCGATGAGTAATCTTGTTTTAATTTTAATTTTCTTTATTCTAGTTTTTAATCGGTCGATCTGGAAAAGCTTCACTGCATCTCTCCAATGCTGATGTTCTCAATAGCCATTGTACCCTAGAGAAAGTCAGTGATGATAAGTGGATCGTTCAATGCCATGTAAGACCTTTATTATTCAGCACTCATATATAACGAGTGATAGAATATGATTTTTCCCAACTTTTCATCATTAAGGATGGAGCTTCCATAGAACGTAACGACGAAATAATCTCAAGTGGTCGTTTAGTCCTTTTGAGGTGCGGTGATCTTCTTGGTATCACCTCCCAGACGATATTCAAGTTCGAATGTGCATTATCAGATTGCGGTATCTGTTCTGAAATCCACGACAAAAATAAGTTAGCATTCCAGTTGCCTTTGTGGCGTTGGCTATTATATGACTGTGACTGTTTACAACAGAAGACGTTTTGATATTTTAGAATTATGACGATTGATCTTGATGATTCGAATCAAAATGTGTCCGCGAATGGAGAACTGTTAAGCAAGTACGAATCTCTTCTTAGTCAATTAAGAAGTTGGATGAAAATTGCTCATCAATGGCGGAACGAGAAAAGCAAAGTTGAGGAAACATTTTCTTCAGAAATACAGCCGTATAAAATGTTGTCGGATAATTATCGCGAATTTTTGAAAGTTGAAGAAAAACTGGAACAGCATCGATGTAATGATATTAAATTATTGGTACGTACGTAGGCAATATTCTAAATTTCGAGATTAAGGATAGGGGATGGTTTATAGAGCGGAAGAATCACTCTTCCCTAAGTCATTCTTGCATGAGAATGAAGTCCAGTCAATCAAGTCTAGTATTGTAACTTGTTTCAGTCGACGACTTGGTGATACTACTAATTTCCAAATTTACTCATTTCGCGTAGACGTACAATGTAAATACGATTACAATAATTTAGTGATCTCCAGTCTCATTTCTTATTTGAATATCATATTCGCATTTAGAATGAAATAGTTGAGATCCAATCGAGAATTATTACAAAACTTCAAGAAAAGAAAACGAGCAAACACAATGCGGCGAAACGATTTGGAGTCGGTAGATACGTAAGTACGGTTTTCAAAGTCAAGCTTGATCTATAACATTAGAATCCTGAAAATGTATTTGACTGTTTGAAGCATAATGTACCCACTTTCGACCACTAGTGTACAAAGGTCAGGTGGCTCCGGTTTATTGAATGGATTCATGATATCATATTAATACTGAAAAAGTGAAAAGATGAGAAACTCGTCTTCCCCTCCACTTCTTCAAATCCTGGTTACGCCCATAATTCAATGACTTCTTGGCTCGCCTGTTAAAGAAAATTTGTCAATAAAGTAATTGAAAATTAACTTACGAATTGGATATTTTTTGAAAAAGAGGGGGTAGGTTCACCAATTAAATTTTCATACTTTGATCCCTGGAGATTTTTATCAAGTCCGAGAATCGTTCACTTTCCAAATGGGCGTCTTATACATTTCAACTGAAAATTGTGGTGTACAAATATTATGTTTGAATTTTAGTAGGTTTCTGATGGTACCTAAAAGTAAAAGTTGACCCAATTAATTCAGATAGGAAATAATATACATGCCTATTTATATTAGATTTGTTATGTTGACTAGCCAATGAAATTTAATTGTTAATAATAAAATTCGTTGCAGAATTTGCGAGAAACAACCGCGTTGGAAACGGTCGACGATGATGAGGATCCTGAACTTCTTTTCATCCGTCGTAATGACGTATGTTTATAGAATAACTTGAATTTTTGTAACTGTGCTCGAATTTTAATTTGAAAACGTATAATGTTTTTTTTTTTTTTCAGGCATTTGATAGATTAAGTACAAAAAATAGTAGCTTAAAACGGGAAACGGAAGAGTTGAAACGTGTAAGCTGCTTAATTTTGTTGAATACCTACTGAATATTGGTTTACTTAATGGTGCAAAAACTACTGAAAAATAGATGTTAATGAATAATCATGATGATTTCTGGAGAAAACTGAAGTTGCACCAAATGATTGGCCCCCCGAAATTTTCTAATTTATTTTTTAATACTCGCTAATCAGGTCCATCCCAATTTATGGAAGTATATACCCTCAGCCGTAATTAACGTTCTCTCATAAAATATTCTTCCATAACTTCCCGTCTCTATTTGACACGTACAAAAACAGAGAAAGGAAAATAATTCATGTTGAGCTATTTTCTGAGTTACCGTGGGCCTATATACAGAACAGAATTTCCGGGAAAAGAGAATATTATTTATTTGCGTTGTTTCATGAATATATGGTATGGTCTTTAAACTTCGATTGTATGATAGCAAAGATCAAACGTTAAACATACATAGATACAATTTACAAACTTCCAATAATCTCAAAGAATACATTTTATGTGGTCTGAATGTTACTTTATGTACATCTCCCCGCTAAGTATACTTCAACCATAGCTGTAAAACAAATCGATCATCGATAGAACTTTGTTGATTGTGAGATATGCAAAGAAAAAAAGGATAACAATCCTAAGAAGCAACGTATGAATTTGAGATGTTTGAACCGAAATTTGATCAGGCATTGAATATCACTCATTTTGCATTGAAACAAGTGCTATCGCAAAAATGTATAAATTTATAAATTCGAGCTCTGCCTAATGTTTCAAAATTTCATGACAGTGGAGTCACTTACCTACAAAGTAAACCAAAACGCCTAAACTTTCACCATGTGCTCCCACTGCCTTGTATGTACTTATTTCAATTTTTTTTTTTTTTTTTTTTGTTCAGCTAATACTGTAAGCAAAATTTGATTGATTAAGAGCTCTCCTTTAAATAACTAGACTCTGTAATTTTCACTGACCTGTATAGTATGAAAGATTTCTTATCTATTTCTTTTGCAAAAAATATTCTCAGACTTAGATTTGTAATTTTCAGTGAGTGATCTTGTTTCGGTTGTTAGGTAAAGTTTCTCCAGAAATTAAGGCAGTCAAAATTTGTATTTCTATTGTGAAATTCAGAACAAATAGTTGTATTGATCGATGTAAAATGAAGTAAGTCAAAAATAAGTCGATTTGTGTCACTTTTACACTTGCCCCTTAATTCTATTTTCTAATAATCTAAAAAACTTTGTCACATACTACCACTCTTGTTCATCAGACATCTTGAAAACAGAACAAAATTTCTGAGCATTGAAAAGTTCTTGGAGAATTCCCTCCCTCCATAATTACGTCTTTGTTTGGCACTCTTGTGCGGAAATGACGGTATTTGAGCTCTTCAACTTCATGAAACTGTGTGTTTCATACAAATGAAAAATGTAGCACTAGAAGGATGTGAAGGTCTATAAAAAAGGTACATCTTATTAGTGATCTGAAAATCTTTAGCTCAGTCATTTGAAAGAAATTTGGCTAGGCTACAGCTTTATATTCAAAAATCTAGAATTATTTTTGTTGAACATTCCTGTTTTGTCTTTGCAGTAATTTTAGTTTCTAATTATGTAATTATTGAAAAACTTACAGAAACACGATCAGTTGAAACAATGTTTGAACAAATGCTTGGATATGATAGACGACATTAGTTCTTCTTCAAGTAAGTACCTAATAAACTTTCTATTGACAATTCTCAGGAGAAAATTGAAATTTTATTGATTTTAAATGGAAATTATTAACGAACAGGAAATTATCTCTATGATTCATTATTATTTTTGTGAGAGATTCATTTTAAGATATTGAAGTTAATCACCACAGTACCGGTATTGATTCAATGATATGTATGTGGTTGATGATTTAATCTGGTGATGAAATTGTGGCTAGAAGGCATTACTGAAATGGTGATATGAGATCATTACAGGCCAAATTTTTGCTCTTAGAAAGTATGGGAAGAAAATAGAACGTTTTTTACAAATTATACAAACTTTTGAAGTTAGATGGTAACTCATATCGTTGTGATGAGTTTTCATTTCTGAAGTAACGTCTTTCAGGCCTAGTTGGCCTGTGTAGGACAACATGAGTATTTCATTGAATCTAGGATGTGGTTTGATTCTTGACCATGTACTTATGATTTCCCGTATGCAACGCATTCAAAATGTTGGTCGAAATCTAAGTGTATTTTATTGAACGTTGTGAAAAGCAGTGTCAAATTGCACGTGTTTTGTAGATTTGAAAAGTCGTTCCTAAGTGGCGTTGCGTACCTACGAATTTTAACGAGAATATTTTTCGATGGCTTATGCAAAATTCATTTTTTTTCCTATTTTCTTGCAAATTTTAAATCGAGCCATTTATTTCATTTAAATGGTTTACAGGCAGCTCTGAGCTAATGAAGAGAATTTCAGATCAAAGAAATGAAGAAGCATTGGAAAACAGGAACAAATTAACGCAATTAATCCAAGAAGAATTCGAATGCGCTATTTGCCGAGAAATTTTGGTAGACGTAAGTACAGTTGTTATACTGTGAAGTTTCTTTTCATTCGTTTACCTGGCCTTTCTTCAACCTGCTAGCTCAAGAAGAGAATAATAGATTTAAGTTCATCTTAGCACCAAATAAGAAGAACTAAAAAGAAAAATTTGTATCCGTTTTCTGACTGGAATATATCGCCAGATAGAAAGTAAAAGTGCTCTGTAGATTGAAATGAAAGAAATTTTAAATTTAAAAAATACGGATTTTTTTCATAGTTTTTTTTAAATAACATTCTCGACAGCGTGTACGACAAGATTTTTCTGAAAATAATTATCACCTTCATACATTTTCAATTTAGAAGTTTCGTGAATGTTGAATATGATAAGTAGATTGGAGTTCGTGGAGCGATTCCGGATTGGTACACGACCCATAAGACAAACCGGGGTTAAGTGTTGTGATCAAATAATTTATTGGTATTTCAGTATCGATGGTAGAGAAGCTCGAGTTGAAGGTCGAGAACCAATTGTAACAAATTCTAAAATTAATTTAGGAAACTCGGGGCAGAATGTCATATTCTGCTATTTTTTAAATTAAAATTCAGGTACTTAGCGAGGTATTATTATCTGAAGTTTCGTCAATTTGTTCATTTATGAGTTCATATTATGTGGATATTGAAATTGTCATAGAATACCAAGTTTAATTATAATATAGGTATACATAATTTTCAAATTTTCAGCTCGACACGTCTCGATCCTGGGTCATACTGTAGAGAATTAATTTAACTAAGAAAAACTGTTTCTAGTCGCTAGTGTACTACATTTTTATTTTAAATTGTATTCCATAGTCCAAATCACGATATTGTTTTGTTTGTAGACTGTGATAACAGATTGTAATCATACTTTTTGTAAGAGTTGTCTCCTTCGATGGGAAAAAGAAAATCCCAGTTTTCCAAGATGTGCATTCTGTCGTAATGCCCACCCAAAAAATATGAATGCCGCAGTCATTGATTCGTTCCTTGGTAAAGTTATGCCGTTCCTCTCAACACCTGTAATGCAAGCTTGGGAACAAGTCTACAATGAAAGACAAGGTTTGATGAATTATTTTCTAATTCATTGTTATCTTCCTCTTGGGGTAAAGATCTACCTAACTACATATTAGAGACTTAAGATAGATGTCTTAATTTGTACTCGCGTGCGTACTTTCTAATTTTGATATTTGAAAATGCTCTATTCTTTTTCCTCACGTAATGTATTGCATGTTCTTGAATGAGTTCGAAAAATGTTGGAATAAAGGTCGTTCTATCGTCGAACCTCAATAATTATTTTCACTTAGAAGAACTCATCACGAACGACAAAATTTGTTTGAAATTTTACGATGATTGCAAAATAAGCAGAAATAATACAAAAATTGCTGATTTGTATTATTCTTCTTTAGCTTATTCTGCGATCATCGTAAAATTTCAGTGAAATCTTGTCGCTTGTAAAAAACTTGATTTATGAGTCGCAATTTCTTCTTGTTTTTCTTTCTCTTTTTCAACATCCCAAATAAAGAAATGGACATTTGAATTTTATCAAAGTTTCATTCTTAACCGTCATATTTCCTGTATACAGCTCTGAAGTCAGTAAATTTGAAGAAAAGAAAACACGACTCAAATGATGATGTCGTAATGCAAGGCAGAACTCTGATTGTAAACCTAGATGAAGACGACGATTCGTTGGATGAATCATTACACTGGCGCGAAGCTATTATAAACTTGAGAAACGTTAGGCGCAAGTAAGTGGAGATTTCCTTGTATGCGATGATAATAAACAAAAAATTTTTCATTCGTCATTTTTTGTCCAGTATGGGATCAAGATCATTTGTAGCTCGGCCAACGTCACAAGTTCCTGGCAGTTTTGTCGTAGATTTGACGGAAGATTAGCGGTCCTGAAAGAGATACGACAGTTTTAATTTCGAGATATTTTATTGAGTTTATCATCGTTCTTCATTTTTACTGTATTTCAATTAGCTATCGAAGACTTCAAAATTGAATGCAAAACTGTACGCTGTTATTATGATCGGTTCTTTCGCATACTTAATTTTTTAATTTATTATAAAAACTATGATGTACCTGAAAATAACGACGTATTTGCATTCATGCATCGTGTTCCAATTGACTAATACATCGTTATCGCTGGGGAAATATTAACTTATTCAATTCGATTTTCCTTGATAGAAAATCAGAACTTATAGGTTACGGTTACCTCGTTATTTATTTTTTCTCGTTCTAAATTCATTGATTTTTTCACCTTGAAATATGAATTTTCTGAATCTTAATATCATTAAAGTTTATCGTCACAATTGTAGAGATAAGTCATTGACGCCAAAAGCACGAAGATAAAAAACATTCCCTTTTTTGTGTTTGAAGAATCCTAATAATATTTTGTTTTGTACGCCTATTCGAATCATATTTTTTCATTATTTCAAGAGTGTCTTCCATGTTCGTGAACAATTTTGAATAAACTCTGATGACTGATATTCGTTTGTTTGCATTTTTCTTCCTCCCATATCGATGAACTGCATACTCCATAACGCGAAATAAAAAACTGAATCAAAATTTATATAATGTTTTTTTTAGCTATAAGTTTCTTCCTTTTCGTGGAAGGAGTAACTTTATTGTTCCCATCATCCACTAAAATTTTATCTTTAGCAAAATTGTACAGCTCTCGATTGATTCGTCGTAATTCATCGATTTTTTCATTCAAAGCTGATACATCTTCCACACGATCGTTCTTGGCATCTTGAAACTTATTTACGTAGTTATCGACAGGACACATTATTTCCAATGTTTGCGTATCTTGACTATCATCGTAACGTTTCTGAAAGCTCTTGATAATGGTAGTTGGTTGTAGTTCATAAGCTTGCAACGATTCCGGTAACATTCTAACGAGCAAGTTTGAAATAACGCCTTTCATCCGAATCGTCTTGATGAGTTGTTTGCTACTCACGTGCCACAATCGAATCGTTTCGTCCGCGGAACCAGATACCAATATCGTATCATCGATCGAGAAAGTTAAACAGGTAATTGCTTTCGTGTGCCCAGATAAAACTGTATTCGTTTGCGATTCTTTGTAATGGTATTCTAAACTTCGCGGAGGCTCTAAGAGCGAGAACGAGTTTATGGTGCCGTCAAACATACCGACGAAAATACGGACCTCGGGAACGTCAACGACAATCGAATTCGGTTTTACGTCAAATACAATGGATAAAAGTTGAGTACCACTAGCAAGATCGTAAATCTGTAAGATGAAACGATAACTATAAGTGTATTAAAATTTACAGGTGTGTTATTCGTACGCTCCAACATACCCTACAAGTTTTATCAGCTGATGCAGTGAAAAGTCGAGCGCGAAGTCCTCCGTGACCAATGTACAAGTCAGTGATTCTGACAGAATGATGCGAAAATGTGAAGCGAGGCTCTACTTGAGAAGTGGAATTATTTGAACGGAATCCAAGGTAAGTGTAATCGGACGAGATGAGATGCGAGAGCTTCCATACACATACGAGACCATCTTCTCCACCTAGAGCGAAGTTAAATAATTCAGGAAACTATTCGATAAGAAAATTAAGAAGTACATCCTTGTATAATATTTCACCTGTTACTAAATCAGATCCATCGTGTGACCAACGTATGACGGTCACCGTTTGGTAATGACTGCTAACGGTATTCAGAAGCTTTCCATTAGATAACTAAACAAAAGGAAGGTATGTTTATAACAGAATTTACTTTGAGAAAATAAAGAAGTAGTAACAGAATGATTTCTTACCTGCCAAATAAGTAATTTTTCAGCGGTCGAGACAGCAATGAATAATTCGTCAGGACTGACAGCGCAGCAACCTACAACACCTGGACAAACCATTCGTACAGACTGTAATCTCTCTTGACTATTAATTAGCCATGTATGAATTAATGGCCCCTTCTCAGCGGCAACAACGTGATCTTTAAGCACGCTCAGGCATTTTGGTGGAACCGCATTGCTCTTATAATGCATCAATGCAGTGCCGACCCGCAAATCGAATACGTTGATGTTGCCGAACGAATCCGAAGCAAATATGGTGTCGACTTTGGACGTCATTTTCCTTGATTAATCAAACAAATTGTACTATTTAAAAGATTTCATTCTACGTTTCAGAAAAATCATTGACCATGCTGGAAAATATTATCAGAGAATTATAAGCATGACTATATTTTGTAAACAACTTTGTATAGACAGAATACAAAATGTAATGCTGCCTGCTGCTGGAATGAAAAACTTCTTGTGATGTAGGTAGTGCTAGTGTCGAGAATTTTTAAGAAGTTGAAAATAAAAGGAATACGTTGAACTGTTCGTAGTACTTCCTATTTCCTTTTTTTTTTTTCTTTTTATTTATTCAATGGAATTTGCAAATTTTGAAAAATTATGTGAAAATCCAAGAGCAAGAAGAAATAAAATGAAATTTTTTATCTAGCTCTAGAATTGCTACGGTGTTGAAATTTTTGTCGCAAATGGTTCTAAATCTAAGAAAACATAAAGCAAAATAGAAACAACCTACGTTTGTACGTATCTACAGCAAAAAGATCACAGCCTGTTGTTCTGCAAATAATCAAAGTACGTAACGAAAAATGTGTCTCGCAGCTTCTTTCTTCCTCTTTTAAAATGAAAATCTCATTACCGGTAATGGGCAATAAATCTCCTGTCCGAATGTTTTTGTTATTATTTCTTTCAATTCGATCTTTTATAGTATTACACATAAATGTTTTGAATTAGGTATTACATGCGAGTATTGAAACTAGGTAGGAGGTAGGCTATTTGAATTTGAAAGATTATTTCTTTTCGATGTTTCACTTCATCAACGAAACTGGATCTAGAAACATGTAAAATTCAATGAATTTATCTACTTGTGACGCCTGAAAACTATTTCTGGAATTCGACGTTATCTGGACAGAAACTAATTTTGCAGAAAGGAAGAATGGGACTGATGGGATTAATCTCGCGAATAATAGTTCTATTCTAATATTAAGTATAAGTTACAGTTCATTTTTTTCAATAGGTATTCAAAAAATTACTTCGTACCTACTAAATTGCGTCTGAATAAATTTACCTCGCAATTTCAAGATTTTTTGGAAATTTTAGCTCATTTAGGCATCATCTTTTTCCCCCCTTCTCAACGAACAAGTATACTTATTATTTACTTATTACAAAATTGTTTATATTTTCTTTGCTTGGCAATAAGAAGTACGCAGAATTATATCGATCTCGTTTCAATCATCTTCCTTCATGAGTTCGATCAACTTTTGTCGTATTATGGTAATGAATAATTCAGATATGAAAAAATCGAATGGAAATCTTGATTGAACAGTAAGAAAATGCTTCTTCACCAAACCCGAAGTTTAAGTAATCTAGTATTTATTATTACAAAAAGGCTTCGCTCGATACACGTTACAAAGGTATTAACTTATCATCAAGCGAATTACCAACTTATAACGCAGAATTAACGAAAAAATAGCGATATATCATTAACGAATTTTCGAATTCTAGTTCTACATCGGGTTGAAATTTGAAATGAATCGACAACTTTTTCTTTACCTAATTGTTCATTGCTCCTATCTTCTTAAATCACACGACGGTTAATTTTTAATATTTGCAGGAAATGATTTTTATTCTCACTTATCTAGAATAATGGGACCGGTACCCACAACCTAAATTTTTTCGATAGGCTCAGAATTTTGAAGTGCTTTTAATTTCTCAGTGAAGATTATTATTGGGAGTAGTTGAAGTTTGCATTTTTTTTTTCTGATTTCCTTATTTGTTTCGCATAGGTATATTATATTATTCGAAGAATACTTTTTTTCGCGTAAATATATTATTTGAAGAATCATTTCTAGTTGAAAAATTGACAAAAAAAACTAACTGACTGTTGGTATAAGAAACATATGTTTTTGTGATCAAAAATATTGATTCGTGTACCTATATTAAACACAACCGCGACGTAAACAATCATTTTCGTATTGGTACTGGTAGGTACTTTTATTCGTGACTAGTCTGGTGATTTTTACAGAACTTCAAATTTTTTTATACTTTCAAAATTTCTTTCGGATATAGCTTTATTGGTAACATGGCAGAGGTACACAATGCAGATAGAATACCGACATCATCAAATTTAATTAGGAACAATAAATACTTTTTCGAAACAAATGACCGGAATATAGATGATCGGTATTTTTGGAAAAGAATACTTCGGTAATAACTTTAAATAGGTAATATGATTATAGGCCTACCTACTTATTATTTGTTGAGAAAACTATATCATACTCGGGTCTAAAAATGTACCTGCAGTGAATTGCATAAATACAGTCCTTGAGAAAAAAAAAACTAGATTGATTGCCATCCGGATCTTTTACGTTTCGTTTTGATTTTGAGTTTTTTTAAAATAACGGAAATCAAACTAATCATTTTTTCGATTACCGGAGCACAAAAGATCAACAGCACAAGAGATACAGATTTTCCTAATCTCAAGATCTGAAACTCGAAAGATACTCATCTTCTTGTTCCACTCTAATCTGAAAACTGAAAGATTTTGGTTTCTTTTTTCCTGTCGAGATCCGGAATTCAGAAGTATCCCCTCAAATAATCATATAAGAAGTTCCCATAGTACCCTGCTCTGCACCAATGAGACGTAACAAACATATTACCACAATGACAACAATGATGGACAACAGAAGAAATTGATATATATATATTCGGGATGAGAATTACTTTTCGGTTGGGTACAAAAGCGTTCTAAATAGGAATATAAATAATATTTCCTATCTATAGGCCTAAACACTTATAAACTAATGAGACTTTTTGTCATTCACGTTTTTATTTATTTATTTTTTTAGTCCGAAGTTTTATTATTACGTAAATATACCCAACTTGGAAAATAATATAGGGATTTTTTCTTCGATAAATTTTAATAATGGATGGATTTGCCGTAGGTATACCTATTTATTTTTTTATAGAAAACATGTGAATCAAAATACTTATACTGCACTTCTTTCTAACAATCGTCGTGACGTCTGATGTAAGTATTTAAATATATTATGTATGAGAAAAGAAAAAATGATAAACAGAGAAAACTTGAGAAAACACAATGCAGATTTGAGGAAGATATTTCACGCTTCGTATGTTTCCAAGGAAATGTAAATGCTTTTTCGTGAAAATGAATGAAAAGAATTTACTGTAACTCGAAATGAGCTAGGTATTCCAAACTGTTAATACCTAGATTTATCTAAATTTTGCTTTTTAATAAATTATTTTCTTCATGATATTCAAAGTACCTACCTAGACAAACGAAATACTACGTTTTGGACAAAATTAATGACTATACATAGTTGTATTGAACTTCACAGAATTTTAATGCTGATGTTATCACTCAAATCACAAATCATAGAAATTCTTCCGAAGACAGCTAGATGCTAATAATCTTTATCGACTGTGTCCAGGCGAAGGTGGTTGGGTTCGTGGACTTCGTGGTGGCGGAGTAGGTGGTGATGGAGGAGTAGGTGGTGGTGGTGGTGGCGGTGGAGTATATTCATGCTTGGGTGAGGAGGGCGGGGGTGGAGGCGGATAGTATTCATGACTACAAGGCTGTGCAGACACTTGATAATTACTGCCACTGCTTGCGAATGTTATAATAGTCGTTTTCGCAATCAATTTGCCTGTAAAAACCAGAAAAAAATTAGTGTCTTTAAGATTATGAAATCGTTATTAATTTTGATTTATTATGCATAGTACACATAGAGAAATATGCACCTAGATAAATGCCCACCGCATCCTCAGTGTCTCGTGTGTATGATACATTACCTGTGCGAACGGTACTGAATAAAACTAATGAGCAAACAATTGGAATGTAGAATCTCATCGTGACCTTTAGGGGGAAAAAATTTAAAAAATATTCTCCACGATTAGTAGATACATAATGAGAGTTCTTTCTATGTCTACACAGCTCGGTGGTCGAATTCTTCCTAGTCCAAAATAATAATTTAATTCGAGAATTAAATTATTTCCAAATACCTCACCTAATTAATATTGCTTGAAAGTTAGATTTTTCTGAGCCCTTCCTCCTCTTAAATATAGCTTGGAACTCTAAATTTTTCTAAGCCCAACCCCTGATACACATGAAGCTCAATGATCGAAACTTCTTCAATCCACCCCTGAAATTTTTCCGTGCTCCCTATCGTAGGTAGTATTCATCTATCTCTAAATTTTTTTAAGTATCCTTCTCTTATATGAAATGCGAAATTCTAGATTTCTTTATCTATTCCTCATATTATGTGTGGCATGAGAATCAAAATTTTCACGAGTCCTAAGATCAAAAGAACTGGAAAAAGGTAAAAAAAAAGAAAAGAAAAGGAGGTAATTTTTTTGTCAAATCTCTAATCAGGTCCGGTTGAATCAGAACAATCCGAGCAGCAGACAGCATGCATTTTCCACCCCCTCCAAAAAAAAAATAAATAAATAAAATAGAATAGTTGCATTATTTCTAAGTAGTCAATTTAAATGAGATATTTTTTTTTTTATTTATGATGACAGAATTGAGAAACTTGCAATAATTCGGAAATGGTTGACAAAAGTTTCTTCTGAATGGATTTTTCAAGTCCCATCTATCGTTTTACTTATTCAGCTCATCAAAAAAATTCATTGAAACTTATTATTTATATTGTATGAATAGAGACAGGAATCCTTTGTATCAGACACTTTTTTCCTGAAGGGCGAAATCGATATGAGTGAAAATGAAGTTTCACCCGATTTCAGGCAAAATTAAGTGATTTCAAACAAAATCTCCATGATTTAGTGTAAAATGTTTCCAACTAAAATTTTCGACGATTTCGGCATTTTTCGGCAAAATTGAATGTTTTTTTCCTGCGTCCCATTCATCGTATGATTCAATTCTCATTCTTTACTCTCATCGATTTCGCCCTTCAGGAAAAAAAGTTTCAAATACGGCAGATTTTGTTTTCTAGTGACAAAAAATTAACAAAGAGTCGGCAAAAAATACATGGCTGTATGAACTATCCGCTATTGTCCAATTTTTTTTTTTTTGTAACTTGAAATGATACACTGAATGAAATTTCAATAAAAGGAAAAATTTTAGTGATAGATATACTTACCGCAGAAAATTATTGAATTAATCAAGATGACAGGTTACGGGTATCGGGTAAGACGGAAAACTGACATGAAAATATGTGTATGTGTCATTATCAAGTACTTACCAGAATATACGAGTATAACTATTCTAACGGAGTTGAACAATTGAAGATCAAAAATTGGATACCTAGATGAGGAAAATAAGATTATTCAAAAGATTTGTGCGAGTAGAATACCAGCTGTGATGCTGTTCACTGTCAAATATAAATATTCCTGCGATTTACACAGATGTGTATATTTTCCCACAAATTTTCATACCTCAGCAGAAGCTTAACTAAGCAGAAGCTTAGGAAAAACTGATGAGCACTTGATGCAAAATGCATGTACGGAGACTCTAAAGAAACACAATAGGCTAGTTACTGCATTTTTTTGTTGTTTTGACGAACTGTAAACTATGTCAATCGAATAATAAAAGAGAAAAATATTTTCGAGAATCAACAGGAGAATTCTACCGCAACCCCACTTCAAAAGGAACCGCATTAAGCATTTCAATAGCCGTGGCATTCTAATTCAAATCATTCACAAATTGCTATTTTAATGGCGATAAATACTCCAAAGAAGAAGAGGAGAAAACAAAAAATTTAATTAAAAAAGGTAAATGATTAAATTCTCATAAAATTACAAACAACAATGATTATTAGGTATTACATAAAAAATAGTAAGTACTGACAATTCATTTGTCTGTTTCATCTTAATTTAATGTACCGGTAGGTATATGTACTGTACTTAAGTATATAACGAAGAAGAAATGATCATTGTTTTTGGGTTAGGTACATCGATAGACATCGTGCCAAGAGTAGGTACCTATAAGTTATATTTAAAAAATATGTAGGTATATATCATAGTTTCCTCAATATGATTTTATTTTTGGTTGGACGACTTGAACATCATCCAGTTTGTGAAAATCTCATAGAAGTCGTTATTTTGAAAATTAGCTTAAGAATTACACTATCCATAAAGAAGGATAAAAAAGTATACATTATTATTATTATGTAAAAAATCAGAGCGATCACGGATACGTCTTAGAGACGCTTTAACAATAATACTTATTTACATGTTATTTAAAATAGTTCTACTGAATACAATACTGTACATTAATTACAAGATAATTATTTTGCATTAATTTTTTCGAATACATGCGATATAACAAAACAAGGAAGATATAATTTATTAATATTTTACGGCACCTATTTTAAAATGCTTTCGGATCAACAATAATTATTCTATAATCGCTTCTTGGTAAGTATAATACGCAGAAATTGATAAAATACGGTAACAGAATATTCTATCTTCAATTGGTGTGATACACCTTCAACATACTGTAATTATGGACCGATCTCTTACGATGAGAGTCAAAACAAAAATTTACTCATCAAAGCTGCAATCACAAACCATCGCTCTCTGTCTGACCAGTTGAAAATAGAAGAACCTGAAAATATAGTAAAGTTTTATCCCATTATTATTCGAGTGATCGTTAGCCTACCAATAGTGATATTTTTGTGAAAGTTTTAATTAAAGTGCTCAAAATTACAATTTTGGATGAGACTTTGATGGGTTTTACATTTGTGAAGTGGCTGCTAATTAACTCATGATTATTATGACTGCATTTTTTTCTTCCAGGAGAATTCTATTTTTTACCAAGCCTATGTTAAGTATAATGTATTATAATACGTCAGGCTAGCCATATTATATATTTTTTCCATCCATGACCTGGAATTATGAATACACCCCAGAGTTTCTAAAAAATAACTCATCTTCTCTGCCTTCCTCCAAGTCGAAAATAATAATGAAGTCTAGCAGTTGTACAGAGGACGTAATGAAGAATTTTTTTGAAAAATACGAATATATTTACGTAGACAGCATCGGTGTAGCTGCTCAGGCCTACAAAAATAATGCGGAGATGTTCTTATACGGGTTGTGATGATATTCGTAGTGGCAAGATAAATTATTAAAAGTTATAAAGCGAAATTTCAGGTTATTCTTTTGTATTTATCAAAAAAGAGAATTTCGCGGTGATCTAAGATGCGCGGATAAAAGTAAAAATCAAGTTTAATATTTATTATGAAAAAAAAAAAGTGAAAAGAAAAATAATGCCTACATAGTATCGCACAAATTTTAAAAGCAATAAAATATCTACAACGCGACTATGATGTAAACTTTTATCCATTATGAAAGTTGATGCATTAAGACCTTCAAGATCAAAATGATAATGGGAAGTTCGCTTTTCCGTCTCTATATAACCGTTATACGTATGGAAAACACGCCAACGCGATCTTCTTCTTTCTCACTTTGAGTATTCGGGTGCTATCTTTTTTCACCATAACATCCTCTACTCGATATGCTTTTCTCTCGCTCGATTATAATGGATTTTTTGACTCATTCTATCCTTATTTTATAATGGGACCATTAGTATGTTCAATAATACTCGCGACTAATGTGTAACGTAAAACTCCCTAACCAGGTTTTAGTTTTCCATTTATTGGAAGGTAGTATGGCCGCGTTACCGAATTTTCTTTTTCCATTTGTTTGGTCGTTTTTCGAACTCTCACATACGCACACACTTGTATGTAAACGTCGGGCTTGGCTTAATACAGCATGAGCGTGGTTGTATTTTGTACGGTTACCTACTCAATAAGCCACGTTGTCGTACCCAAATGAATCCAAAAATTCTTCGAATTAATCTGTCCAGTTGTTTTGTCCAGTAAGCTTTTAATAAAGATTTATTCTTATTACACGGTAATATTTTCGTCGTTCGGATAACTGAAGATTTAGTTTACACCGAAGGGTGAACAGTTGAGTGCGCGGTGGTTCTTGAACAAGAAGTTTTTTTAGTACCTACATAAAATTAGTTTATTTAAGACCACTTCTTCGATCTTGAAAAAAAAAATAAAAATAATAATAAAAAGTCGTACTTAATATAATAAACAACGCACAAGATACAAAAAAGTTGAAATATCGATTTTAAAAATGACAAGTGTTCGAGAGAGAAATTGACGGCCATCTGAAATGATGTGAGTTCGCGTTTTGTAATAGTACCTCCATTTTTATTATGTCCCTGAAATATAGTAGGTACTGAGAAATTACTCCCGGGATGATTATGATTTTAACAGGAACCTGTTGTTTCATGGAAATTTAAGTAGGTATTTCGGAAAAATTATCTGCCGCTCGCCATCTTCCTGAGAAATTATGGTTCTGATGAATGGGGGCTCTGACCTGCTTCAGCAGTATGGAAGAATTCCGACTATCGATCGCTCTATCTATTTTAGCAAGAAAAATGAAATTCTGGTCATCGAGCTTTATACTGCTGTTTAAAGTAGAATTGACGTATATGCAAAAACAACGATCATGGAAAGCAAATCAAAATTCCCCGATTCGATAAAGTGTTCAAAAGAATATCAGATCAGAGCTCCGCTTGGATGCGCCACTTTCCATACAAAATGAAGCTGCATCTCATGAGATGATAATACCGTCCACCTGCTGGACTCAAACCTGACGAACTAAAGAACGAGGCAAAAAACGCGGTTTAATTTTCCATAGGAACGAACGGATAGCCGTTCGTTCTCCCATAAGACCTGTGTTAAAGACCATTCTTAGTACGTCACGTATGCTACCCACTGGTCCCATATATTAAGGCTTTCACACTATTGCAGATAGTATAGCGTTTGCCTGATTCCTTATCTTGCTGAACATATCTTCATTTCAATATTTTACATCTTAAATCAAATGTATTGAGAAATATTGGGATATTTGCTTCACTCTGGTATTCAAATAATTTGTAAACCAATGAAATGAGAGTGATAATACCAAAATTCAGAAACCAAAGGTTTTTTTATTACGTTTGGCGAGATAAGGAATCAGGCAAACGTTGTACTATCCACAATAGTGTGAAAGCCTTATGGCCGTATTACAAAGAACACAATATTGTGACCTGCGATGAGAAAAGGATGCTGATCATTGCCCATTGGCGCAGGAACACCATTTCTCACTGATGATTGGACATCTAATCAGAGAGAAATGGTGTTCCTATCAGTAGGCAATGAGCATCCTTTTCTCAACGCAGGTCACAATTCAATTTTCACAATTTCACTACTACTAGTTGATATTGATACCAATTTTTAAAAATGATGCTTACAAAAATTAGGGCATTGAAAACTACAAATTCAACATGTACTCTAATATACTTACTATTTATATAAGAGCCTATGTTGAAATGGAAACGAAATAATGGAAAATAAATTACTTATCTTCTCTTTAATTTTTCACTAGAGGCACTTGGACGTTTCAAGTCTTCAGATCCAAAATGGCGGGCGGACATACCCATTGTCTGTAGTGCCCTAATTTAGCGCTGCAATCGCGATCACTATCTATAGTCTGTCCGCAAATAGAATGGGTAACGTAAACAAACCCGCGAACCGCTTCCTCGCATCGTAATCAATTTTTTTTGCATGAAAGCGGGTCGCGGGTTTGCTTACGTGACCCATTCTATTAGCGGACAGACTATAAGACCCGCTTTCCAGCAATCACCTTTGTTGAGCCACAACAGCGCATGCGCAGCAGATCCCGCACTCGTGATTGAGAGTTAGGGGTCTTCTGATAAGGCTACACCTACCGCTAGTCCGCTACAATGAACAGAAGTTGGCAATCTGGTATTTGAGTAACCTCCTAAACCAAAGATTTTGTTTCCGTTGCCCTGATCGAGTTCTATGCTATCCTAATCAACGTTGCCGAAAAGTTGCAATCATTGGACACTTTCAAATTTCATTGATAAGAAGTGGCAATCTGATCATTGAATTGCCCGTTTCTCAAGTTGCTTGTTATTGAGTCGTTGCCAACTTTTGTACATTATGAGAGACCTCTTTTGAGGACGAACGTGTTGACGCGTATAAAAATATCCTTTGTTTTAGTCCGGAGCTCAGTAGTCCCAGGCTAATTACTCTTCATTTCACCAGCGACTTCATGATTTGTTGATCCTATATTCCCAGCAAACTCGAAGAATACTTTCTACAATGTATAGGATGAAGTACTCCCACTACAGTGAAGTAAAGTTTATCTTGCTTACTAGAATTATTGTTGCCCACTTTCTTATGTATCCATTACTAATAGAGAAATATTACCTACAAATTATTCAGCATTTGGAAAACACCCTAGTAACATCATGATAGTAATATTTCGATACCTATTCTGCGTTTATGCCGTAATCGATTCGTTCTCTGTCCTCAATATGAAACGATTCAAGTTGTCTAGAGAAGGAATAGAAAATGGTCACCCATGTGTGTATAAATGAAGTGGTAAGTTCACGCTAAATATTTACATTCACTTCTAGTTAATACTGGCCGAGGCAAAATTATGTTACTAGTTAAATTGAAGTTTGCCCGGAGTTCACTCCAGCTCAAAAACATGAAACGTTAGATGTACCCTTCAGATGTACAAAATGTGTATCTCAATTTTATCCTCAATTTGCGTCTCTATTGAACTTCGTACTCGAGTTATGGATCAAATGTGCCAAAATTCCTGAAAATTAAAAATTGTTCAAACTTCTAAGTATATTTTATCTGATTTGAAAGCGAAATTAAACGCTGATTCCGAAAAAAATACCTAAATACATTACAAAGCTTGAAAGTGGGCGATTTTTTAATTTATTTGGAAATCTTGACAAATTGGTCAATTTTTGGCTCATTTTGGTTCATATCTCGGTTCAGAAAATTTGTAGAAAGTTGGGTAGGAGCCCAAATTGAAGGTAAAATTGAGATACCAATTTTGTAGATCTAAAGTAAACATCTAACGTTTTGTATTTTCACGTTGGAACAGATTTAGTGCAAACACCCATTTAACTGATAACATCATGTTGTTCCACCCAGCATAATGATGTGAGTACAGTATAGAATACCTATAGTCTCTTCACGTTAAGAAAGGATTGGAGGACGTACCTTGAGAACGGAACGGCAGATTAAAATTATCTTATTCGGCGTACCGTCCTCAAGGTACGTTTTTCTATCCTTTCTCAACGTGAAGAGACTATAAATTTTGTTTAAATGAAGATGATCGGTGCACAATTTCTCTCGATTCGTTAATTTGATACAGTAGCTTTCTAAGGCACGTTCTAGATGTTCAATTTCATGATTGATTGATTCACAAAATAAGATTAATTCTGAATGGTTGGCGAAGGGTGTAAAATGTAAATCAAAACCACTGCGTGTGTGAATGTGATATCTTTGATATTTTTTAATCGTCATGATACATCTTTCCTTGATCAGCGTGGAGTTTCCTCCACATGGTCAATTACCGATATTGAAGTCCACTCGATTCTAAAGTGTAATTTGTCAAAATTTATAAATTTTAACCCGCGAAATCGAAATGCTGCGGAGCGATTTATCCCAGTTAATTATCTCAGGAATTAACTTTTGTCAATTTCAGGGTATGTAAAATTCAACAATGTTTGGTGTTTGATGGCGCCCTGAATTGGGAAGCGGTATGCAGTCAAAGGTCCATTATCAACAATATTGTTAGCAAATGAGTAGGTAGAATTTTGGACAGTAATATTGACCGTCCAGAACACGCTTAAAGCTATGGGGTTTTGAAGTTGTACAGAATTCGTCCTTTAGCTGAATGATTACCGTTCAATCTAATTCTTGATGAAGATTCGACGACGCACGTAGGCCTACATCATTTTGGTATTTGAGCAAATACATTGTAGGATCGCATCAGTATCAATGATAGTTTCTTCATAATGGGTATTGAATAGGTAATAGGACTTGTTTCAAATCTAATTTCGGAGTTACTCAGAATGATCCAAGCGATTTGTTCAATTTAATTATATTTGTCTTATGACGTCAATAGGTACCTAATGGAGTTGGATCTGTGTCATATGTACTAAAATCTAAAGTTGAATAGAAATAAGGATAGAGGAAGTTGGTTTTAAGGTTTTTCCAAAAAAGTTGAACAAAAAAGTTTGTGAGAAGTTTTACTACAACTACAAGAGAGGAAAGAATGCAACAGCAACTGCTGATACCAGAATTCTTGAAGTGTCTAATAAGTTGTATTTGCTTGACGCGGAGGACGAAATATGGAAGCTTCCCGAAATAAGGACCTACCCGAAAAGGTGATAATCATAGATTAGTGATAAGAGTCTGGAGTAATGAAAATCTGTTTACGTCCCATGTAACTTGAAACAAACTTTTATAGTAATTAACTAGTCCTAATGAGTTTTTTACCTATTCCAACAAGTATGAGAAAATTATAAGTGCAAACTAAAGTTTTTTATGATGAAATTTCTAGTGTATACCAGTGTCCAAAAAGGTGTACACATTAGCCCTACTAGTAGAGCACCCTCTGCATCAGTTCCACGTCTGCAAAGAGATGAGTGTGTAGAATTGAATCTTTTCAGGAGGGACTTGCCAAGATTTGTTTACAATGTACAGCCGTTAAGCCTGGTTGAGTTTATATTAGGAGCGAATATTCCGTTTACAAGAAGTAGCATCCAAGACCCAGTTTTATGTGCCTAGAATCTAATTAGTGATCTCTCTTAGAGAACTTTAATGATGACCCTGGAAAGACAAGCCGTTCCATTTTGAGTCTCTCAAGTCTCGATAGCTTTCTTGGAATTTGACTAGCATTCTATTTATCCAAAGACTCAGACATAAACGATACATTACAAGTTAATTCTGGAAATCCTCAAGCGTGACGAATGTTCGATACATTCGACTCGAGAAATTTAATTCTTACGAAGTGTGTAGTATATCATTACGCTAATGTATTCCTTTTTCGCGTGTCTTCTGTACGACGAAGGAAATACTTCCACGACTAAGGCTCGAATCGAGAAATTTGTGATATCGATGTTCTTTTGTTTTTGAAAATTTTCCTTCCATGTTTACGAATCGGGGACTACCTACATAATATTGTAAAAAATTCTTTTTCTCATCTTTCCCACCTTCACATTCTTCTATAAAATCGCCGTTACAGTCGAGCGATTTCCATTTTTTTTTTCTCGCGTTCCTTGCTACTCAAAGCACGCTATCAAAAATGGAAGTATAAAAAGGAAGCCTTAACTCTTTAATGTAATGTCCCAAACGTGCAGATATTTCTCTAGCGCGTACATCAGGAAGATATTTTCCAAAATATAGCAGCGGTGTGGCACCTTTACCCCACAGTATGGAGTATCATCTAGCGTTTCGTCTACTCTGTATGGCGCAGGTACATAAATTATTCATCCGCTGTCAGTTCTATTATCATAATGCAAAACGTTCGTTTGTTTTGTATTAAAGTACACGTTTTTTCGTATTATAATTTTGTATAGAATAAATACCGCACTTGCTTGAGTGCGTATGCGTCGAGGGCGCTTCGTGCACGTGGTGTGTGAAGGTATTCTGTACCAACCCTGACCATTTTTGACGGCTTCTACACCATTATTCTGGCATCATTTCCTCTTATATGTACTTTCGACCTCCTCTTCCGTGGAGCGTTTTTTTATTTGGTTAACGTTATAACCTTCGTAGGACGAGTGAAGTAGCTATTTAACTTTTTTTTTCCCTGTTATACGGAAGGGATCGTGTATGCTTTTTTTCTGTTTCTCTTTTCGCTGGTCAACGTCCGGCGACGAATTTCAAATATAATGTAAAATAGATATGTATATGATTTGAGTTGTCTAAAAGCAAAGTCATGAGGTATTCCATCTTTACAGGAGATTCAAAACTTTTTCTCAAGTCCAGTTTGAAAATTTATTCATGTTCAAATGACTACAAATTATTAAAATTGAAATTTTCAATCATTCATCATCTTGTTTTTGTTGTGAAGAAGATTTGTAGCGTGGATACGTAACGCTTTTTCAAAGTGACAGAATTAAATTTTAAATGTTACAGCTAAGCTCCATAACTCCGTCCAGTTAGGTGTTACAAGAGAGACCTTGTGAGGACTTTTTTTTTTTTTTTAATTTAATGTCGAGTATTTTACATCTTTTGTTTATTTTCCGGAATGTGCGTTTTCTTTTCAAAAATTTAGAATTTTGCCCCTCGCCCCTTTGCAACACTTCTACCCCGAAAAAATTTATGACCACGAAGGTGGAAAAAAGGGGTTTTGCATGTAGTAGAACCTAGAAATCTTCGTTGAGGCGGTATATTTTTCAGGAAACTTGAAACGAGTTAGGACGAATTACGAGCTGCGAGTTTTATAGACGAGAAGGTACTCAAATATGGAGAGCTGGGAGATGTTTTGACGTCATCCAAGAAGAATTTTTAGCTAGGAGGATTCAAAAAAAATAAAGTGCAAGCGGATGTGACGTCATCAAAATATGACACCCTCAATGACCTTGAATGATTCGGAGACTTACAAATGGAAGAAAGCTTTTCCTGAGTCATCAGTAAGTGACGTTATCAGATGGCTTAAATCTCAGTAAAAACAGGGCGTGACGTCAAGAAATCTCACAACTTTGAGTAGGTTGCAATACCATCAGATGTAATGTCATCAGTGGACCCGGAGAATTGTCGATTGAGGAGTAAAAGGACGTAGCTAGATGATCGATCTATTTGTGGGGCCTAGAAAGATTTTTTACCAAGAAATATAGAAAAGGAGACTTCTAATAATCAGAACCTGAGAACAACGAAGAGGGATTTAATCGCAGACAGTAGGGTTAGCTGGAACATAGTTAGGAAGGAGAGGGAACTAGTTTATGGTAGACTACAGAAAACAGTAGGGATTGTAAAATATGCTTGTTTCTTGTTATATTTGTGATGAAGAGGGGATACAAAAGATGCACCTCCAAGTTACTGTGGATTTATCTTATTCGGTGAGAGAAATTGAGGTTTCGACGAGAATTGTTTTCATGAGACATTTTTGAACCTTAGTTGTCGAAATAAAGTCTGTACCAGGGAGGTCGACTGCCGACGCCGTTCGAATCTCTAAATATCGGAGGTCATGCAGTGTAAATGGCGAGACAATTCTTGCAAAAATTTTCCTTTTTTTGATAACAAGGGAGATTTTTGAGGTTTATCAGACGTTCTTAGAAGAAAAAGCGAATTGATCGCTAAAAGCAGCTCAAATTAAATAAGAGAAATAAAAAGAATTCATTCATTTTCTTAAAGCAATGATGAAAGTCGCGGAAGAAGAAGTGATAAACAAATTTTTTTTCGTCCCTACCTGAACTAAATGTTTGCTTCTTTTCCAACGATGGCTGTCTCGCGTGTTTCCTAACAACATCCACTTTCACGCCAACAGGTTTTGTGGGTTGCACTTTCGACGACTTTGTTACGTCCTCATACCCTGCAAAAACCCACAAAACCGGTTATTGTCATGAAGAAAAAATTCAAAAATTATGAAATTAGAATTTTACTGATAGGATTTTAGCGCAAAGATAACATTTGATAAGCGAAAGAGAAATGTTTGAAAAGGAAGAAACGTAATTGAAAAGCGTAACCATTTTCTTCGTTTGCGAGAGGAACTCTTTCGAAGTAGATTCATAGGATCCATTAATTCTTAACGAGAGTTTTGGCTCATTCTTTCCTCAATTCTTTCGTTAGGAATTCTGGAGTAGGGGTTGGATGATTTTCTGACTCCCTTACTATACAACCTGGCTTCAGCGGATTGGTGTCCGAAGAAGAGGTGGAAAGAATCGCAGGTAGTCTAAACGAGAGACGGATCCAAAGGAGAATTTTGAGTAAGAAATCGATTTTTTTTTTCATGTAGAAATTTCTAACCTAATTTTTAATTTTTTTTTGTCGATGTGCTTCTTTTGAATTTTAAGTATTTTTTGGATTAGGGACCTGTCTACGATCTAATCAGGTTTGTTATCTCCTCTTATTGATATGTTTCATGTATTTATTCTAACCCCAATTTTATTTCCTAGAAGTCCATACGCGCGCCCTGACATGTATAAGCTTGAAACTTAGAAAAAATTTCGACCTATCGGCTTCTCTATTAGGTTTTCGGATTGGGTCATCCTCTCTAGGAAAGAGGAGGATGCGATTATCTCGACCCTCTGGCCCTCATCCTGATTCACCTGTATTATACGGGTAGGAGAGGGCTATTGACGTCATGCTCCTGATTTCAAATAACATTGACCTACATTAGGACTTCAACAAATGTCCAACACATTTGAGTTAGCCTAATCATCTTGATTTAGACGTATTAAGATATCTGAAACATACTCCTAATCACGATTCGACCTACTTCTGGAACTCTTCTCTGAAAGTTGATTTATTGATTTTCAGTACACAATTATGAATGATATTCATTTGCTTTCTTACATAAGAGGCTCTTTGCGTGAACTACTGTTAAGTTCTTCATCAGTTGATTGAGTAGACAGATATGGAACTCGAATTCTTCTCGTTTTTAAGGCGACCTATTTTTTTAGCGGGGAACCCGCTATCCCTTTTGTTAGGGGTACTTTCAAGAAATTTTCGCTCGCGGTCCGAGGTTGATGACGTCACGGAGAGTGGAGCTTAGAAAAATTTAGACTCTTGAGCTACACAGGGTGGGGCAAAAAGATGTTACCAGTTAAATGGGAGTTTGCGTTAAATCTGTCGTAGTGCGAAAACGCAAAACGTTAGACGTATAGTTTGAATTTACGAATTTTGTATCTCAATTTTATCTTTAATTTGAGCCACATCCGAAGTTTCTACGACTTTTCTGAGCCGAGTTATGAACCAAAATGTGCCGTAATTTCACAGCAGGGGTTCCCAAAGTTGTGAATATATCGAAAGACAATTTTCCTATTGAAAAAATCGCGTAATCTGCAAACGTGTTCCCCGATCCTGGAGTAAAATTTAGCGCTGAATCTGAATAAGATTGTTAGAAAAATCCTGCGAAGCACCAAAATGGGTTTATGGGCCTGAAAAGGGTCAAAATTTCCCCGAAATGATAAAATTGTCTAATCTTGGATGTTTTTCTCGACTCTGAGATAAAATTTAGCGCTGAATCTGAATAAAATTCTTAAAAAATTCTGCGAAGCACCACAATGGGTTTATGGGCCCAAAAAGAGTCAACATTTCCCCAAAATGATAAAATCGCCTAATCTTCAAAGTTTTTTTCGTTTCTGAGACAAAATTTAGCGCTGAATCTGAATATAATTGTCAAGAAATCTTGCGAAACACCAAAAATGGGTTAATGGGACCAAAATGGGTCAACATTTCTCCAAAAAGAAAAAAATTGCCTAATCTTTAAAGTTTTTCTTAATTCTAGGGTAAAATTGTGTGCTTAGTTGTAAAAAAAAAAAACTGTTGAATAATTTTTCGAAGCACCAAAATGTGTGCAAGTGCCCAAAAACGATTACAATTTTACCAACTTGAAAAATCGCTTAGTCTTTTCAATTTCATTTGGTTCTCATAGAAATCGAGCTTCGCGAGAACAAATGATTGGTCGCGGGTGGGAAAAAGTGCGAAAACTCTTGTTGTTTCAGGCAAAGGAAGGTATGATACCGCAAATTTGGTCTTCTGTTGCGTGCCCGTGATGAAAGTCCCACTTATGTTTGAAGCAGTGCACAAATTCCTAGATTCAGCCAATGGGAGGTATGATACCGCGAATTTGGTCTTGCTCGTGATGAGATATCAGCTACAGTTCAGTATTTGATTGAGGCAGACGAATGCCCGGAATTGCTCGGGGCTTTGTCTTCTGTTATGAGCTTGCGGTGACAGATCGGGTAGGACCCCTGGAGACCCGCGAAGTAGGAAAGGGTACTAGGAAGATTGTTGTCTGCCATGAGCTCGCGGTGAGAGACCAGTTGGAGCCCTGTGTTTGATCAAATTGGGTGAGTACGTGAAAATTCTCGTTGTTTCAGGCAATGGTGAAAAACATATCGCGAAGATCGCGTTCCAGTGTGACCTCGCTAGGAGAGAACTGTAACAGCCCCGTTTTATCTAGGCCGGTGAATTCAAGAAAATTCTCGTTTCCACAACCAGTGCTGGGAAGGATATCCCGAGACCGTTGTTCGTTAAGCTTGCCGTGAGAGAACGATCAAGGCCTTATGTTCGATAAGGCACCGGATCCGAGAAAAGTCTCGTACTTTCGCGCGAGGAAGGAACGATACTGTGAAGCTCGTCTTTCGTCATGAGCTCGCGGTGAGAGAAGGATGAAGGCCCGTGTTCGATAGAGGCAGGCGGATGCGAGAAAATTCTGGTACCTTTGCGCGAAAGAAAAAAGCATGCTGTGAGGCTGGTCTTTCGTCATGAGCTCGCGGTGAGAGAACGATGGAGGCCCCGTGTTTGATGGAGGCGGGCAGATGCGAGAAAATTCTCGTAGGTTCACGCGATGAAGGGAATGATACTGTGACGCTCGTCTTTCTTCATTAGCTTGCGGTGAGAGAACGATCAAAGCCCCGGGTTTGACGGAGGCAGGCCGATGCGAGAAAATTCTCGTACATTCCTGCGAAGGAAGGAACAATACTGTGAAGGTGGTCTTTCGTCATGAGCTCGCGATGAGCTGTAGCTGATCGCTCATCACGAGCAAGACCGAATTTGCGGTACCCTCCTACTGCCTAAATGAAGGAGTTTTTGCAGTTTGTCCCTCTTCGCTCATAGGTAGGGCGTCAGTTGATCTCTCATTGCAAGCACGCAACAGTAGACCAACTTTGCGTTCTTTGCCGAAAACAACGTGAGTTTTCGCACTTTTTCCTGCTTTGATCGTACGCAGAGCCCTAGTCGACCTCTCACCGCGAACCTTCAACAGAAAACGAAGTTTTCGTCTCCTGTCAATCCCCAAATGAGGAGAATTTCCGCAATTTCCTCTTTCGGATCTGTCGCCCGACGCTAGTCGATCTCTCACTCCGCAAGCACTCAACAGAAGACGAACTTGTCGATATTCCTTCCAGCTCCTGAATCAACAATTTTACTGCAGAATGAGAATTTTTGATTTTTTATTTTGGAGATCACCTAGGGCCATTTCAGTATTTTTTTTGGACTCGGCGCAAAAATTTACTCCAGAATTGAAAACAACATTTGAAGGTTACGCAATTATTCATCTTGGAGGAATTTTGATTCTCTTCGACCCCATCAACCCATTTTGGTGCTCCGAAGTATTATTTAAGCATGTTTTTTGGACTCAGCGCGAAATTCCTCTTGAAAATCGAATTAAAATTTGAAAGTTTGAACGATTTCCCAATTTGGGAAAATTTTGGCCCTTTCTGGGCCCAATAACCCCTTTTGGGTGCTTCGAAGAACTCTGTGAGCATTTTTTTCGAACTCAGCGCGAAATTCCACTTGAAAATCGAATTAAAATTTAAAAGTTTAAACAATATTCCAATTTGGCGAAATTTCGACCTTTTTTGAGCCCATTGACCCATTTTGGTGCTTCGATAAACATTTTTTTCGGACTCAGCGCGAAATTCCACTTAAAAATTGATTTACAATTCAAAAGTTTGAACGATTTTCCACCTTGGAGAAATTTTGAGCCTTTTTGGGCTCATTAACCCATTTTGGTGCTTCTTTGGGTTTTGTTACTATTTTTTTTGTTTTCCCCGCACAAATTCCCTTAAGAAACAATAATTTAATTATTAAAATTTTCGAAATTCAGTTCAGTACTGTAAATTAATTAATTTTCAAGCCGTATTTTGGGAACCCTGACGATTTGGTGAATTTTCGGCACATTTTGGTCCATTACTCAGCTCAGAAAAGTCGTAGAAACTTCGGGTCCGGCTCAAATTAAAGATAAAATTAAGATACAAAATTTGTATGTTTGAACTATACGTCTAATGTTTTGCGTTTTCGCGCTACAACAGATTTAGCGCAAACTCCCATTCAACTGGTAACATCTTTCTGTCCCACCCTGTATATGGCATTTCTACTCTCGAGGCTAGTATGATAGAAGGGACGAGGGGACGCAGAGAATTTGTTTTATGAAGTACCTTGAAAGGGCGTTCTGAGTCTTATGGTGTTGCATATCAGGCTCATTGAAGGGGCTAGGCCTTCGCAGTGGTATAACAGTCTTGCGGGTTCCCCGCTCGCCGTTGCAAAACTTGCTACAGCATCCTAATTTTCTCCTCCCGCGACGATAAACTATGGTCTGAACTCAATGAACTGGGTAACTGAGTTAGTCTCAATGATGCAACTTTGGAGATTAATGTTTGCACTCTCTACTTTTGGACTTCGCACACTTTTCTATGATCTAGAAAGATGCTCGTATCGTATTTCTTATTTCTTTTAGGGATTCGCGGGTGAATTTCAATCGTCTAATTTAACATTAGTATTACCTGTATCAGCTCGACTAATCATTGCTTCTCGTTCTTGAGGCGAGGCTGACGGCATAGCGAGTTCTGGAACAAAAAAGAAATGATTTATAATAAATATCAATGCCCCGCGAGATTCCATTTTCGTAGGGTCAAGGCGATGCCGCAAAAAACTGATTCATTAGATCACCTTCAGGAAGGAAGAGTTACATAGTAACTTTTTGACAGTTTGTAGAACGAAACAAGCCGCGGTAACTCCTCTTCGTTCAATGTCACCCTCGACCTGCAAAAGTTCTCTTTACCCTACCCTTACTGAGCTCAGAGCAGAAATTTTTAAGTTTCAAACTATTTCTTACCATATATTCGTATATTTCCTTCGGTATCGCCCAACGAATTTTTTGATATGCATTTATAAGTGCCAAAATCGTTCTGTTGAATATTTGACACGGTTAATTTCATGTGCGTTTTATAGCCGCTTTCTATATATTCAGCAGTGTGTTTATTGGCTGTTATCAGCACGTCATCACCGAATGCCCAATAATTGATAGCTCGGGGATGAGCTTCCACGAGACAGTCTATCGTCACGTCGGTATTCGTGGGTGCGTTGACTAGTTGATTTGGAACCGTGATGAAAGGCACAACTGTGGAAAAAAGAAGTATAGGTTTTCATGGTTATTAATATGATCTAGAAAAGTAAAAAAGAAGTCTAGAACCTTTTGGAGACTACTATTGAGTCTTAGTCTTCTTGGAATCTCGTAGATATGGAGAAATGTTGACCTCTAAACTGTATACATAAGAAGGGGAGGTGGGATGAGTTTGAAAATTCCGAGTATTAAAATGTATACTTCAGAGGATTTTAATTTATTTTTATTTTACTTAATTTATTTTACTGCACTAAGGAACATTAGCTCGAAAAGATACAAGTGTGTTTACAGATATGACTTAGCTTAGACGTACATCTCACGGATTGTACAAATATATAGTTTTGAAGAAGAATAGTCAATATTTGAAGGAGTGGGAGAAATTGTGTGAGACGTAGATATTGACGATACAGTGTGATAATATTAGGTTTATTTCCGAGTGCTCGTGAGACAAGGATGAAACCTGTAATGAACTGCAAACTGAATGAAGTTGACAACATGCAAAAATGTGATCAATTGTCAGACTTTTTTGGCAGTGCGGGCAAGATGGAGCAGATGGCATACAAGCGTTGGTCAGATGAGGATGTGTAATACGTGTGTGGTCTATCTTGACTTCTTCTATTTTCAAATCTCTATTACAGCTTGACCATGGTATAGGTTTTTTTTTTTTAATGCGGAGGAGGGTTGAGATTCCCAAAAGTTATATCATTGATCAAAAGTGATTTAGGTAGTCAGAAGCAGGAAGGGGAGATTTGTCTGATATTTTTCTGAGCAGCTTTGGCGACGAGGTCATGTTCTCATAAGTCGATGTGTCCTGGTATCGTATGAATGTTATTTTGCAGTTAATTGAGTTGAGTGTGGTTCGTTGTAGGTGAATTCTTTGAGTAAGAGGGTCAGAGCTGGTGAGTGAAGTGAGGGTAGTGAGTGAGTAAGAAGTAGAAAGTTGCTATTCGGTAGGAATTTAGTGAGATAAGAAAGACAGGCAAGGAGGGTCATGAGTTCAGTAGCATATACAGAGGCTATGTTTGTGGACTCGGTGGGTGAATAGAACACCGTCCACAGAATAAGCATTTCTACGCTTTGATCCGTCCGAGTAGCAGATAATAAAATTAGAATATTCTTGGATTAAACATTTGATGTGTTGGATGTAGGTGGATTTGTTCTGATTATGTATTTGTGTGATAAGGAGTCGGGTGGAAGGTTCATTGTGAGTCCAAGGGAGGGGAGTGAGTTTGAATACCTATATATGTTGTAATGGGTAGATTGGAAAACGTTTGTTGAGGGATTTTTCAAGACAAAAGTAGATTTGTTTATGAGTACTTATCAAGAGGTGATTAGTTTTTGGAAAGAAAATAGAATTGTTAGTTGGTAGGTGTGGAATTGTGAAATTGAGATAGAAAAATTCGAGATGAGGATGTGTCTGCGGTATAGCAGCGGTGGTTCGGCGGCTTTAGCGCATAAAATAAGTTTGGAGCTTGTACGGAAAGCTCCCAGCGCCAGTCTGAGTGACTGAATTTGAATAGGGTCTAGAAGTTTAAGAATTGATTTGAAAGCTAAATTGTAAATGGGTACGCCATAGTCTAGATGTGATCGAATATGACTTTTTTTTGGAGTTTTAGAAGAAGTTTTCTATTGTATTTTTTGGAGGGGTGGAACAGGTTTTTTATTATGGTAAGGCCTAAAATACATGATGTTTTTGGAATTTTTGTGTGTGAGGATCAATTCAGTTTTTGAGTCACGGTGTAATTCTAGTAATTTAGCAGACTGACGTTCTGTAATTTCGAAGTTTTGTAGGAGTAATGGTTGTATGGAGAGGATGGGTTTACGTGATTTGAATATGACCAGAGCCCGGATTTTTCGGCACTAAAAATGAAAAGTTTCGGAAGTTAATGGGGGCATTATTCGGCATTTAAAAAAAAAAAAATTGTTTTTAATACTTTTACAAATTCACGCTCAGAATTATTCAATTTACAACCAAAATTACGTGATTTTGACCAAAATAAACAAAACCTAGCAATCTTTTAATCACATTTTTAATTTTTCAATTTTGGATTAAAAATAATACTTTCAAGAAAAAGGTCTAATTTTCACCACAATAACAAAATTCAGCTAATTTTGTCCAAAATTATCAATATTTAACCCCCGTTTTCCCATTTTCGGCAATTTTCGGCAAGATGAAATTTGTTTTACAGACCCCTTTACCCCTAAAATGAACTTCTATCCGATTTTCAAGCTTCCCGCCCTGAGCAAAATGATTCGACAAATGCCGAGGAATCCGGGGTCTGAATATGACATTGTAGATTTTGAGAGATGAAAATCGAAAGCCATTCAGAGAAGTCCAGGTGGTGACAGAGTTGAGAGTTTCTTGTAGTAACCTGTGGCCTCCGTGAGGATCAGAAGACTGTATGATTGTAATCGTCGGCAAACAGACGTTGTCTAAGGGGAATTTAACGCATGTGGAAGAAGTACACTGAATACTTCTCCTTGAAGGATACCAGTTTAAACTGTGTGGGGGGAGAAGGTCAAATTTTGTATTCGGATTTTTAGTGTGCGATTGTTGTGGAAGCTTTGTGAAATTTTCGAAAGATTACCCCTGAGGCCGAATGAGTGGAGTTTACGTGTGATGTAGTGTCTCCAGACTCTCGGGAAGGCTTTCTGAAGATCAGAAAACAGTGAGTAGAGGGTGGATTTGCAGAGTGTAGTTTTGTTGACTTGAGTTTGGAGATAGATTAAGGGTTGGATTGTGTTACGTCCCTTTCTAAACCCATATTGAAATGAGGAAAGGAAGTTGTTTGATTTTACGTACTTAGAGAGACGTTTACTGAGAATTGAAGTAATTAATTTCTGGGCATGATATTTGCAAGATCATTAAACAAGTGCAGTGACCCATGTGGGGTTTGAGTCCTCTTACCCCCTCTCAGAGACCTCTAGGATTTTTCAAACCATTTTTTCCGAATTTTACGGTAAGTTCTACATAAGAATTTGTTGAACATGAAAAAAAAATGCAAACATTTTTTCAACTTTTTTCAGGGTTTGTGCCCCTCTCAACCCCATCCGAGGGCCCCAGGAATTTTTTCACCATTTTCCCCGAATATCGCGCTAAATTCTATTTCGGAACTCGTTAAGATTTTTCCAAAAAACAAAAAATATTTTTCTCAATTTCGGGTTGGAGAGGTCCCTGGGGCCTTTAGACGATCGGAAGAATTTTTTTAGAATTTTTCCCAAATTCTACGGAAGGATATTCGTGAAAATATGTTGAAATATGTCACTTTGGGTTATCAGGCCCCCAGCGCCTCTAAAATGTTGGAAGAATCTTTTGATAATTTTTTTCGAATTTGGCGGTCCGAATTACATAAGAATCCACATAAATTGCGAACCAAAAGAAATATTTCAGTCATTTATATGCAAGAACTCTTTCCAGTTAGGCAACCCGCCATTACAGGGTCCGTATAGTGTTTGGACGGTCGTGTCATGGCTCAAATTTTTCATTGAAGCATCCTAAATATTCGTTCCAAAGGCTCTGGCCGGGTAAGGGGTGGAAAATGGCCTTGGTCGGAAAATGTTTCAAATGTCCGTCAAAATGTTGTCCCCAATGAGAAAACTCGAAATCCAAAAAATTGGACCCATCCGCTTACCCACATGGGCTGCAGAGTCATTTTCAGGCATAAAATCCAAATGGCCGTATATCAGGCAATAATGATCGCACAGCAATGAAACTTGGGGGAATTTTAGTGTATGTGAACGTTCATCCATGGTATTTTTTTCAAATAAAAACATTCATATTTTCCCTAGTTTCTAGCAATAACGAAACTTCAAATTCGAATGAACAAAAAATCGGGAGGAGGCACCTGGGGAAAATCATTCATTTGAAGCGCCATATCCTCTACTACAACATACATGAGTACCATAGTCCTCGGTGAGGTGGAACATTCCCAAAAAAATCAATATTTAATGAATTTCTGTGATTTTTCCATGAATAGCGGGGTGAACTAAGACTGCTACCGCAATAGACCGCGAGAAATCAATGGTCAATGTTCGAGGTGAAAAATACGCACTCCTCCGTGAGATGAAATGGGAATGTTGATAGACCAAAAATATTTTTTTAGTATTTCGTTTATCGATTTGGTCAATTCTTATGTAAACACGTCCACCGATGACGTGGAGTACGTTAGATTAAGTAAAATAGTTGAAAAATTCTCCAGTCGCTGTAACAGTCTGAAAATAGTAGAGAAGTGAGAAAATCCACTTTTTCAACCTGAGAACTGCGATTTTTCATATTTCATTCATCAAATAGGTTAGTTCTTACGCAGACATGTCCGCCGAGGTCAAAAAATTCTCCAGTCGCTGGAACGTTTTGGAAATGATAAATAATCGGGAAAATTCATTTTTTCACCCTGGAGGACCGTGAGTTTTCATATTTCATTCATCAATTAGGTCATATGATGTAAACATGTCCGTCGAGTTTGAAGAAAATGACGGCTTCCTTAACGAAGTTAAACGAGGAACGCAAGGAACCTGTTTTATGATTCGAATGAGATTTGGTATTGAAAATTCAAGGAAGCCTAGATCATATATAGCTCGACGATCGAAATTTTTCTAAGTCCCTCTCCTATCATGTATGGCTCGAGAGTCGAAATTTTTCTAAGTCCCCCTTCTATCATATATAGCTCGAGAGTCGAAATTTTTTTAAGTCCCTCTCCTATCATATATGGCTCGAGAGTCGAAATTTTTCTAAGTCCCCCTTCTATCATCTATGGCTCGAGGGTCGAAATTTTTCTAAGTTTTTCGCTGGACGGCGCACGGCGGACGGCAGATTTCTCAAATAGCCCCCCATAAAATAGGTTCCCTGTTAAAATGGTCAAAAAATTCCCCAGTCGCTGGAATAGTCAGGAAATAGCAGAAAATCGAGGAAGTCCAGTTTTTCAACATGGAGAGCTGTGATTTTTGGTATTTTGTCTATCAATTACGGCAAATCTTATGTAAAGACACCCGCCGAGTTGTAAAAAATAATCAAAAAATTATCCAGTTTCTGGGATGCCCTGGAAGTAGTAAAAACTCTAGGTAATCCACTTTTCTAACATGGAAAACCGTGATTTTTCATATTCTGTTTATCAATAAGGTCAATTCTTATGTGAATACATTCGCCGAGTTGGAAAAAAATAGTCAATAAATTCTCCAGTCGCTGGAACGATCTAGAAATAGTACCAAATCCACTTTTTCAACGTGGAGAGCCCTGATTTTTGGTATGTCGTTTATCAAAAAGGTCAAATCTTATGTTAATACCTCCGCCGAGTTTGGAAAAAATAGTCAGTTGCTGGAATAGTCTGAAAATGAAAAATTGAAAATATCTACTTTTTGAACCTGGAGAATCGTGATTTTTGTATTCTATTTATCAATAATTTCAATTTTTAAGTAAACACAACTCTATTTCGAAAAAAACGACGGCTTCCTTAACGAAGTTAAACGAGGAACGCAGGGAACCTGTTTTATGAGTCAAATGAGATTTGGTCTTGAGAATTCAAGGGATCCTAGTATAAAGAAGGCCTAGACCTACTATAAGCCTAGTGTAATATAGTTTGAGAGTCTAAATTTTTCTCGAATCTCGAGCTATATATGATGGGAGGGGGACTTGGAAAAATTTTGACTCTCGAGCTATGTGATAGAAAGAGGACTTGGAAAAATTCCTATCGTATATGGCTGGAGAGTCGAAAGTTTTCCACCCTCCTATCATATATGGCTCGAGAGTCGAAATTTTTCCAAGTTTTTTGCTGGACGGCGGACGGCGCACGGCAAGTTTCTCAAAAAGGTCCCCTTAAAACAGGTTCCCTGTTAAAAATAGTCAGTAAATTCTCCAGACGCTGGTCGATTCTTAAAAGAACACTTACGCTAAGTTTTAAAAAAATTGAAAAAAATTCTCCAGTCGTAGGGACGCTCTGGAAGTATTACAAAATCATAGGTAAACACCCGCCACTATGATTCATGTGTTACTTTTCTCCCCTCGAGTCGCAGCGGTACAAATTGTGTTACTGGTAGCTGTGTACTCACATGATGTGGAGGAATCCTTTCCCGAGACACAACAGAAGAAAATCATCTCCTTGGTATTGTCATGCTCATGAGTTCCAATATTTGAAGCACTGTCACCTCAACTCGATAGAACATTCCTGCACTTCATGCAAGTGCACGGCTCCTAGTAACACAATTTGGACTACTGCGACTTCAGGGGAACAAAAATAAACATTCTACACTTCAAAAAAAAGGAAATGAATCTTAGGGGTGGGTGTGTATCCTTGGATTTTACTATTTCCAGAGCGTCCTAGCGACTGAAGAATTTATTGACTATTATTCTCCAACTTGTAAGATGTATTAACATAAGATTTGACCTAATTGATGAACAACATACATACCAAGAATCAGGGCTCCCCATATTGAAAAAGTGGATTTTCTGGACTTGATACTATTTCTAGACCGTTCCAGCCACTGGAGGATTTTTGGATTATTTTTTCCCAATTCGGCGGATATATCTACATAAGATTTGATATAATTGATGAACACCAAAAATCACGGTCCTCCAGGGTAAAAAGTGGATTTTCTCGATTATTTGTCATTTCCAATACGTTCCAGTGGCTGGAGAATTTTTTGACTATATTTTTCTAACTCGGTGGACGTGTTTCCATTTTAATCGACCTAAGTAATGAACACAATACCAGAACTCACAACCCTCCAGTGTGAAAAAGTTGATTTTCTCGATTTTTCGTCATTTCCAGAACGCTCCAGCGACTGGAGAATTTTTTGACGATTTTTTTCAAACTTGGCGGGCATGTTTATGTAAGATTTGACCTATTTGATGAATGAAATATGAAAACTCAAGGTCCTCCAGGGTGAAAAAGTGAATTTTCTCGATTATTTGTCATTTCCAAAACGTTCCAGCGCTAGAGAATTTTTTGGCCATTTTTTTCAAACTCGGCGGACATGTTTATGTAGGATTTGACGTAATTGATGAACATAATACCAAAAATCATGGTCCTCCGGGGTGAAAAAGTGGATTTTCTCGATTATTTCTCATTTCCAAAACGTTCCAGCGCTGGAGAATTTTTTGACAATTTTTTTCAAACTCGGCGTACATGTTTACTTGAGAATTGAACGGATTCATGAATGAAATACCAAAACTCACGGTCTTTCAGGGTGAAAAAGTGGATTTTCTCGATTTTTCGTCATTTCCAGAACGCTCCAGCGACTGGAGAATTTTTTAACGATTTTTTTCGAACTTGGCGGGCATGTTTATGTAAGATTTGACCTATTTGATGAATGAAATATGAAAACCTAAGGTCCTCCAGGGTGAAAAAGTGAATTTCCTCGATTATTTGTCATTTCCAAAACGTTCCATCACTGGAAAATTTTTTGACCTTTTTTTTCAAACTCGGCGTCTATGTTTACTTGAGAATTGTACGAATTGATGAATGAGAAAACAAAACTAACGGTCCTTCAGGGTGAAAAAGTAGATTTTCTCGATTTTTCGTCATTTCCAAAACGCTCCAGCGACTGGAAAATTTTTTGACCATTTTTTTCAAACTCGGCGGACATGTTTACGTAAGAACTGACCTATTTGATGAATGAAACATGAAAAATCGCAGTTTCTCAGGTTGAAAAAGTGGATTTTCTCACTTCTCTACTATTTTCAGACTGTTCCAGCAACTGGAGAATGTTTCAACTATTTTTCTCAATCTAACGCGTACTCCACCTAATCGGTGAAAGTGTTTGCATGAGAATTGACCAAATCGATAAACGAAATACTAAAAATATATTTTTGGTCTATCAAAATTCCCATTTCATCTCACGGAGGAGTGCGTATTTTTCAGTCCGAACATTGACTATTGATTTCTCGCGGTCTATTGCGGTAGCAGTCATGTTCACCCCGCTATTCATGGAAAAATCACAGAAATTCATTCAATATTGATTTTTTTGGGAATGTTCCGCCTCACCGAGGACTATGGTACTCATGTATGTTGTCGTAGAGGATATGGCGCTTCAAATGAATGATTTCACCCAGGTGCCTCCCCCTCCCCCCCGATTTTCTTTTTATTCGAGTTTGAAGTTTTGTTATTGCTAAAAACTAGGGAAAATATGAATGTTTTTATTTGAAAAAAATACCATGGATGAACGTTCACATATACTAAAATTCCCCCAAGTTTCATTGCTGTGCGATCATTATTGCCTGATATACGGCCATTTGGATTTTAGGCCTGAAAATGACTCTGCAGCCCATTTGGGTGAGCGGATGGGTCCAATTTTTTGGATTTCGAGTTTTCTCATTGGGGACAATATTTTGACGGATATTTGAAACATTTTCCGACCAAGGCCATTTTCCACCCCTTACCCGGCTAGAGCCTTTCATGATTTTAAGGTTGATCTCCCAATTTGCACTAAGCCGCCGGACTAATTAGACTCGTGGGCGTATTTCACGGAAAGCAGGACTGAATTGGATGGAGTGCGTTTTTTACGTTGCAACTCATCACGAATAAAAGGTAGCGCGTTTTACAGAGTCTTCCAAACAAGAGAAAAAATTGAAGAAAAAAAATGGGATCAAGAATCGTGCATTCAAAATCTTTCCAAAACTCTCTACAGAAGTAGAGTCTTGCACGTCTTCCTCCTTCTACTAATGGATTATGCAACACTTCGAGTAGATGCAGACAACGGACATTGAACCACAAAATTCTTGTGTCTCGTTGTCTACAAATATTATCAAATTAAATAATCTTAATTAAGAGATGAAAGTGGATAGTTCATTAATCAGGAACAAAAAACCAAGCGTGGTTTGTTATGCTGACACAAAAAGAGAAAAGAGTTCGTGATACGAACGACGAGAGTCGTTGAGAATGTTCTCAGTTGTGTGCTCTTTTCATTTTCAAGATTTTCTTTCGTTTTTGTGTGTCCATTTTTCGAAACTCTTTGCATTAATTGAAGTTATCTTCTCGTATTTTCATAGTAAATATGTTTTTTTCACCCTTTTTTCATTCATTTTTTCTTCTTCTACCATCTCCGCGTCGAGTAGATTGAAAACGAGACATTACAAATCATTTTTGCTGTAGAATAAAAAGCGCTTGCTCTCACGACTGAATAGTCACGCAACGAAATAACAACCAGAATGAAAATAGAAAACATTGGTATCGGTGGAAAAGAAAACTATCTGAAGATGGCGATTAATGAAAAATAGCGGTAAATGCTTCATTTATAAGGCGCGAGAAAGAAAGAAATTAAACGAGCTTGATGACAGCAGCATCGGTGTCTGGTATCTCATCATCGGTGATTATATCAAGCGTGGATTGGCGAATGAAAAAGTAAAAATGAAAAGAAAAAAAGAACGCGAATAAGGAGTTCGAGAAAATGAAAGGAATAACGGTGCTGCATGCGAATTATATGTAGCCTACGAGTCTTCGTAGCGATGAAACTTTCTAATAAGGATTTTCAGGGTGATGGATTCGAAAACTTAACATGCCTGCATACCGCGTGACAGAAACTTAATCTCCTTTCTTCGGGTTTGGATTGTTTATACAAAGGGATTGATGTGGGAGCACGAGTGAGAGCTGTGGGACTTCGCAGGAGATAGACTTTAAAAACCAACACAATTTCTGTTTTTTTTTTTAAAACGTGACTACCCATTTCTAAGATTTCAATAGGTCTATCATCATGTACGCTATATTCGCGAACATAAGAGCGAAAAACGCTCAAACACATCCGTACGCATCACCGGGATTTTCATATTTCGCGCATCATTACCATTATTTCGCCTACTCTACTCGTATACTAATACGCGGAATGTAGGTACGACTTGTGTATTTAAAAGAGCTAGCGAAACATGAAATTTTGCGACGTATGTTACAAAATACGTATCAGGAAACAGAACGAGAATCATCATTTGAAACTTCGTGCGCTGTTTTTTTACGAGAATTTTCTCATTTTACACTCTTTTAAGGTTTACTCTGGCACTGCAAGAGTAAGTATACACTTTCTTTCCTTCGAGTTGTGCAATAATGTAAACTTGAATTTTCATTTTTGGTCAGGCTACCTCGGGAGTTGTGTCAGTTATAATTCATGAATAGACATCACTGCAGTCTTCAAGACTTTCATGTAATTATCCTAGGAATGATATATTGACTTCGTCCATTGGCAGATGACGTCATACCCTCCATGGTATTGTGTAAAAAACACACTAGTAAAATGCGATCCCTTCGCGTGTAAATAATACTTTCACATTTGCCGAAAATGAAATCCAACTAATTAAGAACAATTGACAATTATGGATGTCAGAACAGACTGAACACTTACTTGAAAGAGGATGGAGGGACGCTCAAGATGAACTCGGTAGTACCGAAAAGAACTCCACGAAGCGAACCGTCCGATGAGACCATTGGTTAATAGCATCCAATCACTTTAAGATTGTGGTTAGTTACTTGAAAGAAAAGTACAAGTTTGCACTTGCATAGGTAGTATCAGAAACTACAAGAAGCTGATAGAGTGATTGGACAAGGTAGAAATCAAGAGTAACGATAAATTGGTATCCTTGGACCTGACGAAGAACTTCTCACTTTGCTCCAAAACAACAGATATGATGGGATCCTTGACGGGCTGAGGTACGCCAAAATAGGACCAAAACCACTGTCCATTCAATAACAAGTTCTATGAGCCTTTCACACTTCGGGTTCTTAATGCGGATAGTATAAGCGTTTGCCTGATTTGTTATCAAACTTGTAGGCAAACAAAAATTCAAGTTTTTATTTTCAAATAATTTTTGTAATTTTGTGGATTATATTTACATTTTACCATCCTGTAAAGAAGCAAAAATAAAAATTTGCCCAAAACTTCCAAGAATTTTGTCAATTTTTCAATCTGAATTTTCTCATTTTGATAATATGACTATGTGTATGATAAGAAAAATATAAACAAACGCCAAGTGTGAAAGGCTTATAGCCAGGAAGGACTAGTGATGGACCACTGCTGTCACATAGGAAGGTTCAAGTTGAGAAAAAATTGTCTATTGCAAACCTAACCTTATTGGATATATCGTGGAGAACATGTACCAATCCAAAGACAGAACGCAAGTACGCGAAGATCACAAATCTACAGAAGAAGATCCTGACAAAACAATCTCATTGATGAACGCGGAGAAGGGTTACACAATGGAGAAGGCGACTCAACGCAAAAAGTGGCGTCTCACATGCATTGCAGAGAATGGGTACCGAGAGCTGAAGAACAACCCGACCCAGGAATACCAGAATATGAAAACTGTGTTGAGAGAGAACAGTGTTTCTGGTAATGAATGAAACGACGCTTAAGATAAGCCCGGTAGCACCAAAATTCAAGGGCTTGTAAAACTCCTCGTAGCAAACTATTTGATGAGACCACTGGTTGATAGCGTTCAATCATCTAGGTTACAAGATGGCAAAGATCGCAGCTGAATCCTTTAAAGGAAACTACAAGCGTGCGCCAAAACAAGGTACCAGAAACGATAGAACGATTGGACAGGGTGGAAATCGGAAGTAACTTGCAAACTGCTATCCTTGGACGTGCCAGACACCAAAAGATGAACTTTTTACCCTGCTGCGAGACAACAGATACCATGGAAATCCTAAAACGGGCTGAAGTACCTATGCCAAAATAATGAAAGAGATCGTGGTCTCCAAACAACAAAGTTCTACAATTAGGAAGAACAACGAGCGATGGGATCATGGTTATCACCGACCGAGACATGCATTACTGATATGGGATACAAGACGCTGAAAGGCAGTAAGTTCAGAAACTTGATCAACCCTGGCCTAGTCATAGACGGTATCCTACATGTGTGGTTAGGTACTAATAGACAGGTGGACGAATTTCTTCTAGAAACGAATGCGATCAAATTCTCAAACTATCAACTATTAATAGGAAACCTCTTTTATTGTGTTTTTTTTTCCGAAAAAACGTTCGCCGTCCGACAAATCTTGGAGCTCGAACATTTTTCAAGTCCCCTTCCTATCATATATAGCTCGGTGGTCGGCGTACTAGCCTGAAAGATAGCCCCTTCCAGTAACTATATATGCAATGCTTCATACATCAATCGATTTAGCCCCTTCAATGAGCCAGATATGCAACTCTTTAAACATTATAAGATTCAGAACGTCCTTCTAAGGTATTCTAAGGCACCCTTCTATTATGTATAGCCCAAAGTCGGGGCCTCTGACGTCATAATTTGATGACGTCATAGATCTAGAACGCCAACACTTCTTAGACCCCTCGTGCCCTATAAAATGGGTTTCCTGTTACCCCTCTTTTAACTCCGTTAAAGAACACGTGAGTTTTTTTGAACCTAACCCTCACGCTAGAGAGTGACCAACGCAAACCGTCATCATCATCATCCACCACCCTAGTGACAAGTTGGCGCCGATTCAAAACTACTGCTACCGAGCAATTTCTATTATGAAGAACAATGAAGAGAAAAGGTAAGAAATTGAGATAGAAAAATAGATTGCAGCAGCCAGTGGCTACTCAGAAGGCGTGGTTGAGGGAATCCTCGGGAAAATGGAAGCAAAAAAAGGAACTTGAGAAAATGCTCCGGGTCAGTACCTTACGTAGGAAAGTGTACAAACAAGTTGATAAAGATGTTCATAGGTCATGATGATAATGTGGGCATCCATGACAATCTACTCATGCTGGGAAGAATGACGGTCGAGGAAACGGACAAGGAAAGCTTGAGCGGAGTGTACAAGCTTAGTTGCAAACAATATGAAGGCATCTACATAGATGAGACTGGAGAAAAGTTCGACATCCAGAGAAAGGAGTACAAAACATTGAGGGAAAGAGAAGATGGCAAGTCGCTGTTTGGCGAAAACTGCAAGGTAGTCCTACTTCCCTGTTCAAGGGTGGGTTCCCGAACGAAGCGACCACGTTTTGGAGGGGGAGGCTGGGAGTATACGGGGACTGATGTCTCTGAGGCTCTGAGGACTCACTAAGGGCGTTAGCACGACGACGGCTAATACGATTGGTCATCATACTGTTCACTACTATATCAACGGAACATAATAAAATATCAACATACTCGACTGATACAAACAAGAAACCTTCCATGGCTCTCCTTACAGACAAAACTCATTCACACTTGTATAACAAGCTTACAAGAATAGCCTTACGTGAAGAAGCCTGAGTGAATCCCCCTTCTGATAAAATGCAACCCTAATACAACGCCAGAGCGCCTGCCTCATTGAGAATACAACCTAACGTACACCAAAGAGCCACTTACGTCAGTTCTGGTCTTGATAAATCTCGCTGCTGAGCCAACTCCGCCTTTCCATTGAACTTCCTGTAAAGGGTTATTAAAACTCGTTTGAGCATACCTGCAATTTACGCCTTTGCGACCTACCTAACTTGCGGTCACGCACGTTATTTACCATGGACTGTTCCTTCAAACATTGCGGGGAATTGATTAGGCCTTTACCTATTCTCTCATCCTGAGACCAACTCAGAGCTTTGCCCCGGTTGTCACACTGGTAGATCTTCCTCGTGATTTCCCCTTACTAACTATGTGATGTCGAGTACCCACCAGCCGCCCAATAGCAGCCTGATGGCTACATGTTCAGCAATTCCTACGCATGCCCTGCAGTGCACAGTGTCCACTTTAGGCGGGCAGAACCAAGTCCTTCACCACCTTATCTGGGGCGACCAACCCCAGGTAAAGGAATATATAAAGTCGAATACGTAAAAAATCGCATGGAAAGAAGAAAACTCTGGGAACAGATGGAGATTGCAAAGGCAAAGACGAGAAAAGCTAACCCCTCAAACAATGTAATCACGTTTGACAGCGCTTGGTGATGGACGGAGAGGATGAACAGAAATGACCAATAGGACGATAACACACCTGGTAGCCAAAAGAAACGCAGCCAGCACAGAGGTTGAAAAGTAAAACCATAACAACGCCAGCATATTGTAGCCAATAAGGTTGCAGTGTTTCATACCAGAAGAACCAACGTTAAAGGTCTCGTTCTTCAGGAGCGATACAACTGATGATGGAGTAACACCCAAAAGTACTCCTGTGAGCTGAAATTCTACTCTTGAGATATTTTTAATTTCCAGTGCACTACTTACACCTCGTCACACTCCCGATGCTAGCTCCTTTAAAAGATAGTTTTTCAGGCGATTGATCGTGAATTGAAGAATGAGCTGTGTAAGGCTCTCATTTTGGAATATTTTCGGTCTACGTTTCGAGAAAAAATCGTTGAAAATTCGCTTTAGATAATTCAGTCACGGGTGGCCGCACTTCGGTAACGTCAGCTTTTGAAAATTCGGTGTTCAGCCATATGTGTGGGCGTAAGTTGCACTAGATTTATATCTGTACTTCAAACAATCAAAATTCTGAAGAAGGTTGCTATACGACAAGGAGTATCCGGTGCTGGAACACGAAGAGGACTCCCCTCACTTCCATAGAACAGGTTCCCTGTTTATTAAGCTGTTTAGAGATCAGGAAAAAGTCTTGAAAAATTCAGACTTTAAAGCTGAAATTTGGAGCACTAAACTGTATGGAAAAATATCGACTTCCAAGCTACGTATACGAGGAGGCGGAGGGAGTTGACGAAATTTTGATTTATAATTATAGGGAGGGAGGCGTTTGCGACTTGGAAAATTTTTGACTTATGCACTATCTATGTAAAAGTAGAGGGAGACTTGGAAAAATTCCGAACATCCAGTTGTGTATGTGAAAGGGAGAGAACTTGAAAAAAGCTTATAGGAGATTAAAAAAATCGCGACCATCACGACCAAAGTGTGATTCCGGAAAAGGCTAAGTCTTTGACTTGGTTTAAGGAATTTGAAAATTTTGACTTTCGAGCGATATAAAGTTTTTGAAAAAATTTCGATCATTCTGTATAATTGGCTCAAGGTCCATTATCCAAATCGAAAATTCATTCCTCGCCTCAATTACAATAGTTTTTTTTTTGTATACACCCTTTATTGTGAAAATAATTAAAAAAAATAATAATAATAAAAAATAAAAAATAAAAATAAAAATAAAAAAAGAAACATTACAAAACAAGGAAGAAAAAAACAAAATTACAGAAATTTAAAAAAAAAAAAAAAATACAAAAATAATAATAATAATAATAATAATAATAATAATAATAATAATAATAATAATAATAATAATAATAATAAAAAAATAATAAAAAAAAAATACAAAAATAATAATAATAATAATAATAATAATAATAATAATAATAATAATAATAAAATAATAATAAATAGGGTGTTGGAGGATGGTAACTAGGTCTTACCTCGTTTAACAAATTTGTTATGAACTATGTAAGTCAAATCGTGATGGATTCCGGAAGATTTTTAAGGAAATTAAAGATATGAGGGAAAATTGATACCTAATTCTTCGGATGAGAGAAGGTCAATAGCTCGGAGAGGGGTTGGAAAATTTAAATTCATACATCTTGAATAGAGTTTTTGTCTTAAATTTGGTAATTCTGAGCATTCAAAAAAGTGGTGGTTGATGTCGGCTTTTAAAGGGTTATCTGGATGGAAGGAGCATGCGTTAGATTCTATGAGATTTATGCGTTTGAGGTGGACAGGGAGACGATTATGTCCGAAGCGAAGACGGCTGATTTTGACAATGAGAGAACGAGGGATGTCGTGAAATTTCTGAAACCAAGGAGATGTCGGAAAAAAGGGTTGCACAAGTAAATAGTGAGAATTTTGATTGTTAAATGAATTTGAATAATTTAGAGAGACCAGTCATCCCGTGTGGAGCGTTTAGTGAGCGAATACAATTCTGACTTGGGAAGAAGGTTTGATGAGACCTGAGAGAGACGTGCTAATTTAGCTTTCTCGTCTGTAATTTCATTGTTGGTAATTCCCGCATGTGCGGGGATCCAGAGGAAATCAATTTTGATGGGGGAGAGAGAATGGATTAAGGATGTCATTGATAGAGCTAAGGATGAATTTATGCGAAATGGAACGGAAGAAAGAGACTGAAGAGCGGAGAGAGGATCAGAAATTATTAGAAAATGTCCCGTTTGGAAGTTTTGTTTAATATAATAAAGAGCTTGGAAAATGGCCATCTGTTCTGCATGAAAAATGGATGAGAAAGGTGGTAATGCAAGAGAGCAATGAAGAAGCATTGAAGGGATCCAAAAGGCCATACCGACGCCTTCATGATTCTTAGAGCCGTCTGTGAAAATCTGCGTATGTAGAGGAATTTTACGATTCGAAAAGTTCTTGAGAAGTGAAGTTCGGATTTTTGGGAAGTATATGAATTTTTATATGTTTAAAAAGTTCCTGAAATGAGAAGGACGAGAGGTGGCAGGATGGAATATAAATTATGATGTTCTGAAACCGAAAGATAATGATAGCTCTTTTGCACATTAGAGGAAGTCGCCAAAAGACAAATCTCCAATGGTGAAGGAGGTATGAGATATTCTCAGTGAGTATTGAGTTATGATATAAAGGAAAAGACTAAGGGAGAAAAGTGAGCTGCGAGTTTTCTCTACATACGAGTAAGTGAATTTTCAGAGTTCCGAAAGATATATTGTAAACTTGAACATCATGATATAAGAGAACGATAGCAAAATCCATTAACCTCTACGCCACTGATTAGTGTCGTCTGAAAAAGGATACAGTCAATTCTGTACAAAAGGTTGTTTTATCTAGTGGGTAGGTTGGACTTATGCGTGCCTAAAATATGATCATGGGGGCGTAGCGATCTTCCTCCCTCCTCCCATGAAAGGCTAGAGTTTAAAAATTTTGCTCAAATTATTATTGATTTTCGTAACAATTTTTTATAATATTTCTTTTCTCCGAAACTAGCCTACCTCCGAGTGAGCATTGTGACATTGTAAATTTGTAAATAAATTTGCATTACTATAACTGAAACTTCACAGCAAACGTGACTGAAAATTTCAAGTGGTTTTTTCTTGTCAAAAATTTGGTACATGATATAAGAACTTTTTATCGCAATGATGTCTAATGATTCGTATTTATTTCTAGGGTGTGAATATTCCTTCCTGTTCGTGACAATTATGACTTACTCAACTACTACGTGGAAAAGTCCAGAAACGATTATAATTTTTATTTGTCGTTTGGCTGACGGTGCAGGTACCCGGAAATCATAACCATATTACAAAAACACCGAGAACTCGACCGCGCTATATCAAAACTATTTTCAAGACGCGGTAAGTTGATCGCACGTAAAATTTCTGCTCGCGAGAAACTTTTTTTTCCTTTCTTCTTTTTTCAAGAGTATAGGACCGCACAAAGCTTCTCTCCTGTTCTTCGATGCAGTTTCTGACTTCGTCGCTTAAGGATAATTCCCTCACGTCGGTCGCCGTCAAAAGGTCGTTCACGTGAAGCTTTGTTTCTTCTTATGAACTCTCTAAAAAACAAAAAATACTGCGACTCCAGATCTGCGAATTCCACTCTCAAATGGAACAGGAAACGACTTCACTTACGCGGAAGTAGAACGAAAAAAAAAAAAAAAAGGAGTTTTAAATTGATAAATGACAAATCAAAAAAGCTGCTCATATTAGTCCAAATAGATTATTATAATGAAAAATGAGCAGAATGTTTGCGGTTACGAGGAAGAGAATGTAAAAACAAAACGCAGATCCCGAATAGAAAATATTAGTAGAAAACGGAACGTAAGAGAAAAAGAGAGAGAGAGAGAGAGAGAGAGGGATAGCGAGCTTTTAACTTGTACGACGTTTCACGAGATTGTGTTCCGGGTCCATAAGGAGTATTTATAGATTTCCTCGTGTTTGTTCAGATTTATGAAAAATCGATTTGATTAATCTTCATCGATTACAAGCTTCACAACCATGAAAACTCATTCTTCTTCGACGAAAGCGAATCGAACGAATATACCGTACGTACTGGAATTCTATATGAAATCTAATCCGTTGAAACACGACCTCGTACACTTTATCACGAGACCAAATTTCAAAAACGAGAAAAGTATTTCCGTATCACGCGTAGAGGAGGAAGGATGAAAGATAAAAGCTCACCGAGAGCGATGTAAAAGAAAGTTTACAATTTTTACCGGAGGGCGAGTAAGATAACGTTTTCCAAGTGACTTTTTATTGTTTCTTCGCCTATTCCACGCCACGAGTCAATAGTCTTCGGCACGTTTATTTTACCTATAATACGATCGTAATGTAACAGAATTCGAAAATCAATACCTTATTCATTTATTTTTTAAAATAATCCATTTTAATGGATGATATTCGCTTTTTCTCTTTTCGGATACTATATAAAACAAAAATATAGAGAACTTTTTTCCTGCCCCCTTTTTTTTGCCGCCTTCTTCTTCTGTTTTTTTCTATAAATACTAGTTGCTGGCGAGGAGAGTGAGATTGTTGTAAATAATGCAAACTCCGGAAAACGGGTCCCGAGAGTGTTAAAATATTCTGTTTCGAAATGGAATACATTAAAGTGCTGCGAAAACAGTTTTACACCCTTCCGGTGAATTTCGAGGCCAATGTAGTGTGGAGTAGACTGAACAGAGAGAGAAAGAAAGAGAGAGGACTTTCACGGTGGCACGGCGTTAGGAAATAAATTGACCGCAATCTCGTCGTGTCCGCCAAACCTTGCCATACGTACCCTACAACTCGGACTGACTACTTATATTATGAGGATTAATAACGCATTTATCTTACAACAGAAATCCCTGACTCGCGGGGTCAAAATTTGGTATACACGAAATGCGAACGTTATTCGCACAATTCACGATTTATCCAATTTGTGGTTTATTTGCATAGAATTCCCTCTAATGTTAATTTACCTTAAAAACTTGTTGGATGCTTTCGTGCTTCTTTCTCGCGTGGCCAATCTCACGCTCTTCTGCATCAAACATCATGTTATTCTACCTTATACGTATATAGTATCCGTCTATCCAATTGAATTTTACGGTGCACCTGTATATTCGGAGCTTGGCGCGCGACCATTTATTCAAAATTCTGCATTCCGCGGAGACTTGTAAAACTTTCTAGTAAATTTATCTCTTGTTCTTGTCGCCTTTGAAATGCGTCTTACTTTTGCTACTCTATCAACGGCTGGATTTTGAGGAATGAAAATTCATTTTGGAGCGACCTCACCGACGATTTCATTTCGTTGTTATGGACGTTAAGGACGTTAGGTAGGAATTTTAATAATTGTGAACTCCTAAAGGCCTCATAACCATGCTCTGTATCGCCTCGAGGTCTGATGTAGCGGTACGTAATTTGTATACAGGATAGCCGAAGCAGATTAATGCTCTCATATTTATTTGTAAAGGAAACAATATTATGAAAACTGATAGCGTGTGGTAAATTATGCAGAATGACATGATTCTAAATTTTTAGATAATCGAACAGTTAGAAGAAAAATAAGAAGTGGAACGTCTCTATCTGGTGGGTAATTGGCGAAAGTAGGGGCGGACGATTTCGTTTGCTGGACGTCCGCCCTCAAAGAAAGAGAGGTCGAGCTTAACTATGTTTTGCTCGATTGAGAAAAACGATGGCTTCCCTAACGGTGTTAAACGAGGAACGAAGCAGGGAACCTGTTCTGTGGGTTGAAAAACGCATTAGGATAGCCCCTTCAAGTAACTACACATGCAATGTTTCAAACACCGTAAGTGCCCCTACTATCATACATTACGGCTAGCTAGTCGAAATATTCCCAAGTGCCCCTTAGTCCCTCTCTTATCGTACATAGCTCAAAACTTGAAATGTTTCCAAATCCCCTCCCATCATATATAGCTCGAACAAGAACTTGTTTTGATGGGGGGGGGGGGGTCGGAAAAAATGTTCACTGTCTGCCATCTAGCCTGCTGGCAACCTCAATGTCGTTTAGAAGTCGACCTCCTATCATTTATAGCTCCAAGGTCGATATTTTTGAGAGGAAACCTGTTCTATCCCGGAGAGGGGGTTCGGGCGAAGCTCAGAGCTCGAAAATTTTCACTGTCCCCCTCCTATCATATATAGCTCAGAGGGTGGGGCCTGTGACGTCACAATATGATGACGTCATGGATCAGTTTTTTTCTAAGTTCCACTCCTATTATGTGTAATCTGTGATGGAAAAAGGATGCTCATTATTCACTAACAGGAACACTCATTCTGTCTGATCGGATGCCGTATCCAATCAGACAGAACTGGTGTTCCTGCCTAATGAGTATCCTTTTCTCATTGTATGTCACATATGTAGCGAATCGATACGTTCTTCTAATTTATGGTTATTCATATTACCAAGAAGAGTGTACACCCGAAGGTGTAGCAAATTATATTGAACCACAAGTGAAACAGCCGCTAAACGTTTTCGGTTAAACAACCATCATCGGAGAGTAAACGAAAGCGACTGAATCCAACACCAACAAAGACAGAGGGAGTTAACCAGAAGATCATGATTTAACCAGCGAGTCATCGAAGTTTGAATCATTCTCATATACTAGCTCAATCAGACCCCCTTCAGGAATGAACCTCTTTAAAACCGTGAAGTCTTCGTTATTCCGGTGTCGTATGATTTCCGTTTAAAATATGAGTTCTCCCTATGGAGGAGGTTACCAGAGCCCTCCTTGAATTTATGGCCACTCTCGAGTAGATGATCAGCAAAAGCCGTCTCACCCAAATTACCCTTCTCCCACGCTTTTTTATGCTCCTCAATTCTAATTTGGAGCTGACGCCCGGTCATCCCTATATAAATACCTGGGCAATCGTTGCAGGCTATACTGTATACCCCACTTCTCTCGACTGGAGGAATCGGGTCCTTTAATTTCACAAATAAACTTTTTACAGTATTAATATTATAAAACGCCGGCCGGAACCCAAAAGGACCGAGTACCCGGCCAACTTCAACGAAAACCTACCCAAGTAAAGGAGTTTAATCCAACGTTTTCTACTGTTATGCAAATCCCTAGGGAGGGAGGTGGTAGACTCGAGGCATTTTCTCGTAAGCCTCCTTCGGACCATTAAATCAATGTCTACTCGAACTTGGTTCACTCTGGCCAGGTACTTAATCGTCCCTAGTTCCTTCTGGAAAGCATCCTGACTCAAGGGAATACTAGTCAGTCGATGTATCAAACTATTGAAGGTAGCGATCTTGTGTGCAGCGGGACAGAAAGATGACCCATGGATTGTTATATCAGTCGAAGTTTCTTTTCTATAAATACCAAATCTAATGTTCTTGTTCCGAAAGTTTCGGATCCAACGCGTGTCATATTCTTCTCATATTTCGTTCTTGCGCAAGTGTCTTCAATACCACCTTAGACCAAATTTTGTGAAATTTCGTTTCTATTCGGATTGCGACTCCACTACAAAAAAGTTGGAAGATTACATTACGGTCAAATGGATCTGAACGGAACTGAGGAGGTGGTATGGGCAGCTTAACGTCACAACACGACTTAATCTGCTGGTTCACTCAAGGCTTTCATGCCTCCTTCACCTTGGTGAGTTAGATTCATTTATAGTATCCGTTAATGGTGATTGTCGCGATTTTGAACGAAATTTAAAAGAAAAGAAAACTCGTCAACTTGCCTCCCTCCAGAGTTTAAAGGCTACGGCTGAGAAAAAAGACCGTCTTGGAGATAATTTAATCCAGCAATTCCAGCCACGCATTATTAATTATAGTAAAGTTCAGTTTGATAGTGATGAGTCATACCTGTTGGAGAAAGGGTTGAAATTTGGTCTCCCTCCCCACTGGCTAACGTAGTAGCTGACCTGACAGTCAAAATTGGACGTGGAGTGAATATCCCAAAAAAGTGTGCCGAAATGGTTTGCAACATCCCCTCCCCCGCATAAGTAATGCCTGTAGTGAGGTGATTAAAGGATTAAAGAGGAAGGTCAAGGAGGAGGGCTTAATCCTTACCAAGGCGGATAAAAGTAACGCCGTAGTGATTATGGAGAAGTTCTCTTATGTATCTGGGGTTCATGAAGTGCTGGAACAATGTGGCGCTAAGGAGAATAGCCTCTTCTGTTTCCCCAGTTTTGTTAAAGAGGTGAGGAACACTATTAATAATTGTAGTGTGATTATTAAGAGTTCTCGGACAAAGAAAGCTCTCTTGGAGCCTAACCCGGTTCCTCCCCTCCTATATGGATTACCCAAAGTACAAAAAAAAGATGTACCAATGCGGCCGGTCGTGTCATTTGTCTCGTCGCCAACTTATTTGTTAGCTAAATTTATTGATAGATGGTTCAAATCGCGAGTAGATTATACCTCCCCTCACTCAGTATTAAACTCAGGTTCGTTGACGGAGAGGTTGAAGGATATAAGCCTCCCTGAGGAAACGATTTTATGTTCCTTTGATGTGGTGGGATTATTTCCTCACATCCCGAAGGCTGTCGCAGTCCAACATATGGGCGAATTGCTTGTAAAAACTGGTGTCCCTTATGAGGAATTGGTAGAATTCTTCGACCTTCTGAGAGTTTGTTCGACCCCCAATTTTTGTAAATTTGAGGGAAAATTTTTCGAATTCTCAGAAGAAGTGGGGATCCCTATTGGGTCCGCTTTGGGCTCATTAATATCGGAGGTTTTCATGCCCAGATTTGAAGTCGAATTGTTTTCTTCGGGCCAGCTACTTCTAAATTACGTCTTCTACTGGCATAGGTATGTAGACGATATATTGTGCGCGTGGACTGGCCCAGTGGAACTCCTTAGTGAGTTCCTTTCTTACAGAATGGCCGATATCCTTCCATAAAATTCACTCTGGAAGTTGGCGGCTTATTAATACATTTCTTGGATTTGTCCATATTTATTAAAGATGGCGTCCATGAATTTGGTATTTATAGAAAAGAAACTTCGACTGATATAACAATCCATGGGTCATCTTTCTGTCCCGCTGCACACAAGATCGCTACCTTCAATAGTTTGATACATCGACTGACTAGTATTCCCTTGAGTCAGGATGCTTTCCAGGAGGAACTAGGGATGATTAAGTACCTGGCCAGAGTGAACCAAGTTCGAGTGGACATTGATTTAATGGTCCGAAGGAGGCTTACGAGAAAATGCCTCGATTCTACCACCTCCCTCCCTAGGGATTTGCATAACAGTAGAAAACGTTGGATTAAACTCCCTTACTTGGGCAGGTTTTCGTTGAAGTTGGCCGGGTACTCGGTCCTTTTGGGTTCCGGCCGGCGTTTTATAATATTAATACTGTGGTGTTCTGCTATGAAGGCGCAAGCACCAAGCTTGCACACGCCGCTAAACTTTTAATAATAGCAGACACCGCAAGGAAGCGTACTTATCGCTTAACTACTTCGCCGAATACGCTTGAACAACCTAGAACGTGCTCGATTGATTGTAAGGATACTTGCATAACCTGTTTGCCGTTCTAGAAGAAAACTCGAGAATTCCGGAAATAAGGGTGAGACTATAAATAGCCGGCAGCAACCCGATAAAGCGATTCAGTTGTAATCTTAAAGCGATAGTTAACGTGTTCTCGTTCTTTAACGCGATTGTGTTACAGTTTAACGGTGTTTAGAAGTGTTGTACTTGCGGTACCAGTAATAAAGCTCGGTTTTCGTAATTGTTCTTTATTATTGGCGTCAAGAGATATTCGGTGACTGGTAGAACGTCACAACTGGTGTCAGAAGTGGGATTGCGTAAGCCTACTCTGTGCGTTTGAAGCTTGTGGTGATTCAAAATGATGAAGAAGAAGTTTCATGAACTTACTCGGGATCAACTCCGCGAGGAACTCCGGAATCGTAACCTCTCTGTTAGTGGAACCAAAAATGAATTAGCCGATCGTCTGGAAAAAGCATTCGAAGACTCGGGTTTGGACGTGGCCAATTTTGAATTTGAGGTTGACGAGGCTACTGGAAACCTTGGGACCGGTACGCCAACAAAGCAGTCTCCAGCTATAGATTTGAGTGCAATGCTGCAAATGTTGACAGATACAATGGCTAAAAATTCAGAAGATCTGAAGACTGGGTTTACTGCAATAGACCGGAAAATTGAACAGAAACTTGAACGGAACAAGAATGCAATGGAGGAGAAACTCGAACGGAACAAGAATGCAATGGAGAACGCAATGGAGGAGAAACTCGAACGGAATAAGGCAGAAATCTTTGATGGGCTAAGAGAGACTATCAATGTTGAGGTTAAACGCCAAATCGAACCAATCCAACATCAGGTTGAGGGAATCCAACAGGAATTTGGGCAACAATGGAAAATTATAGAGGAACGACTTCAAAGACTGGAAGGAAATCCAACAGTAAGCATGGTTGTGGATCCGCCAGGCGTTACTTTTTTCAGTTCTGGATCTAATGAAGGAAACATACCAGTTACGGAACCATCAAAGGCCAAAGTCAAAATACCAACATTTGATGGCGAGATCTCTTGGGAACTGTATAAATCACAGTTTGAAATTGCAGCTCAACTCAATGGATGGGATGACAAAGCCAAGGCTGGTAATTTGATCGTCAGCTTGCGAGGAGCTGCACTTCAGCTGTTGTCCAACATTGCCGAGGATGACAAGAAGAATTACCAAAAGTTGGTTGAGGTCCTTGAACAACGCTTTGGTCAAGCTCACTTGGCTCCCATCAGAAGAAGAAAACTGAAATACCGTCGACAGAACCGTGGAGAAAGTCTTCAAGCGTTTTCAAGCGAAATCCTAAAATTAACTCAACAAGCTTACCCAGAAGCTACTGTATCAGCCATTGAACAAACTGCATCTGAGGCATTCATTGATGGAATTTTTGACTGGGAGGTTCAGAGTCAAGTTCGGATGGCACGTTGCAAAACCTTGAAAGAAGCATTATCCTTTGCCCTGGAAGTAGAAGCTGCAAGAAAGGCGTCCCGTAGACAAAGTTCCGCAGTTTTGAAGCAAACAAAGGTTGGACCAACTGGAGACAAACGTCGATGCTACCACTGTGATGAAGAGGGTCACATCAAGCCCAATTGCCCCAAGTGGAAATCTCTGCAAAAGACGGCGGAAAACTCCAACCTGGAGTTGCCAGGGGCCAACCAACTCCAGGGCCAAGCAGAAGGGCCCAAGAAATAAGGATTTCCAAAATGCGCACTTCGAGTGAGAACGTCTATGTATCGGGATGGAATGATAGCATTGGACGCAATATAGACATATGCGTGGACTGTGCTGCTACTGGTTCAGTTATCAAGACACAATTGGTCAAGGACATCCCAGGCCTATCCATTAATTGGAGAGAAAAGCACCGCCTCAGGACTGCCATGGGTGAACAAGCTTGGACCAAGGGTACTGTCCAGCTGTCCATCAAGATTTCCTCAATTGTAATAACTGGAAAATTCATCCTTGCTGATATCGAGGACGACTGTATTCTGGGCCTGGATTTAATGCGAAAGTATGGGTTGATTATTGATCTGAAGTATGACCTTTTAAGAGGTCCCCATGGAGATATGCCACTTTATGAGTTGGAAGCCAAGGATCGTCTCCTCCAGACTAAAGTTGAAGAAGAACTAAGTACTGTAGTCGATGAAGTGAAGAAAGATTTGGATTGTAAAACTATGTCAAGTTTCAATAAATTTTTGGAAGATTACCAGAGCATTTTTGCTAAAGATGAAAATGACTTAGGGAGGACTTCTATAGTTCAACATCGCATAAACACTGGTGACGCGGTTCCAATCAGGCAGTGACCCAGAAGAATGCCGTTTGCCAAGGAAGCAGAGATGAAACGTCAACTGGAAGAGATGCTGAAACCAGGAATCATAGAACCTTCCTCTAGTCCATGGGCTTCGCCAGTAACACTAGCACCAAAGAAAGATGGAACTTTAAGATTCTGCGTTGACTTCCGGAAGCTTAATGATGTTACTGTCAAAGACAGCTATCCCCTGCCAAGAATGGATGATCTTTTTGACATTTTAAGAGGAGCAAGATGGTTTTCAGTAATCGACATGAAGAGTGGCTTTTGGCAAGTGGAGGTGCATCCAGATGATAAAGAAAAGACCGCGTTTTGTACCTCTGGAGGATTATGGCAATTTAATGTCATGCCGTTTGGTTTATGTAACGCACCAGCCACGTTTGAACGCCTTGTGGAAAAGATTTTGAAAGATGTCATTGGAAAAATTTGCCTAGTGTACATGGATGACGTGATTGTCTTCAGCGAGACACCTGAAGAGCACATAGAACACCTGAGGATTGTTTTCCAAAAATTACAAGAAGCAGGTCTCAAACTTTCCTTAAAGAAGTGCTCATTATTCAAGAAAGAAGTCAGATACTTGGGCCATATTGTCTCAGCTGACGGTTTGAAGACTGACCCAAGGAAAGTAGAAGCAATAACTCAATGGCCAACACCAAAGGATCGTACTGAAGTAAAAAGTTTCCTAAGTCTATGTTCATACTACAGAAGATTTGTAAAGAATTTTGCAAACATTGTGAAACCGTTGAACCGTTTAACTGAAAAAGAACATCCATTCGAATGGACCAGTGAATGTCAAAAGGCCCTCAACGAACTCAAGAAGAGAATGTGCTCCACGCCAGTACTAGCCTATCCAGATCCAACTAAAAGGTTTATTCTTGATACAGATTGCAGTAATTTTGCTATGGGTGCCGTATTGTCGCAAGAATATGAATCAGGGGAGCGAGTCATTGCCTATTTTAGCAAGACCCTGAGTAAGACAGAACAAAATTATTGTGTGACCAGAAAAGAATTACTAGCTGTTATAAAATCAATGAAAAATTTCCACAAGTACCTGTATGGCCAGAAATTCTTGCTACGAACTGATCATGCTGCTTTACAGTGGATAATGAATTTCAAAGAACCAGAAGGGCAGATGGCTAGATGGCTGCAATACCTGCAAACTTATACTTTTGAAATAATCCACCGGAGAGGAAAAAGTCATCAGAATGCTGATTCATTATCAAGAAGACCATGCTCAGAAGACTGTAGTCATTGTTGCAAACAAGAGAAGAAGGAAGTCTCAGTCAAAGCCATACAACTGAGTTCCAATGTGGATATGAAAAATGCTCAACAATAGGATAAAGATATTTCAGTCATCTTAGCCTGGAAGGAGAAAGGTGAACGACCAGTCTGGCAGGATATCAGCTCGCAGTCAGTAAATTTAAAGATTTTATGGTCACAATGGGACTCGCTTCAAGTAGAAAATGGAATTGTTTACCGGATCTGGGAAACAACAGATGGCAGATCACACCGGCGCCAACTACTGATACCTGAAGCGCTTGTTCCGGATGTCTTGAAGAGTGTTCATGATGACGCATCTGGTAGTCATCTTGGAATAACAAAAACATTGGCCAAGATTCGGGAACGGTTTTACTGGCCAGCCTGTAGAAGTGATATAGAGGATTGGATTCAATGTTGCAGAACATGTAATGCCAGTAAGGGGCCCACTACTAGGGGCCGAGCTAAGATGCAAATCTACAATGTGGGATACCCTTTTGAACGGATTGCGGCAGATATCTCAGGACCATTTCCAGAAACTGACCGAGGTAATCGTTATATTCTAGTGGTAGGAGATTATTTCAGCAAATGGATGGATGCTTACCCACTGCCAAATTGTGAAGCCGTCACTGTTGCAACAGCGCTGGTGGAAAACTGGATTTCAAGGTTTGGAGTACCTCTGGAGTTACACTCAGACCAGGGGAGAAACTTTGAATCCCAGGTATTTGGAGAAGTGGCTAAGCTGATGGGATTGAGGAAAACTCGTACAACACCACTCCACCCACAATCTGATGGTATGGTCGAGAGGTTCAACAAAACAATAGACCAATTCCTATCCAAAGTAATTGATAGTGACCAGCGGAATTGGGACAAGCTACTTCCATTGTTCCTGCTAGCCTATCGGTCTTCAATCCATGAGAGCACCAAGGAAACACCTGCAAAAATCATTTTTGGAAGAGAACTTCGATTACCGTGTGATTTAGAGCTGGGCACCCCTCCACAGCCACCTCAAGAAGTCAAGCCATTCACGCAAGAACTGAAGAACCGACTTAAGCAGGTACATGAGCTGGTCAGGGAAAATTTAGAAGTTGCTAGCGACCGGATGAAGGCACGCTATGACATCTGTGCACATGAAACCAAGTTTGAACCTCAGGATAGGGTGTGGTTCTACAACCCACAGAGAAAGAAAGGGAAGAACCCAAAATTACAGTGCAATTGGGAAGGACCTTGGACAGTCGTGAAGAGAATCAACGACGTCATCTATCGCATCCAACAGGACAGAAGGTTCAAAGTGGTCCACCGGAATAGACTAGCTGTATGGAGTCCGGCGTTTGAACGGGACGTTCAAAACTGAGGAGGGGAAAGTGTGGTGTTCTGCTATGAAGGCGCAAGCACCAAGCTTGCACACGCCGCTAAACTTTTAATAATAGCAGACACCGCAAGGAAGCGTACTTATCGCTTAACTACTTCGCCGAATACGCTTGAACAACCTAGAACGTGCTCGATTGATTGTAAGGATACTTGCATAACCTGTTTGCCGTTCTAGAAGAAATCTCGAGAATTCCGGAAATAAGGGTGAGACTATAAATAGCCGGCAGCAACCCGATAAAGCGATTCAGTTGTAATCTTAAAGCGATAGTTAACGTGTTCTCGTTCTTTAACGCGATTGTGTTACAGTTTAACGGTGTTTAGAAGTGTTGTACTTGCGGTACCAGTAATAAAGCTCGGTTTTCGTAATTGTTCTTTATTATTGACGTCAAGAGATATTCGGTGACTGGTAGAACGTCACAATACTGTAAAATGTTTATTTGTGAAATTAAAGGACCCGATTCCTCCAGTCGAGAGAAGTGGGGTATACAGTATAGCCTGCAACGATTGCCCAGGTATTTATATAGGGATGACCGGGCGTCAGCTCCAAATTAGAATTGAGGAGCATAAAAAAGCGTGGGAGAAGGGTAATTTGGGTGAGTCGGCTTTTGCTGATCATCTACTCGAGAGTGGCCATAAATTCAAGGAGGGCTCTGGTAACCTCCTCCATAGGGAGAACTCATATTTTAAACGGCTGGCTTTGGAAAATATAGAAATCATACGACACCGGAATAACGAAGACTTCACGGTTTTAAACAGGTTCATTCCTGAAGAGGGTCTGATTGAGCTAGTATATGAGAATGATTCAAACTTCGATGACTCGCTGGTTAAATCATGATCTTCTGGTTAACTCCCTCTGTCTTTGTTGATGTTGGATTCAGTCGCTATCGTTTACTCTCTGATGATGGTTGTTTAACCGAAAACGTTTAGCGGCTGTTTCTCTTGTGGTTCAATATAATTTGCTACACCTTCGGCTGTACACTCTTCTTGGTCACATATGTAGGTTCAAAGTCCGGGCTTGTTACGTCACAATTCGATGACGTCGTAGGTCAGTCTTGTGACGTCACAATCTACATTTTTCCCAAAATAGGAAGATCGAAATTTTTTCAAGTCTGTATGACGTCATCAGCTTGTGACCGTCAATTTCGTCTCGCGATTTCATAACTCAAATTCCAAAGTGACCCACAGCCTTACGTCATACCTATGTCAAAAGGATGTTCTATTCTCTAGGGAGCTAGAAGAAACCACCGTTATTCGAATTAAGGTTCCAAAGGAGATCAGTGAGCAACCAAGATAGACATACTTTGTTTTGTTTATTGTGGAAGCCCTGATAAGACCCAAAATCTATCAGAAAATTTTTATTCAGAGGGGTTCTTCATTAAGAACACTTTTAACTGATCGTCCATTCTTGATTACTTATGCTGTTTTTGATCTTAAATACTCAAATCCTCAACGTTGTTTCAGAGATAATATATTCTTACTCCTATGAATTTCTAATAGTTTTGGTTTCGAGGCTCGTATCCGAGTAGAAAAATTTCATTGGCTTCACTTCAAGAACTTGAAAGTTGTACGATGATGACAGAAGTTTCTTTCGTTGAATACTTCGATTGGGGTATGAAAGGAATCTGTTTCATAAGAGATTTTTCAATTTGGATTTCAATAATCGATTTAATTGATCGCGATTTCAGTTTTGATGAACGATCAGGGTCGATTGTTCGGAGACAACGGCATCCCTTCAAATATCCATAGGTAATTGCAAAACTCAAGAATATTCCAAGTCTCAATATTTCCAAAATTTTGTTTCTGGTCTCTTTCCTCGTATTTGACCTACCAGCAAGATTCCAAGTCCCGTTGTTCATACACAGCTTGAAAGATGGAATAAAATGATTCTACATAACGTCACGCAGTAAATTACTGTTACAACGTTTGGCCAAAGCACATATTTACTCCCATGAGAATAACGTAATATGGAGCGTTATGCAGATATCACGGGTATGAATTTGTAATCTAGAAGACTCAAATATGCTACAGACCTCTAGTAGCTAAGAAATCTCTTATTCCCAATTAGGAACGCAATGATCTTTACTCTCCGTGTTATTCTTATGGGAACAAATATTAGGTTTGTTGGCTAAACGTGGCAACAGTGTTGGCTAAACGTTGGGTAGTTTCCACTCACAGTAATTCAACGTGTGACGTCATCATCGAATCGTTCTATTCTCTAAAGACTACTCTTCATTTATGTAGCTTGGAGGTCAACTTTTTTATCAAGTTGTAGCCTTCCCCTCTTCGGTTACCTGTAATCATCTTCAAAATATTTTGAATTTCCAAATTGCGCCCCCCCCCCCCCTTAAGGATATCTTTGGTACATGTAACCTTTGAAAATCTTGTCAGGGAACCTGATCTATGATTTTGCTTCTTGAAAAATAGCCACTGATCATCATTTCTTTGACTTTGATGTAATCGTAGACTAAAAAGACTTTTAACCTGCGATCTAAGTGTAAATATTACGTATGTGAGAGATATCAACATCCCAAAAGAAGAGATTTGGGAGTATTCCTCATATCCTTCCTGACAGAATCGTCGATTGTAAGAGCGTCAGCAACTTGAAAGAAGGAGCCTAGATGTCTTACAGAGCATGGCTAGCTCAAAAAGATAGATTTTAAGTCCGGGTCAATGAAACAGTGAAAATTCTCGACTGTGCGTGTGTATTTGAATGCAAGAGATGCTACTTTCTTGGCGACATCCTTCTGCGAGAAATTCAAGCTGAAAAATTCTAAGAATTAGATAGTTTGATTTGTATAGTCAATTTTCATACCTTTTTCTCACAAATCTTTTACTAGGTACTTATGATCGTTCCGCAAAGAGTATCGTATTCCTATAATGCGGTAAATTTAACACCTTTTGTCGCGCGAATACTCGTAAACGTTCGAGAATGTTTTCCCTGTTTCGCAACACACTCATTAAAAATTAAAATAGCTGCCGCGACACAATAATAAATGAAATTTATCTAAACTCAGAATTCAATTACCCCAAAAAGTCGGAAAACGAAAGAATAGCCACCTTTAAATTAAAGATTAAACTTTTTTTTTTTTTTTTTTCTCGGTAAAATTGTTTAGGAAAATCGAAAAGTTTTTCAATTCGCGACGAAAAGTTATAAAAAATGCAAGCTCGATTTTTTTAGTAAGTTCAGACATAAAGAGTTCGAGAGAAAAAGTAACGAAGAATGCTTGTCCGTTGCAGATTTCTAAATGAATAAGTATCAAAAATGTGACCATTCTTTAAAAGTTTGAAAACAATGGTGAAGAAGATCCCTAAATAGAAGAACTTTCGAGCGATGATAGTTAATTACTTTGTACTTCGTCAGTGAAGCCGTGTGCATTACGCAACTCTAAAACTATTAGAGTACCAGAAAGAAAGGGTCCGAAATTATTAATAGGTACGTCGTAGTGTTTCTACTTTCTTTCAATTTGTTTTTCTTTGCAGACAGTTTTGAGAATTCGCAAAGCTTTTTCGTATGGGCTATTTTATACTGGTTCCATACTGGTGATTAACCGTATGGAACGAGTGGAATTTCTTATAGTATTTCTCATAATATCATTTCATACGATAAAGTTAAAAATTGTCTTTTTTCGTACTCTTTTCACATCGTAAAGAGTATTTAAGAAACATTTACCTTTTAACATCTAAAAAGGTAGGAATACAATTGGTTACAAATCTTGAATCGTATGATCTGGATTGTTGTGCATTAAGCCCCACATTTTAGGTCAGAATTCAGAAGCCACTTTGTTGATTGATATTCAAATGCAATGGCGTATTTACGGGGAGGGTGGGGGGGTAAAAATCCCTCAGACTTAGCTTTGTCCCCGTCGGAAATTCTCGCCTATGTTTGTTTCAATGTAACATCCTATTTTATATGTACACCTATTGTAGCTGATGGAGTTATTCTGTTGTTGAGATGAGTCAGGTGTGCAGTTAAGGGTGTGCTTTACTTGTCCGGAAACTCTGAAAGAGTGTACGATAAGTTGCATAAATATCCCCAAAAACCCTGCAAGGTTCGGGAAGCCAGCGGTCACTACGCGACGCTTGTCGGACGTGCGTGGGTAGCCCTTGTAACAAATGACGAGGAATGATTTTTCAAGGTCACATCTCAGGGCTTCTTTTTCCGACGAATTGTTTTCATCTTCGGAAATGTTGTACAGAAGGGTTCAACGAAAGGCGCTATCGGAACGGAATCCTGAATTTTGGCTCCAGGAGAATTTCACTCTCTTCAGAAAATAGACGAATTTTTACCTATTTCAACGTTGAATTGAGAAAGTATAAAAAAAAGTTTTAAAATTCTGCTTCGATAGCGCCCCTGGTTGAACCTTTCTGGAAAACATTCCAATCATTCAGAAAGATCCGTTAAAAATTCGAGCAGTAAAATGTGATTTTCGGTACCATGTTTTACGAGCATATTTTCACAAGTAAAGCACACCCTTAAAGCTTGCAATTATTTTTATGTCCAGGGTTATTTTGGGGGGCTACCGGCAGATGTGATAAATCAGAATAATGCTAGGAAAAAAGTATAGGTACTTACATTCTACGTCAACTATAATACGTTTACTGACAGAAGGTGGCACAGCATTCGATGCAATGCATAAATAAGCTCCCATGTCTGTCCGGCTGATTCTTGCGATGGTTATATTTGGACCATTGTGCGTCGTTTTGAAAACTGTAAATAATAATTTTGAGATCAGTTGTATTGATCGATCAAACTTGTGCTAGTCATATTTGACCAAATTATTTTAGCCTTTGACGTAGCCTACGTTTGTTCTTAGCCTAGGGTTTTTTTAGTTTTTATCCAGTGATTCGAGTTTCGTCCCAGACTCTCATAATTAGCTTTCTTCTCTTTCTTGATACGCTTCAGCTAACTACATCTCCTCTGAAATTGACTCGCCTTCTGTTCTTGAGTTGGGATTATCAAAAGCTCCCTTCTATATTTTTTGGAATGAAATTCTCTAAGCCTCTTAATATACACCATCATCTACTCCTCTTTTCTTGAATCAGATTTTTTAGGTCTCACTGTGACGTCACACATTGATTATATCATAATTATCCTCAAATGTTGCGACTGATTTTTGTAAGTCTTTCCTTTATAATGGGATACAAATCAAAAAACATCTGATAAAGTCACTTCCTGATTGAAAGAAAATCAACTTATAAGCACCTATTCCTGTTATATGTCTGTGACAATTTTTTAGGGTCGGCGCGCGATCACTTTTTTACTCTTCTTCTTACTCCAGTCCCTCATGCATCGTGTGATTAGAATGAGATAGAAAGCAAGTATTTCATGAGTATATTTGTGTTTCTTTGCTTTTATTGTGAGCGTCAGTTGTACGAAACGCAAAATCAGTTGCTAATGTTGGTTTAGGTCTGCATTCTTATAAGGGTTGTATAGGTTGTTTAAATAGCTGATAATATCTGTTGCCGTATTTGTGTTATAGAACAAACGAGCAACTTCTATGTGTGATTCTTACAATGCACATTTTTATGGTAATTAATATAATAGGTACCATTCAAATTGATTAAGGTGTTCTCGTTTTGTTTTTTCAATTGTGTTTTTTGAAATGTTATTTCAGGTTTGTATTTGTATTGCGAAGTGTTGTTTTCATTCTCCTGCTGTGTCTGCGTCAACATCCACGTCTCTCTAGAAAGAGTAAGTGTTGTTGTTGTATTTTTTTTGGGTCGTTATTCTGGGTAGCGTGCCTAATGGTATCAACTAGAACAGAAATGGTAGCAGATGATGGTTTTGAGGATCATTGGTTCGTTGATCACGGTAAAGTGTTTTGAGCGATCCAAGTTGTGGTTTGGTGCCTACTTGTTGAAGTATTAGTAGAACAAACATAATATACAGCTCAAGGACAACAACAAACCTCAAAATAACAATTTAATAACAATGTGTAAATAAAATGATAAAAAACAAGAATAAATGAAAAATTAGGATGGAATAAAGACAAAGGAACGCAACGGCATTGTATCACAAATGATCCTAATATGGATCATGGATCGTCAATTTACAATTTGTGGTTTGTGATCTGTGATTCAATCTGTACTTAGTTTGAAGTTGACTGTAACTTGTTGATAAATGTATTTTAATTTTCCGTCGAGCTATACTTTGTCTCCATTTGTGTTGTTACATGATTTTTCTAATAAAGGCAAAGGAGGCGCCCTCAGGAGGAAGCTTACAAAAAAAAATGATGAAGTGAAAAAAGTCATTAAAAAAATCTAAAATTACATTCATCTAAGAAGAAATTGAAAGAGCACCAAGTTTTGTTCCTTGCATTTTTCATAAAAAACAATTTGAAACAGTGAAATTACAATTTTATTAGGATGTTGTGTAATGGTAGAAAACACCATGATCACTGTTTTCGCAGAACAAGTAGCGCTCCTAGCGGGACCTTTATCCGCGAATATCATTACAAACATTGGACTGACGTCAGAATTTTGTATTTGAGTATTCGGGCCGGCCATCCGCTAGGATTGCTAATTTCGCGCGTGGTCCGTTCACCTAAAATGGTATTTTTGCCGAAATTGAAAGCGGGAGTTTAACTATGGCGGTATACGAGAGAAAAATGAAACACTACTAATAACTCTTGAATGAAGCATAATCAAAGATTTTGTTATCTTATCTAATTTGTAGAATTTTCATTTGTGAACATCCTTTATGGGATGTCCGGAAGCCAAATCTGCTTCATTCAGTGTTATTTTGATTTTTTCATTTTTTCCCCATATACCGCCATAGTTTAGCTCCCGTTTTCCATTCCTCCCCGCTTGGTAAAAATGCAGCGCGACGCTAGCGCTGTCCGGCCCGAATATTGAACTGTTTCATCATGCAAACAAATACCCCAGAAGTTGATCGATTTTTATCATTGGGTACTTATTTTTACTGTTGAATTTCTCTTGAAAGAAAAGGGACAATATAGGGTAATGAATTTTTGACATCACCCGGTCGACAGAATCTGACAGATAACAGAATTCTTACAGAATGAGACTCACTTTACTCTCTGTCACTTTCAAAAATGACAGAGTTGTGACAGAATCATATCCGACAGACAAAATCATTATGACAGAGTTGTGGTAGAATTCTGGCAGAATTCAAAAGTACTGCCATTAGTCTGTTGTCATTCTCAAAATATTTTGCTGTCATCATTGTGTCAGAATTAAAGCAGAATGGTCACAGAATACAAACGTCAGATAAAAACAGAAATGTGAGAAAAAAAAATGTAATGTCGTTTTCACTTTGGTATTGTAATCTATCAGAAAGCTGTTGAAGTTGTGACACAATTTCTACAAGATAATGACAGATTTACAACATGAATGTTACAGGATTACGACACAATTATGACAGAAACATGATGAAATTATTTACCTGATTCCGTGGATTAGAGGAGGACGCCAACTTGCCGAACATTGATTGCAGGCAGTTTTGGTGTAGATTGAATTTAAATCATTAGATTATAATTTTTTCGTTTCAAATTGATGACCAAACCATAATTATTTAAAAAGAAATTTGAATGATTTTTCAGAATAAAAATACGGATTTAGTGATAATAATTTTTTTGTTTTTCAATAATATTATTGAAAAATTGTACAAACTTGTACAACACAATTTACAATTTTTCAATAAAATTTTAATCAGAGCCCGTATTTTCAACGCTAGAAATGAGGAGTTTTAGCAATTTAATGTTACATTTTTGGCGTTATTTGGCATTGAAAAAAAAAAACAAAAAAACACGCGTTTTTAATGCTTTTACGAACTCACAACTAGAATTATTCAATTTCTATTAAAATTACGTGATTTTTCACCAAAATAAACAAATTTTGGGGATCGAACTCATCAATACAAAACCACAGCAAATTTTTTTATCAAAATTTTTAATTTTTCAATTTTGCACTAAAAATACTTGTAAAAAAATACTATCCAATTTTCACCAAAATTGCTGAATTTTACTTATTTTCCTCAAAATTTAGCAAAGTTTGTTCAAGATTTTATAATTTTGGACGAGATATTATAACAAACTGGTCATTTTCGGCCTCATTCTGCTTTAAGCCCCAATTTTGGCAGAATAAAATTTTTTTACAGGATTTGTCAAATTTTCCGCGTAAATATAAAATATACTTCCATTTGTAATGTTTGATATAAGTTTGAATTGGCTCTGTACATGGTAGGCAACTCGAAAAAAATTCTAAGACCCGAAGAATCTGTAGAACTTTCTGAAAAGAAAGACTGAATTTGTATCTGATTTCCAAGCTTCCTACCCTTAGAGAAAGGTTTTGACAATATTTCCGAGAAACCCTGACTCTAATTATAATAATAAACATAGCTCTCAAACTAGATAATCAAACTCTTATGAATTTAGGGATTTCAAACTTTAATAAATTTTGAAGTATAAGGCAACCAATAATTGTTTAAAAATGAATTGATGGATGGAAAAATGTCCAGAAAAGTTTTCCAAGTTTTTCTTGAAGGCTCAAAATGTATGTACATATTTAAACTAAAGCATGAGAAGAATTAATTAATTTTGAATGAAAAAGTGAAAACAATTTTGATTGTCAATATTCCTGAAGTTTTCTTCTTTTCTTTCTTTTTCTTTCTTTCTTTCTTTCTTTCTTTCTGTTTTTTTTTTTCAACGAGCTATTTTACTATACACAGGGGGTCGTTAGCTTTTACTTTGGGAAAAAATATTGGGGTTGAATGAATTTGTAACAGTATAAGGACCGGAGGAAGTCAAGAACGTCAGTAATGGATTCTGGTTTTTGAAGAGAACAAAGGAGACTTGAGAGGGGACAGAAAATGGTTTCTTGAGGTTTAGGAGGTACGGAAGTGAAGAAATGGTAGACATTTATAACTCCTCAGCTTGGCAGTATTGGCATGAAGGTGGAGTGGACGGCCCTGGGAAAAGGAAGAAGTGAGTTAGGCATTCTATGACTATTTAATTCTTTATGGCGCGTGGCATGAGGAACAAATTGAAGATAGGAATTTTCAACTAAACAAAGTTCATTATGGGGTTCAGAGGACCGCAAGAAAGTTGACGATAAGCGATAATGAGCGTCTTGAATTTTCTGTGAAACTTGAAAATGATAAAGAATTGGAATCAGGAAGTTTAACCTCTGTTGAAAGTGACCGTAACATTTTTAGAAGAGACTCTAAAGGCTTTGGAGAAAAAGAGTTAACTTACGCGTAAGATGACACTAAACTAAGTTTACCTTACAGCTGAGCTAAGAGAGAGGAACACGAAAAAAAATTTTCAGGCTGCAAACCAGAAGCCAAAAAGGGAAATGATGAGCGGGTTCTAGGCTAGCTCGATTAATATTGAACTGACTCATTTTTAGATAAGAAACTTGATACGCTAAATATTCTTGTAGCTCCTCTGTCACAATTTTGAAGACAAAATTCTCACTATACTCTAACGCAATTTGAGAGATATTTTGACAGGAATATTACAGATTGGCAGCATTCTATCACATTTTCTGTCATAATCTCAACAGCAGAATCCTCACAGTATTTTACACACATAATAACAGTATTCTTAGAAAATGACACCTGAAGTGACACGACACAATTTTAACAGAATTGTAACAAAACTAACCGAATCCTCACATTCTGACAGATGGCAGAATAGGTCCCACATTCCGACAGAATTATTGCAGATTGGTGGCATTCTGTTATTTTCCGTCAACCGGGCAGTTGTAGCAAGATGAATGAATGTACAATTTTCATATTTTTCATCTTCAATCTCAATTATGACGTCACTGTACGCATCAACAATTGACAAGTCTTTGAAAGCAGCGTTGAGCGTTTTAAATTTTGTAGATTGTGCTATAAGGTGCTTGTTCGTGTTTAATATGGCTCTTACTTTCGAGGATTCAATTAATCTTATCACTTTCCAATATCAAGCTCGCTTCCAGTTTGTAATTCTTGTAAGAACTTGAATTAGGTCATGGTCATTGATGATGTCATGTTTTGATAACGTTACATCCGCTTCTCAAAATGTGACAAGCAATCTGTTTTATGGAGAGTTATCTCAAGAATTGAAACTTTCCTCATTTCACCTGCTACGTATGTTCAAACTATTTTGGCTGAATTAGAGTACCTCAGAACACCCTGTCATAATAATGACGAGTAAGGACTCACTATGATAGCCCAGATATGAAAAGTATACCTCGTCTTTTGAATTTTCTTTTGCGCGAGGCCTGGGGTGATCGCCCTACGTTGCCGAGCCTAGAGCCGGCACTGATTCTTGTAATAATGTGTGAATCAATTTATGTTAATAAATTTCTCTCGTGCATCTCACTTTTCTACTTTTATCATTCGCGAATAAAATCAAAGAAGGCGCTCTCTACATTTTCTGTGACGGTCATTTGCGGAAGCTTGCGAAAAGGTGATGATCTTGAAAAATTCATCCGAGATATTTGAAATTATATTCACTCGACAGGAAATTGAGAAGACTGCAATTTTCGTTCCATACATTTTTCAGAAAAAATAATATTTTGAGAAGGTCCTAGTCGATTTTATTAACGTGCTGTCTTATGGTGAAAAACGCCATGATTCGGACCGGGCATATTGTAGGATCGCTAGCGTCGCCTATGTAAAATGCCTAGAAAGTACTGATAAGCGAACGGTGATTGTGACTTAAAACCAAAGGTGATTTTTTAGTTTTTTTTAAGTTTCTCCAAAAATAATGAATTTAGGCGTGTTCTTGTAAGGAACGAAATTGAAGAGTGGAAAATTTTCTTTCAGATGATCATATTTTTGAGAGATTTTAAAAAATTCAAAAATTTTGCGCGATGCTAGCGCTGCCCAGTCCGAATCACCTTCTCGACATCGACAACAGCGCCACTACAGATCGCTTTATATGCGAATTGGTCTCATCCAAACAAAAATACATATATAAGACAGAAAAATCACTGTTAGATAATAGAACTAATGGAACGACGAAAAAGAAGAGAGAATGAAAAATTAATTTTGCTTCATCTTCGACATAATATATCGCGCTAAAAGTTGACAAAAGCAACCGAAATCGAATCCCTTTAATTTATGTATTTTATTTTGAGAAAAGTTGAAAATTTTTGATGACATCAAAGTTTTTCGAGCGTTCTGAGAAGGCTGTCAACATTTGACTCTTTATCAGATTTACGAAAGTTCCTCGACATCCCTAAATTGAAGTTTTGAAAAACTCATACTCCTATGTTTGACATCCAGCCGACGAGTGACAAACCCCGGTCCCGTAAAAAAGTTGAATCATTTTTTTTTTTTTTGTACAAAGATTTTTTCGTGATTCGACTTCTAAGCTCTACGGTGTATAGTTGTTAGAAATTGTGATGAGAAAATAGCTCCGATTCCAGAGTATTATTTACTACAATATTATACAAATTTTCATTACAAGTTTTGTTTCGAAGTTATAATTATATAGCTTGAGAGAATTTTAACTAACATGCGTTGTAAGTTTCTTAGGTGCAACACAAATATTGATGATATAATTCAGCTTGAATTTGTCTTATCTCGTTATTCAATATAATGTCTAACACAGTTATCAATGTGCTTGTGTATTATGTACTCATCATTGCATTCGACCTTTATAACTGCGGGTAAAGTTTTCCAACTGTGTGAGTTCATGGTATTAGTCAACTTCTATGGTCACATTTTCAGGCTGAAGACAGTATCACAAAGAGTTTCGATATCAGAAGTTACTGTATTCAACTTACAACAATATTATGGTACAATACTTCATTCACGCTTCTCTCCGCGACTAAGAGATGATGAAATTTACCCGCTATCGTATCAAGTTACCTTGATCAAACCTATTAACAGTACCTACTGATATACTCGTGTACGTGTTCGTGTTAGCTCTATTGTATGTTGTAGTGAAAAAATTACTTTGTCTCTTTCTATCCATCCAAATTTCGGTTCCATCCTCACGTTTCCACGAAATCTTCGGTTGCGGGAAGCCCGTGGCTTTACAAAACAACGTGAGATTCTGATTTTCGCGCACCGCTACTGATGATAGAGTACTCTCCTCGTCTACGATGTTTGGCGGAACTAAATAAAAATAATAATACATCGTCACAATCATGCTTGAATTTCGTCCTAAGGATTCAAAAAGAAAAAACTGAATAATTTTTGAATCTCGTGCTCGAGTCTGATAATCAAGCCTCCGTTGCCCCTAAAGGACAGGAAGAAAATTCTCAGTATTTTTCCGGTTTTCACAATAGATTTCTGTATTGAAATTTTCACTATTCAATTTTATCCATTGTCAGTCCAGACCGGTTTTAATAAGTTTCCTAATTATTCAGTTTCCCTCTGCTTCAAACTTGAAATTGGCGGACTGAAGGAAAACTCCAGAATACTTCAATGGTATAAACAGAAGGAAAATTACAAGAACCGCAGAGAAAAAAAATATCACGAGCTCTTTCGCAAAGATAAAAAGCGACTCGACGAAATGAGAATCGACAACAACCTGTGTTCCCGACCCTGTGGAGGAGGGTCTCAGATCCCTCTTTAAAACTGTGAATTTCTTTCTTCTCAGGCCTTCCTGTATTTAGCTACTCGGATCTTAGGCTGGTGACAGGTCTCGCCTACATAAACACCATTACAATCCCTGCAAGCCATACTGTAAACCCCACACTTTTTTATAGGTGGGACATGGTCTCTCAACCTGACAAAAAGCCCTTTACTGTCGGGGGGTTGTAGAGGCAAGGTGGAAGCCGAAGGAGCGGAGGGGACAACCCAACTTTCAAGAAAACTTCCCCAAAAAGAGGAGTGTATCGTCAAGGCTTGAATCGCGGGGGAGGGGGTGATAGAGTGAAGGAATTGCCGCGTAATCTTTCTACGGACCATAGGTCAATGTCGAAGTTGACCTCATTCACTCCAGCCAAGTATTTTATAGTTTGCAGCTGTTTTTAGAACACCGACTGACTCAGCGGAATGTGGGTCAATCGACGAATAAAGCTATTGAAAGCAGCTGTAGTGTGGGTAACGGGGCAGAAGACGAGCTGTGGACAATAATATCGGTCTAAGGATCTTTTCTATTTATAGAAAACTCATGGATCCCATCTCTCCCAGAGATGGTAAGATCCAGGAAGTTAATGGAAGAGCCTCCAACTTCTAAGGTAAATTTTTAAACACATTTAGATACTAAAGAAACTCACTAAGGAGATCTTGGGGACCGGTCCACGCGTATAATACGTCATCTACATTCCTGTGCCAATAAAGGACGTGATTCAAGAATATTTGACCCGAGGAATAAAGGTTAGCCTCAAACTTCCGAAACGAGGGAACTCAATGGCGAGCCAATGGGAATACCGACCTCCTCGAGGAACTCGAAAAATTTCCCATTGAATTTACAGTAATTAGGAGACCAGCATACATTAAACAGATTAAAAAAGTGATGGGGTATACTCAAAAGAGTAAAGAAATACAGATACACGAACCGCACTAAAATTTTACACGACTGAGCGCTTTCGGCTAAACAGCCATTCTCAAAGTATAGAAAGCGACTGAACCAAACACCGACAAGAACGAGTAACAACGAAGAGGAGGTCATGACTGAACCAGCGAGTCATCGAAGTGTGAATCACCCTCATAGACTAATTCAATCAATCCCTCCTCAGAAATATACCTGCACAACACGGTAATGTCAATAATATTACGGTGACGATGAATTTCGATTTCTTGTAGCGCTAAGCGCCTGAAATATGATTTTTCCCTGTGAAGGAGAACTTCAGACCCCTCTTTGGGACTACGGCCACTTTCAATTAAATGGTCCGCAAACGCCGACTCGCCTACTTTTCTTTTTTCCCAGGATTTCCTGGGTTCATCAACTCTAATTTGGAGTTGACGGCCAGTCATACCTATGTACACGCTGGGGCAATCACCACAGGCCACCCTATAAACACCGCCCCTCTCAGCCATCGGTATAAGATTTTTCAATTTGACCAAAAGGCTCTTAAAAACTGTATTGACACTATAAAACGCCGGTCGAAAACCGAAAGGACGAGGACATGGCTCAAGTCCGAAGAAAACCTCCCCAGAAACGGCAGCCTAATCCACCGTTTTCGCCTATCAAGATGCATTTCCCGGGGGAGGGAGGTTGTGGAATCAAGACTTTCCCTTGTAAGTCTCCTCTGGACCATAAGGTCAATGTCCACTTTGACCTGATTCACTCTAGCTAAGTGCTTTATCGTCGCGAGTTCTTTTTTAAAGAGAGGCGACCTCAGTCAGAGGGAGCTGGGTGAGGCGATGTATTAAGCTATTAAATGTAGCTACTTTATGGGCGGAAGGTACGAAAGACGATCCGTGGATGGCAATGTCGGTCGAAGTACTTTTCCGGTAAATACCGAATTCATGGACACCGTCAATGACGGATATAGGTAAGTCCAGAAAGTTTATTGATGAACCATCAACTTCCAGAGTAAATTTGATGGCTATTTAAATAAGTGAGAAACTCCCCAAGGAGCTCCGCAGGACCGGTCCACGCGCCCAATATGTCATCCACGTACCTATGCCAATAAGAAACGTGATTCAAAATACCTGACCCGAAGAAAACAGGTCAACCTCAAATTTAGACATAAAAACCTCCGAAATAAGAGAACCTAAGGGGGAACCAATAGGGATCCCTACCTCCTCAGGGAACTCAAAATATTTGCCATCAAATTTGCAAAAATTAGGCGACCAACAGACGTTCAACAGGTCGAAAAATTCGCCAAATTCATCATGAGGAGTACCAGATTCCACAAGCAATTTACCTATTTGTTGCATGGTGGCAGCCTTAGGGATATTGGGAAAAAGCCCAACGACATCAAACGAGCACAAAATTGAACCTGGAGGAAGGTTTACGTCCTTCAATTTTTCAGCCAGGGCTCTCGAATTCTGAAGTGAATAGGAAGACTCCACCTCCACACGAGCTTTGAACATCTATCCAGGAACTTAGCGAGGGAGTAGGTGGGGGAGGAAACATACGAAACAACCGGGCGCATCGGTACATTTTCTTTGTGTACCTTCGGCAATCCGTAAAGGAGGGGTGGGAGCCGGATTCGGTTCCAAAATGGCTTTCTTTACAGCGGGGCTCTTAATGATAATCTCACTACCATTAATAAGTTTTCTTGCCTCTCCAACGAATTTTGGAAAATCAAACAGAGGGTCCTCCCTGGCTCCACATTGGCCAAGCACCTCGTAAACCTTCGAGACGTAGGAGGACTTGTCCATAACCACGACAGCATTCCCTTTGTCAGCTTTAGTGATAACTAGCTTTTCCTCCTTAATCTTCCTCCTCAAACCCATGATTAACTCACTCTCTGCATCACTTATGCAAGGGAGGGGGGTATTGCGAACCATTTCGGCACATTTTTTCTGGGTATTTACACCAGGTCCGATCTTTACTGCTAGATCAGCCACAACGTTTGCCAAAGTCTCCTGATTTTTTATAGGGGGGAGGCCGAATTTCAATCCCTTCTCCAGAAGTGTCAACTCATTACGGTTAAATTCCGTATTGCTATGTTTTATGACACGCGGCGGAAAGTGTTGGATAATATCATCGTCACCACGATCTAATTCGTCAACCCTAACCTTAGAGCTCAGGAGGGAGGTAAGTTTCCGATTTTTTCTTTCTTTTAATTTCAGCTCAAACTCGCGACAAACATCATTTATGGAATGAATAAATGGATCGAACTCACCGTGATGAAGTAGGCTGGAGAGCCGAGAGTGCACAAGGAGGTTGAGCCTAGTGGTTACGTTGAGTAAACCATACCATCTCCTCAACTCTGTACGAATCCATTTCTTAGCCACGAAAGTTTCCAACCTCTTAGTTGTTGAATCACTACCGGAATAAAAACTAAATTTCACAAAATTCCCAGAAAAAATGTGCCGAAATTGTTCGCAATACCCCCCTCCCTTGCATATGTGATACAGGGAGTGAGTTAATCATGGGTTTGAGGAGGAAGATTAAGGAGGAAAAGCTAGTTATTACTAAAGCTGACAAAGGGAATGCTGTCGTGGTTATGGACAAGGCTTCCTACATCTCCAAGGTTTACGAGGTGCTTGGCCAATGTAGAGCCAGGGAAGACCCTTTGGCTAGAGTGAATCAGGTCAAAGTGGACGTTGACCTTATGGTCCAGAGGAGACTTACAAGGAAAAGTCTTGATTCCACAACACCCCTCCCCCGGGAAATGCATCTTGGTAGGCGAAAACGGTGGATTAGGCTGCCGTTTCTGGCGAGGTTTTCTTCGGACTTGAGCCGTGTCCTCGTCCTTTCGGTTTTCGACCGGCGTTTTATAGTGCCAATACAGTTAAAGGCCTTTTGGTCAAATTGAAAGATCCTATACCAATGGCTGAGAGGGGCGGTGTTTATAGAGTGGACTGTAGTGATTGCCCCAGCGTGTACATAGGTATGACTGGCCGTCAACTCCAAATTAGAGTTGATGAACACAGGAAAGCCTGGGAAAAAAGAAAAGTAGGGGAGTCGGCGTTTGCGGACCATTTAATTGAAAGTGGCCATAGTCCCAAAAAGGGGTCTGGAGTTCTCCTTCACAGGGAAGAATCATATTTCAGGCCTTAGCGCTACAAGAAATCGACGTTCATCGTCACTGCAATATTAAAGACATTACCGTGTTGAACAGATATATTCCTGAGGAGGGATTGATTGAATTAGTCTATGAGGATGATTCACACTTCGATGACTCGCTGGTTCAGTCATGACCTCCTCTTCATTGTTACTCGTTCTTGTCGGTGTTGGATTCAGTCGCTTTCTATACTTTGAGAATGGCTGGTTAGCCGAAAGCGCTCAGTCGTGTAAAATTTTAGTGCGGTTCGTGTGTCTGTGTTTCTTTACTCTTTTGAGTATACTCCGTCATAATGAATGACCGTAAACTTCAAAAACGGATCGATTAGATTAAAAAAGTCTTATAACTCTTCGAGAGGAGTATTAGATTGAACAAGAAGGTCGCCCATGTGTTGAATAGTAGCTGCCTTAGGTATGTTCAGGAACAGGCCGACCACGTAAATGAACGCAGAGTGGTGTCTGAAAAAAGTATTTCGTCCTTAAGCTTAACAGCTAAGGAAAACGAGTTTCTTATGGAGTAAAGAGACACATACTCGGTGCCCGATCCAGATATTAGGCGAGAAAGTAAGCGGGAAAAAAGACGTAAGATACGACAGGTCACAGTCATTGGGGTACCTTTTTTGTGTACCTTAGGCAACCCGTAGAGGAGGAGAGGCACCTGATTAGGTTCAAGCAGGCGTCTTTCTACCGAAGGCCTGTCAATGATAATCGCATTTTTGTTAATAGCGCTCCGAACCTCTTTGACGTAGTCAGAAAAGTTGAAGAGGGCATTTTCGGTAGCCCCGCACTGGTTAAGCACTTCTTCAACCTTGGTAACGTAAGCGGATTTTTTTTATTAGGACTATGGAATTCCCTTCTCCCGCCTTTGTAAGGGCTGACCCCTCATCCCTGAGTCTTCTCTTACGTGGAAGTGTGGTATTACGGACCAAGTTAGCACAAGTTTTCTGAGTATCAACACCGAGATCGACTTTCACAGTTGAATCAGCGACAACATTCGCCGGGGTTCCCGATATATTTTCCCTGCGGTTCTTGTAATTTCCCCCCTTTTTACTCCCTCGGAGTATCCTGGAGTTTTCATTCAGTATGTCTAGCTGTAATTTGATGACCGAATCTATTCCATTGAAATTGGCGTCTGTATGGTCATACGGTCGTACATCCTTGAATCCAAGTTGTAAACGCAGAACCTGTTAACCCAGGAAGATTAGGCTCAAAAATAAGAATAAATGGAAATAAATGCCGGCAAAGGTTTTTTTTTGTGGATTCTGTTTAAAATGGTCTCCTGATAAACATACTAAAAGTTCACAGCGATCGGAGAGCGGGCCCTCCCCCAAAGGGGGTCAAAGTACCACAAAAATTAGTTTTCTGAGAATAAATCGGAAACTAAGCCTCAGAGAAAAAAAAGTTTCAAACAAAAGTTGTTCCTCATCAAATTTCCTATAAATTTCACTATATGTATGTCAACTTAGCCCAAAAACTCAAGCTGGAAAGTTGGTTTGAAAGTTGAGCGATTTTCTAAAATTTTTGATTTTAGTGTTAGTGTAGTCAAGTTAGACAGGTTTCGGAAAAAAAAGAACATTGCGACATAGTAAAGGTCTGATTGCTGGAAATGGTCAAGAATGAAGTCCAAAACAACATACTAAGTTCTCCGCGTTTTTCCCCAGGAGCATCTCTTTTATGGGGGTTGAAACCCCCTCAAAATCAGTTTTTTGTAAATATCCCGTTCAATACGCATTTTAGAGAAAAAAGTCATCGGTCAAAAATTATTCCTCGTAAAATTTCCTATCGGACTACATATTTCATTTCTAACCTACACATGATAGTTAGCTCAAAAATTCATGGAAATTGAGCCTCCGCCATGCATTTCCGTGAATAACGCGCTCCTTGCCGAGAGATGACGTCGTTGCGCGGTGGTTACGCGCGAAGGTGACGTTAATATGTCGCTAGTACATACGATGAAACGTATACTAATTTTATTAGTTTTAATTAATTGTCACAGGGAATTTGCTGCACGATATTATTTTGAGGAAGGTATAATCAAATGCCTATCATACATGAAAATAAAGTTTTCCATACATGGACAGACATTTTAAAAATCGTTTCTTATGCATGTATGATATGTAAAAAGCTGAATGGGGGGCTGTAAACATGCGAGCCCTTCCCCCATTTCGATTTTTTCTAATTGGAGTGGGTGGATTCGTTTGTACTGGGTTGTGCCGTAGAGTTTTCCGTTCGTGCTGGTCTTCTTCCCCCTCCAACCTTATGAGGGGGCTGTATGCCAGGCCAGGCCAGCTTGTCGTGCTCCATTTTCGGACTGAAAACAGGCTGAATTTCGTGTGCTACGTTTTTGCTGTATTATGCTCTCAAGTTTTCCATTCTGGTTGTTTCAAGCGATGGTGGGAATGGATGAGGTCTTCTGTTGTGGACTCGTGGTGAGATTTTGACTTCGACCCGAGTACAATTGAAGTGGGCTAACGTGTGGAATTGTTTCAAGCAATGGAAGGAATGTCACCAAAAAGTTTGTTATTGTTGTGTGCTCCCACAAATTCAAGAAGAACCGCCGCAATACAAATCCGAGAATAACGCGCTCCTTGTCAAAGTTGGCGTAGTCGCATGAGGGTTTCACGTTGATAGTCGATTGGGTGAGGCAAACTTGCTCCGCCATTTCAGGCGATCTCCCGAGAAGCATGTTTTGCGGTGAGAGATTGACTACATGAGTCTTGCAATTATCAAAAGGGAGAAACAAGAGATAACAAGCTTCTTGATATCATTCCCTATATCGCCTGGAACAATAAGAAATTCAGCAAGTTTGCCTGGATTTCACGAGGAATGATTTTTGACTGATGACTGTTTCCTCTAAAATGCGTATTGAGCGGGATATTTACAAAAAACTGATTTTGTGGGGGTTTCAACCCCCATAAAAAAGATGCTCTGGGGAAAAACGCGGAGAACTTGGTATGTTGTTTTGGACTTCATTCTTGACCATTTCCAGCAATCAGACCTTTACTATGTCGCAATGTTCTTCTTTTTTCCGAAACTTGTCTAATTTGACTACACTAACACTAAAATCAAAAATTTTAGAAAATCGCTCAACTTTCAAACCAACTTTCCAGCTCGAGTTTTTGGGGCAAGTTGACATACCTATAGTGAAATTTATAGGAAATTTGATGAGGAACAACTTTTGTTTGAAATTTTTTTTTCTCTGAGGCTTAGTTTTCGATTTATTCTCAGAAAACTAATTTTTGTGGTACTTTGACCCACTTTGGGGGAGGGCTCTGATCGCTGTGGACTTTTAGTATGTTTATCAGGGGACCATTTTAAACATAATCCACGAAAAAAACCTTTGCCGGCATTTATTTCCATTTCAAAACCTAATCTGCCTGGCCTATGTGTAGTATGTCGAGACAGTTGGATTGCTTTTGGAGGTGGCCGCACATGGTGACCACGATAGGTCTATTCTACAATGTAGGTACATAATATACTGTATTCTGTTCAACTCACCAACTACTTGTAAGAATCCAACTTGACTAATCATGGGGTTGGTGTTTACTTGACACATGTAAAATCCTCGATCTTCGGCTTGAGCGTTCTCGATATTTAATATCCAGGTTTTTTGGTTGTCGTGAGTCACGGTGAATTTAGGTAGTCGCGAAATCACATGCCGATCGATAGTCAATATCATTTGTCGGTCTAGATGAAGCCATGCGACCTGTAAAAAACAGAAATTGATTTGAGTGTTTCTCATCCTACACGTCAAAATATTGGGTAGGTATTTGCTCCAAATCTTGGAGGATGACTCTTCTACTTCTAGCTGCAAAAAGTGAGAAAGTGATTACTACGTTCATACCAAATCACATTTCCCATCAGAGAAGAATAATTTTTTATTCTGTCCTTTACTGTTGAACAAAACAGAAACAAATCAGTGGCGACGCGATGGTCTTTTTCTCTTCAGTGAAGGTACAATTTTTCGCCTTCCGGACTGTCAAAACTATGAGTTACGTTCGTTCAACATGCAGCTCTGCTATATTTTGTATTAAATTAGTGAAATGGACCTTTCCTAAGGTGAATTTGGCTATTGCATACGATTTTCACGCGTGATTCTGTGACGAGGGTGAGTGTAACACAATAATGGCCTCTACGGAAACTCTCTATTGTACGAGGATAAGATACACGTTTGTAATAAATGAAGGAAAAGCGAAAATAAATTGAAGACTTTTATTGGTTGAGTGTGTCTTCTTTGGCCGTCAACAAAAGCACGCTGACAGACAATATTAAGTTCGGAGAAATGTCTCGGTGACATGCTATTTTTTTCTCCTTCTTCTTTAAGAGTCTATATAACGTCTAGTACGGTGCATCCTCTTTTTTTATCTGTGTACGATTTCCTCGTCAGACTTGCCCTTTATCAAATATTTAACTTTATTCTAGTATCGTATCTGTACAAATTGCACGTTTTGTTCGTTTTCAGTGTATGTCAATAGCTGTATGGATGGAAGATGTATGAAAAAAGTGTCAAATATGTCGTAAAAGTCTCTCGCAACGGTGCATTTACAATATGGTCAAGTTTTTCATTTTGAACGATGATTTGCCTGATGACGAGATAGTACCCAAAAACGAAAAGAACTAACTGCAAAGTGGAGATTGAAAATTGGCACTAAAATTGATAAGACTAACGATGTAGCAATGATCGATAAAGTAAGTTGGGTTCAAAATTTTTTCTTTGAAATGTTGAACAGCTGGGGTACCTCACTCTATGCCTACATGGGATTATATTATCTTTTTCATTGGAAGAAATGAATTTTTGAATGTAAAGATGGTAGAACTTTGCATTTTTTAAGAAAGGGTACTTTTCAAATTTCTTGAGCGGAGAAAAAAACTTTGGTTTTGTTGAAAGAATATAGGCATAAATTTCTGCTCTTTCCTATGGGATTGTTCATTTTATATTTCTATGAAGGAGGAAAAATTTGAAAGTTCTTCCCAAAATATTGAGCATACTAGGCTAGTGCGGAAGGAAATTAGAAAGAGGTGTCGCTCCTTTTGGCATCACACTCCTCATGCCGATTGACCTTGACCTATATGAGGCCTAAGCTGTTAGAATTTCAAGCTGGATAATGATCAAATATGCTACCCTAAGGAATCTAGGCCGGTCGTTAGTGGGGGAGGGGAATGGTAACATTCAATCTTAATTTTCCGTTTTGGCCTTGCATTATACTGATCTTAATCTACAAAGGGACTTTCCCGAGAACGTTATAGACTTAGCAATCAGCATATGCTGCTAACATAACTATTGAAGAAAACATTATTCAATTTCTTTGAAAAGAACCTCTTTTAATTTTAATGCATTCAACAATTTTGATGAATACAAATGATCACTGTTACTTCCCCTCTCGGCTAAGCGCTCCCTTCATGCTAAATGACGTATCAGCTGATAGCGCTGGAGCAGCGTGGGGTGAGACTCGCGGCTCTGACTGCACTAAGACACTATAACTGGAGATGTAACGGGACTCCATCTTATGTATGATTATATCCCCAGCTGATGGTTGTATTTTGCTCATTTTTTTGTAGTTTGATGATGATGACGTCACTTTAAGTTGATGTTGTGCTCTCGGATCGCGCTCCACGCCTGTAGAAGCCGTTGGACTGACGTATTGTTCAGTTAATTTAAAACGAGACAATAAGCTCGTCAGGCGACCAGCATTTCAATTTGACATTTGGGATAATGATGACTTAAACGCTTAAACCAAATTGTAGCAACATTGGGAAAATGTATTGGCATAGGCCTATTATAAATCAATAACTATTTCTTGTGATTTGTGCCTATTATTTTCTATGGAATACAAAAAATTATTTGGAGAACTTTAGCGCTCCTATGCGCTTGAATTTTGCAACATTTAACCAATTTGACCGGTTAAATCTTTTTTTTTTTTTTGGTGGAATAACTGGTGTATTGGTTATTACAATTTTGCAAAATCAGTTGACCGGTTGATGAAAAATGCCGGTTTTTACTCAACACTATGTTAAACCCAAAATATTTGTATTTAAGACTAAGCATACAGCGCGATCTGGAGATTTGTTAAGAAATGAAAACATGTTGAGGGACAACAGTATGTACAGGAAAAATGCGCTTGTGTTCATACCTCTATTATGTACCGTGGTTCCTATAGATAGTATAGATCAATTTTCCATGACGTCACCTAGCAGACTGAAGCTTCCAGTGCATGAGTCAATTTCATGAGAAAAGCATGGAGACGTTTAAGAAATCCAAATTATTTGAAAAGTGATAGAATTTTTTAGGATAAAAAGTTAATTTTTGTAAAGCTAACAATATTCTCAGCTTTATTTCACAACACTTAACTCATATTGCTCTCTTATGTGACAAAATCTATTTCCTCATTGAGAAGCACGAGATATGATGTAAAAGGAAGTTGAGATTCTTGGTTCCTCCTTTTTGTTCTAGAAAATTCTGTCACTTTCAAATAATTTGGATTTCTCAAAGATCTTCATGCTTTCTTTGTGGGGTTAGCATGTGCCCTGGAAACTGGTCTACTATCCTACATCACAGGAATATCAATCTTTGCGGTCTAAGCTGGATGTCTATGTCTGACTGTGCTTGAATCGGAGTATTGCAGCCGAAAATTTCAGCTGTGGCTTTCGACTTTTGGAAAAATTCAGTTGGGTTTTGGTTCAATTCAGCAGGCTTTATTCAACTGATTTTTGGCTGTAGTGATGGGCGATAGTCGATAGTTTCATACTATCGATAGTCACGATAGTTTTTCTTGAAAATATAGATACTATCAATAGTTTAGGTCAAGGATGCAAAGTTAATTGATAAAACTTCCACTTCCACTTCAAATTTTTTTTTTTTCCGAGTTCCACTTCCAACTTCCACCTTCTCGCGTTGTAGCTTCCAACTCCCAGCTTCCAACAAAATATGCAGTGGTGCCATACAAAAAAAAAAAAAAAGATTGAGATATGCTATTGACTTCCGCTTCCTACTTCCAGCTTCCACTTCCTGAGCGCATTTATCGAATAACTTCCAACTTCCAAATAACTTTCCATCCTTGGTTTGGGTAAAAAATGTCGATTAAGAGAAAAACACTTATGACAAATGTAGGATGAATACTTTTCTCCTGATTGTAATTTTTTCTAACAAAGCATGTCAAGGAATGAATTTCAGTATTACCAGATGACAGACGCTACTATAATCGTGACCCTCATTTCAGAATGAGAAGAGGGACGATAATATTCAAACTATATTTCACAAAATATGCATTTGCATTAGCGACTAATTTGCAATGTGTGCAACTGCTCTTGGCACGCCGGTTGTAATTCCCTAAGTTTTTATCAATTTCGTGGTAATCGTGGTTTTGATAAGATAAGGAAAAAATTTTCAAACTATCGATAGTTTGAGAAACTATCGACGATATTATCGCCGTATTTTTTCTTACAAAACTATCGTTAGTCCCGATAGTTTTTCTTCTAGACTATTAACTATCGATACTATCGATAGTTTCCAACACTATTTGGCTTATCGATGTAGTGATGGGCGATAGTCGATAGTTTTATACTATCGATAGTCCCGATAGTTTTTCTTGAAACTATATCGATACTATCGATAGTTTGGGTAAAAAATGTCGATTAAGAGAAAAGCAGCTATGACAGAGGTGAGATAAGTACTTTTCTCCTGATCGTAATTTTTTCCACCCAAGCATGTCAAGGAATGCATTTCAGTGTTACCAGATGATAGACGCTACTATAATTGTGGCCCTCATTTCAGAATGAGCAGATGTACCTAACAGATAGTACTATTTCTAGTATAGCAACAGCATGGTATGAGGTGAAATAATGAAATTACATCAGATATCCAGGTATCCTCTGCAGTTTTCCCAATAGGAGGGAATGCTTAGTTGAGCACTGCTCAATTACTCGTCTCATGGCACGCCGATTCCGGTCGTAATTCACTAATTCTCTCAGTTTTTATCAATATTTTGTGGTAATCGTGATTTTGATAAGAAAAGGAAAACATTTCCAAACTATCGATAGTTTCTCAAACTATCGACGATACTATCGCCGTGTTTTTTTTTACAAAACTATCGTTAGTCCCGATAGTTTTTCTTCAAAACTATCGATACTATCGATAGTCTATCGATAGTTCCCAACGCTAGATGTTAATATGAATTAATGTGAGTCTGAACAAAATGATCAGGAGAATCAGAGCTTTGTCGTACTTGTGGAAGATACCTATTCCCGTGTGTGGTCTCGATGCTGAACGGCCGAACAGCTGAACTGGACCGGAAAGGATTGCGATGCTTTGAACAAACGATGTTTGAAACATTTTTAAAACACACAAAATGTGTCAAACGGAAATATGTTTGAAATGTGCCTTTTTTCGCGGGGAACCCGCTATCCATTTTGTTAGGAGATTACATCCTCAGAAAACGTCCGCGTCCGCAGGTTAGGTTAGGTTACGGGACTGAAAAGAATTTCGAGTCTCGAGCTATATATGATAGGAGGGGGACTTGGAAGAATTTCAAGTCTCGAGCTATATATAATAGGGGGGGGGGGGGGGACTTGGAAGAATTTTGACTTTCGAGCTACCGTCCGCCGTCCGCCGTCCAACCAAAAACTTGGAAAAATTTTGAGACTCGAGCTATATATGATAGGAGGGGGACTTGGAAGAATTTTGACTTTCGAGCTACCGTCCGCCGTCCAACCAAAAACTTGGAAAAATTTTGAGACTCGAGCTATATATGATAGGAGGGGGACTTGGAAGAATTGTGATTTCCGAGCTATATATGATAGAAGGGGGACTTAGAAGAATTCCGACTCTCGAGCTATATATGATAGGAGGGAATGTAGAATGATAGTTTCGATTTGAATTATATGACAAGATTATCATCTCAGTTCCACACCACCTGAGAGGTCGAGTTAAGGAATTGCGGGTTCCCCGCTGTCATTGCAACGTCTGCAATGGCTTCTAATTTTTTTATAACTTGTTTTCTTTAATACATCAAAAAACATTAAAAATCTTATTTTTCATTCCCTATTTTTATTGTATGCTCCACTAGAAACGAATATTTGACGATTTTTCTAGGGTTGAAGAGTTTAGAAGACAAAAAAAAATAACGCTGTTCGATGTTTGAAACTCTTAAAACGTGTTTTAAACGATAGTTTAAGATCCTAAAATGTGTCCCAAGTAATAAATTGAATAATTTAAAACGGGTTTCAACAATCAATGTTCAAAACACTTAAAACATGTTTTAAACATAAAATCGTCTTTGAACTACAAAAAAATATTATTTTTTTAAAATCGTTTTTGTTTTTCAAACTTTGCAACCCTAGCCGAAACCAATCTTGTTCATCTTTATTACTTCAAGTTATTTCTATAAATCTGTAATTTTTATTTCTGCATTTTCCTATTTTACAAAACATTGGAAAAACTATAAAAAAACTGAAAAAATTTTCCTTATTTTGGTTTAGGAAGGTGTGAATAAAGCTGCCTTTGTGCCTTGCTCTTATCAGTAAAAATTTAGCTGGATATGGCGGCTTCCGGCTTTCAGCTAAGTGCAATAATCTGTTATGAACCGTCATAGTCTGGATGTACATGTCACGCAAGCCATCATAATTGCAGAAAAAATTACATTATGCCGGTATCGTAATTTTTTCTGCGATAGATTTAGTCGTAACATAACCTTCACGTTGCGAAGCATTTATTTAAGATATTTTTCATAGCTTCAAAGGTTATTGTGAATTCATTTCACAAATTCCAGGAACACAGATACTTGACTAGGGAGAGTTTTGATAATTATTTACCTAACAATGAGTGGCACTTGACTATTGTTTTTTATTTTGATGTATTGTAGTATTAGTATAATATGTGTGTATATTTTTATAACAAGTTTTCGTTCATAATTACGTTCTTTTTTTTCTCGTCATCTTACTTTCAATTCTTCTCCTTCGGTCTGTCAAACTTCCCTATACGTTTTTCGTAATATATGATCCGATTTTCTCTGCATCGTGTTTCCTTTATACTCGCTTTTGTCGATATCAGATTATTCAATCCCTTTCCGGACGATAATATATTTGAAAACATTCAACGAAGAAAAACACGCGAAATATTACCTTTCCAACTTCAAATTTCTTACCCTCGTGCGAATAAATTGGGACAACAGTCGTCGAGAGAGACTTCCTTTCGCGTACTTTTCGTCATCCCTCCCTCCAAAATTCATCATCCAGCTGAATTTCAACGGTTTTTTCTCCAAACTTCGAACCTCAAAGTGCGTTTAATACATGTACAAGATCTAAGATATTTTTGTAATTCGATTTCTAGGTAGACATACTGCTTAAATTTAATTCATGGAGAGAAAACGCTCGCTTATAAGGTATACCTACCACGATTTTTTATATTTTCGTTGGCTAGTTTATTTTTCGTTTCCGCTTTTCTCGCGCGCGGCAGTATTAGAATTTTACCTTTTTGTTTTCAAAAATATTCTTAGAGTGACGATATATCGTGTAAAGTAAGCGGAGGGGTTAAAATAATCTGTTTTAGGAATGAAAACGAGAACGACATTCGAGTTGCTTTTTTCTTAGCCGCAGATAACGTAGGCATAAAATAAGGTGGTGTATTTCGTGGAATAAGATGCTTTTACGATGCGAGTACTTAGTATACTGCACGCATAAGTTATATTTATTATTATTAGCTTTCGTACCCGGCACCATCACGAATATGAAGCTTGCAGTCGTTATCCTTATACTTTGTAATCCGGTTATTGGTTTGTTGTCGCCTGTGGTACAGAGGAAAAATCCTTTTATAAAAACCGAATATTTTTTCTGTCGGTTTAATAAAAATTCTGCCTTCTCGTGTTCGGGTATTCAGTTTAATAATCTGTTCCAGTATCCATCAAAGCGAAAAATATTGACCACCATCGAGTGGTCTCGCTATTCCCGGGAGGATGGTACATGCGAAGTACGAGAGAATTGTCTGAAGTTTGATGGTGTAGCATGCAACATAATGCTTACATGTTTGATAAACGCCTCCTGACCCATGCTCTCCTCATTTTCCGTTTCTACCATGAAATTCTATGGACTTCCTCTTTTCATAGGTCCTTCTTCTCAGCTTGAGGATTGAAATTTTCTCAAGTCCCCCTCTCTGAATTTACAACTCAGGAATATAAATTTTCCCACGACTCCCCCCCCCCGCCGACCCCTAATTAAAGTTGGAATTTTAATAGAGGACCTGTTCTGTGGAAAAGGAATTGGAGAAATGTTGACTATCAAACTGAATACATCTGGAGAAGGGCTAGGTTCAAGAAACGCAGGATTATACACCGCAGTAGTGGCGAATCCCTGATCCAATTCATTTAATATGGAACATTTTATCGACTATAATGACATTCGTCTGACCAATTTGTGATTACGAATCATTCTACGTTGTAGGAAATTATTTCATACCAATTTGATAACTCACGAAAACAGTTAGGTATAGGCAGCAAACAATCTTGAAAAAGCTAATTCATAATTTCCTGCGAATAAATTATCCGAGAGTTTTGAATCAACGATGTTCAAAACGTGAAAATTAGCAGCTATTTCTATGGTTTAATAGTATGCATTTACCGAATTTCGGTACCACCCCGCTTTATGTTACGCACATACATACCCAGGACGTGTCATAAATCTAGAAGAATGATGCTCAGCTTTTCAACACAGTGAGGCCATAACAAGCATTATGGTAAATTGTAAAATACGACTAGAGACGAGAGTTACGTGCACAGTCAAAGAAAATAATAGTTCTTCGAGTTGCGCAGAGTATCTCCCACGAGACCGGGGCATTCATCCGAGTGCCAATAATTAACGCAAAAACTTATTCAACTTGTCGAGAGCGACGAAGAGTCGACCTGGAATATGGATGGATAGGGTAAGCGGCAATTTCAAAATAATCTACCTACACACGATTCAAAACTTGTCACAAAACGTAAATTTTCATCAGCCGCAGAAAATGGGTATCGCTTCATAATAATTCAAAGCGAATGCTGATGAACATGTAGAAACGAAATACGCAATCACGCTGCAGCTTCGATGACTAAAAGTTGCTTCGATGTGACTGCATATCGTCGATATTGAGTTAATAAAATACGAGCTAATATACCCATAGAAAAACCAATACAATACATGAGAGTTATTTCAGAGAAAATGTACCTTCTGAGTTTATCATTTTATTACAGTGTTGCGCTTAGGTAAATTGAATTTGATACGGTAATACTGCTGGAGAAATTTATTTAAAAGCTCAGCAGGTCGAATTATGATTTTTATTTAATTATGATCTAAATCACCAGCATCGGCATTATACCTGATTTTTTTAGGCGATTCATCACTAAATAAATAAAATATTGATACGAAAGGTGTACTCCACGAGAGAGTAGCCAAATATTAAAACCGCACACTAATCAAAGCCGCTAAGATCTTCGGTTAAACAACCATCTTCGGAGCACGAACGAAAGCGACTAATCCAACAACAACGAAGACAGAGAAACCAACTCGAGGGTCATGATTGAACCAGGGAGTCATCGAAGTGTGAATCATTCTTTTAGACTAGCTCAACCAGACCCTCATCAGGAATATACCTGTTTAAGACAGTGAAGTCTTCATTATTCCGGTGACGTAAGATTTCAATATTTTCCAAAGCCGTACGTTTAAAGTTTGAGTTCTTCCTATGGAGGAAGGTACCAGACCCCTCTTTGACTCTATGGCCACTTTTAGCGGGGAACCCGCTATCCATTTTGTTAGGAGATTACATCCTCAGAAAACGACCGCGTCCGCAGGTTAGGTTAGGTTACGGGACTTAGAAGAATTTCGAGTCTCGAGCTATATATAATGGGGGGGGGGGGACTTGGAAGAATTTTGACTTTCGAGCTACCGTCCGCCGTCCAACCAAAAACTTGGAAAAAACGACGGCTTCCTTAACGAAGTTAAACGAGGAACGCAGAGAACTTGTTTTATGAGTCGAATGGGATTTGGTATTGAAAATTCAAGGAAGCCTAGACCTAGATAAAGATAGTATAAAGAAGGCCTAGACCTACTATAAGCCTATCATAATATAGTTTGAGAATCTAAATTTTTCTCGCTCGAGAGTCGAAATTTTTCTAAGGCCCCCTTCTATCATATATAGCTCGAGAGTCGAAATTTTTCTAATTCCCCTCCTATCATATATGGCTCGAGAGTCGAAATTTTTCTAAGTCCCTCTCCTATCATATGTGGCTCGAGGGTCGAAATTTTAACAGGGAACCTGTTTTATGGGGGGAACTTTGAGAAATCTGGCGTGCGCCGTGCGCCGTCCAGCGAAAAACTTAGAAAAATTTCGACTCTCGAGAATATATGATAGGAGGGGGACTTGGAAAAAATTTCGACTCTCGAGCTATAGATGATAGGAGGGGGACTTGGAAAAAATTCGACTCTCGAACCATATATAATAGGAGAGAGACTTGGAAAACTTTTGACTTTCGAGCTATATATGATAGGGGACAAATTTTCCCAAGTCTCCCTCCTATCATAAATAGCTCGAGATTTGAGAAAAACTTGGACTTTCAAACTACATTATACTAGGCTTATTTTACGTCTAGGCCTTCTTTATACTAGCTTTATCTAGGTCTAGGCTTCCTTGAATTTTCAATATCAAATCCTATTTGACTCATAAAACAGGTTCCCTGCGTTCCTCGTTTAACTTCGTTAAGGAAGCCGTCGTTTTTCCAAGTTTTTCGCTGGACGGCGCCCGGCGGACGGCGCACGGCGGACGCCAGATTTCTCAAATAACCCTCCATAAAACAGGTTCCCTGTTAAAATTTTGAGACTCGAGCTATATATGATAGGAGGGGGACTTGGAAGAATTTCGAGTCTTGAGCTATATATGGTAGAAGGGGGACTTAGAAGAACTTCAAGTCTTGAGATATATATGATAGGAGGGGGACTTGGAAGAGTCGTGACTTTCGAGCTATATATGATAGGAGGGGGACTTGGAAGAATTGTGATTTCCGAGCTATATATGATAGAAGGGGGACTTGAAAGAATTTCGACTCTCGAGCTATATATGATACGAGGGAATGTAGAATGATAATTTCGATTTGAATTATATGACAAGATTATCAACTCAGTTCCACACCACCTGAGAGGTCGAGTTCAGGAATTGCGGGTTCCCCGCTGCCATTGCAACGTCTGCAATGGCTTCTAATTTTTGATAAGGTGATCGGCAAAGGCCGACCCACCCAAGTTATTCTTCTCCCAAGCTTTTTTATGCTCATAAATTAAACGAATCCGTTCCTTCAAGTTACGGCTATCCATAATATACAAGTAATCACAATAAAACACCTGGCCAGAGTGAATGGGGTCATTGTCGATGTTGACGTGATGGTTCGGAGGAAGGTTACAAGGGGCCTCCTGGATTCCACCACCTCCCTCCCCCGAGACACGATCCTTGATCGCCGTTTGCGTTGGATCAGTCTCCCTTTCTTGGGGAAGTTCTCCCAGCAATTGGGTCGGGCCCTTCGCCCGTTTGGCTTCAGACCCGCGTTTTACAACCCTACCACAGCCAAGAGGTTGTTTGTGAGACTGAAGGACCCCATACCTGTCGATGAGAGGAGTGGTGTGTATAAGTTGGAGTGTGAGGATTGTGGAGGCTTTTATATTGGTGAGACCAGCCGCCAAATGAAAGTTCGAGTAGCTGAGCACCTGAAGTCTTGGAAGAAGGGACACTTGGGGGAGTCAGCTTTCGCCGATCACTTAATAAACAGTGGCCACAGCTTCCGCGAGGGATCCGAAAAGCTCCTCCATAAGGAGAATTCCTACCGTAAGCGTATCGCCCTCGAGAATATAGAGATAATTCGTTCTCAACACTGACGGTATCACTGTACTCAATTCGTACATTCCGGAAGATGGCCTGATCGAACTTGTTTATGACTCACACCGTGATTTCTCGTTTGGACGATCTTAATACCTCGTTCTTCTCTTTTGTTCGTCAGTTGCTTTCATTTTAGGCTTCAAGATGGTTGTTTAACCGAAAGCGCTCGTCGTATTTTCATTTTTTCTGCGGTTTGCATGTTTTACTCCACGTCGGAGTATTCCTCTTTCTTGTATGCTCATAAATTCTTATTTGGAGCTGACGGCCGTTCATTCCTATACAAACTCCAGGGCAATCGTTGCAGGCTTTGCTCTAAACCCCACTCCTCTCGGCTAGAGGAATGGGGGTCCTTCAATGTTACAAATAAACTTTTTACCGTGTTAGTATTATAATATGCGGACGGAACCCGAAAGGACTGAGCACACGGCCCAACTTCAACGAAAATCTGCCCAGGTAAGTAAGTCTAATCCAACGTTTCCTCCTATCTAGGTGTGAATCCCTGGGGAGGGAGGTGGTGGAATCGAGGCTTTTTCTGGTAAGCCTCCTACGGACCATTAGGTCGATGTCCATCCTCATTCACTCTAGCCAGGTGCTTAATTGTTCCTAGTTCCTTTTGGAAAGCGTCCTGACTCAAAGAAATATGAGTCAGGCGAAGGATCAAGCTATTGAAGTTAGCGATCTTATGTGCAGCTGAACAGAAGGACGACCCGTGGATTCAGTGGCGGATTTAGGGTCGACAAAATGCCGCCCCCTTCTTTTCCCAAAATTTACCGTACCCTCATAAACTTAATTTCTTCTTCAAAATTTACCGCCCCCGTTAACCGTCAAAAATTTGCCGCCCTGGGCAGTAGCCCATGTTGCCCGCTCGTAAATCCGCCACTGCGGTGGATTGTAATATCGGTCGACGTTTCTTTTCTATAAATTCCAAAGTCATCTCAATGGAAACGGACAAGTCCAAAAAATTCATTAATGAGCTACCAATTTCCAGGGTGAATTTTATGGAAGGGTATTGGCTATTTAAGTAAGTGAGAAACTCACGAAGGAGTTCTACTGGACCGGTCCACGCACAAAGTATGTCGTCCACATATCTGGAGAGCGGATCGGGCCTGACAAGTGCACGAACGAAAAACGCGAACGAACCCCCACTGGCGAGTTTATTTTATGTAACCGAGATGGGGCGACCGCGTCGGCTTACTGCCATACTGCGAGTAAGAGTGATGCCGCGGGACTTTGAAATATTTTCGTACTTCTTGGACTTGTAAAATTTTTCATTTTCAATTCTCGGACTTTGAAATAATTTTCATACTTCTTGGACTTTGAAATATTTTCATACTTCTTGGACTTGATGTAAAATTTTTCATTTTCAATCCTCGGACATCGAAATATTTTCAACTGTTGGACTTGTAAAAGAACTATTTTTCAATTCTTGGACTTAGAAATATTTTCAACTGTTGGACTTGTAAAAGAATTATTTTTCAATTCTCGGACTTTGAAATAATTTTCATACTTGTTGGACTTGGAATTATTTTTCAATTCTTGGACTTAGAAATATTTTCAACTGTTGGACTTGTAAAATTTTTCATTTTCAATTCTCGGATTTTGAAATAATTTTCATACTTGTTGGACTAAGAATCATTTTTCAATTCCTGGACTTAGAAATATTTTCAACTGTTGGACTTGTAATTATTTTTAGATTGTGGGACTTGGAAATATTTTCAACTGTTGGACTTGGAATTTTTTAATTGTTGGACTTTGAAATATTTTCATACTTCTTGGATTTATAAAATTCATCATTTTTAATTCTTTGTCTTTGTAATATTTTCAACTGTGGGAGACAATCAAAAATGAAAAATTTTACATCAAGTCCAAGAAGTATGAAAATATTTCAAAGTTCAACAGTTAAAAATATTTTGAAGTCCAAGAATTAAAAATGAAAAATTTTACAAGTCCAAGAGTTGAAAATATTTCCAAGTCCAAGAATTGAAAAATAATTCTTTTACAAGTCCAACAGTTGAAAATAATTCTAAGTCCAACAGTTGAAAATATTTTGAAGTCGAAAAAGAGATTTACACGTGATAATGAATAATCAAAAAAGAGAAACGGAACCCTGATGAAGTCGCGTGATGCGACGAAACGTCGGTCTCGTAAACAAATAAAAGTGATATTTAGTGCCGATTTTCCCGTTTTTCTTTTTTTTTATTTTGAAGTCCAAGAATTAAAAATGAAAAATTTTACAAGTCCAAGAGTTGAAAATATTTCAAAATCCCACAATCTAAAAATAATTACAAGTCCAACAGTTGAAAATATTTCGAAGTCCCAGGATTGAAAATGAAAAATTTTACAAGTCCAACAGTTGAAAATATTTCTAAGTCCAAGAATTTAAAAATAATTCCAAGTCCAACAAGTATGAAAATTATTTCAAAGTCCGAGAATTGAAAATGAAAAATTTTACAAGTCCAAGAAGTACGAAAATATTTCGAAGTCCCGCGGCATCACTCTTACTCGCAGTATGGCAGTAAGCCGGTCGGTCGCCCCATCTCGGTTACACAAAATAAACTCGCCAGTGGGGGTTCGTTCGCGTTTTTCGTTCGTGCACTTGTCAGGCCCGATCCGCTCTCCATATCTGTGCCAGTAAAAGACATGATTTAACAGCACCTACCTGAGGAAAACAAATCGATCTCAAATTTGGACATGAATACCTCAGATATCAGAGAGCCCATTAGAGAACCAATGGTGATCCCCACTTCATCCGGGAACTCGAAAAATTTCCCTTCAAATTTGCAGAAGTTGGGGGTCCAACAAACCCTCAGGAGATCAAAGAATTCCGCCATCTCCTCACGAGGGACACCTGATTTTACCAGCAATTCGCCCTTGTGTTGTATAGTAAAAGCCTTTGGGATGTAAGGAAATAATCCTACAACATTAAAGGAGCATAAGGTCGTTTCCGGAGGAAGGTTTACGTCCTTCAACCTATCCGCCAAGGAGCCCGAGTTCTTTGGTGACGAGACAAACGACACGACCGGCCGCATTGGAATATCTTTTTTGTGTACCTTAGGCAACCTGTAGAGGAGGGGGTACCGGGTTAGGTTCCGAAATGGCTTTCTTTGTGAGTGGACTCTTGATAATGAATTCACTTTTGTTAATGATTTTCCTCACCTCTTTAACAAACTGAGGGAAACAGAAAAGGCTATTTTCCATGGCCCCACATTGTCTTAGTACATCATAAACTCCGGAGACATAGGAGGACTTTTCCATAATTACTACAGCGTGGCTTTTATCTGCTTTAGTAAGGATTAATCCTTCCTCCCTGACCTTCCTCTTTAGGCCTTTTATTACCTCAATACAGGTATTACCCATATAAGGAAGGGGGAGGGGTACTGCCTACCATTTCGGCGCACTTTTTTGGAAGTTCACGCCAGGTCCAATCTTGATTGTCAAGTCAGACACAACATTAGCAAGAGTCTTTTGGTTCGTAAGAGGGGGAGGCTAAATTTCAACCCTTTCTGCAACAGGTTCACCTCATCAGAATTAAGCTCAACTTACTGCCGGACTATTTTATCTCCAGCACAGTCTTTTTTCTCAGCCATAGCTTTAGAACTGTGGAGGGAGGCAAGTTTACGATTTTTCTCTTCTTTTAGATTCCGTTCAAAAATGCGAAAGTCACATAATATAAATGATTCGAACTACCAGGGTGAAGGAGGGCAGAAAGCCTTGAGTGAACCAGCAGATTAAGTCTTGTAGTGACGTTCATGTGTCGATGCCACCTCCTCAGTTCTCAAATTATAGTAAAGTTGACTGTTCGAGAAGAGACTCACTGTCTAAAAGACGTTTTGTAACTTAATGTCATCAAGAAAAGCAGATAAAGGATAGCATACAATCGACGATCAAATCGTAAGTTGGGCCTCTAACCATATCAAAAGTCGTATGTAAGATCAGTTGATAGGGCTGTACAAAACAGCGAGAAATCTGATAACCTTGAGCGGTAAATTTTTGACGATTTCACCAGTTGTTAGATTCTAGACCGGGGCATTGAGACTTTCCAATTCACTAATAACGATGCTTAGTTCAAAGATTATTACGAATTTAACTGGTGTTTCTAACTTAGGTGGTAACAAGATATCCTCGTTGACAGACCTCGTCGAATAATTTTGATATTTTCGAGGACCATGCGTTTAAAAGACGAATACAGACTCCTCTCTTTAAACCAGTGACTACTTTCGATTAAATTATCGGCGAAGGCTGACTCACCCAAGTTACCTTTCTCCCTCGCGTTTTTATGCTCAGCTACTCATCCCTATATAGACTACAGGATAATCGTTGCAGGCTACGCTACACACGCCACTCCTCTCGGCCTCAGGAATGCCGAATAAACTTTTAACTGTATTGGGGCTGTAAAAAGTCTGCCAAAATCCAAAAGGACGGAGGATACGACCCAACTGCAAGGAAAACTTACGCTAATCCAACGTTTCTACTATCCAGGTGGAAATCCCGGGGGAGGGGGGTAGTGAGGTCGAGACATTTTCTAGTAAGCCTCCTCCCCATGAGGTCAATATCCAACATGTCCTGATTAACTAAGAATGATGCCGTCGCAGTTATGGAGAAATCCTTCTATATTACCAAAGTTGATGACGTGCTCAGGCAGTGCGGGACCAAGAAAAATGCCCTCTTCTATTTCCAACTTTGTCAAATAGGTTAGAAATTTCATTAATAGTAGTAAAGTTATTATCAAGATCTTTGACCAAGAAAACCATCTTGGAGACCTCCCCTCTTATATGGGTTGGAGTCGGCTTTATTTTGACGTTGACGATGATGTCGATACTAAAAAGGAGCGGTTGATTTCGAGTCTTTTTCCAGTCATTTTAGATCGATTCGCGATTCACATTGGACGGAACAACAAACCGCGTTGATTTGCACTCGCCATGTTTCATTGAGAAAATTGCTGGTAATTTGTAAATAGCAATTCAAATTCGCCCCCTAAAAATTGATTAAGATTTTTTTTTTTCTGCTTTCTCACCAAAAATTGGAGGATTTGAGTATTCAATACTGCCTTAGTTTATGAGCGGTTGGTTGTGACATATTCCAATTCAACAATCAAACATATTACCAAATGATCGCATTTTACTCGAGTAAATAAATAACGTCGACGCAGAAAACACTTACTTAAAGTTACGAGAGTGAAGAGCCGACCTTACATTCTTCGAATTTTCCGCGGGTATTAAAGATGCTGGAGAATGCGAATATTATTTCAAAACTCTACTGCAATTATTCACAAATTTCCATCATCGTCGATGTGCTCCAGGTATTTCAAATACGTTCGCAAATAAATGCTTTCGGTGGCTCATTTTCATTAATATATGCAACACGGCGCGCAAAAAGCAACAAGAGATTTTCACTGGTGCCTCACACTTATTTGCCCGACCGTTTCACAAAAATACTATGCTCGAAACAGCTTGGAACGAGTAGTTCACAAAAAAACTTTTAATACGTTTCAAATTATGCCAACCAGGTCGGAACAAATTTCATTTTGAGGTGTTTTCTCTCCATTTTTTCCTTCTCTTTTTGTCTCATCGGGTGTGTATTCAACACAATAACACTTGACTAATAAAAATTACTCAACCAGTACACACTTTATACAGTATCTTGTTAATCCTTTTCCCTGGTAAATGGCTTCTCTTTCTTGATACCTGTAAATGTATTTTTCGGTATCCGCAAAAAAGAGTTTTGACTAATAAATACGTAGTTATACACCTTTTTCAATGACGTAATTTCAAATAGAAGGGAAAAAGAATCATTTAGCGTTTAGCGAAAACGGGAGGGCACTCTTTATTAATTATTTAAGAGCTTTCGTGGCAATTTATGCACTCACGAGATGTCAGAAATAGAAAGTCCTCTGCACACGTCACTTCTTTCTATTCCTTTTTTTTTCTCTCTTTCTCTCTCTCTTGCACGATCATCTCGTCTACAAAGTTGGCGCTATAACTTTTCGACCGGGAAAAAGGATGAAAAGGAAATTAATACTCGTATTATTCGCGTGTCATTTCTGCGGATAAAACGAAAAGTTGCTTAGTAGTTGACTTTTCATGCGCTTTCGTAGATCGAAATAATTTATGGATAATGCTAAACGAAAAAGGAATAATCCGTTAGAAATGTTTTTTGAGCGATGCCATGTTTCGTCGCGATAAGGTAAAAAACGTTATAGATGCGATTTCGTTCCTCCTCCCCGGCAAATCATTCATTCATTCTCTGCCTCCTGTCTCCGTCTCTCATTCTCACTCCTGTTCGGCGGAAAATGCGTAATTAATGGCGAAGTAGCATGAAAATAAAGCTTATTGCAATCCTGAATGAGAATTTTCTCGTAACGAAGCTATAAATCCGTCGCCAGTTTTATTAAATTTTACAAATTGCTTTCAGTTGAAAATCACTAGCGCGAGCGGTACAGAGACGACATAACATGCGGCGCGGTAACATCGTCTCCTAGTCTCCCCCTGGTATCTGAAGCAGGTGCTCGGAAACGTCGACTACTGAAATTAATTGAATAGATTAGTGTTCATCAAAATCTATATCTGCTGCGTAGGAATTATAACTGGATGCCGTTTAGAGGTCATTAGGCTCATATTATACGAGTATTTTAGACGAAAAAATTAATGAAACGAGTGGGACTGAAAAGGACGAACCTTCGCAAGATAATTTACTGACACTCGCCGGTCGTGAAGATTTTTACAATTTTTCAGCGGGAACTAAGTATCTATTACTTTTCATTGGGACACATCCTCGAAATATCCCGTATCAGGCTAAGGAATGCTTTTCCATTCTGGAGTCGAGACAAATTTTGATATTTGGGGAGGCAATATCAGAAGAATCATGACTCTGTAAATTCCTCTGGTCTCAAATAAGATGCGATGTCAACAATGATCATGACTGAATTCAAAGCCTTACAATAGATTACACGCTGAAGAAGGGCTCAATATCACAAAATTACGTTATCAGAGGATTTTTTTGGCTGGAACGTTCATAGCAGAAGGCTCACAAGAATAAGGGCTAGGCCGAGTAGATGTGATATCATCACTCGGGTTTGACGAAAGAAAAGAAAGGAAAAAAAATTGAAAAAATATCAGTTGATGAGCAGAGGGTGAAGTGGCTGATCACGACAAACCCATGTTGACAAATACAAGAATGACAACTAACACAGTAACACAACAGTATTCTGGCCAGGTGTTTTATTGTGTGTAACTTTTTCTTGAAGGCAGACTGACTCAAAGAAATACGAGTCAGTCTGTGAACTAGGCTGTGAAAAGCAGCCATCTTATGAGCAACAGGACCGAACGAACCACCGTGGACGAAAACATCGGTCGTAGTATCTTCCCTGTGTAAATTCCAAACTTATGGATACCCTTTATTATAGAGATCGATAAATCCAAAAAGTTAATGGAAAATACCCCTATTTCCAACGTAAATTGATGGAAGGGTACCAGGAATTGAGATACCTCAGAAACTCACCAAGGAGATCTGGGGGACCAGTCCAGGTACATAGAACGTCATCAACGTACCTGTGCCAATAGTGAATATGATTAAGTAACACCTGGTTCGAGGAAAAGAGGTCAAGATCAAACTTAGACATGAAAATTTCGGAGATGAGAGAGCCTAAAGATGATCCAATAGGGATCCCTACTTCATCAGGAAACTCGAAAAATTTTCCTTCAAATTTACAGTAGTTGGGAAACCAGCAAATATTCAGAAGATCGAAAAATTCCTGAAGCTCATTGGGTCGTTTAGTTCCCATAACTACGTATTCTGTCTGCGAGTAGCGAAGTCACCGAACGCACGGAACGCTTCAGAGGGCGATTGTGCATCATCGACTACAGATCGACGTCGATTTGAAGTCGAGCAGCGTACATTATCAGAGAATAACAAATAGCCTTGAAGTTGACCCAACAGAGCAGTCGATTTCAGGTCAATAAAAAGATTTGGAGCAATCGACTAAAAATCGACTTTAAATCAACGTAGGTCAATTTCGAGTCGACCACCTTTAGAGAATAGAGATTGGCAAATCGACTTGACCCCTCTCATACATATGAGTTGAAACAAACAAATACACAAAGTAAGTAGTGCACATACCCTCATGTAAGTTGTGCACTCAAGATCCAAAACACTAGAAATCCTATGAAGCAGACAATGGACAATTACATGAAGTAAGTAGTGCACACATCTTGATACAAGTTGTGCACACATTCTCATACAGTGCACACATATGAGAACATGCAGAACAATGTGCTGGCGTGCATTTATGGCGTTCGTCATGGTTTCAATGTCGTGTCAGTTTTTTTCCATGGTGGGAGGGGAACTGACGGTCAATATAATTTTATGAGGCGTGCACTTATATATTTCCCGTATTTCTTATGGGAAATTTTTCATTCATGGTTGAACGCAATGACAGTCCGTCAGGCCGTTCCATTGGGCCGATTTGCAACCCTTTTTTCCTTAATCTCCTCAGGAGGACCTCTAGGTAGCCAACAAGCATTACTTAGTGCCTTACTTCAGGTGTTCCCCACTTACCCGCATTTGCGTTTTCTCCCCTTGTATTTCTTATGGGGAATTTTTCATACATTCGGTTGATTGAACGCGAGAAACGTAGCTATTTAGTAGCTATAGTACGTATGTTGACTCATCCAGCAGTGAGAGAGGCATGAACTTGAATATTGGTACCTTCTATCCTTTTTATATATATATATATGAAAAAACTTTCAAAAATAACTTTATGACAGTCCGTCTGGCCGTTTTACTCAACCAATTTGCTTCAGTTTCTTTAATTTGTTCACTTAGCACACCAGCTGAGCCATTAAGGATCAGCAGCCGCTCGACTTGAGGCGTTCTTGAATTTTCCTCAATTGAGCTTTTCACATATTATCTATCTATATACTGAAAAAAAATCAGTAAAACTTGATAAAATTCGCCAGACATTTCCCCTGGACAGATTGGGCCCTTTCCTTCTAATAAATGCTTCCGACCCACCCATTGGCTGACCCGTCCTTGACTTCAGTTTTGGATAGTATTTTGCCCTGTACATTTCCTATGGATATAGGTATTTTTTAGATGAAATTGAACCATTTTATTCAGTTTACCAGCGTCAAACTAAACAGATCAGACTGATATTTTTTCTTTTTTTTTTTAAATGAATGCCTCTTACCGACAGATTCGCCGTCACTCAACAATTTACTCCGCCTTCCTCACAAATTTTCAAAAAATCGAAACGCAATTTTTCTCTATATATTTCTTAAGGGGATATTTGTGAAAGGAAAACGAACCCCCTTTCCAATTTGCCAGGGACTTCAACTGAATAGGTCGGGCTGATTTTTTATACTCTCCGATCCGCCATCACTCCTTGATCAACTTAGCCTCCCTTACAAATTCCCAAAACATTAAAACGCGGTTTCACAAATTACATTTCTTATGTGGATATATTCCACCTATAATAAATATATTCTCCCTTTCGAGGTGTCATGGTTGAATTATATCATCAATTATACTAATGCTGCGGAGCAGCGCAGGTCATCTAGTCTGAACTAATCAAGAATCCCAAAACTTGGGAATTATTACAAAAATTGTTATTTGATTGACTTAATCCTGTGCGTGTTTTCTGAAAAATGAAAATAAAAGTGTCAGGGAAGCAGTTATAAGTGACTGCGCGAGTATAGTTCGGTGATAGTTTTAATACTAGGTATCTTATTTTAAATAATAAATGAAAGTACTCCTGAAGCGAGAATTAACTCAATCACATCCTTAAAAAGTGTAGTAAAAGAAGCTTTTATTTAGATTTTCATTCAGTGAACACACGAAAAAATATTTTTTTTCTTTCTTTTCAAAACTGTATAGTGTCACGACTGTTGTATTATCGACTTACAGTAACTTCTTTTCTTTCACCCTTTCATTCTCGTGGGACACCTTTTTCAAGATAACCAATTGCTTGTGCTATTTATTACGTTTCAAGACATTCCTGTACTGAATTTTTACCCAAAACCTCATTTCACGCGATTCCATTTCCATTCTCACCGAGCATTCTTCACAGTTTTCTCAAGAAACAAGTAGGACACGATTTTTTCTTTCACATCGTTAGAATAAATACAAGACGGAACTCATCAAAACGAGGTCTAACAAAATAAAGTAAAGTATTGAAAAAATTCAATAATTGGGAATTGTTGGAATTTTTTGTCCAGAATTTCAAAAATCTCTAAAAATTGAGGGCTCTTTTCGCGATCAAAAATATCTTAGCACTTCGTCAAATAACGGCTCGAAAATAATCGAATCAATCAGGTGCTCAGGTGGAATGCTATAATGTTTTTATGTATGTAGATGTGAAAGAGAGCAAGATGATTTTCTGAAACTTTTTTCCACGAAATCCAATTGAAAGTATCTGGACAAGGTTGTATTGCGGGACTCTGGAAATATTTACATAATTTGAACTCTTTCATGCTTTTCAGATCATGTCATTTTGACGATAAAACCTGAATTTAGTTTCATACCACTGATTCCTGAGTTTATTGTATTCGACTATTTCATATTGCAATTTGGAGAGTATCAGGGCTGACTTCAGGTGACGAGTCAGTCTAGAGGGAGTAATGAACAAGGTAAAAATACCTTGGACCCTCAGATACTAGCCTGAGTGCAAATTAAAAATGAGTGTAAATATGCATAGCAGAAAGCTTGCTAACGAAATACCTGAGAAAGCCTACCTGGGCCTTGAAAATCCTGTCACTGGTCTTTTCAGTTTGCTAGTCTTTGATTTGGGTATCACTCAAGGTACTTTGCTTTTCTGATTCAAACACAATCTTATTTGCAATGAGCATTAGTATGTGCCTGTCATTTTTGGGGTTGGAGCCTTTTCTTCTCTTGAAATGTATAATTAGGTCACGTCGTATCAATGTACGACACGTCGTATCAATGTACGACACGTCGTATCAATGTACGACGCTTGCAATTAATTTTTGGTGAAATTTATACGATTTTCTCTGGGAGAAAAAAAATTGATCGTATCAAATATTAACTTCAATATTGAACCAAAGTTCCTCATTCCAAATCGCTTACTGAAAAAACTAAGATTCCGCGTTCCCTTCTCATAATACGTGTTCTGCTTCATCTAATTCATTCAATTTGAAGACTAAGAACGGAAGGAAATCGATTACGATGTATTGCACTGTAGAGCCCATAACTAATGCATGGAATATCAACGTGAGACGATTTTTCATGTTCTAATGCCATCTCACAATATTTATCGTCGAGTAGATGAAAAAGGAACCCGAGTGAAATCGAAGGGAGCTTTCAAAATTGAAAAATAAGACGCGGAGAAATATCGAAAATCTAGAACCTATAATTTTATTCGTCCAATAGCCGGAGGTGAAATATTCGTCCTTCATTGTTCTAAAGAAGCGAAGAAGACATATAGGTACTGTAGTTTGATGTATTTTCGCTCGAGTTAACGTTTTAAGACGCAATAAAAAGCCAACTTGCGGGCTCTTATATTGATGTTTTGTACCGCTATGTCACTACGATCTTTCTCTATTCATCACAGGTCGCTATTTACCGCCAACGACGTAGTCGTCGTTTTTTCTTCGTTTGAAAAAGACAGCTTTCAGGTACAAAGTATTAGTAACCGCAATTTGGTGCACGCGAAGACTCCGAGAGACAGCTTTCAATCGACTGAAATATTTAAGTTATTCCAATATGCATCGGTATTGACCGAATACAAACCTAAATTACTTACATCTTTTCATTGTGCATGAATATCACTCACGTGTTCTTTGTAATAATGAAAGTACTTCCCCTGTAGCTTCTGTTTGAAAAGACAGTGTAGAAAAATTATTTTGAGCTTCAATTACTATTTGGGAGCAATTTTCAACCATCTAATACTTTTCGTCATTGTATATCACAGTTTTCACAAGAATAATTTCTGTGGATACAGTGAACTTATCAAATAATGATTCTGTAGATTGTCAACTGTCGTCACTTCTAGGAGATAATGAGGAAGGAATTTACATCCTATAGGAACCATTTTTGTATCAGGATAGTCGAACGCAAATATCGGCTCTACCTACTTTCTGTTCATTATTGCATAAGGAGGAGAAAGGTGGTGGTTGGTGGGACTTTTGGGGTTTGTCATAACACCCTCCTTAGCGCTGTCAATTGCGCCGCGCGTCTTTGAAAATAATAGGTTGTAATATCCAATATGAAATTATATTCAGAGTTGTGGAGTTGATTTTACTCATATTTACGAGTATAATATCTCATGTTCAGAAACACTATTATCTGTATGCCGTACAAAGTTAAAATAGCATATTATGCAAAAACAACAATCATGGAAAAGTACCAAACCTAGTCGAAAAATGTGTTCAGAAGAAAATCAGATCACTATATCTGTTATTTAATATTAGTTTTCAAATTAAAAATTCAATAATTAATAACTTCCTTCAACAATTCTCGATTCTTAGATACGGCTTATCACAATGCATTTCCATAAGCAATGCTCAACCACTTATTCTATATATTTAAGCAATTCCGAACCACATATTCTATAAGCAATGCTGAACCACATACTGAACCAAATATTTCGTAAGCAATAGTGAACTACATATTCCATAAGCAATGCTGAACCACATTTTCTGTAAGCAATGCTGAACCACATATTCTATAAGCAATGCTGAACCACATATTCTGTGAGCAATGGTGAAACACATATTCTGTAAGCAATAGTGAAACACATATTCTATAAGCAATTATCGGAACTCATAATGAGTGAGGTGTAAGTAGAGCACTAATATTGAAGAAGGGGTTGTTCAAATTGTACAAATCTACTTTATTGGTTGCTTATACAAGAGTACTTTCGGGTGTTACCCCATCATCAGTTGTGTTGCAACTGGAGAACAAGGCCTTAACCATGAGTTTTTATAGTATAACACTGTGATCTTATTGGCTATACCCCATCCCGAATGCTTGAGACGAGGCATTATTCCCAAGTATGCGACTATCAGGCTACCAGGAAACAGCGCAGCAGTGAAACGCACCAAGATGCAAGCCGAAAGATTGAGAGTGAAGAACGAAATTGGTGATCTCTACAAGAAAGTCACCAGGCTGAATGGTCTACTGTATGATCAATATTTCCATCTGTCCAGGCTACTCCACCCGCAAGAAGTCAAAGAAATTATGTTCGAAAAAGGAGGAGAGGGGTAGAAAGGAGAAGACTATGTGGAAAAACAAGTGGAAGCCCAAACAAAACAGGACAAGAAGAAGCTTGCCCAACTGACCCGGAAGAAAGAAGAAAGAAAGGAAGAGACAGCGAGAGTTGAGCACAAATTTGCTCCCAGAACCGAGAACCTATCAAGCGTCACCTTCACAGAAGAAGAAAGAAGACTGCTGGACAAAGGCATCAAGTACGTGCAGCCAGAGAGGCTGAACTAGTGTAGGCTTGAAAGTATGGCCATTAGCTGCGAACAAGTAATCCAAACCATGGAACACGACGTGAGACCAGAAGCCCGGACTAAAATTGGGAAAGTGCTGTTGTACATCAAAGAGGATATGTGCCGAACCTATGACAGAACGCAGGTAATGCAGAGGAAGGTCACAAATCTACAAAAGAAGATCCGACAGAACAACCTGATTTTGACAAAGGCAGACAAGGGCAGCACGGTAGTGGTGATGGAGAAGGAGGACTACACCATGGCCGTCTCTAGTTACAGGCCGGAATATTAAAGCTGGCAACGTCGCGGTGACGAAAAATAGGGGGCCGAGTTTTATACACGCTCTTATGGGAAAATCTTCGAAAAACACGTTAATTGTTGATTTGCGCATAGTATTCAATTCCGAAGGGAAAAAGTTTATGATTATATCGAAAGAGTAAACAATTCTCGATTTTTTGAGCTAGGTCTCGTTAAGATTGATCAACTACGAAGCGAGTTATTCACTTTTTTTTTTTAAACGTGAATAACTCGCTTCGTAGTTGATTAATCTTAACGAGACCTAGCTCAAAAAATCGAGAATCGTTTGTTCTTCAACTCACGTTCTCTTCATTTTTCTCAAAAACTTCACCGTACGTGTGTCAAATAGTATTTTTTGATGTTCTCCCATAAGAGACTGTACAAATGTTAGCCCCATGGAACGTTGTCATGTTTCGAATATTCCGGCCTGTAACTAGAGACGGCCATGACTACACCCAAAAAGTGGAGTCGTACATCGCAGTAAATGGATACCAAGAGCTGGCAAGGGACCCAACACAGAAATACCAAGATGACCTGAATGCTGTGTTGAAACGGAACAATGTACCCGGCAATGGAAGGACGCTTGAGATGAACCCGGTTGCACCAAAACTCAAGGGGCTTGTAAAACTCCACAAAGCGAACCGTCCGATGAGACCCCTGGTCAACAGCATTCAATCACCATGCTACAAGATAGCAAAGATCGTAGCCACATTCCTGAAAGAAAACTACCAGTTTGCACCCAGACGAAGTATCAGAAACAACGGAGAGCTGATTGAGCAACTGGACAAGTTGGAAATCAGGAGTAACGACACGCTGATATCCTTTGATGTGACTAATATGTTTGGTACCATACCGAAGGAGGAACTTCTCACCCTGCTCAAAAGCAACAGATACCATGTGAACCCCGATGGGTCGAAGTACGGCAACATAGTGGAGGAGATCTTGAGCCAGAATTACTCCGCTTCAATAACAGGTTCTACAGTCAGGAAAGGGGACTTGCGATGGGATCACCGCTGTCACCAATACTGGCGGAGATATTCATGAATGCTATAGAAAACAAGATATTGAAGGGCAGCAAGTTCAGAAACACGATCAAACACTGGGCCACATATGTAGATGATATCCTAATTGTGTACAAAGGCACTGAAAGACAGGTGGATCTATTCCTTTCAGAAATGAACGCGATGAATGAGAGCATCAAATTCACAGTGGAAAAAGGCAATGAGACCATCAACTATTTGGACTTTACACTCACAATGGAGAACAATAGGATAGAATACAAAATCTACAGGAAGCCGACGCATACTGACACCATCATCCCAAATGACTCCTACCACCACCCAGGCACAAGTTAGCGGCAATCCAGAACTACTGCTATCGGGCAATTTCTATCCTTAAGAACAAGAAAGAGAAGAGGAAAGAGATCGAGATAGTAAAGCAGATCGCAGAAGCCAATGGCTACCGCAGAGGCGTTTGGGAAAATGGTAACAAAGAAAGGAACCCATGATGGCATAGTGAGAAAGTACTCCGGATCGATACCATATATAGGAAAGTACACAAACAAGGTGATAAAGGCGTTCAATGGCTACGATGTGAATGTGGGTATCCAGAATAGCCAACCCATGGTGAAGAGAATCAGCAATGACCAGACGGAACAAAAGGACAAGGAAAGCTTAAGCGGAGTGTACAAGCTCAGTTGTGAACAGTGCGAGGGGATCTATATCGGTGAGACTGGGAGAAAGTTTGAGATCAGGAGAAAGGAGCACAAAACGTCGAGGGAGAAAGAAGATGGCAAGTCACTGTTTGGGAAACACTGTAACGAGGAAAACCACGATGGAGAGGGAATATCTGAAGTCATACACGTAGAGAATCGCACAAAGAGATGAAAACTTTGGGAACAAATGGAGATTGCAAAAGCCAAGAGGAAGAAAGCCTGCCTCTTGAACAATGTAATCACATTTGACAGCGAAAAATTATTCGGCCTGGTGATTGGACGAGAGAAGAAGAACAGAACCAACCAATGAGACAGCAGGAATCCAGGTAGCCAATAGAAACGCAGCATTTAGAACAATAGATCGAACCAATCACAAAGCAGTATGTTTTAGCCAATAAGAACACAATATCATATTATTGTAAGAATAAGTTTCTAAGAAGTGAACCAATCACAACACAGCATTGTTATAGTCAATAAGATCACAGTGTATACTATAAAAACTCATGGTTAAGGCCTTGTTCTCCAGTTGCGACACAATTGATGATGGGATAACACCCGAAAGTACTCTTGCATAAGCAACTAATAAAGTAGATTTGTACAATTGAAAAACCCCTTTTTCAATACCTAGATGTGGTTTCCTAGTAGAAGTGGGGGTTCGCCGAGAAGATCCTTCGAACGCCGAAGCTATACCCGTAAGGGTCGATTCCGGTGTTGGAGGAAACAAAGTTAATGCATACGGAACCCGCACCCATCTTCACCAGAGAGGACGTGCAGCTTTGCACATACGACAAAAGGGATCAGACTTATCTCGAGTTATGGGGTCAAGTCTACGTTCGATCTCTGTGACTTCATCAATTCTGCCATATTAAGAAAGAAACTCCCATCAACACAATCATCGATCCAGGAGAACGGAGTTTATCGTCTCATTATACGGTCCTCGATTTATGGTTTTCATGCGTCGTTGATCGAATTTTGTTATTGTTGCACGTTATACAGCATTCAGTAAACAACAGAGTCATTTCCATCCGAGAAAAAGGTATTCTTTTCTGTGTGTGAGAATACTAATTTGCGGTTTGGCAGATAAGATGTTCTTGATTAACACGACAGAATGGTCTCTAACTATTTTAGAAGTTTGGAAACAATTTTTCTCATAGAAGGGAACTCGAAGAAATCGGAAGCTATGAACCTCTGTAGAGGTGGGCTCAGATGAAGGTTGATCTCTAGACCTTTAAGCTGGGCTCGAACTATGGAGTTTTATGCGCATAAAAGATAGACTACGACTACTATAAGATAGGCCCAGACAAGGATTTTCGGCTAAGACTCCTCAAGATGAATTTCTCTTTTCCAAGCTTAGTTGATCGATTATCAAGAAAAAAACATGAAGAAGGGCTTGACGTCATCAATTTAGAATAAGATAGAGAATTGAAAAAATTACAAGTACGACGGCATGGCAATTAAAGGGCATGCTCAAAGATGAGACAAGTGCAAGCAGGAGAATGTGACGGCATTGGGAGATGGTTTTTAGTTCAAATCGGGTATGATTTAATCGCCCGCGAAGGAAAATAATAACGCCCGTCAAAGGAATATGTGATCACAAAAAATGAATACTTTTGACGTCAATTTAATAAATTCACATGAAAATAAAATAATCACGCGATTTTAAAAATTGTGGGCGGAAAAAATATTAGGTACCCGCGAAAAAAATAATATCACATCAAAGTAAAAGTTTTGAACATAAGTTGACGCCGAACAAATATTCATGTACAAATAAAATAAAAAAAAAGTCACTAATGTAAAAAAAGAACGAATTTCTAATCAATCAAAGTTCACTGACGAAGGAGGGCTCTCTTCGCCTTTGCAGGCCTTCCACGCTTCCTCCTTTGTCCAAGAGGAACAGATTTTGCCTCTGGTGGAGCTGCAGTCAAATCTAAACGTATTAACAAGCCCAGAAGATGTTTGCACAGCAAATGTTTCGTAAAATATGGGCACGTACACTGAGAACTATCGAGATCATTGCTATTGATGGTTACCATCCATATGGAGTAATGCATGTTCCTGAAATTATCGAACGTTCGCCATTTCCCTTCAGCTACTTGCCACGTTTTCAGGAGCGGAGTAGTGATGTCCGGATGCCCACTAGCACTAGTGAAGAATTGAGTTATTTCACCAACCTTTCGTTGCATCACTTTTTTGTTCATTAACGACCACTGGTACGCAGAAGTCCATTCAGCTAGCGAAGGAGTTGCTTTGGTAGCAAACGGAATACAGTTACAAGACGTCGGATCTCGTGCCTCAGACCAATCGCGTACCACCTGAACAGCTAGGTTCAGGAACTGACCAACAGGCAGCCGATCTCGAAGTGTATAATCACGTTCCAGCACTGCATTGGTAGACTCAACACCATTGTTGGTTGAGGGGTAGCCAATTGCTGCCCCCTCAAACCAGTTTGGATATTTTTTCACCCACTGATTGTCAAAATAATCAATGAAGTCCTTTACTGCACGTGTGCGTGAAGTTTTCCATTTCGTGAAGAACAGAGATACTGCCTTTTTGAATAAGTCGCCGTCATGACATGTTTGTAGGGCGTCCAACACATCAACCTTGTCTTATAGGTACGCCAAAAACTGCTACAAAACCGGCAGTTATTGCGTCGCTGGCATCACCCAGAAGTATCAAAGGTTTGTACTCCAGATCGTATACATGTAAAGCTTCAAAGAAACTTCATCTACCAGGAATGAGCACGTACTGATACGTTTCTGTTACCGACTCCCTGTAAGAAATGTGAATGTACCACCAGCGTTAAAACGTGAAAGCCTTTATGTGTTGAATGTGGTTTTTTCATGAATCATGCCGTGCAAAATTTTATATACATGACGGGTGCAGTTTCGTGTGATAATTGTTTTTATTTGATGATCTGAAGTATTTATTTTGTACCAATTTTTTGACGGGAATTTTTTTTCTTTGACGGGAATTTCTATTTCTCTTCGCGGGCGATTATATATTCCCCGTTCAAATCTTTACCGATACAGGAGTAACCAAAATCAGAACATGATGTCACAATAGTTGTGTGAAGGAAGGGGACCTTCAAGACTTTCAAAAATTTCGATTATCCACGTAGGAAGAAAAGAGAAAACAGAGGTGGCGCTATTCTTTTATATTTCGTTTGTGAATTGAGCTATTGGCCTCTGTCCGATGAATGTATACTATTGATCTGAAGGACAGCGACAAAAAAAATTCTCGAATACTCGGCTAGCATTGAGTCTCAAAGATGGACTTCAAAGGCATAGTTATTAGTGATGTTAAAATTGTTTTTAAGAAAAGAGGAGACTAACTGTCAGTAAAAATTGGTGACAAACGACGTTAGCAAATCTTCACAATAGTCTGAAGAGCATCAACCTCGCGTATAGTGAAAAACCTATTATCTCCGTATTAAGCTCAGCTACCGTTAAGAAATTCTATAAGTCGTTAACCTCAATATTTTATGGCGCCCAATACGAGTACTTCACTCCAATGGAAAGGTCACAACTCCGAGAAGATAATCCTGTAACTTGCAGGTGAAAACAAATTACACTTCTCATTTGGAAGAGGCAGCAACAGACTGTACGCACGAGTCGATAAAAAGGTAAAAGAACGCGTTCATTAAAAAGAATTCTTAGTGATAACGATAAATAAGACTTTTAATTTGTCTACGTGAAACGATTTTACGGCGCGTTGGAGAGCTTTTGGCTTTAATTCTGCGTAAACATGTTTGTCCGTTGCGAGAGTGGAAAAGGAAGCCCAAGCGTAAACGTTCTCTCATCTCTGTCAAGATAGCTTGTCTTAGACCTTCCTTTTAAGGAGTCACTCTTCGTTGGTTTAAAATTACGATAGCATGCGTGTGTTGGCCACCACATCATTGCCAACAGTACTTAATTATTATTTGTGTCTCTCAGATGGGTCAATACTCGAGTACATCAAGAGTCTAACAAATTTGAATTTCCATTTTGGAAACATTATTAATGCTATATGGTGTTGAAGAAGAAGTAGCAGAAAGTTTAAACGTGGATAGGAATAATATTGTAAGGGTCGAAAAATGACACTTATTTTGTGGATATAAGTTTCTTTTTTTCGATCCTTATATAGGAAGCGCTGAGTTTGGGATATTCTGGTGGTCGGTTCGAATAGGTATTTACGTATCAGTTGATGACTTCCATGAAAATGTCGTATGACTCTTTGAACATCTGAGAAACGTTGCCAGAAAGAAGGCAATTATATAAGCTCACTTTAAAAACTTACTGTCGCTATCCTAATTGGTTAACGAGGATTGTTAATGGTGCAGTAGAAATTTTGGGTTTTTGCCATGGTCCAGGGATTATCTTGCATGAAAGGAAAAGACTTACAGATTTATTAGTGGATTGAATTGAGGAATGCAAAGTTTTTGGGGTGTCCTTTCATTAGTCATCAAGTGTTCATTCGCAAAATTAATGAAATTTTCACAGTTCCACCTCGGTACTAGAATTTGAAGCTCAAAATTTTCTTCAAATTCCTCCTAAGTTGGAAAATTTCATGACGAAGAAATGGATAAGATCGGAGTTGAGAAGGTGGCATGATATGCCTAATGTTACCACTAGGCTCAATCTCGTGGTTCATTCCCGGATCTCTACGCTACTCCATCACGATGCGTTCAATCCATTTATTCATTCTGTTAATGATGATTGTCGCGCTTCTGAGTTCAAATTAAGAGAGAGGAAAAATCAGAAACCTACCTCCCTCCTGAGCTCAAAGGATAGGGTCGGTGAAATAGATCGTGCAGAAGATGTCGTCTTTCAGTAATTTCAACCGCGCATCATAGATTACAGTAAAACGGAGTTCAATTGTAATGAATAATTGAAATTTGGGCTACCACCTCTTAAAAATCAAGAGACTTTGCAAATTTAACGGTGAAGATCGGCCTTGGTGTGAATATCCAGAAAAAATGTATCGAAATAGTCAACAATACTCCCCATCCCAGCATGAAAATCCTGGGCGAGATCTGATCAAAGGCTTGAGGAGGAAGATCAGGGAGAAGGGGTTAATTATTACAAAGGCTGACAAAGGTAATGTCGTCGCAGTTATGGAGAAGTCTACGACCTCCCTCCCTCGGGATTTGCACTCTGATAGTAGGGCGTGAGGGATGAGACTGCCGACGAAATTAAATTTTTTTTTTTTTTTTTTTTTTTTGCGGGGAACCCCCTATCCCTTTTGTTGGGGGGTACTTCAGCAAAGGGTATCAGCTTGTTGTTACTCTTGATTTCCAACTTGTCCAGTTACTCAATCAGCTCTCCGTTGTTTTGATACTTCGTCTGGATGCATACTGGTAGTTTTTTTTCAGGAATGTGGCTACGATCTTCGCTATCTTGTAGCATAGTTATTGAATGCTGTTGACCAGGGGTCTCATCGGACGGTTCGCTTTGTGGAGTTTTACAAGCCCCTTGAGTTTTGGTGTAACCGTGTTCATCTCAAGCGTCCTTCCATTGCCGGGTACATTGTTCCGTTTCAACACAGCATTCAGGTCATCTTGGTATTTCTGTGTTGGGGCCTTTGTCAGCTCTTGGTATCCATTTACTGCGATGTACGACTCCACTTTTCGGGTGTAGTCCTTCTCCTCCGTTACCACTACCGTGTTGCCTTTGTCTGCCTTTGTCAAAATCAGTTTGTTCTGTCGGATCTTCTTTTGTAGATTTGTGCCCTTCCTCTGCATTACTTGCGTTCTGTCATTGGTTTGGCACATATTCTCCTTGATGTCCAACAACACTTTCCCAATTTTGGTACGGGCTTCTGGTCTCACACCGTGTTCCATGGTTTGGATTACTTGTTCGCAGCTAATGGCCATACTTTCAAGCTTACGCTGGTTCAGTCTCTCTGGCTGCACGTTCTTGATGCCTTTGTCCAGCAGTCTTTTTCTTCTTCTGTGAAGGTGACGCTTGATAGGTTCTTGGTTCTGGGAGTCAAGTTGTGCTCAACTTTCGCTGTCTCTTCGTTTCTTTCTCCTTTCTTTCTAGTCAGTTTGGCAAGCTTCTTTTTGATCTGTTTTGTTTGGGCTTCCACTAGTTTTTCCACGTAGTCCTCACCTTTCTTAGCTTCTCCTCTTTTTTCGAACATGATTTCTTGAAATTCTTGGGGGTGCAATAGCTGGGACAGATGGAAATATTGATCATACAGTAAACCATTCAGCCTGGTGATTTTCTTGTAGAGTACATATCTCACTACTGCGCTGTTTCCTGGTAGCTTGGTAGTCGCATACTTGGGAATAATACCTTGTCTCAAGCATTCGTTAGTGTCACTCTTATTTGGCCTTGGTCTTCAGAAACTTAAGAACCTCGTTAACCATGTCGTCTGGTGCGGTAGATAGCCTGACATACAGACTACCATGACTCATCTACGCTACGATAATTATTTTGACTAAGAAATACTGATGGAGGGAGACGTCGTTAGGACGATGAAGTTAATCATAATGGTGCGTACTTTGACCTCGAATGAAATTCAACTTGATTAAGCGAAGCAAATCTCTTTTAAAAGTTTTTCTGCATTGCTTTTTTGCTGGAGGAACGTGCACTATCTCATGTTCGAATATGGCGAACGAAATTAAAATTTAGACTACACAAGTAATTGTTTTAAGAGTGAATTTTTATCATTTGTACAGGCTACATCTCCCATTCCAGAATCTTCCCATTCGATAATTTAACAATAATCATCCACTCTTCTTTCAGCCGATTCTCGCTAGCGTCAACATTCGAAAACACTCGCGTAAGTGAGATTATAAAATGAATTTCAGTTTGCCAGCGCAGTAAAGAAAACAATATTATCGCACAAAGACCAGCGATAAATTTAATAATCGGTTTAAATTGATTCGCGAATTAATATTCGTTCTCATCTTTCGTCTACTAAAGCCGTGCAAGAAGAGAAGGGGTAGAATGTCGCGTATGTAAATAATACCCGGGAGAAATACGGTTTATATACACGCCTTTCTTCCTTCTAATACTGCACTGTGTACCTAGCCTAGTGTGTGCACGATATCGGTATAGGAAATCATAACTGGCGCCCTGAATTAGCTGAAAATATCCACCACCATAGGATACATTAAAGCAGCCTTCGTTGTATTAAAGTTTAGTAAGTCAATTTAGGCCATTTAGATAAGGGAGAGATGATAGAAGTGTATGTTTAAACGTGCGCAACGCAACGTGACGAAAAAAGGAGTAGACGTGAAAAACACAAAGCGACGAAGGTGATAGGGTTCGCAATCCCACGCGAATGATAGCAACAAGGAAATGAACCCTTATATCCTGAGCAGCAAATTGCCGGAATTATTCATTTTCCGCCAACAACCATTTCACTTTAATACCGCGATACACTTTCGAGTAGTTTCTTCAGGTTGGCATTAAACATTAACTAGCTTCGCTAACAACCGCGTAAATACTACCTCTTTTTTCGCATTCTTTATGGTTCTTTATTAAGAGCTGGATGCTCGGCTTTTAGTGTAGCGTAAAAGAAATAGACCTAGTGTGGTTCTCCATCATCCACTCTATTCTAGTACGTACCACAAAACCCTTGTCAAGAAATTTTTTTTCTCGTCACTTCTCCCATCTTGGGTGGCTTTAGTTGCACTTTGTTTTGTCTGGACTGTATTATTATGACTTTATCTCATTTCTCATCGTGCTCCTTGGGGATATTTTATTTAGACGACGAGTAAGGTAAAGTATTAGAACTTTTACGCGCATATTTGACTTGTCATGATGGTGTCGGGTCGGCGTTAAAATGAAGTTACTTTTGTTGAAGACGTTTGATTTTGCTTCGACATTTTTTTTTTTTTTTTTTTTTTTTTTTTTTTTATATTGTATTTATTTTGAGTACTAGCTATGGCTATTTACACAAATTTTACACCTAAGGTACAATAACGGGTAATATGCACAACGCGATTAGGAGTCAAAGACTTGTTGCCTTCGAAGCCTCCGCGTGTTGCTCGTGGTATCAAGCAGCTGGATGGCTGTGAGGTTCGGGTGTTCGTGGAGTCTGTCGATGTAGCTCTCCACGTGTCGCTGATAGGTTTGATCGACCGTTTCCATCGCCAGGTCGTTGTGTAGTTGGTTGTTCGTGATGAACCAGGGGGCTGAGGTAATAGTACGCAGGACTTTATTTTGAAAACGTTGAATCGTATTACGATGGCAAGTTTTCGTGGTGCCCCAAACTGGCAGTCCGTAGGTCCAGGATGGTTTGAAGACAGCTAGATAAATTAGGCGCTTGTTGTCCAAGGATAGCTTGGAGTGGCGCCCAATGAGCCAGTAGTGCTTCCTAAACTTAATGTTTAGGAAATCACGTTTCTGTTTGACGTGTTCGGCCCAGTTGAGTTTAGCGTCAAGATGTAGCCCGAGGTATCTAGCTGCGTTTGCCATTGGGATTTGATGGCCATCCCAGGTAGATGGGGTAAAGCTGTGTGTGCGCAGTGCAAAATCGACGCGCACAGATTTGGAGTCGTTGACGGCTATTTTCCACTTTCGTGTCCATGTGTGGATGCGGTTTAACATGTTTTGTACTTGGTCGACTGCCGTGTTGTAGTCAGCATGTCGGGCGGAGACAACGGTGTCGTCGGCAAATAGCGCGAGAAAGGTGTTTGTATCATGAGGTATGTCGTGCGTGTATAGCAGGTACAGAGTGGGGCCGATGACACTTCCCTGCGGCACTCCGGCTTTAATCGGAGTGTAGTTGGAATAGTCAGATCCGATTTTGACACGGAAGTACCTTTCCTTTAGGTACTCCTTAATGAGCGCGCAATAGGCAGGTGGGAGTATTTTGCCAAGTTTGTGTACGAGTCCTTCGTGCCAGACCCGGTCAAAGGCTCTCGAAACGTCTAGGAAAACTGCCGGGCTGAACTCTTTGTTTTCCAGTGCTTGAGATATGTAGTTGGCCAGCCGATGGACCTGTTCAATGGTGCTGTGTTTTTCGCGAAAACCGTATTGTATGTCGGGGAGAGATTGTTGCTGAGCGATTTGTTCTTTGAGGCGCATTAGGAGAATCCGCTCGAAGATTTTGGCTATGATGGGTAATAGAGAGATCGGTCGGTAAGATGTGACTTCATCCGGTGGTTTGCCCGGTTTGAGGATGCAGATCACGTTTGCTCGTTTCCAAGCTGCTGGGACAAACTTTAAGTAGAACGCTTTGTTGATCAGCTTTGTGAGATACGCTATGCCTTTCTTAGAGAGGTTTTTCAGCATGTCCACGTTGATTTCATCAGGTCCTGACGATTTCTTGGGGTTGAGGTGGTCAATTTCCTTGGCCACCTCCAACAGTGAGGTGTTTTTAATCATTCCTGAGCTGCCGACGTCAGCATTTGGAGTGACGTCTGATTCAATGTCATTCGGCTCAAAGGTCTTTTCCAGATACTCGGCGAGTATTTTGGCTTTGCTGGAGTTGTTCCTGGCCCACTCCCCTTTGTCGTCTTTCAGTGGAGGGATCTCGTTAGCGGGTCTTCCTATTCGCTTGGTGGCCTTCCACAGAGAGTAGTCAGTATCCTTAGTAGGAGATAGTGATAGCAGATAACTCTGGAACGAGTCCTCGTTGTGGGTTTTTAGCTCTTCTTTGACCTTTTTGTTCACTCGATTGAAGGCAGTCTTGTCAGCTGGGTTCCTTGTTCTTATCCATTTGCGTCTCAGCCTCCTACGTAATTTGACCAGTTGCCTGATCGCGATTGGGTAGGATTGAGATTTTGGAATGTATTCACGGTAGCGAGTCGTCGATTTTGCCGCGGTTGAGAGGTTGGTGGCAAATTGTTCTGCTGCTTCGTTGAGCTGGCTTTTAGAGTAAATTTTTTCGCTCCTGGGTAGTAGAGCATCCAAGTTTTTGCGATACGTAGTCCAGTTGGTAGTTCTGTTGGTAAGTCTGGGTGCGATTTTGATTTTCTCTATCGAGCTAGAGATAGAGAGAACTATCGGGAGATGATTACCGGACAGCTCTTCAAGGCAGTCAATGCTAGTGTAATTACTCGAGAAGTTACGCGAGATGAAGAAGTCAATAATATCGGGTCTTTTATTGACAGCGGTTGGCCAATGTGTGGGTTTATTTGGCGGTATGGCGTTGCATTTGCGACTGCAGATGGCAGAGTAGAGTGCTTTACCACGAGGAGAAGTTAAGCGTGAGCCCCATGCGAGATGTTTGGCGTTGAAGTCGCCGCCAACGACCCAACGTTCACCAAGCGTATTGAAGAATGTACTAAAGTGTACTTCGTTTAGCTGTATGCCGGGCGGGCAGTAGATACTACCAACGTTGACTAGTGAGTTTCTTAATTTGACTGTGACGACTGAGGCTTCTATTCCTGCTGTTGAGTAGGCACCAAGGTCGTGGTGATCAATGCTGTTTTTGACTAGTACTAAGCTGCCACCGCGTGCGGTGCCGCTTGGGTGATGACAGCAGTATGTCGAGAATCCTGGGATTTTCCGAAAATGTCGATGTGACACCAGGTGGGTTTCCGAGATTAACGCGATGTCTATCGCGTTAGTGGATATGAAGTAATTTAGTTCATGCCAACGTTGAGGAAGGCCGTTGGCGTTCCATGCGAGGATTTTGACACATTGTTGCGGCATCATGATCGAGGTGCTTTGCGCTTTGGACTGGGAGTACCTTTGCATTCCTCTAGGTGAGACACCCTGGCCGAGAGCTGATCGAGGGTCGATTTGAGCTCGGCTTGAGAGTTTTCCATACGCTTGAGTATGGTTAGGATTGAGCTAAGTTCGTTATTATTAGTAGTACCAACAGTATGCTGGGCAACATTGAATCGATCTTTGTTAGACGGTCCCTCACTCGCATGAGGAGGTTTTACTGCTCTAGCGTAAGTGCGTGTTGGGTTGTCTGCTCTACCCGTGGTAGGCGTAATTTCAGTGCGTATACGTTGCACTGCTGACAACTCGGGTTCTTTTGTTTGCTTACTTCGAAAGAACTGGCAACCTTCGCAGTGTGTGGGCCGGCACAGTTTGCACATTTGGGTGGAGCGGATTTCGAGAGTTTACAATCTTTAAACGCGTGGGCTTCCCCGCATTTAACACATCTGGGTGTTTTTGTACAGTAGTTTTGGGAGTGGCCTATCTGTTGACACTTCTTGCATTGCGGTACGACGCTGGTTTTTCTGGGCGTCTCGATGGCGACCTTGTAGTGAAGCAGCGAGGAGATATTGAATATCTCTTTATTCGTAGGGCTAGGTACAAGTTCTACCTTGAAGAGCGGTAGTTTAATCATTGTCCGTTTATCGTTCACGGTCTTATGTATTTGTACGTTGGTAACTGTTTTCACAGTATGTTCAACTGTTTTCACAGTATGTTTGTAGACGGCTAGCGCGTCAGCGATATCGTTGACGTCTGTAGAAGGGTGAATGTGCCTTATGTAGACGGTATAAGGCTTATCTTGTTTCAGTTGGTAGGTGTGATACTTTAAATTACCCAGTAATTTCCTGTCAGCTTCGGTATCAGGATTAGGGTTATCTAGTATTACCTTTAGCTTACAATATTCGGTAGAGCTAGTAGTTAGAATTTTTAACTCACCTTTTTGGAGGGCTTTCATTTCGCCGATGTCTACGCCGTGTTTAGCAATTAGTGCGTTGAAGACAGACATAGATCTGATGCCGGAGACAAAGAAGGGAGGCGGTTTACTCTCGCTAGGACCTGCGGAGTTTACAGTCTCAACTGATGGATTTGAGCCGGAACTGTCCATTTGTTCCGTGGTGTCCTTGTCGGGATTTTTGGGATTAAGAAACCGTCTTATTCCCAGTTTGCTTCGCATTGATGCATTTTCACTAGTTAAGTCTAACACTTTTTGTTCGAGCTGACTCACTTTTAGGATTAGATCTTCAATTGTAGACATGTTTGCTAGCCGGCGAACCGGTTTCGCTTCAAAGTTACTATTCGAACACTTTTTGAAACGCGCGGAAACCTGTACAAATGGTGTGTACGTGAACAAGCAAACGCGCGTGTTATCGATAATGCTACACGAATGAATGATTTTGCTTCGACATGAGAGATTTTTCCGTGTACCGTCATTCAATAAATTTGGTATTTTAATATCGTCAAGGCCGTGAATACTTACAATAGTCCTTGAAGGAGAACACTTATGATCCAGAGATGGACCTTCGAGCAATTTTTTACCGGTTTGGAGGAATTTTCCTGGAAATTTATTCCAAAGTTCGATGGTCTATGAGAGGCCAGAATGAAGGCGGAAAAGAAACATTTAGTGGTTGTCACACGAGGTAAGGCACTCACCTTCGAGGAGGACGACTTTTTTTTGCCAGAGTCAAGGCAGTACTAAACACTAGGCCTCGTTTTTATTCTACGTACTTGAGGCAGTCGGCGTAATTACACCTGCTCATTTTTTTGTTGGAGGGTCATTGTTCACCTCAACCACAGATCTGGAGAGGGAAGATGTTTTGTTGACTTCAGTTACCGGCCAATCATTTGAGAGCATTTTGGTGTGCATAGTCACTCCACTACCTCAACCAGATCCAACAGCGAAATAAGTGGAGTATTGGGCAGGAGGGCAATCTTGATTGTAAGGGATAGAAATCATCAGCCCTTCCATTGGCCATTGGGAGAACTTTCCAAGACTTATTCTCTTTTTCATATCGTTGACATCGAGTTTAATTGTGTAGCCAAAAAGCGCTCAATTCCGAAAATTGTTTCATTGTTCCATCGGAAGCTAACGTTTGTCTAAGCGGACATATTAGTATGTAAAATACTAGGCTCGTGGCCTTGGGCGGCCTCATTTTTTCAGACCATTTTCATCTCAAAATCAGCCAAAGGATGTTTGATCCTGCGATGAAAGAATTCGGAATACTAGTAAAAGGAGTGAGGCAGAAATTACCGAGACAAGTTTGAAACTTCATGCAGAAGGGAGGAAGGGTATTACCAATCTAATGGGCACGTGAGAGTATTTTTCATTTCATCTTTATTTTTCTGAATCAAATGAACACAGGATTCAGTACTCGTTACCGTTATTTGTGAGCTCGCAATGATTAGAAAACTAAGTTTACTTTCTTTTCGTAGATATTATTATGAAATATACACAATAATGGTGAAAAAGTCGTAGCGAACAACTGTTTACTCGTATTCGTGCGTGAGCTCACTTTCAAACTCGTGCAGGCCTTTCATCGATCGTGATAAAATTTAATCTGCATTTAAACGTTCCCGATTACTAATTAACATTCAACTCGTCGACATATTGTACATCGTGTGTAAATACTGGTTGATTTTCGGGGCTTACATTTATCGTACTTGCTCATTAATTAATATTTGACGCAATTGGTTTACTCTTCTAATTACAGATGATTTTCAATTTTTACTTCGTCAAAGGAAATATTTGTTTACCTGGTTTATTCCAAACAAATAACTTACGACGTGGGTAAATCATTAGGCCATTTTGAAATATGAAATTACGACTTAGCACGAGGAAATGAATTATGAGAGGCCCAAATTATTGGTATCCGCCTTCCCGGAAATTGATTATTAGTATTATAGAAAGAGCATAGATATGAAATACAGTAAAACCTCCGAGTAACGGTCACCCAAGGGACAGAGCAAATTGACCGTTATTGGGAGGTGGCCGTTATTTCGAAAAAAGCTCAGGAAAGCTGAAAAAAATCTATATTCATGAAAATCAATGCGGACGTACATAAAATGTAAATTAATACTGTACTAAAACTACATATTTACTCAAGATAAGAAAATATTTTTGATTGTTTCAAATTTTGTCTCGCTAGTACATTCTGATGCTCAAATTGGATTTTCAAACGCTGCAAAAGTTGGACTATTTCAGCGTCATCTGACTGCATTGCAAAAGTTTCTAATTTCTGCAAACTTTCCTTAGCCTCTGGAAAAGTTACCACCGATGGACTAGGTTCATCCAGTTCTTCCTCTTCATCCGCGTCACTGCCCGCATCATCATCTGCTGTTGAAGAGATGAAATTTTTTCTGTCTTCTACGTAATTTGCCTCAGTGCACAGATCATTGTCCACACAGAAGTACTCATTAATGTCTGATGGTTGTAGGTGAGGGGGTAGTTGCTGCATAAGCTCTTCATCTGAGATTACATTCCCATCATTCTCTTCTTGAATGGTGGTTTCAGAAATTGGAAATCCTGCTTTACGAAAACAATTTGAAACACACGAATCCTTAATTTGACTGATTGCCGTTTTAACCCACATAATCGAATCAAGAACAGTTATTTTTTTAGTGAGTTCCTCTGCGCAAGAGATTTTTTCCATTTCAGATAAAATACGCGCAAGCACCAGACGACGATACCGAACCTTGAAATTTTGGATAATCCCCTGATCTAACGGTTGACAAACACTGGTGGTATTGCCTGGAAAAAAGATGATCTTCACGTTTCTCAATTTGATGGAAGTTGGATGGCATGTTGCATTATCCATGAAGAGTAGCACATTTCGGCGTTGTTTGACCATACGCTTGTCGAATTCATAGAGCCAATCTGTCATTAAATTAGGCGTCATCCATGCTTTTTGGTTGGAAGTCCAAGTCACAGGGAGATTTTTCACGTTTATGTTTTTAAAGCAGCGAGGTTTTTTTGATTTCCCTACAATCAATGGTTTTTCAAACTCCCCCATCATATTGACGCATAATGCAACCAACCGTTAATCGTTCCTTCGATTTCTTTCCACCGGCACATGTTTCATTCTTGAAAGCATATGTTTTATTGGGTAAAAGTCTAAAAAAAAGTCCACTTTCATCAAAATTGAAAATGTTTCGAGCATCGTATGGTTCACAAATCTCTTCCAATTTTTCTTTCCAATCATTAACAACTTCCAGATCTACGTCCTTATTTTCCCCGTTTATGGATTTGAATGAAATATTGCTGCGTATCAGAAACTTATTTAGCCAACCATTCGAAGCTTTGAAGTCTGTAATTTGCAACTGTTCACTAACCTGTAGCGCTTTTTCTTGAATTAATGGCCCACTAACTGGAATATTCTTTGCTCTTGCTGCACAGAACCACTCGTAAACAATTTGGTTTATGGCTGCACCGTTGGTCTTGCGTGATTTAACATGCTTCCTATCATCGTCACCATTCTCCAACCACAATTTGTAAATTGTTTCTCTATTTTTCACGAGCTCCATAGCTTGTGTCCTTCCAATATTGAATTTAGCTGCTAAACTTCGTCCACTCAATTTTTCTTCGTCCTGACATTGTAAAATTTTGACTTTTTCGCTTAATGAGAGGTGTTTACGTTTTAAACTCATGATTAGAGGCATAAAATACGATGTCTTGTTACAGTGCAGAATAAAAAAAGCTCACGCAGTAGCGTAAGCATCACCGACTTTTCAATAATTTGTTATAAAATCCTTTACACATGCTCCCCATACCTAAACTTCATTGTTTCTCAGTTATAAGCTGATTGTGATAATAATGATTTAAGGTAATCCACTTTCTCTTCTACTGTTCAATTCATTTCTAATCTTTTTAATGGGTTCTATTAAAATTAAAATATAAAACGTAGGTGATTTAAAAGAATCTCAAAGTATTAACCTGACTGTCCATTTCCAAAAATAGGTACAGTAAGATATTATAAAGTCGATAATGACAAAAATCAAAACATAGATCAGGAAAATTGAAATGGGCAATGAAACTTCCACTTTGTCTTTACCTGAATTTCAACATTACTCCCCAGTGTTCAGGCTACGAGCCTATTGCGATAATGTAGAAGAAAAAAAAAAAAAAAAAAAAAATGCTATGTATACCTGCATAACGCAGTAATTATAAAATACACGGCCAATATTCAATCCATCGCTTACGTGCAACGTTTGTTTAACGTATCCAATAAACGTCGAATTTTTTCAATCATATATGACTGGTAATGAGAAGTTTTTGCAGCCAATAGGTGTATGATGCTTTAATCACGTGGCAAACGAACTCAAATAAATTGAATAAGCGAGATTTAGCTCTTACGGCTCTATACGTGGACCAATTATATTTTGAGATTTACTCAAGAACCACTAGTCCAACCGATACAAAAATTACAGAGCAATAAGATTGAATACACTATGACCTAATGTAGTGATATGAAGATAATAAGATTGATATTTTTTTGAGAAACAACACTAAGAAATTCGAGGAAAATTGAGAGTTACTCAACTACTCGAGAAATCTAAGAAAAAAATTCACATTCCCAACTTCAGATAATCCACTACAACTTGGCCAAATTTCAAGAGAATCCAACCAGTAGTTTTTGAGGAGTTGCGTGGACAAAAAAAATCTTATATATATATATATATAAGGAAACCTGAAATTTTCTTATTAGGGTAGAAGTGATCTAGGACCTCCAAAACGTCGAGAAAGTTTATTGCCCCCTCCCCCTGAATACTTTGCGTCGGGTGTAATACCTCACTTTTTACAAGTAAAAAGTCGGTAAAACTGAGGTAAAACTCGATTAGAATGATTCATCATTTTCTTTCGTAAGTTCTTTTACCTGTCGAAATGTGTACTGCAATGTATTGACTTGAAATTCACTACTTTCGACTACCAATTTTCGTCAAATTACTACTTTTTCTTCCTAAAAGTGACCGTTATATGGAGTGACCGCTATTTAGAGGTACAATGTATTTTTCCCATAACACTCGAAGGCACCAAGAAATCTGACCGTTATTCGGAGGTGACCGCTTTCCGGAGGTGACCGTTATTGGAGGTTTTACTGCTTGAAAAAATTTTCTTCTTGATATCCTATTACAATAACAACGTTATGAGGTAGTTGTTATTTACAAGGTGGGGTTACAGTCTAGAAAAAAATAGAAGCTCAATACAAACAAAATTCAGGACAAAGGTTTTTATGCTGAAATTTGTTCCTTGCGGATGGAGGGGTTTAGGGGTGGTGAACGTTTACAGTATGTATAGACTACCACAAGGAACAAATAAAAACCTTTGTTCTGAATTTTGTTTGTAATAAAGTATAATATTCAGAAAAATAGATTACGGAGTTTCTTGGCAATTTTTAATGATCGAAACGCATTTCAATGAAAAATAGTTATTTTATGGAAATTGCAAGAATTATACTAAGCTTGAATTATTATTCTTCATAACTGGGAACACTGGTTGAGAGTGAAAAAGGTCATAGTTGCGCTAATTTTGGTATTATTCATAATTTCCATTTCAAATGTGTGCAGTTTATATCACCTCAGAACCGCGTATGTGCTTGGCTAAAATAATGATATACATATCTATCTGTATAAGTGCCCAAAATTGGAATTTTCTTTTTTGAACCTGTATGTCAAAATAAAATCCGCAATATTTTCCAGTCTCCATCTACATTGGTCTTATGACAGAATAATTTAATATAAATTATCGGACATTAGACTTAAGATGGTTCTGTTCTAGGGTAATGAGGCAAACAAGTATGAAGAGCCCTGTAGTCATTATAAATTAACACTGTAAGAAATATTGCACCCTACAGAGAAAGTTGTACTCATAGAAGAACAAGTGGGACTATAATTACAAATTGTACCCGAGATTTTGCTCTTACACACAGACGCATATGCAACCTACCTTAAAACTTTGATTGTAAAATTCTAATTACAGTCAAGTAACAAAAAATGTTTATAGTAGATTACAGAACAGGAGAGGTAAGTAAGCAATACGTGAGTAAGCAGTTAGGAAAAGTGACGCATAGGAGGTTTGCTTGCTTACCAATTCTGTTTTGTAACCCAGACGAAGTCATACTCAAGCGAGTAATTCAATCGGAGTAATTTACAAAATTTAGCCACAGAATTTTAACGATGCCGGAGCGCTTTCGATTAAACAATCATTGTCAACGGGGACTGGAAAGCGACTGAACCAACTCCGGCTGTAAACTAGAAACATACGAGCAAATCAGGATTGAACCAGCGAGTCATCACGACGTGAATCATACTCGTAAACTAGTTCAATCAACCCCTCATCAGGTATGTACCTGTTGAGCACATTAAGGTCGTCGTTATTTAAATGACGGATTATTTCGATGTGTTCTAACGCTTTTCGCTTCGAATACGCGTTTTTTCTGTAGAGGAGGCCCTCGGACCCCTCTTTAATGCTATGGTCGCTAGTGATTAGATGGTCCGCAAACGCCGATTCACCTATATTCTTCTTTTCCCACGCCTTCCTATGTTCAGCGATTCTAATTTTCAACTGACGGCCTGTCTCGCCAATATAAATTCCGTTACAATCCTTACACTCAACTTTATACACACCACTCCTCTCGGCCAGTTGGATGGGGTCTTTTAGCCTAACCAATAAACTTTTTATGGTATTGGGGTTGTAATACACAGGCCGAAATCCAAAGGGGCGTAGGACACGACTCAATTCAGATGAAAACTGCTCCAAGAACGGAAGCCTTATCCAACGTTCTCTACTGTTTAGGACCGTATTGCGGGGGAGGGAGGTGGTGGAATCGAGGCATTTTCGAGTAACCTTCCTTTGGATCATAAGGTCAATGTCTAAGTTCACTTCATTCACTCTGGCCAAGTGCTTTATAGTTAATACCTCTTTTTGGAAGGCTGACTGATTGAGAGGAATACTAGTCAGTCGATGGATTAGGCTGTTAAATCCAGCATATTTATGGGCTACAGGGCAGAAAGATTTGCCGTGGACAGTAATATCGGTCGCAGTATCTTTCCTGTATATGGCGAATTCATGGATACCATCTCTATTACAGATCGTCAAATCCAAGTAATTAATAGATGCGCCACCGATTTCTAAAGTAAATTTTATAGAAGGATATTGATTATTTAGATACTGGAGAACCTCCAAAAGGAGCTCTCGGGGACCAGTCCACGTACACAACACATCGTCGACATACCTGTGCCAATAATAAATCTGATCTAAATACGCACTGCCAGAGGAGAACAAATCGAGCTCAAACTTAGACATAAAGACCTCCGAAATGAGAGAACCCAAAGGAGAACCGATGGGTATTCCAACCTCTTCAGGAAACTCAAAAAACTTGTTATCGAATTTGCAATAATTGGGAGACCAACAAATATTGAGGAGATTGAAAAATTCACCCAATTCTTCTTGGCGAACATTTGTTTGAATCAAAAGGTCTCCCATATGTTGCATGGCGGTTACTCTGGGGATATTGGGGAACAGGCCGACCACATCAAATGAACACAGGGTCGATCCCAGCGGAAGAATATTATCCTTAAGCCTATCAGCCAAGGAGACCGAATTTTTCACCGAGTAAGGTGACTCATGGTCAACTCTCGATTTAAACCATCGGTCCAAAAATTTCGCCAGAGCGTACGTGGGGGAGGACACAAAGGATACGACCGGACGCGTCGGGTTATCTTTTTTATGGACTTTTGGTAGCCCGTACAAGAGGGGAGGCACAGGGTTGGGCTCCAGGAGCAATCTTTTTAGCGAGGGAGTTTTAATAATAAATTCACACTCGTTGATCACACGTCTAACTTCTATTACGTGTTTAGGAAAATTGAAATTGTCGTTTTCCTTAGCACCACACTGGCCGTTGCGGATTATTAATAAATTTCTTGGATTTGTTCATATTTATTAGAGATGGCGTCCATGAATTTGGTATTTATAGAAAAGAAACTTCGACTGATATAACAATCCATGGGTCATCTTTCTGTCCCGCTGCACACAAGATCGCTACCTTCAGTGGTACATCGACTGACTAGTATTCCCTTGAGTCAGGATGCTTTCCGGAAGGAACTAGGGACGATTAAGTACCTGGCCAGAGTAAACCAAGTTCGAGTGGACATCGATTTAATGGTCCGAAGGAGGCTTACGAGAAAATACCTCGATTCTACCACCTCCCTCCCTAGGGATTTGCACAACAGTAGAAAACGTGGGATTAAACTCCCTTACTTGGGTAGGTTTTCGTTGAAGTTGGGCCGGGTACTCGGTTCTTTTGGGTTCCGGCCGGCGTTTTATAACATCAATACTGTAAAAAGTTTATTTGTGTAATTGAAGGACCCGATTCCTCCGGTCGAGAGAAGTGGGGTATACAGTATAGCCTGCAACGATTGCCCAGGTATTTATATAGGGATGACCGGGCGTCAGCTCCAAATAAGAATTGAGGAGCATATAAAAAAAGCGTGGGAGAAGGGTAATTTGGGTGAATCGGCTTTTGCTGATCATCTACTCGAGAGTGGCCATAAATTCAAGGAGGGCTCTGGTATCCTCCTCCATAGGGAGAACTCATATTTTAAACGGCTGGCTTTAGAAAATATAGAAATCATACGACACCGGAATAACGAAGACTTCACGATTTTAAACAGGTTCATTCCTGAAGAGGGTCTGATTGAGCTAGTATATGAGAATGATTCAAAATTCGATGACTCGCTGGTTAAATCATGATCTTCTGGTTAACTCCCTCTGTCTTTGTTGATGTTGGATTCAGTCGCTTTCGTTTACGCTCCGATGATGGTTGATTAACCGAAAACGTTTAGCGGCTGTTTCTCTTGTGGTTCAATATAATTTGCTACACCTTCGGGTGTACACTCGTCTTGTAATATGAATAACCATAAATTAGAACAACGTATCGATTCGATAAATAAGCGTCCAGATGAAGCGATCAGGAGAATTTGTACTTTGTCATTGTTCTGGAAAATATCTATACCAGTTTGTATTCACCTTCATTGGATGACTGCACTACCGACTTTTATACTGAATAGCTGAAACAGCCAAACTGAACTAGAGCCTATCTTATCTTTGTTTATTATTTTGCAAAACCAGTCTGGCCTCGAGAGTGGAACAGTTGAACACTAAAGCAGCGCATTTTCCTGTTGATGACGTCACGAGGTTGACGACGTCACGGAGAGGAGAGGGAGACTTAGAAAAATTTCGACCCTCTAGCCATATATGATAGGAAGGGCACTTAGAAAAATTCCTACCTCTGAACTATATTCGATAGGAGGGGGACTTGGAAAGACGACGGCTTCCTTGAAATTGCAGCGCGTTCAAGGAAGCCGCAGGACTTGGACTAGGGGACTCGGGACAGCGGGTTCCCCACTGCCATTGCAGTCCAATTTTTTCTTTTTAATCGGGCCGCCGTTTCTGGGTAAGTTTTTTTCGGAGTTGGGCCGTGTCCACCGTCCCTTTGGTTTTCGGACGGATTTTTACAATACTAATACTGTTACGAATGTATTCGTTAAATTAAAAGACTCCATTCCGATGGGCGAGAGAGGGGGTGTCTATAGGGTAGCTTTTAGAGATTGCCCTAGTGGCTATGTTACGTATGACTTGCCGTCAATTCAAAATTAGAGTGCATGAGCACAAGAAAGCGTGGAATAAAAGAAAATGGGTGAGTCGGCGTTTGCTGATCACTTAATTGAAAGGGGTCGTAGCTTTAGAGAGGGGTCCGAAGTCCTCCTCCACTGGCAAACGATTTTCTCTGGAGCAAATCGAAATTATTCGATATCGGAATAGGAAACAACGTCATGCGTCACCGTGTTGAACGGGTACCTATATTCCTGAGGAGGGATTGATTGAATTAGTCTATCAGAATAATTCACATTTTGATGACTCAGTCATGACCTCGTTTAGGGGTATTTGCTCTTGTTGTTGTTAGTTTCAGTCGCTTGCTGTACCTTGAGAATGGTTGTTTAGCCAAAAGCGCTCGATGTGTTTAAAATTTATTGCGGTCTTTATATTTGTTCTTTCACTCCTTTGAGTATTTTTCTTTATTATGGATAACCGTAAATTCGTTCAGTCCCATCTTCTGCTTTCCCTCAATTCATTAGCGATATTTTCCGAGACCCCAAAATTCCTGTCCCTTAATTTGATTTGTTCACCATCCTCATTCCCTCCTAGCAGTTCGGGACAATTGAACCGCAAATTCTCTTTACTTTGATATCAATTGTTTAAAAATGAATAATATCTGTATTCTGGTTTTTTGATTGAAGATATGAATTCAAGCTTAGATCCGCCTTCGAAGTAGAAATAGTCTCTATCCGAAGAATCTAAAATATTTTCATAATAAGATATCGTGTATAAAATATAATCGATAGATACCTGTAGGAAAAAAAAAAAAAAAAAAAAAAAAAAAAATTGTAAATTTATCTCGGAGTTCGAAACCACATTCACGCTTTTCGTGTACATCAAATCAACATTTAGGTTGCGAAACCACATCTCTTACAGTTTGATCATTTCGTGTGCTCGCGCCATATCAGGCTCGCTGTTTATTTATTAGGCGTTGAAACACCACTTGTAAGTTGAACCGCACTGATTCGAAGGGTGCTTAGAAGCTCGCTCAGGCCTCACATTGTATAAATAGAGAGTTAAACTACGAGCTTACTCGTAGCGTCCATAAATTTATTTATGCGCAAAAGGGATTAACGAAGTCCGAGACCGCAATTTCAAGGTTACACTTCACTTTAGTTGCGGTTGGTAAGTTCGACTTGGCGCTATCGTATCTATTAATCTAATGAAGCCAGACACGATATATTTGTCATCTATTTAAGCAAGCAAATTCTTGATTACACATCCCTGTCGTATTTCGAGCGGCCTCAATTTGTTTAATCTCTCATTAAGTCAATATAAGTTACGATTGAAAAGAAAATGTGTATAGCTATACGTCTTTATAAAACAAGCTTAAAAACAACCATTCTGGAAATTTTACGCAGATTATAACAACGCTCTCTAGTTATTTAAACTTCAATATTTGTTTTTCATCTTCGAAGCCTATCGATTCGAGTTGAAATAGTGATGTTTGTAGTTCTGAGCCGGCAGACAATAATATACTTAATCTCTAGTGGACGAGAGTAGATAAAATCTCAAGATGGGCTCAAATAAGGTGTTTTCTGGACAGTTGCTGGCAGCACAATAAGAAAAAGAGAAAAGTTGAAACTTATAGGCCTAGATTTTGACCAAAACTAAGATTCTTAGATCACTTTCATTACGAAAAGAATAATTTTTGTTGAGTGAAGGTGAAAGTTAGTTGAATACCCGTAGAGATAAGAATATTTATGGATGAAAGGTTACAGACAACTAACTTTCTGTTTATGGAATACGAGTTTTGAAATGCCTTACTCGTACTTCCTTGAAAGTAGTTACGAGCAATCAAATTATTTTGAGTAATTTATTATACGATAAATAAATACTTATACTTACTTTATAGGAAGCAAGATTATTGACAACACATTGTAATGATGCATCTCGACCCAATGCTACCGTTACGTTATTAATTGGTTCCTCAAATTTTGGATGTTCTGCAAAAACTGGACAAACAAAAGAAGAAAGAAAGAATTGATCAGAAAGGTTTTGCGCATTATTTCTCTAAAAATGAAAGTAAGAATACTTTTATGTCATTATTTTGGTACTTATTTTACAAAATTCGCATATCTGGCTCATTGGAGAGGTTAAGCCAATTGGTGTACAAAGCATTGCATGTCTAGTTACTTGAAGGGGCTATCCTAATGCGGGTCATTTATTGAAGAGATGAATGTTTCTTTCTAATTGCTGATGACATGGATATTATGTCAATTATAGGACCCGGACGCGATGTGAGCGTTGAAAAGTTGCCGGGTGTCCGAGATGTGAGCGTTAAATGAGTTTCTCGCGAATTATGTCGGCAGAGTGCGCGTATGTAGATCGGAAGCTCAAGGAATTGAGCTGTGGGTGAAAATTACTGAAAAGGGCCAGGAAGCGGTATTTGAAAGGGGCTCATTCCCCTTCGGTGTAGAGGTTGAGAATATGACTGGAACGTAGTGCTCTTAGGGCCTATCTCAGTGCAAACTATTGAATTTGTATCTAATAATTTCAGGCATTATTTACTATACTGACTGCTTATTAAGGCGCCGTGGTCTAGTTGAGAGCGCATTAGACTTTTGTACGGTTGGAGAACAAGGTTATGGATCCAGTGCGGGAGTGAGGTAGGTATTTGAGGATGTTCATGAAATTGAGATATTTGGCTCTTAGTAACTTGATGTGAGAGGTCCAAGTACTTCTAAGGTCGAAGTTGATGCCGGTAAATTTAGAGGCGTTGTAGAGGGGTTGAAAAGATACGAGGCGCCAAAATTGTTTTAATTTCCATACGTAACGGAAGACCCGCGCAAAGGCCCATGAAGAAATTTTGCAGGAGCTTTCTGACTCTTTGCAAATTTGCGGTTTGTCGAAAAATGCTGTAATCGTCGGCGAAGAGATCTCGAGTGAGAGCGAAAGTTGATACAAGCTCTAGTTATTATCCCCAGGGTACAAAATTTGGTCTGTCAATGTAAAAATTCTTATGCATAATGTGAATACGAAGCGCAGCATCTATCGAGAATGACCCGAAAACAGAAACTATAAACTGTTCTACACATCAGCTGTCGATAAGTACAGATTCATTTTCCTAGGGACTACCCTCAAAAACTCGGCTCTTTTTCATCTTTGTAAATAATAAAAGAACGAAGATGACACGCGAGATCGATATAATATCACTCCATAAAATAAACCGTTTTAAAAAATCATAAATAATAAATGACCGTATCGAAGTTTTTGCATTGTGCATTTTTTGTGCGCTTCGCCAGCGTTTATAGTATTTCCTTCTTTAGTACCATAGAGGAAATTCTCATTCAGCTTTTCGTAAAAGTTTCTTCGGAATTAATTAAATAAATTTATTTTTCCTGCACTCTATCGTATTCGCTTTTTGAAAATAGTATATATCTAAAAGTAGCCGGCGTAGAAAAAATAACGGTGTTTGAACCCTTCTTCATTTTCTATCCGTCATCGAATTAGCAGATATCTAAATTGAATTTATTTCACTCGATTGAGCATTTTCGTAACTTCAATTACGTAAATCTGCCTTATCACAATTCGCTTTTCAGAAATACGCGTATGATTAGCGATGGAAAAATTAATCCATTGTATGGAAAAATGGAAAATTCCGTATATAACTCCGACGCATCCCCCCCACTCGTTCGATAGCAAAATTAATCACAGTTTGCACTCGAAATTCGCTTTTTCCAAGTCTGCGGAAGCTAATCCGGATGTTATTTGTAGCGAACTGAAGATATCGAATAAGTACGTAATCTTCCTAGCTCCTGCTTCTCAGAGTACCATTGATGCGCAATTTTGATAATGGTGTATCCTGTGTACTTTGAGTCACCGTTATCTTGACATCAAAGTTGATGTAAATTCAACTGCATATCTTCGCAAAATCTGTGTACTTATTAGACATTTCAATTATTGGCGGCCAACTTCGCATTTTTTTGTTCAATCTTTCGGGAGACTACTAGACCAAGCTGCTTAGTGGTTACAAAATCGTTAAAAAAACGACAGCTTCCTTAACGAAGTTAAACGAGGAACGTAGGGAACCTGTTTTATGAGTCGAATGGGATTTGGTATTGAAAATTCAAGGAAGCCTAGACCTAGATAAAGATAGTATAAAGAAGGCCTAGACCTACCATAAGCCTATCATAATATAGCTTGAGAATCTAAATTTTTCTCGCTCGAGAGACGAAATTTTTCCAAGTCCCCCGTTTTATTGTTCAAGGTTACAGAAATACCGCTAATTACTTTACAAGTAGTGTATATTGAAAATTGTAAAAAATAATTATGAATATTACGCGCTCAGAACCAATTAGCGGTATTTCTGTTACCTTAAACAATAAATCTCCAAAGTTTCATCGCATTCTGTGCAATATTAGTCTCCTGAGAGGTATTCCAAGTTACCATTTCATTGAAGGTAGAGCATACCCTTAATCTCTTTGAAAAAGCATCAGAGATTAATACAGTCAGTTTTACTTCTAATATATAAAGCAGAAAGTTTGTCCGTCTGTCGTCCTGTCCGTTTATAACTCGAGAACTACTGGGCCGATCGCTTTCAAACTTTCAGGATATATTGTCCTCATCCCAGAGCAGCACATAGACTCATAAAAATAAAAATTTGACGGGGAGGTGCTGAGTAATTTCAAAAAAGGGCGAAAACAATGACTTTTTTCAATATAAAAAACCGTGGTGGTGTAGCTTGCCATGTACGTTAGACCTACGCGCGTTGAGTGGCGCAGTTTCGAGAATTGAATTATTGTGATAACTCGAGTATAACTCATTTTTATGAAAAATTGAAGAGAACAAAAATTGTAGCCCCTGTAATTTCCTTTTGAATGAGCCCGGTTCCAGATTTTTAGGAGGAAATTTTGTGACTACAGTATTCGCTGTACTTCCATACTAAGCAAGTTATTTTATTCACAGTTTTAAAAACACCTACATAAAGGATTTTACATCCGGTATCTCATACAAGAACCAATGTCTAGACACAGTGCGCACTGCGTATGGGCTAGCGGAGATGACCCTTTTTTTTACCTGTTGTCCGTGTGTTTTCTTAGGGACTGGCAAAATGTCAATGGATTTGTCTGTATTCTGCTGCGATGAATACAGGCTTCACCCGTTAAGTCAGCTCTCAAGTGAATCAGTGTGTAAACAATTTAATTTGGTGATTTTATTTTTGTGCGACTCGGAACTTTGATATTTTATAAGTACAGTCGCAGTTTTTGGTGTCTATTTTCTTATTTTTGAACTGAATAGTTGTGAATTTTGCAAAACTCTTTCCACTGTTTCTTTTTTAAAAATTCATCTGAATTCCAAGATACCTACAAAACACACATACCTATAAGATACAGATACCTATAAAACACAGATATCTACTCAACACACAGCTAGCGGTCAGGCGCGCCGGAGGCGCGTCGCCAACCGCTAGTATTTTATATAATGCTCCTCCTTCTTAATTTGAATTCTGATGATACATTTTATATGTTTTCAACGCCTCCCTCCATTCTCATTTGCCCCACCTCTCATTTATGGACTTTCGTGCGCACGTATCCGCACGCATCGCTCTTCTGGCAGTTTCTACCTCCGAGCCACAGATGTGAATAATGAACCTATTGACCTCGACCTACTCCAAGGATCTGAAATATTGAAGTTTCCTACAAAGGATCAGAAGACTTGGAATCCCTCACACACTGAAACGACCTTACCGATTTGTGTATCCGCAGCCTTTTCCTTGGAAGAATTGCCGCAGCAAAATCCCTCTTCTTCCCAACTGACAAGTCGTATTGCCCCTAGCACACAAACTAATGTGGTGAACAACATATTCCGTAAGTGCTGAACCGCATATTCTATAAGCAATGCTGAACCACATATTCTGTAAACAAGGCTGAACCACATAATGTGTTACCAATGCTGAACCACACATTCGATAAGCAATGCTGAACCATATATTCTGTAAGCAATGCTGAACTGTATGTTTGGTGAACCAAATATTCCGGAAACCAAGCTGAACCACGTATTCCATAAGCAATGCTGAACCACAAGTTCTTTGAGCAATGCTGAACCACATGTTCGGTGAGCAATGCTGAACCACATATTCCAAAAACAATGCTGAACCACGCATTCCATAAACAATGCTGAACCACATATTCCATAAACAAAGCTGAACTACATATTCCATAAGCAATGCTGAACCACACGTTCCATAAGCAATGCTGAACCATATATTCTGTTAGATATGATGAACCACATATTCCATAAATAAGGCTGAGGCACATATTTTATAAGCAATGCTGAACCACATATTCCAAAAGCGATGCTGAACCATATATTCCGTACACAAAGCTGAACCACATATTCCATAAGCAATGCTGAACCACATATTCTGTGAGCAATGCAGAACCACACATTCCATAAGCAATCCTGAACCACATATTGTATAAGCGATGCTGACCCACATATTCTTTAAGCAATGCTGAACCACACATTCCATGAGCAATGCTGAACCACATGCTGAACTACATATTCCGTAAACAAGGCTGAACCACATATTGTGTAAGCAATGCTGAACCACACATTCCATAAGCAATGCTGAACCACATATTCCATAAACAAGGCTGAACCACATATTGTGTAAGCAATGCTGAACCATACATTCCATAAGCAATGCTGAACCACATATTCCGTGAGCAATGCTGAACCGCATGTTCTGTAAGCAGTGCTGAACCACATATTCCGTAAACAAGGTTGAACCACATATTGTGTAGGCAATGCTGAACCACACATTCCATAAGCTATGCTGAACCACATATTCCGTAAACAAGGCTGAACCACATATTGTGTAAGCAATGCTGAACCATACATTCCATAAGCAATGCTGAACCACATATTCCGTGAGCAATGCTGAACCGCATGTTCTGTAAGCAATGCTGAACCACATATTCCGTACACAAATCTGAACCACATATTCTATAAGCAATGCTGAACCACATATTCTGTGAGCAATGCAGAACCACACATTCCATAAGCAATCCTGAACCACAATATCCATAAGCAATGCTGAACCACATATTGTATAAGCGATGCTGACCCACATATTCTTTAAGCAATGCTGAACCACACATTCCATAAGCAATGCTGAACCACATATTCTTTAAGAAATACTGAACCACATATTCCATGAGCAATCCTGAACCACAATATCCATAAACAAAGCTGAACCACACACTCCATAAGCAATCCTGAACCACATATTCTCTAAGCAATGCTGAACCACACATTCCATAAGCAATCCTGTACCACAATATCCATAAACAAAGCTGAACCACATATTCTTCAAGTAATGCTGAAACACACATTCCATAAGCAATGTTGAACCACATATTCTCTAAGCAATGCTGAACCACAATATCCATAAGCAATGCTGAAGCACATGTTCTGTAAGCAATGCTGAACCACATATTCCGTGAGCAATGCAGAACCGCATGTTCTGTAAGCAATGCTGAACCACATATTCTTCAAGTAATGCTGAAACACACATTCCATAAGCAATGTTGAACCACATATTCTCTAAGCAATGCTGAACCACAATATCCATAAGCAATGCTGAAGCACATGTTCTGTAAGCAATGCTGAACCACATATTCCGTGAGCAATGCAGAACCGCATGTTCTGTAAGCAATGCTGAACCACATATTGTGTAAGCAATGCTGAACCACACATTCCATAAGCAATGCTGAACCACATATTCCGTAAACAAGGCTGAACCACATATTCTGTAAACAAGGCTGAACCATACATTCCATAAGCAATGCTGAACCACATATTCCGTGAGCAATGCTGAACCGCATGTTCTGTGAGCAATGCTGGACCACATATTCCGTAAACAAGGCTGAACCACATATTGTGTAAGCAATGCTGAACCATACATTCCATAAGCAATGCTGAACCACATATTCCGTTTGCAATGCAGAACTGCATGTTCTGTAAGCAATGCTGAACCACATATTCCGTAAACAAGGCTGAACCACATATTGTGTAAGCAATGCTGAACCACACATTCCATAAGCAATGCTGAACCACATATTCTGTAAACAAGGCTGAACCACATATTCCGTAAACAAGGCTGAACCACATATTGTGTAAGCAATGCTGAACCATACATTCCATAAGCAATGCTGAACCACATATTCCGTGAGCAATGCTGAACCGCATGTTCTGTAAGCAATGCTGGACCACATATTCCGTAAACAAGGCTGAACCACATATTGTGTAAGCAATGCTGAACCACATATTCCGTAAACAAGGCTGAGCCACATATTGTGTAAGCAATGCTGAACCATACATTCCATAAGCAATGCTGAACCACATATTCCGTACACAAAGCTGAACCACATATTCTATAAGCAATGCTGAACCACATATTCTGTGAGCAATGCAGAACCAGACATTCCATAAGCAATGCTGAACCACATATTCCATAAACAAGGCTGAACCATATATTGTGTAAGCAATGCTGAACCATACATTCCATAAGCAATGCTGAACCACATATTCCGTGAGCAATGCTGAACCGCATGTTCTGTAAGCAATGCTGAACCACATATTCCGTAAACAAGGCTGAACCACATATTGTGTAGGCAATGCTGAACCACACATTCCATAAGCAATGCTGAACCACATATGCCGTAAACAAGGCTGAACCACATATTGTGTATGCAATGCTGAACCATACATTCCATAAGCAATGCTGAACCACACATTCCGTGATAAATGCTGAACCACATGTTCTGTAAGCAATGCTGAACCACATATTCCATAAGCGCTATCAACTTGAAATATTCTAAAGTAGATTTATACTAGTCCAAGAAGGGGGCTCAGTCACGTGTAGAGAACAAGAATGTGGTACTCCCAGATGAAGCAAAGCAAGTATGACAAAGACAAACATTATGCTACCTTATAAAATACATGAAAGATGATCTTCGTTTATTGGCCATGCCAGAAAATTTTAATTAGTCTAGTAAGGAGAAGGAGGAGTAGATCCTTTGGCAGCAAACCTCAAATTTTTCTGTTCTTGAAGGGGATCAAGACGATCATCCAAGCTCACTTTTTACACCTTTACCCCAATTTTTGAATTTTTCCTCGTCCCCTTCTCGTTGAACCCACCGAGGAAAGACAGGGTTTGTTAGTCACGGGTTTTCGCCTGCCGGGACGTACCTTTTTGGGCTGGATTGAGAAGAGTAACTGTAGATATGTTACCCCATTTCTCTCTGGGTGCATCATACTCCACCTACTAATTTTTTTTCATGTAGGTATAATAAGCTTGAAAGCCCCTCTTCGTATGTACATGTTGGTGCTCCAAGGCAAAATACCCGCCAATCCAAGAATTAGAGAAGATATGAAACAATATAATTTTTAATAATCTTCCGTCTTATAGTTTTTAAAGTTTTCAAATTTGAACGTGAAGAAACGTTACTACAAATTTCTATTCACATTGGGAATAGATTCGAGTTGTGGAGGGGGAAAACGGAAAAATAACGTGTAAAAATCTGAAAAATGATCAAAAGTACGTCGACTGCGTCTTACGTGTACGACAAAAATGCCATGAGATTGATTTGCCTGCGCGTCGATTCTGAATATTTAATTTCCTTTTCTGCTGGAATACTTTGTTAACGAGGGACCAATGTTGTAGAAAATAAAATCACGAAAATAACTTCTATCTGGCAGAAAGAAAAACCATTAAGAAGGAGACTTTTTTAAAGAGATTTTTTTCATTTCTTCTCCTGCGGTGAAATACTCGTATCAAAAAGTTCTCGAATGAATATTGCTGTTACCTCGTTCATGAAAATAAGTGACAGAGAACCGTGAAGAAAAATCAGAATGAGAATGTGGAGCGAAAGAAAGTTGAATTTCTTATTAAAAACAAACAATATCTAATAGATAGAAAAGAAAACTTGAGAGAAAGAGAACCGTTGCGTTGGATTGAATTCTAAGAATAAATATAGATGGCCTTCCGCCTAAACTGTTTGTGTCCGATTCATTTTTTCTTTATAGTTTACTATGAGGTCAGGTGAAGACATTTACCTCGCAATAGAGAAATATGTGACAAATTAGACCTTGTGAAGATGGTAAGTTATCGAATAACCACTCGGAGCACGGGAAAAATTTGAGGTTGATTTGGCTTACAAACCAATGTTGCTCTAGGTAAATTTCTCGACTTCATGGAAAAACATTGAATCATGTAGGCGTATTTGTCTTTGGGTGTTTGCAAAGAAATACAATGTAAAGATATATCAATGTCGATTATAACGACGCATCACCAAAATCTTTCTTGAAGGTTTTCTATCTGTATTACTGTAAAGACCATCTCTTTTTTGTGTCCATCATTGAGCATAAATCCTAGATTTTCTTAGATCCGGTCATCCAAAATTTCTTCAAGTCCAGATAGGTCCTATCCATCGAACAAGTTTGTTCTGCCTAAGCGTACTCGATCCTATACTGTCAAGAAACTGAGATTTAAGTCGAGTAAAACGGTGTCTTCGGTGAAGTCGGAACCTAATTGTGCGAAAAATTTAATGTATAGTTAATGGATTTGTTGCAATTCATCAGCTTTGTTTATCTGTGTTACGATCAAGTACATGAAAAGTAGCGAAGACTGTTTCTATTTTTTCTTTTGTTTCAAGTTAGTGTTCTCCCAAGATAATGTGAAACGCAGGGTGAGTTTAATTGCAGAAATAATTTGTTGTACGCTTTAATTTAATAAATTGTTTACTCTTTTATGCGATCAAAGAATTATTTCCTTACCCCCTTGGAAACCATTAAAACGACGAAATTTAGTGGACTATAAAACGTTAATTCGAAATCGTCTTTACATTTGCTGTGAAGTACCAGTAACTCTTCTCGCCAGGAGACGACTCGATGAGCGGACATTTCGCTGGATTCTTTCGACCGTGATGCAATTAAAAATACAATAAGTATACATATCAACCTCTATACTCAGTAAATATGTAATTTACGAAAACGAATTTGTCGTTCTTTGGTAAATATTATCCGTCTTCTACTGTCCAACGTACCATTAAGGTTACATAGAAGCACATTTGAGAGAAAAGTTCTCTATTGCGGTGCTACAGACATGGGAAGCTCTTTTAATTTTGGCAAAAGAAATTCAACTCTTAGAGTGAAGTTTTTGAAAACGTTCAATTTTTACAAAATTGGAAAACCAAAAGAGATGACTGGAAAAAGAGACTAAATATTAAGTATTCTCCTCCCTCACCCCTTGAAAAAAAATTTGAATACTTCATGCTATTTTTCTTATAGCTTCTCTCGAGTATCACTTCCTTTCCTCCTGCTGCCATGCTCAGAAAACTTTGTAATTTCAATAAAAGAATTTTCTTACGTGAAAGTGAACATATAATATTAGAATTTATTTGACTCTGCCTTTCACAACCATAAAATACACTTAGATTTTGATCAGCATCAACCCTGAGGATGAATGCGACGCCTTCGAAACGTTGGTCAAAACCTAAATGCATTTTCTTGTTGTGAAAGGCAGTGCCAAATAAATTCGAATAGTTTGTAATTTCTTTGTCGTTAACATGTCATTACTTCCACCTCCTCCATCTAAAGATTGCTGACATAAAAAAATAATAATTCTTATTGGGAATGAAGAGACGGTTCTTCATATCTCCAATAATGTGAGAGAACGACCTTTTGAGATAAATGTGATCGAAACAATTTTGATGCAGTGCGCAGTACTTATTATTGTACTTGAGTATTCATTACAATACGTGAGACTGATTTGGATCGAATGTTCAATGAAGTGTACCCAATATCCTTCTGTAAAACAATCACGAAAAACTCATCATTTCTCCATCTCGAGAAAATGAGGAGAAAAACTGATTCGAAGAACAACAGAAAGAAAAAACATTCAATCATTGTTACTACGAGTCGCGTTTAATGTTTCGAAAAATATACAGCTTCATTAACGGTTGTTCCGAAAGATGTTAGCTTTCCCACGATTTGTTTTTCTTTCAAATAAAATAGATAACGATAAACAATAAGAAAAACTATAACCTTATAATAACCTCGATTACTGAGAATAAATTTACTTTCCAGGTGTTCTAAATTTTCTCGAAGTCTCCCGTCGTTATCTTCGTAGGTAATGGCGAAAACCTACTTTTGAAAAACTCTCGATAATGGGCTACGCGGAAGTAAGTGATGAAGGAGAAGAAAAATACGACCGAAAGAAAAGAAGAAGATAGGACGAAATGACCTAGAACGGAGACTATTTTCGGAAAATTAGCGCTGAAATATCGTCTTGAAGACATTGACAGGCTTACATCTTGTGAGGACCACGGTCAATCAGTTTTTCGAAGTGAGTACTTTTTCAGACTCTTTATTGATCAAACCTTCAGATTGGTTTTGAGATATTAGGACAGTTGATTTCTCTCATTTCCGAAATTCTGCGTGAGGTTGGAAATTTTGTCGCAAAAATGAGGAAAGAACAGCAGAAAAAAAGTACGAATAAGAACTTGTAAAAACTTGACAGTACATTGAATGATGAGGTTCGAGAGCTACATCTCTGAAAAGATACGAGTGATCAAAACAGAGCATTTTTTCCACCTCACTTAGAAAGAAAAATATGCAATCAAAATTAGAAAACAACTTCATTTTCCACAATAGTTACGATGCAAATTTAATATGTACGACGATTTCGATGCTCTAGCATGATCTTCAGGAACAGAATGACCGTAAGGATTAATTATTATTATTATATCACCTTATTTGAGTGTGAGGCGTGGCGAGGAAGCTTAGTCGGTTTCTTCAAGCGATCGGGGTTGATGAAGCGCTTGCATCAAGTTGCTTGGTAGCCACCCTGCTAAGTTGACGAATGCAGCAGCCTCAGGAATATTCGGGAACAGACCAACAGCATTAAGCAGGCAGATTAATACCCAAAAAGTTTGTGCCGAAATAGTCCGCTGTAACCCCCTCCCTCGCATGAGTAACAAACTAGGAGGAGTGATCCAAAGTTTAAAGAGGAAGATTAAGGAGGGAGATTTAATCGCCACTAAGGCTGACAAGGGCAATGCTGTCGTGGTGATGGAGAAAGCCGCCTATGCTTCTAAGGTCCACGAAGTGCTCCAGGAATGTGGTGCTAAAGATACCCAAAGAGCCTCCGTCGAGACAGTGCGGCAGGCACTAACACACCTCAGCGCAGCTCTTCGTTGGGATCTTTACCATCTTCCTCCTTCTGTATGGTATCTTCATGGAGTCGGTCCATACTAGGCGGTGCCCGTTATTATCCTTCTTCTTGCTTTTCTCGCGCGGTCCTCCTAGGTTCCTCATCAGGTGGCTTAGGTATCCAACTACCCGGCCTACCTTTTCCGCTGCCATCAGGAAATGGTGCCTGAAGCAAAGCGTTGAATCAAACCAGATGCCCAGGTATTTCATTTGCTTCTTGGTTTCAATTTCCACACCTTGCAGGCGGAAGGTGGTGGACTGAACTTCCGATGGGTATGGGTCGTGATTAAAATAGCCTCCGTCTTACTAGCTGCAAGTTCGAGTCCAGCTGACTCGATTCAACGCGTTCATTCCTCTAGGGCCCGGTTTACCCTGCTCTCCACCGCTACAGTTGTTTTGGCAGTGCATACCACCAGGGTGTCGTCCGCATAGTAGACAAGCTTAACCCCCAGTGACAGCTTCACCTTAAATACCCCGTTAAATGCTATGCACACAAAAGCGGCCCGAGGACCGACCCTTGCGGCACCTCACAAGTAATAGGGCGCTTTACTGTACCAGCAGACGTCTCTGCTTGGATTTCACGACAGCTAAGATGGCTGCTAATCATCCTGAGCAGGTATGCGGGCACTCCTGCATCCACAAGAGCTTCCAACATCCTCTTCTATGGAATCGAATTGAACGCATTTCTTATGTCAAGGCTGACAGCTGCGCATAACTGACGCATAACAATTGCTGACTCGGCTGTCCTCTTCAGCCGGATCTCAGTATCTGATGTGCAGCGTTCAGTTTGAAAACCGTACTGGCTATCAGAGATTATATCTCTTTCCTTCAGGTACCTCTCCAGTCGATTGGCTATCACTCTTTCTAGCAGGAGTTTCCGACATTGTCTAGCAGACAAAGTGGACGATAAGAGGATGGTAGACCAGGTAGTTTATCCTTGTTATCGATCAATGGGTTAGCCTGGCTTTCTTCCACCGCGCAGGGAACAGTCCCCCAGCAATTGCCGCATTGAATGTATCAACAAACAGTGCTGGGTCAACTGAATGTTCGGCGCTCAAAACTGGATTTGGAATATCATCCGGGCCCGAAGCCTTCCAATACTTACCCCGCAGTTTATTGACTGCTGCATTCACCTCCTCGGCACCTAGGAGGGATATATCATCCTCTTCTACTATTGGTAGCGTTACCATTGGTGGTGGCTGATGTGGGAACAAGCCATCATGATTTGACCTACAACATCCAGCTCCATTCGGCTCATCTCTGAGAGGCCCTTTAGCTTCTTCAGCACTATCTTATAAGGTTTTCCCAACCGGTCGTCATCTGCCCTCTCACACAGCTCTTGCCATACAGCACTCTTGCTGTCCTTGATTTCCTTCTCCAGCCTTTTCCGAGCCAGCTGGTATTTAGGTGCAATCGCCCGCACCCCTTCCCGGCCTCTACTATGCTGGTATATCCAGTGCTGACGGTTACTTTCTTTTCTTAATTTGGCAGTCTTGTTGGTCCACCAGTAAACAGCTCTCCTCTTCTTTGGTGGACCTTGCCTGTGAGGCTGTTATCAAAATTCCAGCTATGAAAAAATTTTCTGGCATAGCCAAATAAAAGAGGATCATGTTTCATGTCTCTTATATTTTATCAGTTATCTTAAAATATTTCAGTCTAGGCTTCTACTAGGTCAAGTGTTCGTGAGATATTACTAGTTTGCCCCCTTACCTTCCTTGGCGTCGTATAAGTCTTGTATGAGAAATATTATGAGGTATCGCCTTTCTTGGGGCTCACTCGCTACGCTCGTTCGCCCCCTTTCTTGCTGCACATGCGGGGTTTACTCGCAAATTTCTGCATCACCTACGGGGTAGAGATGTGCACACGCACGGTCTCTCTTGACGGGGGGGGGGGGGGGGGGGTGTACTCGCGTATTTCAAAATCGGGGTACGGTGAGAGAAAAGACATGAAACATGTCAAAAAAGCCCTCCTTGTTCCTACCTCCCGTCCCCCTCCTTTACGGGTTGCATAAAAATATACCCCGATGGTGCGACCCGTGGTCCATTCATTTCCTCTCCTACCTACCTCCTTGCTAAACTCCCGGACTGATGGTTCAAACATTGTATTGATTTTGAATCTCCTCATTCGGTCTCGAACTCGGCCTCTTCAACTGACGTCCTGAAGAGTGTAAATCTTCCTCCGGGAACGACCATCTGCTCGTTTGATGTTATTGGTCTGTTCCCCAATATTCCTGAAGCTGCTACTATCCAGCGTATGGGTGAGCTACTTGTCAAGGCCAACATTCCTCACGATGAGCTTCAAGAACTTTTCGATCTCCCCCAACTATTGCAAATTTGAAGGGGAATTTTTCGAGTTCCCTGATGAAGTAGGGCTCCGTATTGGATCACCTTTAGGCTCTCTTATCTCCGAAATTTTCATGTCCAATTTTGAACTTCACCTCTTTTCCTCGAACCAGGTGTTAATCATATTTACTATTGGCACAGGTACGTTGATGACATCCTATATGCACGTGGACTGGTCCCCCAGATCTCCTTAGTAAGTTTTCGAGGTAACTCAATTTCTGGTACCCTTCCATAAAATGTACTTTGGAAATAGGGGTGTCTTCCATTAACTTTTTGGATTTATCGATATCTGTAATAAACGGTATCATAAGTTTTGAATTTACAGGAAAGATACTACGATCGATGTTTTAGTCCACGGAGGTTCTTTCGGTCCTGTTGCTCATGAAAGTTTTGAATTTACAGGAAAGATACTACGATCGATGTTTTAGTCCACGGAGGTTCTTTCGGTCCTGTTGCTCATGAGATGGCTGCTAATTCACAGACTGACTCGTATTCCTCTGAGTCAGGCTGCTTCCAAGAAAGAATTACTGACAATAAAACACCTGGCTTGAGTGAATGGGGTCAATGTTGACGTGATGGTTCGGAGGAAACTTACGAGGAGCATGCTTGAATCCACCACCTCCCTCCCCCTAGATACGATCCTTGATCGTCGTATGCGTTGGATCAGTCTTCCTTTCCTGGGGAAGTTCTCCTTCCAGTTGGGTCAAGCCCTCCGCCCGTTTGGTTTCAGACCAGCTTTTTAACAGGGAACCTGTTCTATGAGGGGCTTTTTGAGAAATTTTCCGTGCGCCATCCGCCTTCCAACCAAAAACTTAAAAAAATTTTGACTCTAGAGCTATATAGGGTAGGAGGGGGACTTGGAAAAAATGTCGACTATCGAGCCATGTATGATAGGAATTTTCCCAAGTCTCCCTCCTTTCATATAATATAGCTCGAAAGTCAAAATTTCTCCAAGGACCCCTCCTATCATATATAGCTGGAGATTCGAGAAGAATTTCGACTCTCAAACTATATTATACTAGGCTTATAGTAGGTCTACGCCTTCTTTATACTAGCTTTATCTAGGTCTAGGCTTCCTTGGATTCTCAATACTCAATCCCATGTGACTCATAAAACAGGTTCCCTGCGTTCCTCGCTCAACTTCTTTAAAGAAGCCGTCGTTTTACAACCCTATCACTGTTAAAGGGTTGTTTGTGAGGCTGAAGGACCCCATACCCGTTGATGAGAGGAGGGGTGTTTATAAAATGGAATGCATGGATTATAGAGGCTTTTATATTGGTGAGACCGGCCGCCGCGCCACATGGAGGTGAGAGACTTAACTGAGCCCCTGAAGTCTTGGAATAAGGGACACTTGGGGGAATCAGCTTTTGCTGATTATTTAATAACACAGCGGCCACAGTTTCCGTGAGGGGTCGGAAAGGCTCTTCTATAAGGAGCGTATCGCTCTCGAACACATAGAGATAATGTGTCAGCATTACTGTACTTAACTTTTACATTCCGGAAGATAGTCAGATTGAAATTGTTTATGATTCACGCCGCGACTTCTCCTTTGGCGAATCTTAATATCTTGTTTCTCTCCTCCGTCTTGCCAGTTGCTTTTCTTTCAGTCCCGAAGATGGTTTACTAACCGAAAGCGCTCGACGTTTTACTTTTTCTATGGTTTGCATCGTTTACTCTCCCTTCTGAGTATTCTATCATGGATAACCGTAACTTTGAAGAACGTATTCGTTTAAGAAAAAGAGACTCCAACTGTGACTTAGTCCTTAGTTGTGTCTGGTGTGTGTGCTAAATAAGTTTGCTTGTCTGGGGCACTGCAGCTTGGTCGAGAGGGTTTCGCCGAGGAGATTATTCTAAAACTAAAGTTATGCCCGAAAGGGTCGATACCGGTGTTGGAGAAAACATAGGGGATACTTAACCCGCACCCACTACACTATGGAGGACGGTCGGTAGCACATGTGACACAAACTTCCATGTAAAAAAATGCTATTGTACCGTCATCATAATATAGCTCGTAGGTCTGTTGGAGATTAGATAAATATTTATAAAAAATAAATAAAATAAGTTTAGACGTTTTCACACCCTCATCCGCGATCAACGCAACGTTACACCAGCGAATACTAATTGCGCTCTGTTTACAGAAAAAGCCCGCCAAATGCTGCGATCTTAGAACGTTCCCTAATAATGATATTCGCTACATAGCCGCGTGTATCCCTTCATGTAGAAGCTGAACATTTCTAAATGAAAATTCGACACGCTAATCGAGACAGTGGCATTGGTACGTCGTAATTTGGAAAATTCAAACGCGACTCATCCTCATTCGCGAACGAATTATTTTGTGAACAGTTCGCGAAATTTCGCCAAACATTAATATACACGCGACAGTCGGTTAAAATGTACGAAATTCGTCTCCGACGCCGTTTATAGAGAAAGTATTGTACATGTATGTGTATACTCGTAGGATTGCACGAGCCAACGTTAATTTATTGTTGCAAATATTCTCACGTACTTTTGGTAGGCTGCCATTTGCTATAAAATTACGTTTTAAAGAGCCAATAAAATAAAATCAGGCGTATTCAAAATTCCGATCGAGCGTCGTATTTCGCCACAGGCGGAGGGTGGGGGACGATTTTTGTTTTTAATAATTTTTTACCGCCGCACGTTCGTTCGATTTTATAGTGATTTTTCCGTAATTGTTTTTTTTTTTTTTTTTCTTCTTGTTTTCTTTTATTACTATCGACGGAGCATCTACGAACATATTCAAAGCCTTTTTACGAGCAAAATTTACGTTTTGCGGTGCTTGCCGCAGTCTATAGACAAATTCTTTTCTCTTGTTAAAAGACCTCTTTTCCTATTTTCTTCTATACTCCGCTTCTCATCGTCAATCCTTTATCTTCCTTTCCGAAGTGTTTCCTCGTTGCTATTTTTTCTTTTAATGTTCACGATTGAAAACATAAGCGACCGGTAGGTATACGTTTAGACGATGATCAAAATCGAAAGTAATAAGCTATATGTATTTAAATTCTCAGATATAGCCGATAGATATTGTGATTTTTTTTTTTTCATTGAGCGCTTGAATTTCTCATTGGTATTAGTAGGAGATGACGTAGAAAAATAAAGCAAATACCCTGTATTAGACTTGAGAAATATCAGTTGAAGAACAGGACTAAGCAGCTTCTAAATGTAGATTTGAGACCGAAGATGAATATTTGAACTGTAGTGGGATTCCAACCAAGCTTTATTTTAGAATTCAACTTCTGGAACTTCCCCTTATCAACCAGAACAGGTGGTAAAGATAACTTGTTTCGAAAAAAATGACTTATTGTAAGAATGATAGTGTATCTGTGGTATATGAAGAAAGAGAACTCAACACACGCACAGAAGAAATAATTGACTTTAAAATAACACCATCGAAAATTAAAAGATTTCATCTCGAATTTCAGTGGTTTGCTGAAAATTTAAATTAGAAAAATGTACCTATCCAAATCGAGAGACGATGAACAATTAGTTTTGTCACTATTAGAACATTCCCGGGGCCCCGAGACTTCGCAACTCGCAAGAAGCTTTCAAAAGTAAGAAGGAGAAAAAAAATATGACAGTAGACACTAGACGGGGATGTAGGCCTACATCGAAAAAATTTCTTGGAAAATTACTTGGAAAGGAAAGAAAGAAATTTATTCTATATCCCCTCCCCGAAGTTTCCATAAATTAAAAAAAAAAACATGTTTTTATTTTGAAAAAATGTTCATAATATGTATTCATCTTTTAAGGAATGTTTTGGTAAGAATTTTTTTTTTTTCAAAACATGAATCTGAAACAATATTAAACTTTCCAAACTTTCCATAAATCTCCATCATTTCTTTCTGGAAAGAAATGTAATTGAAAAAAAAAAATTATAAATTTCTTTCCAATCCTACATCCCTAAGAGTAGGTAGATAATGAAGGGATAGAAATAATTGTAATAAATTTGTGCCTACTGATAGTGCATTGGTTTTCAAGGGTATCAATATTGTAAAAATTTTATTCAAACAGTTCATCGATTCCCTTGAAAATATACGGGAACATTTCGTCAGTTGTCGTTAGTATTTGAAAGTAAGAAATGAATAAGAAACTGAAGAATGAAGATACATTTCTATTTCTTACAAAAAAAGTTGAAGTAAATTTCCCCACTTCATGGAAAAATATTGAATCATGTATGTCTTTGCGCGTTCCAAATATAATACAAATTTTGCTGTAACATAACTTTATTGTTGCTGTACATTATCAGTAATTGATATCAACGGATGATGTACTTTGAAGTAAGAACTGTAATTCTTAGTTCCAAAATAATTTATGTATGGACTAAACACTGAGTCAATGCACATATACCATGCTTTGTCGTGGAAATCAATGAATCATTTTTCAGTTTTAATCCGAAATATTTTTTCATGAATTGACAAAATTCAATCCCTATTGAACTTAGCATGTTGATATTGTGGTCTCCCAAATCATACAGTACCTATTATTGTATTCAAACTTTTACATAATCATTTTGATCGATTCCAAGCTGTTGGCAAGCGGAGGAGATTTAGACTGAAGAATTCGAAAATGTATTTTTTGATGTACCTACTCGGAATTATATAAACTGAAGGGTAACTTCAAAGTTAGTCGTTAATAATCGTTTCAATAGCACAAATATCTCCGACTTTGTCATTGATGACATCATAAAGCGTTGTGTTAGGTACATTACATCAGGCAGATTCTCACTGATCTCTACCCTGAAGTATAAGACTAATAATATATTGTACCTACATCCTAATATATTGTACATATTAGTCCTATAGTATAATGAAAAAGGCTAAAGGTAAAATTTTTTTTCAAGTCCCTTAAGTAGGTCAAGGTCATCGGGTGACGCAGGTTATTCAGATTGACCCCCAGCCCAAAGACATATACATGTCAAAATTATTTTACTTCAATTTTCCGTAATGTCCCAGCGCTGGTGACTGTTGGCAGAAGTATCCAAAAAGCAGTCTATCAGCTTTAAGCAGCTTCACAATTGGGCCCTTTTTAGCCAACCCCAACCAAGCGACATGATAACAATCTAGAGAAATGAAGAAATGTTCCTTCACTATAAGCGGAGATTTTCCTTTTCCCCAGATTGTTATCATGTTGCTTGGTTGGGTTTGGCTAAAAAGGGCCCAATTAGCATAGGTAAGGGTAAGAATAATGTAGGAACATTTTGATCATTCATTTGTAGGTGAATAAAGGAATTGTGAACTCAAGAATAGAAAATATGTGTTTTTTTATACAGGAGAGCTTAAAGATGAAAGATTGTGAACATCAACTTTTTATTCTGAATTTATTCTTCTTTCTGAAGTAAGTACTGCTGAATGACCGAAACGTTTGTAGGTTTCTGTAGTAATCTATGGAATTTGATGAGCCTCTTTTTGCTGGAATATGTATGTTATCGAGAAATGATATGGGAAAATTGGTCTATTTCCCTACAAATTTTCATGACTGAAAATCGACTGGGTATTCGGATCGCAGAATATTACAATAGCCCAAGTTTCTCTGACGTCTCACACGATTCAAGAGATACATTTCTGTTGATTCCTATCAACGTGATCAAGAAGAAAGTATTTCATGGTCGCCAAGATCAAGAGAACAGCACCTCTTGAAGCATGTTTTTGAAGCTGATAAGTGTATTTCATTCAATTGTCTGTTAAAGTTATTCTCCATATTATGAATCAAAAGATGGCTAAACGTCTACAGTTTCCAATTATTGCAGTCCTAATATTAACATTGTCAAAACTTAGCAGTATTTTGTATTTCAATGACGCCATTTGAGAATGAAATATTCACATTTTTCGATAGGTTCTCAAAACGTTGTTTTTCAATATTTTTGGTGTATTATATCCCATAATAATCTACAGAGTCTGTAGAATTCGTTTGCGTAAATACTTTTGATTCATTTTGCAGAAGAACTTCGGAATTTTACTGTAAAGTTGACTATATTTGGACAAAAAATGTAGGTAAACAAATCAATCTGGATCAGCCATGTTGATAACAACAAAATTGACGTCATAGAAACTAGTGATGGGCGGTTATCGGTTATTTCAATATACCGGTTAATCGGTCGAAAACCTCCAAATAAACCGGTTAACCGGTTAACTGACAATAATTTAGATCGCTGTTAGTTCTCAAAAAATTCCGCCAGGAGCGCCAAGGTCTTCCACTTTTTAGATCTCAAAATCGCGAGAGAAGCAATTATCTCTTATGTGTTAATGATTGAGAAATATCTCAGTTGATAGTTCCTATTTTTTCCACCTGGTGCTTCAAATTCGTCAAATTATCAATTGAAATTCTTAATTGTTGAAAAATTTTAAATTTTGGCGGTTGATTGGTTCATGCGCTCTTATTAACCGGTTTTTCAGGTCAACTGTTATTCACAAATAAACCGGTTGTTCGGTTAATTTTACCCAAGAATAAACCGATTAATCGGTTAAATAATAACCGATAACTGCCCATCTCTAATAGAAACCTGGGCTATTGCCTTATAATAAATAATGTAAGCCGCTTATCATTATTAGCTATCGCCAATTGGCTATGGCAAACCATAGCAGTGAATGACGTAAAAAGCCAAAAATAAATTAGGTAGGTACCGGTAAAGTTTACGATTTTCCTGTTTTTATTTGTATTGTTTCTTTGCCATAATTTAGGAGTTGATCCTGAGTGTCCTGAGATTATAGTACCTACCTGAGATGCAAGATTACTGGAATTATTCTGACTAGAATAATATTACAAATAATAGGTACGTAACCTTTTACCGTTTTTGGTTGGTCTCAGATAATTTTGAATCATTGATTAAGTAGTAGGTACCTATTTCTCCTCATGTCGCCAATAGACGTACCTATAAAGAGTGGACAGTTTCATTCCTTGCCTGAAATGTATCAGAAAATGATATTGATCCACAATCCAACAAGTATAGGTAAGTGAAATAATAATTTTAGCCAGTAATAGGTATCATTATCAAGAATTGCGACATCATTTCAATAACCAACTATACCTATTTTAGTTCCTAATTTGAATGTATTCACAATTAAGTAGATAGTTCAAAGTGATCGAGATCTACAGAAGATGACAGTTGTTTATACTTGTGAACAACAAAAAAGTGATAATATAATGGCCAATAGTTATGATTAGGTACCTACCTATGTTACATTTGCTCGGCTCTACCCAATTTTGAATAAATTTCATTTAGTGAAGAATTGTAAAGATGTTTATTTTCATTTCCTAAAATTGTATCCAAAAGTAATCAATCTGCAGCTATCAACTGAAATAGGTACTTGAATACCTAGTCAAAATGGTTGATTTATTTGAGCTATCAATCAAGCATTTTCTGATGGTACCCTAAATATTTGATCTATTTTCAGATTGTACAACCAAAAATCAACCAATATTGACCACATAGTGATGGTTGATTTGTTTATTGGGGTTTCTTCAAAATGATCGAGACCTACAAAAAATGGTGCGGTTATTTACTTGTGGACAACAAAGAAGTGAAAATGATGGAATAGAATATGATTACCTACGTTGGCTCGATCGGTTCCATCCAATTGGATCAATTTGTTGTTTCATTTATGAAGAGTTGTTAAGATGTTCATTTCCTAAAATTGTACCTAGTTATCCAAAAGTAATTGATCAGCTATCGCGCAGGATTTAAGGAGTAAGTGAGAGAAATAATTATAGCGTTTGATTAATTTGTATCAATGATTCTATCTTAGGTACCTACATCAATCGATGATTATCTCCTGAAGTTACATAATGTTCATTTGTATAACCAAATTGATACGTTCTTCTAGCTAATTTATGGTTATTCATATTACCAAGAAGAGTGTACACGTACACCTTCGGGTGTACACTCTTCTTGGTTCATTTGTGTAAGTTAGATGACGGTCAATCTTGTGTCGGCATAAAAAAATTTGAAGTTATAAGTAGTAGAAGATGGCGTCTCACCATTCTCATTTCCCCGTTATCCTTACAGAACTTTTCAAATAAACTTATATAGGCCTAGTTGTAGAGTTGTATTGAACGAGATATACAATGAAATAACAGTACATAACAATTTAGAACTTTTTGAAAATTACTTGAATAAGAATAAGTTAGATGATTCTTAAAGTATTTTTTGCACTGAATTCAATGCCGTTTTCTGTTTTTCGATAGCACATCTAGATTTCTTGTACCTAATCATCATTTTTACTTACAATAAATTGTCCCATGTCGTCGCAAGACATAACGCTGGTTCTCGTGCTGTGATACTGCTATTGTTGATCGAAGCGCGGGAACGTGTGTTACGTTTCGCGACGACACACGACAATTTATTGTACGCAAAGATGATGATTACAAGAAATCCAGACGTGCTATCGAAAAACAAAAAACGGTATTGAATTCAGTGTAAAAATTACTTCAAGAATCATCTATTCTTATTCAAGTAATTTTTTATGTGTTACGCAGCTGTGTAATTGATTTGCCAAGGGATGAATGATGTGAAGAGAGCCAACTCGTCAACAATTCATTTAGCATCCAAATTTGGTACCTATATCTGGGGATTATATCATCATTACACGAAGACATAATTGATGCTCGAACATCGATTTCACATGAAAGAAACTCCATGAGCTCAATGATTACTCATCTACATTTTTGAATCACGTCTCTCCTCTTTATGGTCCCGACTATTTTCACAAGTTTAAGATGAAGTTCAATATTTTAGAGCAGTAAACAGAAATTTATCGAATAAGAATTAATTTTCATTATAATTTTTTTTTTTTATCTTTCATCAAAAAGTTTTGTCCTGCTTGACTACCTGCAAAGAAATGTTTCGCTGTGTCGTTCCGTCCCGTCGTATAACTAATTAATCCAATTATCTTCTGTTTAATTCCTTCATCGTCGATGGGTCTTATTGAAAATGCTTTCGTTTCCTACGTAGCGTCGAAATTCTGCAGTAGAGTATCGATATTTAATTAAACTTCATAATGTAATCCGATTTAATAAGAAAAAATATATACACTTCTCCTAACTGTCTAATCATCGTAACAACTGCAATAATAAAAAGTCATTTAATAACGATGTTCGCATATTTGTAGATTATATTATCGAGAAAGAAGAAGAAGAAAAATAAAAAAAACTATAAAATATCTTAGTATATTTTCGTGTAAAAAATGAGTCCATTTTTTAATGAAATAGTAACAAATATGGGGCAGAGAAAAAGCGCCAGTGAAAAGTACAACACTATTCAGGGAGACTGCATTCGCTGACAAGTTAGTATACTTGTACATTAATCTCTCGGTACGGTTGTTTTCTTTTCTTCTTTTTCGTGTTTCACTAATCTCACCACTCGGTGCACATTATAGCACTTCCAGGTTGGATAGCGTCGCGCCGCTGCTTTTTGCTCGTAATTTTCCGCCAAGTCTGCTCTTCTAAGCGTTATTTTCATTTATCAAATAAACACATATTTACATTATTTCTCGTGCCTCGCGAGCTGAACGTACATTTGTCACGGATTATGACGTTCGAATCTCGTACCTCTAAAGGGTTGCGATTCTCGTGGATGAAACCGTGGAGTGGATACAAAAATTATTATTGTAATTAAAAATAGACTCGTACGGTATAATGTCAGTCCGTGTGGAGGCGCTTTGAAGGAATCGGAAAGCTTTCATACGATTGCCGAATCAAAAATATTGCGATATCAAACTTTCGTCAGCTGAGGTTTGATGTGAATAAAAGTCGATATAGTTGGGATTGCGAAAAGCCATAGAATATCAAAATGACCCTAATGAATATATTTGCGGGCTCGTTTTTCAAAGTCGACCCTTTCGTCTTTCTCACTTTCTATCGGAATACGTCTGGTACCAGAGAACCTAATTTGTGGATCGACCAAGAATTCTTTCGAGTGAACTTTCTACACTCCAGGTGTCCGAAGTCCTCCTCCATAGGGAAAATTCGTGCTTCAAACGAATGGCACTAGAGGAAATTGAAATTTTTAGACACCGGAATAATAAAGACGTCACCGTGTTGAACAGGTATACCGGGTGGGCCAAAAAGATGTTACCAGTTAAGTGGAAGTTTGAACTAAATAGCTTAAAAACGCGAAAGGTTAGATGTACACATTAAATCTACAAAATTTGTATCTCAATTCTATCTTCAATTTGCGCTCCTACTCAACTTTCTACGACATTTCTGAGCCGAGTTATGGACCAAAATGTGCCAAAAATTGATCAGAATTCTCAAAAATTATAAATTGTTCAAACTTCCATATTTTATCAAATTTGAAAGTGAAATTTAACGCTGATTCCGAAAAAAAAAAACAGAAATAACCCTAAGAAGCTGGGTGATTTTTCACATTTTGGTCCATAACTCGGCCCAGAAAAGTCGTAGATACTCCGGATATGGCTCAAATTAAAGATAAAATTGAGATACAAAATTCGTACATTTAAACTACAGGTGGACCAGAAAGATGTTACCAGTTAAATGGGAGTTTGCGCTAAATCTGTCGTAGCGCGAAAATGTAAAACGTTAGTCGTATAAATGAAATAACGAGGCTTTTCCCGCACCGTTTTTTATTAAAATATCGTGACGTTTCGGCCCACCTAGTGGCCTTTATCAAACGAGACTGAAGATGAGGAAAACAAGAACGTAGACTACGGGTAATACAGTACCTAGGTATGTAAGCCGTGGGTCATAAGGTGAAGGAAAACATGAAATTATCTGCTGATGTTCGAGATGGTAGGAGCGTACACAGATGCAAAATTTACAGTATCACTCTTAAAATTGACGACAGTATTCGAACGTTTTATTATTTCAACAACTTCCCTTATTTTACGTTTTTTATCATTAGATTCATTGGCTAAGATCTTGATCTGCTGAAAATTAAACTTATGGTTACATTCTTTGGAATGAACAGCCAGAGCAGTGTGATCATTTTGGTTTCTTTCGTCGGTTTTATGTTGGGAGAGTCTAGCAGAAAGTAACTGACGAGTCTCTCCCACATAAAGTTTAGGGCAATCAGAACAAGGAATACAATAAACAACACCAGCTCTTTTAAGAGGGGGGGTAGGATATTTTGTTCGAGAGAAAATTTTTTGATCGTGGAGGGTGTGGTGGTTACCGAAAGCAATACAAATTTTGGGATCTAAAGAACGTAAGAGTTTTTGGATGATCATACTGCTCTGACCTACATAAGGTATAGAAAAATATTTAGGTTGAGGGTGGTTCTTTACAACAGTATTTGGCTTATAATTAAGTACACGTTTGATGAAATTTTTTGGATAACCATTATCAGTCAGTAATTTACAGAATTCACAAATAAGTTGGTCATGAAACACAGAATCAGAAACTTTTAGCCATTTTTCTTTTAGATTGAAAGCAGTATTAAACTTATAATGAAAAGGTTGGTGTGAAAGAAAATGAATAATTCTACCTGTGTACGTAGGTTTTTTGTAATGACAACATTTTAGAGAACTATTAGTAGTACGTAATATCGATATATCTAAGAAATTAATATTATTGTAACTTTTTTCATAAGTAAATTGTAAGCAGTTGTGGAAGTTGTTGATAAATTTAAAAAGGTCGTCAAAAATTGAGTCATGAATCACAAACAAAGAGTCGTCTACATACTTAGTCATAAATTTAATACCAGTGTCAAATTCTGCAGTTATTTTCTTAAAAAGTTCATCAAGGACTAGTTCTGATACGATAGATGAGAGTGGGCTGCCCATGGCTACGCCATGTAGTTGAGAATAGAATTTTCCTTGAAATTGAAAATACCCGTTGTTTAAGCAAAAGGCCAAGATTTCCAAGAAGAGGTTCTGATCGAGTGAAGTGTGGGGTTTTATATCATTCCAGCGATCCGATACTGTAGTTAAGACCAAGTCAACGTCGATGTTGGTGAATAAAGAAACGGCGTCAAATGATGCGAGGGTGTCCGCAGTGTCCAAAACAATGGTTGAAAGTTTCGGGGGGAGTGATTCAGAAGAGCGTGTGTTTATATCATCGTTGCGAATGCAGTTCAGGATATTTGCGATAAACTGCGACAGCCGGTACATTGGGGCCTTTACAAAAGATACCACTGGTCTTAAAGGTGAGTTTTCTTTATGGATTTTTGGTAAACCATAAATTTTAGGAGGCAGGCCGTCGTAGCAGGTGAGATAACGTTTCAAGTTGAAGTCGATGAGGTTCTTCTCAAACATATCTTTGACGTAATTATTGTTCTGTGTTTGAATCTTTGAAGTGGGGTCTGGTTTCAATATTTTATAAGTGGTGGGATCTTGAAGAAGAGAAGAAAGTTTTTCAAAATATTCGTCTTTCTTGATTATTACGGTTGCATTACCCTTATCGGCTCTTACTATGTATAGATCGTTGTTTTCTTTCAAGAACTGTTTCGTAGAGATAACATCTTCCTTGAGGTATGCGAGGCAATTTTTGCTCACTAGTTTCTCCTGGAAAGCTTGAGACCGTCGCAGGTGGTGATTTATTCGTTGTCTTACTTCTTCTGTTTTTACTGCAGGGAATCTCGTTTCACGGATTGCGTGTTCGGTATCAGTAAGGATTTTTTCCACTGGAATATTGTAGGGGGGGGGGGGGGGAGAGTGCAAATTTTGGTCCTAATTGTAGTATTCGAGAAACATTATCAGGAATAGTACGATCTGTAGTATTTATCAACCATTTTTCATTAGTTTTTAACGCTATACTTTGCTTGATAAATTTTTGGGATAGATTTTCTAGCTTTTTGGAGGATGAGCGTTCTTTCAGGGTCTCTTCTTTCTTCCCCTTCCAATCGATGTACGCCATACATACTTTGAAGAGATTGTGGTCATCTACACGTTCTGAAAATTTGTTATTCAAATGGTGGAATTCGCGTTTTTGCTGGATGATTTTCTGGTACAAATTGTTGATTTCGTAAGATAAGATGAACTTCTTTGATTTTTGTGTCCAATGGTTGAAGGATCTATTCATGTTTGTTCTTGCACCACACACTGTGAAGTCACTTTTCTGAAACAATTTTCGATGTGAGAAGGTTCACCTTATGACTCACGGCTTACATACCTAGGTACTGTATTACCCGTAGTCTACGTTCTTGTTTTCCTCATCTTCAGTCTCGTTTGATAAAGGCCACTAGCTGGGCCGAAACGTCACGATATTTTAATAAAAAACGGTGCGGGAAAAGCCTCGTTATTTCATTTAATCATTTATCCTTGCACGCGAAAAATTCGTCCACCTTCAGTTAGTCGTATAGTTTAAATGCACGAATTTTATATCTCAATTTTATCTTTAATTTGAGCCACATTCGAAGTTTCTAGTACTTTTCTGAACCGAGTTATGGACTAAAATGTTCCGAAAATTCACCAAATTGCCAAGGTTCCCAAAATAGGGCTTGAACTTTGATTAATTTACAGTATTGAGCTGAATTTCGAAAATTTTAAAAATCAAATTATTGTTTCTTAAATGAAGTTGGACGCAGAAAACGAGAAAAGAAGTAACAAAATCCTAAGAAGCGCCAAAATGGGTTAATAGGTCCAAAAAGGGTCAAAATTCCCCCAAGCTGGAAAATTGTTCAAACTTTTGAATTGTAATTCGATTCTCAAGTGGAATTTCGCGTTGAGTCCGAAAAAGATGTTTAAAAAATTCTTCGAAGCACCGACATGGGTTAATGGGCCCAAAAAAGGTCAAAATTTCCCCAAATTGGAAAATTGTTTAAACTTTCAAATTTTAATTTGATTTTTAAGTGGAATTTTGCGCTGAGTCCGAAAAAAAATTCTTAAACAGTTCTTGGAAGTACGAGAAAGGGGTTAATGGGCCCAAAAAGGGCCAAAATTTTCCTAAATTGGTAAATCGGTCAAACTTTCAAATTTTAATTCGATTTTCAAGTATCATTTTGCGCTGAGTCCGAAAAAAATGCTTAAAAAGCTCCTCAAAGCACTAAGAAGGGGTTACTGGTCCCAAAAAAAGCCAAAATTCTCCCAAATTGGAAAATGGTTCAAACTTCCACATTTTAATTTGATTTTCAAGAGGAATTTCGCGCTGAGTCCGAAAAAAATGCTTAAAAAAATACTTCGGAGCACCAAAATGGGATGATCGGCTCGAAGAGAATCACAATTCCTCCAAGATGAAAAGTTGCGTAATCTTCAAAAGTTTTTTTCAATTCTGAAGTAAAATTTAACGCCGAGTCCGAGAATAATACTGAAATGACCTTAGATGATCTCCAAAATGAAAAATGAAAAATTTTTATCATTCTGCAATAAAATTGTTGATTTAGGGGATGGAAGGGGCAATGGGAGGATACCGCAAATTCGGTCTTGCTCGTGATGAGCGATCAGCTACAGCTCAGTCTTTGATTGAGGCAGACGAACGCCCGGAATTTCTCGGGGTTTCACCCGGAGGAGGGAATGATACCGTCAAGCTCGACTTTCGTCATGAGCTCGCGGTAAGAAAACGGTCAAGACTGCATGTTTGGAAGAGGAGGCGAATGATCCCTGGGTTCAACATAGATCGACTGAGGCCCCGTGTATGATCAAGGGTGGTGCGCTTCCTCAAAAACTCCTGTTGTTTCGGGCAAAGTAGAGAATGATACTGGCGATTTTGTATTACCGGCTCGCGGGAAGAGATCGACTAAGGCCCCGCGTATGATCGAAGTGGGTGCTTCCGCAAAAACTCCTGTTGTTTCTTGCCAAGGAAAGAATGATACCGACGACTTTGTTTCCCATTACATGCTCGCGGTAAAATATTGACTGAGGCCCCGTGAATGATCAAGGCGGGTGCTTCCGCAAAAACTCCTGTTGTTTCTTGCCAAGAAGAGTTCAAGAAGAGTTCAACAGTTTTTTTTTTTTTAACTCAGCACACAATTTTACCCTAGAATCAAGAAAAACTTTGAAGGTTAGGCGATTTTTTTTTGTTTTGGAGAAATGTTGACTCTTTTTGGTCTCATTAACCCATTTTAGTGCTTCGCAGAATTTCTTAACAATTTTATTCAGATTTAGCGCTAAATTTTATCTCATAGTCGAGAATAACTTTGAAGGTTGGGCGATTTTATCATTTTGGGGATATTTTGACCTTTTTTGGGCCCATTAACCCATTTTGGTGCTTCGCAGAATTTTTTAACAGTCTCATTCGGATTCAGCGCTAAATTTTACTCCAAAATCGGGGAAAACTTTGAAGATTACGTGATTCTTTCAATCAGGAAAATTGTTTTTTGATATTTCACAACTTTGGGAATCCCTGCTGTAAAATTTCGGCACATTTTGTTCCATAACTCGGCTCAGAAAGGTCGTAGATACTTCGGATATGGCTCAAATTAAAGATAAAATTGAGATACACAATTCTTACATTTAAATTATACGTCCAACGTTTCGCGTTTTTGCACTACGACAGATTTAGCGCAAACTCCAATTCAACTGGTAACATATTTTTGCCCCACCCGGTATTCCTGAGGAAGAATTGATTGAATTAGTCTATGAGGATGATTCACATTTTGGTGATTCGCCGGTTCAGTCATGATCTCCTTCGATGTTACTTGTTCTTGTTGGTGTGGCATTCAGTTGCTTTCCGTCTCTTGAGAATGGTTGTTTAGCCGAAAGCGCTCGTGTGTTTTCAAATTTTTAGCGGTTTTTGCAGTGTTTCTTTCGTTTACTGGATAACCGCAACTTACAAAAACGTATTGACTCGATTGACGACCGTACTTGTTCCAAGTTCTCTATATGTAGTTCAAAAGTTGGCATTTCTTTGGGTTCCCATCCCTCGAGTATACAGCTCTCAAGGTATATAGCTCGAAGTAATTGGTTGCAGATATTGGCCCTTAGAACATAAAATATACTAGTAATATCATCTCCTCGAGCACCTAGATTAGTTTAATTTAAGATTGCATCTTTTATACTTCCAGATTTAAATTATTTTTATGCGTGAAAAAATGTAGAAGAAAGTCAACCCCCGGAGATTCTAGATTTTACATTGAAGACCCAGCCAATGCAGTCAAATCTCAAAACAGGTAAATTTACATTGTATGTGTATGTGTTCATATTTAATACCACAAAAGAGGTGCGAGGGAAATACGAGGGCATTAGTGAGCGCGAAATTTTTGCTCTAACACGACTTCATCATGAATTCAGCGCTTGTTGCTGTCATCAGGATCAAAGATATCTAAGGCGAGCGCCGCCGACATCCATCGCTATGAATGTTAAGAGCGGAACATTATTTCGTTTCGAGAGGAGATTTTCTTTCGATTACGATAGAGTATAATAAGAAAAAAAAAAAAACAACGCACTTCATCGTACAACATTCGCGTTTTTCGTACGTCTCATTGCACGTGGTCGCATCCTAATGCAGAACATACCTCAGTGGCTATTAATTTTAATCGCCCGTGAAGAAGGTATAGCGACTTAAGTACAAATAATTGAAGTACTCCCGCTTACCTTATTTCGTGCTTTCTACTACCCGAAAAATGCTGATATATCAAGACAACGAGTTCGCCAAATGAAGCACGGGTACCGCCTATGGCTAGTTCTGTAGCACTCAATGTTGCATCCAGTATCCTATAATTATTTGTGGTATATGGAGTAATAAAACAGGTAATTGCAGCGACACGTACACAATGCAATTCTCGTATATTTTCGTCTTAATTTACATACAGCGGTGCACTTCGCCCGGCGCACTTATGATACAATGTACATAATTCTGCACACGCACGGCGGCGCAGCTCGCCTTGAATGAGCACTCTACCCATTAATATTGAATCAAGAGAAGGATAAGTAAAACCAAAGATGCTTTGTAAGTAGTTGTTAAGTAAAGCGGAATACTTCTACGCTAGCATCTGCTAAATAAGAGAAAACTTTCACAGCGCAATAATGTCCCTTTCAAGAACTTATAAATTAGGTGGAGTGAAAGGAAGTTGCCTCGAATTACTTTGCTGCTACAAATTATGAACAACAACGTCCCTGTCCTTTCTCGTATACACGTATACGCTACATGTTCGTTTATTCTTCTCCACTCGCCTTCTTCTTTCTAGTAGTGTTTTTTCCTTCGATGATGGCCTGCAAATCACACTCACTCCTTACTTTATTACATTTCTAGTCATTTATAATGAGTTTTACGGAGTTCTAAGGTGTGTGCTTCCGATCACCTCTATATTGGACAATTTTCCTTGAAAGAGAGAAACTGAGTGTCCTAAGTGAGATACAATGCAATGTGGTCTTGTATTGTCTTACCTAATTTTAGTAATATAAGAATCAAATGTCATATTAACAAAAGTAAAAATATTGGTTAAAAAATGAAACGTGAAGATAGTCTGACTCGGTATAATTATCCTATGTTCACGAGTTTTTTCACTCTGTCATCTGTGTTTAGTAAAATATCATTTTGTTTACTGAGGGGTTCGAAGAATACTGACTTTTGAGCTGTCAGGGCCGTAGTGATTGGCAAATTGTGAATAAAATCCGGTTGTCATATTTGATCATTACGGTAAAGCTAAAAAGAAGTAAAATCTTACGAGCCTTTTATAAAAGGAGAGAGACTTGGAAAAATTGGCCATCCCAAACATAAATCCTCTGCTTCCCTCAATGAACTCCATAGTCTCTAGTTTTTTTAGAGTCTTACTTCTCCTATCTATATCTCGGAAGTCAAACTTGTGCCTCTATAGCTCGTCATTCAGTTTCTTTATAAATGTCTCATATCAGCACAATTTGAACGAATGTACGAGTGAGTGACGCTTCAACACCTACTGTTTGTCCGTAGGAACTTTGCCTGGTCACGTGTCTATGATTAGCTTTTTCAGTCCCACTTGCACGTCTAGAGCATTAAGGGTGTGCGTTACTTGTTCGGAAACTCTGAAACGGTGTACGATAAGTTGCACAAACATCCCCAAAAACTCTGCAAGGTTCGGGAAGCCAGCGGTCACTACGCGACGCTTGTCGGGCGTGCGTGGGTAGGCATTGTAACAAATGACGAGGAATGATTTTGCAAGGTCACATCTCAGGGCTTCTTTTTCCGACGAATTGTTTTGATCTTTGGAAATGTTGTACAGAAGGGTTCAATGAAAGGCGCTATCGGAACGGAATCCTGAATTTTGGCTCCAGAAGAATTTCACTCTCGTCAGAAAATAGACGAATTTTTACCAATTTCAACGTTGAATTGAGAAAGTATAAGAAAAAATTTTAAAATCCTGCTTCGATAGCGCCCCTGGTTGAACCTTTCTGGAAAACATTCCAATTACTCAGAAAGATCCGTTAAAAATTCGAGCAGTAAAATGTGATTTTCTACGTTTTACGAGCATATTTTCACAAGTAAAGCACACCCTTAATGGGTTCTTATTGACTTGACTCTTAGCTGTCCGTGACGAGATTCGAATTGGTGGTACTTTGGTTCGCTGTCTATCACTTCACTAACTACGCTATTCCCGAATTTGAGCAGGTCTGTCCTCTAGCGGCTGAACAAATACTGTTTGCTGATTGGTACAATTTGTGCCAAAAGGTGAAGATGTGAGAAAAGTTCTTCGAGAAATCTGAAGTTGAACTTGTCTGAAAGATGATATTATTAGAGCTACTACTTTTATTCTCTACATTTCTCTATATAAAACAGTATTTAGGGCAGTAGAGTTGATTTTTCATACACAGTGTGCGCTAAAATGATGTCAACAGTTGAATGGGATTTCGGACAAAATTTGTTTTAGCGCAAAAACGTGAAACGTTACATGTAAACTTCAAATGTACGAAACTTGTACCTTAATTTTATCTTTAATTTGCGCCAAATATGACGTCTCTACGACTTTTTCGAGCCAAGTTATCGACCAAAATGTGCCGAAAATTGACCAATATGCCAAAATTCTCAAAAATTAAAAATTTTTCGAACTTTCATAATATTTAACCTTGATTTAAAAATGAAATTTAACGCTGATTCCGAAAAAAATATTTGAATCTGAAATTGGAGAATTTTCGATTTCTATTTTGGAAAATCCTCGCAAGTTGGTCAATTTTTGGCATTATATTGGTCCATAACTCGTCTCTGAAAAGTTGCAGGAAGTTGGGTAGGGACGCAAATTAAAGATACATATTTCGTAAATTTTAACTATACGTTTTTGAGCTACAACAAATTTAGTCCAAATCCCCATTTAACTGTTGACGTCATTTTGGCGCACCCGGTATAACCTTTTTGTTCGCCTTCTAGTGCATTCCAGGTCGCCACTAGCACTCCTACTGGATCCCGGATTCGCGATTTAAGGCTGGACGTTCGATAGATGTGTTCTGTCCAAGCCCCTTTATACAGATTTCAGAATGACGTCATGCCCTTTCTCACTTGATGATGTTGCGATCCAACCTCTAATCTCTCAAAGTCTTTCCTCGATAGAGATTTTGATCAAACATTTTGCAGTCTTTGATTCAGGTCAAGGTCATCTGGACGTATACGGATGCTAATCCCAACAGTAGTAATGGAAGGATTTGGGTGAAGGTCTGCCTTTTAGAGACAAAATAAATACCGTTTGCTGGTTGGTGCAATTTGGACGAAAAGGTGAAAATGTAAGAAAAGTTCTCCAAAAAATCTGACGTTGAACTCATCTAACAGATAATTATGAGAACTAAAACTTGCGTTCCCTGCATTTTTTTTTTTTTTTGTTTAAAACAATATTCAGAGCAGTGGAGTTGATTTTTCTATAGATATCGCCACTGACGCCCTTCCTAGATTCAGAATTCACAAAATAGAGAAAAATGAATATAGCAAGATCAAAATTTGGCGGTTCTACAGTCGCGTCATCATAATTTGATGAGAAGAGAGTTTGTACTACCAACTACGGGAACATTGAGGTATCTTGAAGTTGCTGGGAGTAGCGCCCATAGGTGATCTGTGTGCCATACCAGAATTATGAGTTCTTGGACCACAACTTTGGCAGGCAAATAGAAAATTGGAATTGGGCTTAGCGGTAATATCCAACCCACTTCGTGACCTGAATCATGGTGGTTGACAAACCCGGAATGTCTGGAGGTCGTCTCACAAATCCAAAACAAAAATATGATCAACCTCTCATTGTGGAGATAGAGAGGCTGCTCTGTCCAAGGGACACTGCGAAGGAGATGAGCCTCACGGAGCAAGATTTTGGAAACTTTGTTGCGCACGGCGGTCCTTACGCCACGATGAAGAGGTAATAGGAACCTGTCGGCTCCGAAGGCTCCTGAACGCCTCGGGCGGAGGATCGGCGTTACGCGACATGATAAAGAAAAAGTCTCTTTCGGTGTATAACAATGTACGTTTATTTCGATAGTAATTTGACAGCAAATGAGTGAGAGAGAAAGGGAGAACGGTTGACTGGAATTAAAGACTGAAAAGAAAGCTGGAGAGTGATCGGCCGGTGCTACAAAGTTGAAGGGGGAGATAAAACCAGTCCCGCGGTCACCGCGGAGGCTAATCAAGAGGATACTCTGTTGTACCCGCGGACACCACGGCGAGCAACAGAATTAAGTTGGGAGAGGAGAGCGAATCAGTCCCGCGGACACCGCGGTGGCTAATCAAGAGGATGCGTTGTTGTACCTGCGGACACCGCGGCGAGCAACAGAAGGAAGTTCGGAGAGGTAAGCAGATCAGTCCCGCGGACACCGCGGAGGCTAATCAAGGGGATACTCTGTTGTACCCGCGGACACCACGGCGAGCAACAGAATGAAGTTTGGAGAGGAGAGCGGATCAGTCCCGCGGACACCGCGGAGGCTAATCAAGAGGATGCGTTGTTGTACCTGCGGACACCGCGGCGAGCAACAGAAGGAAGTTCGGAGAGGTAAGCAGATCAGTCCCGCGGACACCGCGGAGGCTAATCAAGGGGATGCGTTGTCGTACCCGCGGACACCGCGGCGAGCAACAGAAGGAAGTTCGGAGAAGATAGGAAAGCTAAACCCGCGGACACCGCGGAGAATAACCCGAAGGGATAGGAAAAGCGAAGAAGATAGCGATAGGAGCTGAGTAAGCGGAGTAAGAGTAGACTATACCCGCGGGCACCGCAGCGAACAGTCTGAAGAGGTAAGAAGCTATGGAGAAAGGAAGAAGGCAAGGAGAGAAGCGAAAGAGCTAGCAAGAAAGCAGGTGAGTAAGCTGGGTGAAGCCGAAAGACAAGTGACAGCAAACAAGCCCGGAGGCTGAGGAAGTAGAAGTGGTAGAAGGTAAGCGAGAAAGAGAGAGATAGTGAGAGGAAAGCTAGACAGAAAGCGGGAGAAGCCGGTGGGAAGGCAGGAGAGGCCGTTAGGCGAAGCGGCCAAAGAAGTGACAAAATCGTCTCGCGGAGGCTATTTTGTAGGGTGTATTCGGCGCGATCCCGGCGAGATCACGTGAGAGAAGTGGTAGGAGTCTTTCCAAATATTTGGGGGTAGTTCGCGTAGAGTACGCGTTCGTTACGAACGAGGATGAAAGCAAAATGAAAAGAACAGTTGACGCGCGAGAGAAAATACTTATTCGAAAAATATATTCGAATAATTATTTGAATTCGTGAGTACAACATTCTAGACACAGTACTGTCAGGAGCAGTGCTTGTGGGAATCTGTTATTGCAATTGTTCCGCGAAGAAATTTTATCCAACTAATTTAGACAGATGGTCCTAGTGGTCGATGTTACCCAGTTTGGAGTTGGAGTCTGACGCTTGGTGCAGTAGATAAGTAGGTTAATTAGGGATATATTTCAAATATGGTTAAACGAGATTTGTAAACATTTCACAGGTAGAATCAATGCGTTTTTTAATTTTACGGTCATCCATCATAGAGACTTTCTATACCGTGAGAATGACTGTTTAGTCGAAAGCGCTCGGTTTGTTTGTATTATTGTGCGGTTCTTGTATTTGTTTTGTTACTCTCTGTGAGTATATTTCTCTATTTCACAGGTAGTTCAGAAAATGATTCAGGTGGGCATCCTACAGAAAATGGCATTGGTTGAATTCTGACAAAATATTATAATTGTCATTGAGCTGAAGGATACTCAGTGTAATTTGGGTTGTATTGTTGTACTGTTAGGCACATTCTGTCGCCTGGGTGAAAATTCTAGAATACAAGGTCAAGATATTTTTAGTTTCCTTCTCTCAAATTGTCGATCATTTTTCGTTTCAGACCGGAATGAGGAGTTCGCTTATTTACGGCGCACTCGGTATGCAAATTCATTAACATTCACTTGAACAATAAATATTAATAAAGACGTTTTGACTCTACAAAAAACAGTCTTAGAAAAATCGAAAATAACGTACGCCTTTACCACGGAGGTTCATTGATACATTTTGCGATTCAAAATACTGCGAGCTTTCTCAGTTAAAAGTTATCAACGAAGCTGAACAATAAATATATTACGTATACTTGGGAATTTTCCGCCAACGATTACAACGAGTGTACGTTCGATAGAGGCGATAAATTTGCCCTTACCAATTAATAAACAGCAATTTAAATTGTAAGAAAATTTCTTCGACGATACTGCAGAAAGAACGCAGGAAAGAAAAAATTAATTACATTTCTTTCGACAATGGTAGAAATTCTCCTCTTTTACGTAGAAAACTTCTTTCGAAAGGAAAGGTCGTCATTTTCTTTCGTGTTCTTAATTAATTGAGGTCGAATGAAAATTTAAAGAAAAGAAAGAATAGTTGAAAATTATTGAATGGAAATTGAAGTTTAGTAGGCCAATGTAGTTGGAGTTCGGAGACCCTTTCGCTGCCCGTCACGTCGTATAGAATTGCGTTACAATGGAAAAACGTGTGACGGAGTCCTTTTTACTGCAATGTGTTAACAAATGACCAATCGGAGCGCAGGAAAATTGAAAATGGTTGTGGTTTACGACTATGGTGCCATATTTTTCTAAACCTGACTAAATGTGAAAAATTTTACTGTCATTGCTGAAATTCTACAAAATAAGGTAACTTGTATGCTTACGTGATATCTAAGCTCGATCACTGTTGAACATCAGTGACGTATGATTCGAGGAAGGAAAAGGCACTTTCCGCAAAAGTGCTCCAGTGACAGCCCTCGAATCAGATTCGTCACTGTTATCAAGTGCAATATTCACATCTTTAGTTCTAAAGTCGCTAAGTCCTCTTTCACCACATCATTTTCGGTACATGATTGAAGCCTGTCTCTATGATGTCGAAATTTGTTGAAGTCCCAAGGTCAAAGTTTGTAATGAAGAATTTGGATATATTCCGACCGTAGTACATATGTGGTCTTCCATTTCTGTTTTCCTTGTATAATCCGCTTTATCACCGTTTTTGCTTGTACAAGAAGTGCAAACACCAATCTGCTACTGGCTGCTGAAATAATATGACAATTCTTTATCCAGCTATCTAGCTTCCATGATTTTTTCGAATACATATTCTCTATCGCTGAGATATTTATTGCGTTCACCTTCTCAGGTAGATGAGCGGGATTACATTACTGATTCTCCACAAAAAGACCATCGTCTCATGTTGATAATACGAGTTTATCAATTAAAACATTTTCGCGGCGTATATCAACCTAATGCGAGCTCGAGTCTTCAACACAAATGAGTTAGAATTATTAAAATACCTTTCTGGGGCCTACAAATTGTCTATTGGAATGCACTCGTTGCCAAGATATGTTCTCAAATATACGCGTAGAAAAACGTGAAACGAGGAAACCGAGAAACATTCTTCATGGTTTTGCAGCGTATTATACGTTAAGCCATGTCGCGGTTAAGCTAGCAAGAGGGTGTAGGAGGTAGTATGGTAACGGCTGTGTAAGTTCGAAAACGTTCATCTCTTCCGTAATGCTCTTCTATGCACTCGGAAAGCTTCTATGAGTTTTTTTGCATCGTGAGAAATGAGAAACGTACTTCTTGACTTCCCAAATAAATTGGTGATCGTTAAGATTTTATCTTTGGCAATCTTTTCTGATCGACGAACGGAAATCGCGCTCTTCGTTTGATCGCATTCTCTATCGAAGTTGAGGAAATTTTCGAAGAAATTTCTGCATAATGAAGCACGTTTTACGGCGGGATATTCATTCCGGAAAAATGTGGCTCGTAGTACGTAAAATGAATACGTTTTAAAGTGATTATTGGGTAATTTTACGTTTTATCCTCGCTCCACCCTGTTTGAGATTCGAATATTCTGATATCGTTTAAAAGGAAATATTCGAATACAGAGAAAAAGCCGCTGCGCACTGTTAACGAGATTCGTTTATAGTTTTTAGGCTTTAATGTTTTTTTTTTTTGTTTTTTTTTTCTGCGAAATATAAACTAGTAATCTGCGATTGTGTCGCGAGAAAACAAGAGAACAAAAAAGAATTGTACGAGTATTTAATTGTGAGGGCTCGTGCCTCTTTTGCAAAAGTTGAGCATTTTTGGGAGAGATTTCGACCGACGATGAAATAATGATGATAATAATAGAAATATCATCAAAGGTTTCACTCAATTTATGAAGATATCAGGAGGTCAAAACCACTTGTCTTGCAGGACTACAACCTTATTGGACGCAGACTTCAGTATCAATCGAAGCATAAATTCACGTAATTTTGCTTTCCCTTACAGGGCACTTCGTTCAGAAAAGTAATATCGTGGAGAACGTCCTCTGTTCGGTTGATATTTTCCTCTCATTTCCCTTTTTTCCGTATCATTTTACTTATTTTATTTTTCCGAGAGCCGTAATCTTGGGAAAGTTTTACTTTTGAGCTGCACGAAAAGGGGTTTCTGAGAACGAGGCCAAATGAAGATGGACTTGACAAATTTTCGACGTCATGATACTCATAAAAAAGATTAGTGGTCAAAATAATTTCAACTTTTGGGCTAGGGGAGGACAAATGAAGACGAACAAAATAAGTGAGGACAGAGGAAGATAAATAAAGACAATTGAGGATAGACGAGGACAAATATAAGCATCTCTATATGACAAGGGAGATCGAAAAATGTCACTATGTCTTACAAAATTGATTATATTGGTTAAAAATCGAAATTGAAATTGAATTTATTGTGTTGATTTCTTTCCGTAAGTTATTTCCTGCATAGAGAAATATACTCGCGAAGAGTAAGAAACACAAATACTAGAACCGTAATAAAATCAAACAATCCGAGCGCTTTCGGCCAAACAGCCATTCTCACGGTATAGAAAGCGACTGAACCCAACACCAACAAGAACGAGTAACAACGAACGAGGAGGTCACGACTGAACCAGCGAGTCATCGAAATGTGAATCATCCTCATAGAGACATAGACTAATTCAATCAATCCCTCCTCAGGAATGTACCTGTTCAACACAGTAATGTCTTTAATATTTCGGTGACGATGAATTTCAATTTCTTCTAAAGCTAAGCGCCTAAAATAAGATTTTTCCCTGTGGAGGAGAACTTCAGATCCCTCTTTGAGACTATGACCACATTCAATTAAGTGGTCAGCAAACGCCGACTCCCCTACTTTTCTTTTTTCCCAGGCTTTCGTGCGTTCATCAACTCTAATTTTGAATTGACGGCCAGTCATCCCTATGTACACGCTCGGACAATCACCACAGGCCACCCTATGAACTCCCCCCCCTCTCAGCCATCGGTATCAAATCCTTTAACTTGACCAGAAGGCTCTTCACCGTATTGGAACTATAAGACACCGGCCGGAAACCAAAGGGACGGAGGACACGGCTCAACTTTGAAGAAAACTTCCCCAAAAACGGCATCCTAATCCACCGTTTACGCCTATCAAGATGCAACTGACGGGGGAGGGAGGTAGTAGAATCGAGACTTTTTCTTGTAAGTCTCCTACGGACCATAAGGTCAATGTCCACTTTGACCTGATTCACTTTAGCCAAGTGCTTTATCGTCACGAGTTCTTTATTGAACGCTACTTCACTCAGAGGGATCTGAGTGAGGCGATATATTAAACTATTAAATGTAGCAACTTTATGGGCAAAAGGTACGAAAGATGACCCGTGGATAGCAATATCGGTCGAAGTACTTTTCCGGTAAATACCGAAATCATGGACACCGTCGATGACGGATATGGTTAAGTCCAGAAAATTTATTGATAAACCGCCAACTTCAAGAGTGAATTTGATGGACGGGTATAAACTATTTAAATAAGCGAGAAACTCACTAAGGAGGAGCGCAGGACCGCTCTACGCGCACAATATGTCATCCACGTACCTATACCAATAGAAAACGTGATTCAAAAACACCTGGCCCGAAGAAAACAGGTCAACCTCAAATTTAGACATAAAAACCTCCGAAATAAGAGAACCTAAGGGGGAACCAATAGGGATCCCTACCTCCTCAGGGAACTCGAAATATTTATCATCAAACTTGGAAAAATTAGGTGACCAACAGGCGTTCAATAGGTCGAAAAATTCACCAAATTCATTGTGAGGAGTACCACATTCCACGAGCAATTTGCCTATTTGTTGCATAGTGGTAGCCTTGGGAATATTGGGAAAAAGCTCAACGACAGCAAACGAGCACAAAATTGAACCCGGAGGAAGGTATGTGTCCTTCAATTTTTCAGCCAGGGCGCTCGAATTCTTAACTGAATAGGGAGACTCCACCTCCACACGAGCTTCGAACCATCCATCCAGGAACTTGGCGAGGGAGTAAATAGGGGTGGAAACAAACGAGACGACCGGCCGCATCGGCATATTTTATTTGTGTACCTTCGGCAACCCGTAAAGGAGCGGAGGAACAGGATTCGGTTCCAAGATAGCTTTCTTTAGAGATGGGCTCTTAATGATTACCTCACTACCATTAATAAGTTTCCTAGCCTCTTTAACGAATTTTGGAAAATCAAAAAGAGGGACCTCCTTAGCCCCACATTGGCCAAGTACCTCGTAAACCTTAGAGACGTAGGAAGCCTTGTCCATCACTACGACAGCATTCCCTTTGTCAGCTTTAGTAATAACTAGCTTTTCCTCCATAATCTTCCTCCTCAGACCCACTATCAATTCACTCCCCGAATCGCTTATGCAAGGGAGGGGGGTATTATGAACAATTTCAGCACATTTTTTCTGGGTATTTACGCCAGGGCCGATTTTTATTGCTAAATCAGCTACAACATTTGCCAAAGTCTCCTGATTTTTATTTCCCGCGTTTAATTGCAGATCATTCTTTTTAAATTTTTCAAAGTATTTCTGTTCGTCGTGGTTTTATTCAGAGCAAACATCCACCTTTATTTTTTGTCGCGAAGGAGCCATCAATTTTCCCACGTTTGAAATGAAGTTTGAAAAATAACACTACTGAACAGCTATCCTGTTGCAAAGGTTCTATTACGTGATTCTTAAATACTTTTCAACGCTGAACACGAATCCGTTGTCCGTTTTTTACTAGCACGTCACAGTTTTTAGTAATCACGATTAAAGTTCTCGTTTACTTGCCGCGCGTCGTCGCGAAACACATCGACGATAGCAGCGTCGCTATCGAAAACGTTCGTTACGTTCCGCGACAGCGCGCGGCAAGTAGACGAGAATATTTGTTATGATTACGTGAATATTTATCGTGATTACTAAAAATTGTGACGTGCTAGCAAAAAACGGACAACGGATTCGTGTTCAGCGTTGAACAAAGTCTAAGAATCACGTAATAGAATCTTTGTAACAGGATAGCTGTTCAGTAGTGTAATTTACCATTCCCAATGATTGACGAATTTCTTCCTCACTTGTAGTTGGTGGCATTTTGGTCACAGCTGCCAACTTTTTCTGAGATGGCGTCATTTCACCATTTTAAATTACTTCACTAAGGTATTCAACTTCCCGTTTCTTATATTGTACCTTATCCTTATTAAATTTCACTCCAATTTCTTGTGCTCGCTTCAACACTTTCCGTAGCGTTTCATCATTCTTTTTCAGTACGTTTTGCTCTGAATAGGTGAACACTGTTTTATTGTCTCTAAAATTGTCCTGGTTGATGCTATGCAACCATTTAGGCGCACATGATAGGCAAATGGACATCGTTGAAACAGTATCGACCCCACGGCATAGTTCGGCACTGCGCTTACTCAATTTCAGTCGCCAGTAGCCGTTTTTAGAATCTGGCACGGCAGGGTGAAGGATCTTTTTTCAGTCAGGTTTGCTAAAGTACCTTTTCAGGTCTGGTATTACAACAAAACTTTGCTTAATACATTTTTTTCAATTTCGTGAGTCTAGCCAGTTGCGTAATTTCCCCGTTTTTTTTTCTCCGTCACCAGTAAGTTGTGCACCCTCTCAATTGGGTGCTCAATTTTTTTTATCTTCGGCTCTTCTAAATATTAGCCAATACTACTTCGAATTATCTTTGAACTGTGAGAGGAATTTGTCTTCGTATTACTCTTGCAGGGGCGCGTCTGGTTTCTTTTCAATATCCTTTTCCTTTTTAGACCACCCAGAGTCTGAAAATACATCTCGGAATTTATGTAGAATTATGCCGGGTGTTGCAGCCAAACAATACGGCTTAAGCTTTCAGCTGAAGCTAATGACCTTGAAAAATACAGCTTGGGCTGCCGGCTGATCGTTCAGTTTGGTGTCCTTTGAAAGGTTTTCAGCAGTAGAATATCGTTATCCTGTTAGAATTCTATTAAATTCAATTATCAAATCAGAATCCAAAAATTCCGAAAATTGAAGAGAAAAAAGACCACGTGATACAAAAATTAGAAATACAGTCGCCAGCCACTAGCCAACTGCCAGACCCTGGACAATGATTAGGATTTAGGAACGCCAAACGGGAAAACTGGAAAAGGGAAAAATTGATTTCTTCTTCTTGTATTGATTCTTTGATTTGATATAAGAGAAATATGAAAAATGAAAAGAAAAGATTGAAAAATTCTGTCGATTGATTCATTCAAAAACTCCAATAATTACAGTTAGGCTTACAATTACATGTTAAAAGAACCATAAATTGAAATTTTAGTAAAAATCATCGTCAGCCGAAATAAGCCAGAAATACGGCCTAATTTAGCTTTTGGGTGACAGCCGAAAGTATACGGATTTGAAAAAGCTGAAGCCAAATTTCCCCAAAAAATTTTTGTTTGCCGTGCCGTTTCAAAAGGGAATACGTCATACGTCAGTACTACTGATCCATGAATGTTAATCGCTAAAAACGCTTATGTTCCGTTTAACAGTTGTGGTACTCTTGACGGAGATGGAAGAGGTATCAAAACCAGAGTATTGCAGCTGACTGAAAGACAAAACCCAAAATGAGCCAAATTTTTTCTTTTTTTGTAAGATTTTCTGATTCCTCCAAAACGGAAAAATATACTGCTTGAGTGTTCAAATTTCAAGCTCAACTGCTCCACTCTGTAGGCCAGACTGGCTTTGCCAAAAAATTGAAAAAGATAAGAAAAATTGGTCCCACTGTTTCACCGTTCAGCATGGAAGCCTGTTATGCGGTTATTCAAAGATGATGAACACAAATTCGAGAATTGGAATCGTCCACAAATATGACAAAGCCCTAATTCTCCTGATCGTATCATCTGAACTCACATGAGCGAAAGTCAGCTGTATTGAGGAAAAACCAGCTGAATTTTTCCGAAAGCCAAATTTTTCAAGGTCGTAAGTTGAACCCGAGAGCCGAAGCTGAAAGTCTTGGCTGCAATACTCTAATAAAAACTACCGTGGAAAAAATGAAAAGTTTAGAATAACTTTTGAATGAAGCGAAATTGAAAGTTTCGTCATCCCATAATTTGTAAATGTGTGTTTATGGACAACTTTTATGGGATATCAACTGTCAACTGAAGACCAAATCTGCTTTATTCAATGTTACATTTCAATTTTTTTCATTTTCCTCCTCTGTACCACCATAGGTTAGGTACCTCTCTCTACCTCTCCCCGCTGCAGCGCAACGCTAGCGCTAGTTCGAATAACAGTTGGTGTTCTTTGCAGGCAATTATTTGGGTGTGTGGAGCGGCGAATGATATGTTTTGATCGATTGGCTCAGGGAGAATAATACTTGCGATTATTGGACAAGAAAAGAGAAATGGCCTTTTCAACGAGTCTGCCAATGGTCATCGACTGAGGTATTATAGCCCTATGGTAGAGTGTTTCATAGTATTGTACAGTAACTTATTCTTCCTCAGATTACGAGGTTTCACAATACTACATGGGAAAGGGAGAAGGCTAGGAGCTTATTTTGAACTTTTTTTAATTTGGTTGGTATCTGTCTGGTACTGTACTTTTTGATTAAACCTCCATGGAGATTCAATTATCCCTCGATTTATGTGTGACATTCCAGATAACTCGAACAACTGAAAAATGATGAATTTTCTGTATAATTTTTCTTCTCTCAAATATAGATCATTTCATACACAATTCCTTTATTATCAAGATGGAAACTTATTACCCGTAAAAATACAAACTCGCTCGTTCGAGTCTTTTTCACTCCTTATCACGCAGTAAAGCAGTTTGTAAAGATAGTCATTTTCGACGGCTCGTGCCACTTACACTACTGTATATTGTAATAATACAAGACGAAATTCGAGGATAAATGGTAAGTTTATTCTAAATTCTAAATTAACTCGAAAATGAACGAAGAAAACCCGAGTCGAGTTTTTCCTTCTTCCTTCCATCATCACGATGATATCGCTAATTTGAACAGACACGTCGCGTTCGTGTTCATCCGCTCTAGTAAATTATTTCTCGTCGCGCAATCTTCTGCGAGTATTTCACGCATTCGCCTCAAATCTCGTTACGGTGGCAACTAAACCGAGAATGTTAGCTGAGACGCGTGATACTATCTTTATTCTATTTACAAGTTAGTAACTTATAAGGCTACATTTTTTTCTTTCTTTTTTCGACGTAATAAAATACACGTTTCGTCTTTGTTCGTGTTTTTTGCTCATCCATTGCGGGCGATATCATTTCTCTCTCTCGCTCGCGAAAAAAAGAAAACCATTTTGGACTCGTTAAATTTCGAAGTGACAATAATAAGTCAGTTGTGAAAATACGATAATGTTTTATGTTTACTCTCCCTCCGAGATTGTGTTTCTGAATGCTAGTCAAGATGAATCACCGATGAGAACCATGAGAACTGTCCCTTATTAGGAACGACTATTGTACCTCGAACCATTACTGCTTCAAACACACCAAAAAACTCGCCGGTTCTTTAGGAGAGTTTAACGAGGAGTGGCAGGAACCTGTTCTATGGGGTACGTGGAATCTGAAAATGTAGATTGTGACGTCACAGGTCCCACCCTCAAGCTATATTTGATAGGAGGGGGACTTGGAAAAAAATTGATCTATGACGTCATCAAATTGTGACGCCACAGGCCCCACCCTCAAGCTTTATTAGATACGAGGAGGACTTAGAAAATCAGATTGCGATGTCACAAGGCTGACCTATGGCGTCACAGACCTCACCCCAAGCTGTAAATGATAGAAGGGAGACTTGGAAAAAACCTGATCTACTAGTATGACGTCATCAGATTGTAATGTCACCAATTTACCTATGACGTCATTGAACTGTGACGTCATAGGCATAATATGATGGGAGGATGATTTGGAAAATTTTCGAGCTCCGAGCTTTGCCGGCCGGCCGTACGGCGAAAGTTTTTTCCGACCCCCCCCCCCCCCCCCCCCATAAAACAGGTTTCTTGTTAAAAGGTGTATTTTCGTAAATCATTTTGACTACTTGTCCGGAAATTCCCTCCATTCTTCTTTTCAAAATTAGTGATTTGTGAAGTGATTGTGAATTTTAACATGGAATCTATTTTATCCGGGGTTTTTTTCGGAGAAAATGTCCGCCGATCGGCCGGCCGGCAAAGCTTGGAGCTTGAAAATTTTCCAAATCATCCTCCTATCATATTATGCCTGTGACGTCACAGTTCAATGACGTCATAGGTAAACCTTGAGACATTACAATCTGATGACGTCATAGGTCAGCTATTTCTATTTTCGCGTACGTGGCCCGTGAAGTCCGAATTAGTTTTTCCGGGATTCCTCTCTCTGTTAACAGTTCAAACAGTTTTCTGCGACTAACTCTGTCGTAGGCTTTCTTAAAATCTATAAAGGTGGATCTCTTTGTTGAATTCTATTCTTTTCTCCATTATCAGCTTGGCAGTATACCTTGCGTCAGTGCACGATCGACCTTTTCTGAATCCGTTCTGGCACTCAAGCAGGAGACAATCCGCCCGCTCAGTTAGCTTCCTTGCTACCAGTTTCGCTAGATACGAAAGAAATTCAGTTACATAAAAAATATCGAAAAAATATCGACGTAACACAATCGAATTTATTGAGTAGACGACGCGTTTCGGTAACTATGTACCGCATCTTCGGGGGAAATCAAAAGCCAATAATGGCTTAAGCAGCAGCAGCAGCAGCAGCAGTAGATATGATTTTGGGAGCTATTAAACTAATCCATTAGCCAGTCGTTTGAATCTTATTAAGCTAATAGCTAATCTAATAGCCAATTCCAATAGCTGCTTAGACTTAAAGCTTCTCTACAGTTTCACTATTTTTTTAAATTTTTATCTAATATTTTTCTTCAATCTCGTGGTGGTGGTGATGGTATTCGTGGTGAGTTTTCAGTTTTGTCGTTTTTTAAATTTTTTTCCGTGACTTCACGCTGCCGGCTGCTTTGGCTTTTGGCTGTGACGTACAATGTAATCAGTAATCGCAAATCGCAATGTGTTAGACCTATTCGACTTCAAACTATCTTAGCATAGCATAACATGGTATCGTATCGCCTATTCCCTTGGGCCTTGTTTCTTGTCAACTAAATTTAAGAAATTCTCATTAAGCAGCTCTGTAAACACTGCTGGCCAAGCAGTTCATAAAAAAAAACCATTGAACAAATTCTGAATTTCTCATTGAGCAGTTGAACGCACTGACTAAGCAGCTAATAAAAACCAAAAAAGCCTAGGCGAATGGTACTGTGAGGTCTCAGCCAATAGCTAATCTTAAGCCATTGAGGATTGGCTTTCCATCGCTGTTAAAAAAGTACCATATAATGCTTGAGGAGCGGGACAATTTTATGACATCATAGGTTAGCCTTGTGACGTCACAATCTACGTTTTTCAGTTCCCATGTGCTCCATAAAACAGGTCCTCTGCCACCCCTCGTTCAACTCCGTTCAAGGACCCGTGAGTATTGTTTTGTCTATGAAGATGCATCAGGACGCACGCGTTCTCACAACCATTTTGGGTTGATAATGTTGCACTAAACTCGGGTACGGAATCACGAGTGGCTGAAAATGTAGACACTTGGTTCCATGCTTCTTCGGAATCTAGTATGGTGGCTACCAGGCTACTTGGAGCAAGTACTTCATCTACCCCAATCTCTTGAAGAGACCGACTAAGCTTACCTCGCTGACGTCGCCACGCCTCACACTCAAATAAGGTGTTTTGTGGTCCATCATCCTGCCCTTGGTTGCAGTGCGAACACGTTGCACGCTTAACTTTCTTCACCTCGTCATGAAAGTATTTGTTGAAGGAGCCATGCCGCTCAACACCTGTGTCAGGTGAATGTTTAAGTGACCGAATGGTTTCTGTTCATCCACTTATTAAGGTCACTTATTAACGCCCGAGTTGTCCATTTACCTGGCTCGATCTGGGCAATTCTTTCTTTCCCTTTTCTCAAGCAAGGAGCGCCTTGCCTCCTGCTTCACCCGAATAGCCTCTTGGTCGGTCGTTGTCGTCTCCCCCGTTCTCTTCTCAGCAAGGAGCTCGATTGTTGGTGAACGTACTAATGCGCAAAGAGCCTCCGTCGTAACAGTGCGACCTCGAACACATACTCGAGCACATGACCTCTCTTAGAAATAGGTGGTAACCGATTCGAAACCATTTTGTTTTGAAGATCGATTTTGATATTCGATTGGAATCGACTATGCTACACCGCTAGATCGTTACTTAGAGGTTACCCTGAGCCACTTGTTCAAATAGCAACAGAAACGGTAAATCGATAAGCATAAGCCTCTAATTGAAATTACGAGGCTGGATCGGTTATATTAGACGCAACTCGGAATTCTGTCTGCGAGTTTAGCACAACTTTACCAACCTGAGATGGTAGTAAGAACGCACGCGAGATTTTTGGAGCCCTGATATATACAGGACAATAGTCAGGAATTTTTCCTTACCCTTCCCCTCATTTATTTTGCTTGAAATTCTCTCCAACTGGCTAAAATTGAGTTAGTATCTTTCAAACTTGCGAACGTTGTACTTCAAAAAAAAAAAAAAAAAAAAAGGATTTAAATTTTCACACATTTCAACTGTCATACGAGCGACAGATTATAAATTCCGAGTAGAAAATTTTGCGTGTGTTTTGTTATTTCAGTAATTTTTGTTTCATGAATTAGTTTAACCTGTTAAAATCGTCTAAACTCAATTATTTAATCTGTTCACTGTTGGAAATATCTCTCTTAGGATATTGTCTCTAGAGGGAGAAGGTATAAGAATAATTTGCTCGAGCATGCTTACGCGTTTACGTTCCGATCAGAGCCAAGGACGTGTAATAAATGTTGACAGATTTTCTTTTCAGAAGGCACTTTACTTTTCCTGTTGCATCATAAAGCACGCACTTCAGAGCTATCAATAAACTACTCGAGAAAACCGTACTTCGAGTGGAGTATCCTTTTTTTTTTTTCTTTCAGGCGGTCGATATTAGGAAATTCAAGAACACCATTGACGTGTGCTTATGTGAAGAATTTTGTTTAATACTCGAACACAAAGGATGAAACGATATAAGTAAATGCTCATTTACAGTTTGGTTTTTAAATATGATATTCATATAAAATTATCCTTGTGGTTTATAATATTTAATCACCGATCTACATCGTTGCAATCGAGCGACTCGAATGGACAACAGTTTATGATACTGAACGAAAATATGATGTTGTAAATTTTAAATTGGTTGTGTGAAGAAACGTGACAGAAGAGAGTAAAAAATAAATTTGTTTGAAAACTTGTGGCCGTATGTAGCCTCTGCTCTCAATCTGAACTTACATGATTGTAGACAGACCAACTATTTTTCACCGGGCGATCCTCGGTGTCATTGCAAAGCTTGAGATGATCTCTTTTTTTCATATATCTTTTTACTGTTCGCCTCTTCCCTGCCTCTACCTCCTCTGAGTGTAATGAATGTTTCCATTCTCCTGATTTGCTAGATCTAAATGTATTACGTAAGAACCTCCTCCTAGGCAAGCTAAAGAAATAAGAAACAATGCCAGGGTCATGGGTCATATAGAACCAAAGGCTAAGCTGAATGGAGGTATTTTTGATTTTACAATTTCTCTCTATATGATGGATATATCAAGGCGGGCACCAGAAAAAAATTTCTACCACGTAGTTATAATCTTTATTCATACGTGAGAAGGGAAGGACCTTAGAAAATTATCGACTTTTGGGCTTACGATTCGAAGTACAAATTTTGCTAATTGCTCGAGACGCAAAAAAATATGTATATTTTCCACTTACAGTGATGTGAGGCATTTCGACAAGACTATCATTATTTTTTTTATTTTTTATTTTTCTTTATTTTTATTTTTATTTTTTTTCTTTATTCCAACCATATTTATCAAATACCAAATAATAGTGATAATGAAAATAATAGAACAAAACATAGGAGCAGAAGGTAAATATAATAGTAATAGAAAAAAAAAAAAAGAAAAAAAAAGAGAATTTGTTTAAAAATAATAATAATAATAGCAAAACATATAAGAAATTTTTTTTAAGAATTATGGGGGAAGAAGAAAAAAAAAGAAAGAGGGGAAAAAAGGGAGGTTAGAGAAGAGGGTGGCTATTTTAAATGGTTAATGCTGGAGGGAGGTTAGAAATGCATTGTGCAAGGTGAGGGAATATAATTGAGCACAAGAACTCAACTAACTTGATTATGATCACGTAAGAGGAAGGGAAGAAGGTCGTCAGCACTCCTTTATTGTACGAGCAATTCGCCCAAAATTGGTTAGTTGTATAATTTTCAGCTGTACACAACGAGCGAGGAGTTCATGGAAAACTCACAAGTTCTTTAACAGAGTTAAGCGAGGGGTGGCGGTAGCAGGGAACTTGTTTTATGAGGCACGTGGGATCTGAAAAATGTTGACGAACCAGATCCATGACTTCATCAAATTATGATGTCAGACTTTAGAGCTACGTTGAAAATTATATCTAAATTGACTACATGAACTCAATTTTGATACAATATAGTAGAAAAATTTTAATCGTGAAAGAGTTTTAATTTAAATAAATTTTTAATTTATTTGGCACTGCCTCTCACCGGTCATTTGTTTATTTTGTAAAAATAATGTGAGAGTCAGTGCCAAATAAATTAAAAATTTATACAACTTTGATACATTCACCAAAACATCAAGGTATACCGTGCTTGTTTTTTCAGTGAAATAATTTTTTTTTCTCAAATGGTCTTAAAGATAGGTCATTTAGGATGAAAATTGCACAGGGAATCCATATCTGGTATCAGATAAACTCAACATTGATAAATTTCACCGAAACATCAAGGGGTATACCTTCGCCTTGTCTTTTAAGCGAAAAAATGTTTTCTCTCAAACGGTCTTTTTGGTCATCTGGAATGAAAATTGAACGGGGAATTGTTTGTTTCTTATGCAAAAAAACTACTTGAACGAGGAACGCAGGGAACCTGTTCTATGGGTCAAATTGGTTTTGGTATTGAGAATTCATGGAGGCCTAGGCCTACTACAGTATATTGCATGAAACATGGGAACATTCTGTCCCGACACTCGGTCTTGAGCACCAATTGTGGGGGGGGGGGGGTGAGCGCTTTCGGCCAAATTGTGGACTAGGGGGAACCGATTATCGGGTATAGCACCGAACATTCGGTTGGGTAATTTCTGAACTGATATAGTTGGATATGGGAAACCGTTTGTTGGGGGCACGGAACCGACTGTTGGTTGTTTGAGGGACCGACTGTCGGGTATAATAACTAACAGTCGGTTCCTCATACCCAAAAATCGGTCCCGACACTCGGTCCTTGAGAACCGATTGTGAGGTATGAGGAACCGACTGTTGGGTAATTTCTAAACTGATTATTGGATATGGGAAACGGTTTATTGGGTGGACGGAATTGACTGTTGTGTATAGTAACCAACAGTCGGTTCCTCATACACAACAATTGGTTTCGCCACTCGATCCTTGAGAACCGATCTGAAATTGACGTTTATTCTCTCGAAGATCAGGCAGACTGTATCTTCCAGCTGATTGTAGCGAGTGCGTAAATTGTGATAACGAACTACTCTACTTCGTTGATAAGATAACAGGAAAAACTACGATTTGAGGCATTGGAGCTTTCTATCACCGAAAATTATTTCGTTTTAACTGGCATGGGATCGAGCAACTAATAAAGCACATTTCAAAAATGATCTTTACTTGACTACGCCAGAAAATTTTTGGAAAACATTCTACTTTTTCTGGAAAATCGATCCTAATCGATTTCTGAAATCGAAAAATCTACGCCAAACAGTTTCTCTTTTACACAGTTGTTGAAAGAAATCCTTCAAGCAGTGATCAAAATGAACTCTCGATTCTTGAATTTCTCTTCCATAGCACCAAGCTTCCTCTGAATGTCCTATCTCAAGACTCAATCGAATGACGTTTCATTTGGAGCTTTTTTGTCCTTGTCAACGATCGAGCCACCCAAACTATATTATATGGTTTATTCAAGACATTGCAAAACCTTTGCCCTTGCTAATCTATTATTTCTTGCGAAATCGAATTTATTTCACACAAAGAAATCTCGTGCGGGCGTTAACTTCCAAGATTTTCTTTCTTCTGCAAGAAGCGAGAGAAGTAAAATTTCTTGCGCGAGAAAACAGGTCAGACGCGTTTGTTCATTTCTTCGACATTAACCGTAGACTCAACAAATAATTAGTGCACAAATTAATCTTCGCCCATTATTTTCAAGTGCAGTCGAATGTGGTAGGCGGAAATGAAAGTTCGCATTTGCTCGATTTTGTGAAAAAGCATAGTTCGCCCATCACGAACTCCGTTGTTCATTTACACCGGATTTACTTTTCATTTTGTTCGTTGACTGCGGCATAACTCCTTCTTTTGTATTGGTAGTCACGAATTCAAAAATACTTTTCATAATAATGTGAATGATGCATACTAGAGCACGAAATAAATAATACGAAAAATTTCAGTCCTGACCACATTAATTTCCGCGTACAGCCTCGTAGCTCCTTTCGAGCGTAATTAAATTTTCAAAAGTACTTTTCCTTCATTCATTTTCTAGAAATGACAAGATAGATTAATGCTACATTTAACCTTGCGCGCTACTTCACTGATTAACGAAGTCCGGAGGGCGGAATTGCTGCAGAGTTATTTCATTTTTGAAATTCATTACGAAATTTAAACTATGTATCGGTTTATCTTCATCGAGATTAAAAACCAACCTAAATTCTAACCTACGTAGCATATCAATGTCGAATTCTATTAATCCACTAATACTGTATAATATTGACTTGGATAGAAAAACGGAATCCTGAACTTCCAAACGTTAAAAAAAAATAATAATAAACAGTAGCTACCGTGCAATAAAAATGGAAAAATTAATCTCTGATCTGAGTCTGGACGCATAGGGCCCGTTAAATTACAAAGTGCAGTATGTCAACGAGTACGTGGACAGGTTAATTTTGGTTTTTAATGCTCTAACACAATTATATGTGTATGTATTTATGAATGAATGGTAAAATTAATTGTCGCGCACGACTTGCACAGCTCAACCTTGCGTACGTAGCGTAGAATTAATATTTTGAAACCGTCGCAATCGGATCCCGTCTGTTTCAATCTACATGAGTGGATTTTGTGTAATAAAATGAGAAAGGGGAGGAAAATTCACTGCCAACATTCATATTGCACTCGTCAGAATATTCGAATGACATGTACAGATACCTGACATCATTTTTCAAGAGATTACGTAAATTCGACTAAGGTGGAAATGGAGAGCTTAACGAATGATTATACGAAATATCCTCGTGACTCGACGACGACGGTTTACGGTAATTCGGTAAATTTAGCGCCGAGGAAAGACCGGAGTCCTTACTTATTTTTCCTGAGCACAGAGTCGTGTATCTATTGTATCAGAATTGACTTTCTCAACAAAATGAAGATAATCCGTGAACGGTATGATGAGTAACCATATCAAGTAGATTTCAGGGTTGTCTCCACTCGTTCTCTCTAGAGCCTGAGCCATTTTCAATGTCCATACGGGGAATGTTCATTAATGTTGTGATATTTTTTCATTTTTAAAGCCATTATCCTGTTGAACCATGTCGACTACAAGTCGATGTCCATCTGACGTCATGACGACCCATGTTTTCAATAAGTAGTTGACACAAATTCGACGTCGATTTACCGTCGAAATAGTTCCGGGGTATGCCGACCTGACATCGACCACAAACGACTGCAAACCGACGTAAAATCGACTCATCCGTTTTAACCTGAGTCCTGCAATCGACGTAGAAATCAAGTCGATCATGGGTGAACAGAATTTAATGAACTGTGATTCGACGTCCACATGGAGTTGATTTGGAGTAAATGATTCTTGTACATATGCCAGATGGACATCAAAAATGAATTATAAAATGTCGATACCCCAGATATGGCAGTATAAAATTGTGACGCGTTTCCTTAAAGTTTCCTTCCATCAACATATAATGGAATTTTCCCGAGCCCACTCCTGCCACTTCTTTTATCGACATTTTCGCAGGGAACCTGTTTTATCGGAGGGTTTTTCGGAAAAAGATGTCCGCCGTCGGCCGGTCAGCAATTTTTCTAAGTCCCCTTCCTATCATATATAGGTTGAGGGGGGCTGTGACGTCGAAATTTGATAACGCCGTAGGTCAACCTTGTGACGTCCAAATCTACATTTTACAGATCTCACGCACTCCATAAAACAAGTTCCCTGCCACCTCTCGTTCAATTCCATTAAAGAACCCGTGAGTTTAAACCGAGAACCTGTTACACCAGGGGGGTTTGGAAAACACGTCCATCGTTCGGCCAGCCGGGAAGCTCAGAGCTCGAAAATTTTCTTAGTTCCCCTCCTGTCAAATCTAGCTTCAATGTCTAGGTCTATGACGTCACCACTGGATGACGTCATAGATCAGTTTCAATAGGGAACTTTTTTTTTTTTTTTGGGGGGGGGGGGGGGAGGTTGAGAAGTTTGCCGTACGCCGCGCCGCCCGGCAAAAAACTCAGAAAAACAACGGCTTCTTTAACGAAGTTTTATGAGTCATATGGGATTTGGTATTGAGAATTCAAGATAGCCTAGACCTGGATAAAGCTAGTATAAAGAAGGCCTAGACCTACTGTAAGCTTAATATAATATAGTTTGAGAGTCGTATGACAGGAATTTTTCCAGTCCCCCTTCTATCATTTATAGCTCGAGAGTCAACATTTTTTCCTAAGTCCCCTTCCTATCATATACGTATGGCTGGAGAGTCGACATTTTTCCAAGTTTTTGTTGGACGACGGACATCGCACGGAAAATTTCTCAAAAAGCCCCCCATAGAACAGGTTCCCTGTTAAAACTTGGACCCAGTAGCCATATATGACAGGAGGGGGACTTGGAAAAATTTCGACCCACTAGCCTTATATTTTTTTCAAGTCCTCCTCCTATCATATATGTATAGTTCGAGAGGCGAAATTTTTCGAAATCCCCTCTTATCATATATAGCTAGAGAGTAAAAATTTTTTACAGTCCCCCTCTCATCATATATGGATAGAGCGTCGAAATTTCTTCAAGTCCCTCTCCTATCATATATGGCTAGAGGGTCGAAATTTTTTGAAGTTCCCCTCCTATCATATATGTATAATTCGAAAGGCGAAATTTTTCAAAATCCCCTCTTATCCTATATGGCTAGAGGGTCAACATTTTTTCAAGTCCCCCTCTCATCATAATATGGTTAGAGGGTCGAAATTTCATCAAGTTCCTCTCCTATCATAATCTATGGCTAGAGAGTCGAAATTTTTTGAAGTTGCCCTCCTATCATATGTGTATAGCTCGGAGGTCGGAATTTTCCCAAGTCCCCCTCCTATTATATACAGCTCGAGATTTGAGAAAAATTTAGACTCTTGAACGACATTGTACTAGGCTTATAGTAGGTCTAGGTCTTCTTTATACTAGCTTGCGTGACATCTTGTCCAATTATGACATAAGCTGTATGGATGCAGCGTTGTTTTATTAAGAAGTATACGAGGAGGCTTATATTGTCTAGCTGTATGCCAGTTCCTTAATAAGCAGTCAACACTCCCCAAGTGCAACATTTTGCTGGTTGTTGATCCTCATTTCTTTGTGGATGGCTTCACTCTGACTCGAACTGTTAATTTGATTGACTTTGAAGTGTTGTTGTTTGACGCCAGAGTTTTGTGGTGGTGGCTTGTTTGCTGGTGTTGTTGGGGCTGGTTGTGCTTCCTTCGGCACGCGGCATCCAGGTGCCCAGGTCTATTGCAGTTGCGGCAAATAACCTTTTTGTCTGCATGGGATACCATCTTCCTACAATCTTGCTTCCGATGGCCTGTGATGCTACAGTAGTGACAAGAGCTAGGAAATGGTGTTGAATAGTGCTGGTGCGCCTTTCGAATCCTTGTAAGAATTGGATCAGTTCAGCAGGAGTGCTTGGGTCTCCTGCTCTCACCAGTTCTCGGAGTGATCCATTTAGTCCGCCGGTTATCATTTGCACCATTTGCTTCTTTGTGAGTTGGATTGCCATTGCTTGTAGCTGAGCCAGTTTATTATAGACATACTTGTAGCATGGAGTTTTTACATTGTGTTTGGTGATGATGAAGTCAAAAATCTGCCGGTAGAGGTCTTTTTTGTGGTAAAAGGTTGATAAAATTATATCTTTCCATTCCCGCCATGTGCGGTTGATATCGTGCTTCGCATGTACCACTTTTTCGCGGCACTATCCAAGCGAGTCAGGGCAAAATGAGCGGTTGTCCTGTCGGTCCAGCTGTAAATTGACGCTAGTGTGTCGACTTTGTTGATTCAGTCTTTTACATCACACAATTTCGGATCCAATAGAGGTATCTGTTCCCTTAAGCTGGATAATAGAACCTCCTGTGACATCCTGACAGAGATGACTGTAATGGACCCGAAACGGTTGCAGATGTCATACCAGTTACATTGCTTGCTTCTTCTTCATCTTCAGCTGGGCTTTGCGTTTGTTGTCGTCCAACTGGTGCCAGTGTTTTCATTGGGGAATTTGCAGTTTGGCCTTGTAGGTTTGGCCTTCGAGGCATAATCCCACTTCTGATATTTATATTACAATTAAGGTTGTATTGCATTCAATTGTATATTCACTAATAATAATAATAATAATAATAATACTCGTAATAATAATAATAATAATAATAATAATAATAATAATAATAATAATAATAATAATAATAATGATACAGTCTGCATCGACAAGGTACACCCTGAACATTGTATTGCTAGGCAATCACAATTTCATTGTGTACAGATTTTCATTACACATATTATACTAGGCTTACAGTAGGTCTAGGTCATCTATATACTAGCTTCATCTAGGTCTAGGCTTCCTTGAATTCTCAATACGAAATCCCATATGACTCATTCAACAGGTTCCCTGCGTTTCTCGTTCAACTTTGTTAAGGAAGCCGTAGTTTTTAACAGGAAACCTGGTTTATGGGGGAGGGGGGAGGGGGGGGGGTTATTTGAGTAAAATCGCTGTTCGCTGTCCGACAAAAAACTTGGAAAAATTTCAACTCTTAAGCTATATATGATAGGAGAGGGACTTGGAAAAATTTTAACTCTTGAGTGGGGGAATTAAAACAATTTCTACTCTCGGACTATACACTTCGAAGTCCCTAAAATAGATATAGGTCACTGATGACGTCAGCTCGAGAGTTGAAATTTCTCTAAGTCCCTCTCCTGTCATATATAGCTCGAGAGTCGAAATTTTTCCAAGTTTTTTGCTGGACGGCGCACGGCAAATTTCTCAAAAAGCCCCCCGTAAAACAGGTTCCCTGTTAAAATTTCAACTCTCGAGCTATATTTCTATCATCACAAAGCTCGATGGCGGAAATTTTTTCAAGTCCCTCTCCTATCATATAAAGCTCGAAAGTCGAAATTTTTCCAAGTCCCTCTCCTATCATATATGGCTCGAGAGTCGAAATTTTTCTAAATTTTTTGCTGAACGGCGCACGGCAAATTTCTCAAAAAGCCCCCTGTAAAACAGGTTCCCTGTTAAAATTTCAACTCTTGAACTATATTTCTATCATCACAAAGCTCGATGGCGGAAATTTTTTCAAGTCCCTCTCTGATAGCTCGAGAGTCAAGAAAAATTCCGTCCTGTATGCGGCCGAACTATATACATATACCGTTCTGGATTTTTCGGAAGAATCTTCGCCTTCCGGCAACTTCAAGGTCGTTTAGAGGTCGACCTCCTATCATATATTGCTAAGAGGTCGAAATTTCGTCTACACCTCCTACCCCACCCCCTATTTTATATATATGACACCTATTGTATAGTTTGGAGGATGATATTTTTTAAGAACTGGGAACCTGTTTTATGGGGGGCTTTATTGAGAAATTTGACGTCCACCGTGCCCCGTCGCGTCGATCGTCCAGCAAAAAACTTGGAAAAATTTCGACTCTCGAGCCGTATATGATAGGAGGGGGACTTCGAAAAATTTCGACTCTCGAGCTATGTATGATATGAGGGGGACTCAGAATAATTTCAACTCTCGAGCCATATATGATAGGAGAGGGACATTCACTTAATTGATAAACACAGTACCAAAACTCACGGTTCTCCAGGGTGAAAAAGTGGATTTTCTTGATTATTTGTCATTTCCAGAAGGTTCCAGCGGCTGGAGAACTTTTTGACCATCATTTCCGAACTCGGCCAATGTGTTTTCATGTAAATCGACCTAATTGATGAACACAATACCTAAACTCACAGTCCTCCAGGGTGAAAAATTGGATTTTCTCGATTATTTGTCATTTCCAGAAGGCTCCAGCGGCTGGAAAATTTTTGGACTATTTTTTTCAAACTCGGCGAACATGTTTACGTAAGAACTGACCTAATTGATGAATGAAATACCAAAATTCACTGTCCTCCAGGGTGAAAAAGTGGATTTGATCGATTATTTGTCACTTCCAGAACGTTCCAGCGACTGGAGAATTTTTCGACCATTTTGTTCAAACACGGCGAATGTGTTTACATGTGAATCGACCTAATTAATGAACAAAATACAAATACTCACGGTCCTCCAGGGTGAAAAAGTGAATTTTCTCGATTATTTGTCATTTCCAGAAGGTTCCAGCGGCTGGAGAATGTTTTGACTATTTTTTTCAAACTCGACGGACATGTTTACTTAAGAATTAACTTAATTGATGAAGGATATATGAAAAATCGCAGTTCTCCAAGTTGAAAAAGTGGATTTTCTCACTTCTCTACTATTTTCAGACTGTTCCAGCAACTGGAGAATTTTTCAACTATTTTACTCAATCTAACGTACTCCACCTCAGCGGTGGACGTGTTTACATAAGAATTGACCAAATCGATAAACGAAATACTAAAAATATATTTTTGGTCTATCAACATTCCCATTTCATCTCACGGAGGAGTGCGTATTTTTCACCTCGAACATTGACCATTGATTTCTCGCGGTCTATTGCGGTAGCAGTCATAGTTCACCCCGCTATTCATGAGAAAATTACAGAAATTCATTAAATATTGATTTTTTTGGGAATGTTCCACCTCACCGAGGACTGTGGCATTCATGTATGTTGTAGTAGAGGGTATGGCGCTTCAAATGAATGATTTTCCCTAGGTGCCTCCCCCCGAATTTTTTTTTTTATTCGAGTTTGAAGTTTTGTTATAGCTAGAAACTAGGGGAAATATGAATGGTTTTCTTTTAAAAAAATACCATGGATGAACGTTCACATATACTAAAATGTCCTCAAGTTTCATCGCTGTGCGATCATTATTGGCTGAGATATAGCCATTTGGATTTTAGGCCTAAAAATGGCTCTGCAGACCATGTGGGTGAGCGGACGGGTCCAATTTTTTGGATTTCGAGTTTTCTCATTGGGGACAACATTTTGACGGACATTTGGAAAATTTTCCGACCAAGGTCATTTTCCCCCCCTTACTCGGCTAGAGCCAAAACTTTTCTAATTCTTCAATTTTATAAATATTACAGCTTTTTCTTATTTGTGCCTGTTTTCAAGTACATACTTGTCATAAATCTCTTCAATTTTGTTACTTAAGGCGATATGTGAGAATTTCTCCTTTTCAATATTCATATTTAACCTTTTTTTTTTTTTCTTTCCCCTATCTTATCATTTCAAAAGCTTTATTCTCTGCTAGAGAACTGTATTTTTTTCCGACGATACAAACGATTCCGTTTTCAATATTTTATGTATACCAGGTTCATAAGAGGAAAAAAACTGTATATTGCTGTGTACGTATTTATTTTTTATTCAGCGTGAGTAAGCAAGATCTATGGTCTTTTCGTACTCTTATATACTTCGTATTATTTTCTGTTTCCCAAATCTGAAATCTACGTTTAATTTAGATAGGTTTAAATCGGATCTAAATCTAAGTTTCCTCTTTGGTATGTTGTCTTTCTCCTTCTAATTTTTTTGTTTTTCGTTCAGTCTTTCGTATCGTTTGCGAGAAGATAAACGAGTATTATATTCGAAGTACAGCGAATATATTTTCTCCAATCGCGAAAATAACACCAGAAGAGAGAGAAAAAAAAAAAGAAAAAAAAAAATCAATAAAAAAATACTTCTCGTATAAGTCTGGAGTTCGAATGCAACAGTTTTCTTCTTGGTACTTTCTAGTTTCTTTATATTCATCAACTCTCGTTTATATCATCTGTGTCCCTTTATTTCACCGTGAAAAGACGGAATATTTTTGAGAATAATGAATGCAGCGCTATTTTGACGAGTATTTTATTATTTTGTTCTTCCAGAAATGTCAGTTCCATGAGGTACAAACTGAAGTAAAGCTGATTCAGTAGTAATTTACGTTCCTTTCTTGTCGAATTGCGTTAGTCGAAGTGAGACAATATTAACTTTGAAAGTAAGTTGATATTTTTGTTGACCCCACTATCGTATACATACCTTAGTAAGAATCTTCTACGTAATTTTTACGCCACCAAAAAAAAAAAAAATTGAAAAGTGTTTTCAAACGCTGAGTACGAAGTGTATTTTGTTAAAATATTATAAAATATCTAAAGATGTAACAATGAAGGGAGGGAGTAAAGACCTGTAAAAAACCTCTATTTTTCTCGTCAAATAAACGACTGAGCACTGTTGTGATCCAGAGAAATTTCTTCAGCCCGAATTACCCACTATGTGATTCCTTTCAAGAAAAAGGTCAGATTCTTAATTTTTCTTGCCACCTATTCTCTTTATTTCCTTCCGGAGGTGACGTTTGCGTCAGTAGTTTTGATATTTTTCACTTCTGGACAAAAACGTTTTTACCTACTATGAAAATTATCAAATTTCGTTCCATTTTGTTTCTTCGCTGGGAAACACGAGCACTTTACACCATACTTAATGCAATAAAGGCCAACTTCTTACACGGCACATTGTATTGCAGCATTCGCGACTCGCTTAATTTTTTGTGTAATGTTTCTCGGAGTACTTCTCCTTTATGCTCCGCTTAATGAATAAGTTTAAAAGCTCGACGTAGACGATTTCTATTATGAAAAAAGACTCATTAGCTAGCGCGTGCATACAATGTGAAACTGACGGCAACTCGAGCACCTCTTCGCTCGGTAATTTATTAATAATTCGGCGAGTACGAAGAACAAATGCGCGGCACTCATTCGCGAAACCGACAAAACATTCGAGTATGTTTATTACTTTTTAGAATTTATCGGGCATACACCGTGAATACAATGGCGGACGCTTGAAATTTTTTGAAAAGGAAGAAATTTTAACATAGGTACGAAAAATTGAAACATCGCGTGATAATTTATGCCACTACTGAAAACTACATTATAAATGTACTTATGAAGAATTTTTGCGCTAAAACGGATAGAAGAGAGAATTTTGGAAATCAAGTGATGCTGAATACAAATTGCAGGTATGTGTTTTTCCCTTGAGTGTTGGGGTATATCCTCAGGAAATCTCTCTTCCAATCGAATGACCTCGACTTTCGTGGGGAGCTTAGATTTTCTAGTTCAATTTCCTATTGAGGAAGGACTCGAGAGGGACCGAGTATATTTCATGGACATACCGTAATGATAAGAACGTGAAATCAAACTAGTCGATTCCGAGAAGTGACGAAATGTTTTCCTTTTTCCAGCTAAAACAACCGTAAAATCAGTAAATTGCGACGAAATGACATTTTTTTAGTGAATTAGTTATTTGTACTGGGTCGTGACTTTTAGATTTTTGATAACCGTAAAGCAAATTCGCTCCAGGGTTTCAACTATAGCGGAATTCTAAGAAACCAATGGCAAATTGGTGTAGAACGTCCAAACTCAGTCAATATGCGTTATCAGAGCTTTTTCGTTCGTTTGAATTATTCCTTACACGTATAAAAATTCCTTTTAGTTGTGAAATCTAGAGTTGGTGATCAAAAAATAATATCAATGTAGGCACAGCAGTAGTGAAATATGTTACATATTTTGATATTTGAAGATCTTTTTCTAGTTTTAGCTCAGTATCGAGCGCAGATCTCGCGATCCTTGCAGAACTGTAGATTTCCAAATGAATTCATCCTAAGCGCCGGAGTCTGGTTTCCAAAGTCATATTTTCATGTTTCACAAATTCATTCTGCTGGTTGATGACTGTCTCACCTCATTTGTGATTCTTTGAATACTGAATAACACGCGCGGATCCAGACGATCACTTTTGGGGGGGACATAATCCAAAAAAAGTCTAAAGAACTTTTTTTTTTTTACATCTTCTTCAAAACTATATACAGATTTTTTGTCTTTTTTGGGTTTTTTTGGGGGGACATGTCCCCTATGTCCCCCCCCCCGTGGATCCGCGCCTGGAATAATACCTTACTATTTGAGTTTTTAGTACTTGTGGTCAGCCGTCATATGTTTTATATCACTAGACCAACCGCATAAATAAATAAATGATCAAGTTCCTAAAAATCTAGAATTTGAAAGCCAGTCAAGAATTGGGAATTGAGTTCTTAGAGAACTGAACGTTGAAACCTGATTCACGAATTCGCCTTTGGGTTCTTAAAAATCTAAATGTCGAAACCCAGATACAAATTCGCCATTGGGTTCTTTAAATCCACGACCAAACGCAGTCACAAATTCGCTTTAGAGTTTCTTGAAAATCCATAAGTTGAAACTGAGATACGAATTTGCCATTGGGTTCTTAAAAATCTAAGAGTCAAAATCCAGTCACGAATTCATTATTGGATTCTTGAAATCCACAAACAAACCAGACACGATTTCGCCATCAGGTAATTGGAAATCTAAAAGTCATAACTCAGTCACAAATGTGCTGTCAAGTTCTCAGAAATCTAAAGGTCAAAAGGCAATCATGAATTCGCCATTGGGTTCGTAGAACTCCTATAAGTTGACATCCAAAAAAAAATTGGCCATTGGGTTCTTGAAATCTTCAACTAAACTAACACATGATTTCGCCTTTGGGTTTCTCAACGTCGAAACACAGATACAAATTTGCCATTGGGTTCTTCAAATCCACGACCAAACCCAGTCACAAATTCGCTTTAGAGTTTCTTGAAAATCTATAAGTTGAAACTGAGATACGACTTTGCCATTAGGTTCTTAGAAATTTAAAGGTCAAAGATCAGTCACGAATTCGCTATTGGATTTTTGAAATCCCCAAACAAACCAGACACGATTTCGCCATTAGATAATTGGGAATCTAAAAGTCATAACTCAGTCACAAATGTGCCGTCAAGTTCTTAGAAATCTAAAGGTCAAAAGGCAATCATGAATTCGCCATTGGGTTCGTCGAACTCCTATAAGTTGACATCCAGATACAAATTCGACATTGGGTTCTTTAAATCCACGACCAAACGAAGTCACAAATTCGCTTTATAGTTTCTTGAAAATCCATAAGTTGAAACTGAGATACGAATTTGCCATTGGGTTCTTAAAAATCTAAGAGTCAAAATCCAGTCACGAATTCATTATTGGATTCTTGAAATCCACAAACAAACCAGACACGATTTCGCTATCAGGTAATTGGAAATCTAAAAGTCATAACTCAGTCAAAAATATGCTCAAGTTCTTAGAAATCTAAAGGTCAAAAGGCAATCATGAATTCGCCATTGGGTTCGTAGAACTCCTATAAGTTGACATCCAAAAAAAAATTGGCCATTGGGTTCTTGAAATCTTCAACTAAACTAACACATGATTTCGCCTTTGGGTTTCTCAACGTCGAAACACAGATACAAATTTGCCATTGGGTTCTTCAAATCCACGACCAAACCCAGTCACAAATTCGCTTTAGAGTTTCTTGAAAATCCATAAGTTGAAACTGAGATACGACTTTGCCATTAGGTTCTTAGAAATTTAAAGGTCAAAGATCAGTCACGAATTCGCTATTGGATTTTTGAAATCCCCAAACAAACCAGACACGATTTCGCCATTAGATAATTGGGAATCTAAAAGTCATAACTCAGTCACAAATGTGCCGTCAAGTTCTTAGAAATCTAAAGGTCAAAAGGCAATCATGAATTCGCCATTGGGTTCGTCGAACTCCTATAAGTTGACATCCAGAAAGAAATTGGCCATTGGGTTCTTCAAATCCACGACCAAACCCAGTCACAAATTCGCTTTAGAGTTTCTTGAAAATCTATAAGCTGAAACTGAGATACGACTTTGCCATTAGGTTCTTAGAAATCTAAAGGTCAAAGACCAGTCACAAATTCGCTATTGGATTCTTGAAATCCCCGAACAAACCAGACACGATTTCGCCATTAGGTAATTAGAAATTTAAAAGTCATAACTCAGTCACAAATGTGCTGTCAAGTTCTTAGAAATCCGAAAGTCAAAACGCAGTCATGAATCCCACATTGTTATCTTGGAATCCACGACCAAACTCAGACCCGATTTCGCCGTTGGGTTCTTGGAAATCCATAAGTAAAAACCCATCAGACACGAATTCGCCATTAGGTCCTTGAAATCCACGATTAAACCCAGATACAATTTCGTCATCGGGTTCTTAGAAATCTAAAAAATGGCAAAACCCAATCACGAAATCGCCCGATGGTTCTCCAAATCCACGACCAAACCCAGTCAAAAATTCGCTTTGGTAAGACTTTGCTATTGGGTTATTAGAAATCTAAAAGTCAAAACCCAGGTACAAATTTGCCATGGGGTTCTTCAAATCCACGCCCAAACCCAGTTACGAATTCGTTGTAGAGTTTTTTGAAAATCCATCAGTTGAAACTGAGATACGAATTTGCCATTGGGTTCTTAGAAATCTAAATTTGAAATCCAGTCACGAATTCGCTATTGGATTTTTGAAATCCACAAACAAACCAGACACGATTTCGCCATGAGGTAGTTAGAAATCTAAAAGTCATAACTCAGTCACAAATGTGCCGTCAAGCTCTTAGAAATCTAAAGGTCAAAAAGCAATCATGAATTCGCCATTGGGTTCGTAGAACTCCTATAAGTTGACATCCAGACACGAATCAGCTATTGGATTCTTGAAATCTTCGACTAAACCCAGACAAGATTTCGCCGTTGGGTTCTTAGAAATCCATAAGACACGAATTCGTCATTAGGTTCTTGAAATCCACGATTAAACCCAGACAAGATTTCGCCGTTGGGTTTTTAGAAATCTAAAAGTCAAAACCCAATCACGAATTCGCCCGATGGTTCTCCAAATCCATGACCAAACCGAGTCACGAATTCGCTATAGAGTTTCTTGAAAATCCATCAGTTGAAACTGAGATACGACTTTGCCATTGGGTTCTTAGAAATCTAAAGGTCAAAATCCAGTCACGAATTCGCTATTGGATTCTTGAAATCCCCAAACAAACCAGACACGATTTCGCCATTAGGTATAATTAGAAATTTAAAAGCAATAAACTCATAACCCAGTCATATATTCGCTCTGGAGTTCTTAGAAATCCAAAAGTCAAAACGCAGTCATGAATTCGCCATTGTCCTATTGAAATCCACGACCAAACCCAGACCCGATTTCGCCGTTAGGTTCTTAGAAATCTAAAAGTCAAAACCTAGTCACGAATTCGCCATCGGGTTCTTGGAAATCCACGAGTAAAACCCAGGCACGAATCCGGCATTGTGTTCTTAGAAATCTGGAAGTCAAACCCCAGTCACGAATGCGTCATAGGGGTCTTGAAATCCACGATCAAACCTAGAAACGATTTTGCCATTCAGTTCTTAGGAATCCACAAGTTGAAACTCAGTCGCAAATCCGCTATTGGGTTCTTGAGATCCACAAATTTCAATAAACTTAATTCTTAAGTTCGGAGTTCGAAGAGAGAGAGGCTTGTCTACCACTTGAACACAAATTCATTATACTTCGCGAACTTTCGGTGTACGATGATAGTACCATCATCATCCGAACATGATGGAAATCTAAAAGTTGAAACCCAGTCACGAATCCGCCATTGGGTTCTTAGAAATCTAGAAGTGAAAACCTTAGGAATCCACAAGTTAAAACCCTTGTTCACCTGTCATGCGGCCTTCAGATCATGCATCTTCTTTACTCTTTTTGTAAGTCTATCGCGAATTTGTGTCTGGGTTCTGGTTTGTGGATTTTTAAAACCCAATTTTTAAACGTGACGCTAACGTCACTATGGGGACTTGGGGATGATAGGGGTGACTTTGATGCTATATTTTTTGTTCTATGGGGAAGCGTATTCGTACTTATTTGGGAAATACGTCTGCCATCTGCCCGTCGGCTTTCTGGCAATTGTGGTTTCAGGGAAGAGATGACGGGGCTCTGGCTCTCTCTCGGAACATTAAGAAATTTCGACTTTTTAGCTATATGTACAGATCAGAAATGGGACTTCGAAAAAATTTCTGTCAATGAAATATATGTATGAGAGAGGAGGAGTGAGGTTCTTCCTGCAGGTCGATTATATTTGTGCGTGCGTCACCAACTCTAGCGTCTCATGAAGACGGGAGCGATACCTACCTCATTTATTTAGGGCCATCGGGTTGCATCCCGATTTCGGTTTTGTCGACAAATAAACAAGCCAAGGCTAAAAATTAATGTGTACACTCCCATTTAAAAAAAAAAAAAAAAAAACAAAAAACAACAGGATGTTTCTTGTATTTTGAAAGCTCTGTTCTGTAATTGGTAGGAAAATTGCCTTTAAAAATAGCCGTTTAGGATACTTGCGAAAGATTTTTAGTGCCCGTCTATTTCATTTATTATTATATTATTCATAAAAATTTTACGCGCTCCTCTTGATAGGATAATGCGTTCGTAATTATTTCGTGTCTCATCCCTGTAATGTCTTTCGAGATGATTATTCTCGACGGTTTTAATGATTTAGTTTGAAAAAACGCGTGGGTTGAGCGATTACGTCTTCTAATAACTTGAGCGTGTTATTTCCTGCTTTGTCTGCCTAAAGCTTATTATTGTAAGCTCGACTTCCTGTTTTTAAGATAGGGGAAACGTAAAGTTCTCTCTTTGGTCTAGCGTTTTCTATTCTTTTAGTGCTGTGGAAACGAATATAAGGTTGTTATATCATCGTACAACAGTTCTTCGACGAAGTCTGTGGTCACTTCTGAAGAGGAATTAACGCACGCATTTCCGAGACTTGAAGAAACTTTTTAGGTGGGCTTCGAATATCATCGAAGAAGGGAGGAAATGTTGAATGTTTTGTTTCGAAAAACGTTGATAAAGAACAAATGATTTTCAGATTTTTGAATTTCTTGTAGGAAATATTGTATGGGAAGATTTCCAGCTCCGATAAATTGTGGAAGCATGTGAAAACTTCAAACGTGGGCAATTTAGGAACAATTCTAGAAAGGAATTTATTTATTTTATTATTATTTTATTTTAACGGACTGTACTGGGCCTGATTAGATCGGTGTACAAAATTATTGAATTGTTATGCGTTAAATACACGAACACCGTATGCAATCAAAGTTAAAGCGAGAGTACAATAATCATAACTAGTTATAATTCTACTGCTCATTATGCCGGCTACTTTTCGACGCTTATACGTCCGCGGACGCTATTCCAGATATTCCCTTAAGGTTCTAGACGGCGGACGAATTATGCAACGTATCCTCCTCGTCTTTTCTTGACTCTTCACAATTCATGCATTATCCTGTTTATTTTATCGCGCTCTCGTAGACGCCAAACTGCCCCCTCATTGGTTCTGAATGTTCCACCCAGCCAGACAGTGAACCAATTCTGATGGACAACTTTTAGTTTCGGTTTATGGGTGATCCGGTATACCACGTGTTGATCTTCTTCGTTACTGTGCACGAGCCTTCCCATTAGCTTTCAAGTTTTGGGCTCCTTCCTTTCTTCCTCTGTGGGTTGTATAACTAGAGCAAGTATAACCAAACCTTATCACCAGGTTCTAGAACTTCTTGTATAGCACCATGCTTTATTATTTTCCAAGTTGTCTCGGACTACCTCATGGACCTTCTGAAGTTGCTCCCTGAGTTGCATCAAACACTCTTGAACATCCCGTGGTTTGTGAGGAGGCGCTCCAAACTCCAGATCACCCGTAGCTCGTGTCTAAACATAATCTTTCGTGGAGTCTCCTTTGTAGACCCATGCACTGATGACGGATATGCCAGGAGAAAAAGGGGTATCCACGTATCCCAGTCCTTTTTTCCTTCATCGATGACTTTGGCTAGGAACTCGTCCACAGTATGGTTAAATCGTTCGACCACGCCATCAAACAGTGGGTGGAGCGGTGTGGTATGAGTTCTTCTGAGACCCGATATTCTTGCGACCTCTCCAAATACTTTTGATCCGAAATTATGTAGTTCCAGAGGTACTTCAAAGCGCGTTATCCAGTTTTCCACCAATTCATTCGTAACGGTTGTAGCTCCTTGATTTAGGAGCGCAACTACTTTAATCTATTTTGTGAAATAATTTTCTACAACCAGGATAGAACGGTTTCCCTTATCTATTTCTGGAAATGGTCTGGCTATATTGCTATATATTCGCAAGGATACCCAACATTGTAAACTCGCATCATTGTCCGGTCTTGAGTAGTGGGACCTTTACTTGCTCAACTTCACTCCCATCAGTGCCGGCACCAATCTTCCATATCCGGCCGAAAAGAAAGCCAGTAGTATCGCTCCCGTACCTTGGACAGCGTTCTTGTTATATAGCAAGGTGTCCTCTAGATGAGTTGTTATCAACAGCCTTCAATACCGCCGGCACTAAATAGTGTAGGCAAATTAGAGCCATATTGGAAACAAAAAAAGATATTTTGCTGGAGCAGACGTTCCTTTGTGGAAATTGGTTCAGGATGTGGTCTTGAACAACATACTAAAAATCCCGTGTTTTTTCCCTGGAGCTTCTTTTTTTATGGGAGTTCGAACCCCCCAAAACTTATTTTTTCGCCTATATCGCGTGAAATTGAAATTTTATTGAAAAATGTTTCTAACAAAAGTTGTTCCTCGTTAAATTTCCTACCAAATAACGTATTCAACTTTCAGCCTATGCCAATTAGTGCCATTGCAAAGGACGTTCAAAAGAGTCCCAAAATCAGATTTTTCATATATCTCCCAAAATTGAAATTTTATTAAAAAATTTTTAAAACAAGCGTTGTTCCTCGTTGAATTTGCTATAAAATGAGCTATTCATCCTAGGGGTTTCAACGCCCCAAGATTTAACGTACACTGCTCCTATTAGAAAGCGTAGAATACTGGTACGCAGGGCGTAGGACGAATGGCGGAGCTCAAGTCATGTGCGAGAAACGACCTCTCTCCTCGGGCTATGTTATAAAATTATGTATTACCTGAAATATACTAGTCTGATGGAGTAAGGATCAGTTGAGGAACCTACAGGGAAAATGTACCTGACACACTCTTTCCATAGACAAATTTACTCTAGTCTGAAAGCTGAATAGCTCATTATAGGAAATTCAACGAGGAACAACTTTTATTTGAAACCTTTTTTCATAAAATTTCAATTTTGTGAGATATATGGAAAACTGATTTTGGTCCTCTTTTGGACGGCCTTTTAAGGCTTTGTCCAGGCACTAATTGATCTAGGCTGAAATACGTTATTTGGTAGGAAATTTAACGAGGAACAACTTTTGTTTGCAACATTTTTTAATAACATTTCTATTAGACAAGATATAAGCAAAGACTAAATCTTGGGGGGTTGAAACCCCTATTAAAACAGAACGTCCTGAAGGATGAATAGCTCAATTTATAGCAAATTTAACGAGGAACAACTTTTGTTTGAAAATTTTTAAATAAAATTTCAATTTTGTGAGATATATGGAAAACTTGATTTTGGGACTCTTTTGAACGCCCTTTGCAAGGGTACTAATTGGCATAGGCTGAAAATTGAATACATTATTTGGTAGGAAATTTAACGAGGAACAACTTTTGTTTGAAACATTTTTTAATAAAATTTCAATTTCACGCGATATAGGCGAAAAACTAATTTTGGGGGGTTCGAACCCCCATAAAAAAAGAAGCTCGAGAGAGAAAACGCGGAATTTTTAGTATGTTGTTCAGGACCACAACTTGAACCATTTTCAGCAAAGAAACGTTCGTTCCAGCAATTTTTTTTTTTTTTTCTTATTTGGGATGACTTATTGCTGCCGCACTTTAAGACCATCAACAGATTCCAAGATTCCATAAAGGATCCGTTCTTCAACTTGTAGGGAGTCTCACTAAGATCACAGAATCTTACAGTTGACTGACCTTGAACTGATTTCCAGCCACGTTGGCTGGACGTTTTCTTCCTTTCTACTCAGAATGAGGGCAACGTCTTGATTTTGCATTTCGGTATTTCTCATATTCAAGTCAATTGTCAAGTAAAAAATGGAGAATGGCTATTTACAGTACAAGTGTCGTAGGTGAGTCTTTTACATAACGAGTACATATTTTTGCGGAACGAGCGAAGCGAGTGAAGTAAGTATACTTTGCGGAACGAGCGGAGCGAGTGGAGTAAATAAACGTTTGCAGAACGAGCGTGAGCGAGTGGAGTAAGTATGTACGAGTTATAAAGACTCACCTATGACACGTGTACTGTACAACGCTTTAAAACACGAATGCATCGCAAGTGCGTTTTTGCGCGAAAAATATGCTTTCTTGAGATCACAAAAATAAAATTGACTCCGAAATAATCAAATTGAAAATCGAATCATTTAATATTGACGAAAGGCATACAATAAACAAAATAATTCACAATAACACAAAACAAAAATAGGTAACTTCTAAGAATGAGACAAGTTGATTAATAATTTTGAACACTCAAGTATCGCTGGAAAGCAGTCATATCGGAATACCGGTAAATTAAAATTATAAGGAAAGACATAAAATAAATGAAATAATTCACAATAACACAAAACGAAAATAGGTAACTTCTAAGAATGAGACAAGTTGATTAATAATTTTGAACACTCAATATCGCTGGAAAGCAGTCATATTGGAATACCGGTAAATTAAAATTATAAGGAAAGACATAAAATAAATGAAATAATTTACAATAACACAAAACGAAAATAGGTAACTTCTAAGAATGAGATTAGTTGAACAATAATTTTGAACACTCAAGTATTGCTGGAAAGCAGTCATATCGGAATACCGGTAATTCAAAATTATAATGAAAAGACATAGAATAAATGAAATAATTCACAATACTGGTAACACAAAATGAAAATAAGTAACTTCTAAGAATGATAAGTTGAAAAAAATAAGTAACTGAAAGAGCTGAATGTTTAAATACCGGTACTGTTATTACCTACTACTTGAATATAACGTTAAAATTAGCAATTGAGCAATTTTGAAGACTGAAGTATCGCTGGAAATCTGTCATCAGAGCTGTTTGTCGATTCAAATGAACACTTGACGAATCAGAGTTACTTGGATTTTCGGCATTTCTCAATTCATGGTTAGGAACTAAAACATTGAAAAAAAGAAAATCATGAAAATTCTGTTTGGTGTTGGTGATTTATTGAAAATATGCATATCACCTGAATTTATAAATGAAGATAAATTATCGAGAACTGGTAAGTGAAGGTTTATGTTTTGGAGATTGTTATGAGCATCAGGTATGGTTTGACTATGTTCATCTGATCCTATAATTATTGCTGATCAACATAGAAAACAATATCAGAAGTTTGGAAGATTATAAACTGGTTAACTGATAATATAAAATGGATAGGTACAATATATCTTGATTCTGCAATGAAACAGGATCGTCAGATCTATCTTCATTAATTTGGTACTCCTCATTATAGTTGTTGGATAATGAAGAGTTTGGAGAAAACAATTAATGGAAGTAACTGAGACATAAAACTGAGTTGTTTGTAATAGAATTTGTACCTCCATGATAAATAGCGCTGCTGGTTGTTTGTGTAATGCTATCGCGATCAGACATTTTTCGACGCTTATTGGGTAGTACCAACGACTCTGTACGACGCTTATACTTCATGCTGTTTTGGACGTATCCGCGGGCGACTTTTGATGATTTCCACCCACCGATGCTCATAATTGTTTCTATATTTTGATCGTTTTCGGCCACGATTGTTGCTGCTGTTCTTCTAAGCGAATGCACTAAAATTTACAATATATAGAAGGGACGAATTTATGATTAACGATTCATATAAATTTCAGTATATTGAGGTCATATTTTGGGTCTACTTACTTTTATAAGACTCTGGTTTATCTAGCTTCAAAAATTCTGCGATCTCGCGAGGGTAATCACCGAATTTATTGATGCCAATCGGTTGGCGAATACATTTACCATCACGATATGACAAGAAGAATCGCGTTGTTTTTACGTCGTTTGGTCGAAGTTGAATATATTCCATGACTACATCGTAGTAATGGTCACTGATAGTGAACGACCGGGGACTATTAGTTTTGGTTTTTCTCAAATGAACGATGAAGATGCGATCGCCTCGTTTCTCGACGTCACTGATCAATAATTCCAATAATTCACATTTTGGTGTAGTCCCAGCCAAACCGAAGATGAGAATCACCTATCGAATAATGAGAGCTACATACACTGAGAAGTGACTACCTACCTATAGGTATTTAACGATAATCGGTTCATTAACTTACTTTGTGGATAAGATAATCCTTTTTGCTTGCTTCATTAATAAATCTCTGCGTCTCTTCTTGAGTGAAAACATTGGCTTTGGTGGGAATGTAACCATTGTTTTCAGTTTTTATGAATGCGTTCAACTGGGAATAGTTTGACATATCGACCTTAAAATTCAGTAGAATCATTTTATGGAGCATCGAATATATGGACCATAGAAGACGGGACGTATTTGCTCGAAAGAACGTTAAAATATGCCAGCATTATCGTTTCAGAAACATCCGTTACTGGTATTTCGTGTTCCGACTGCCACTCTTGAAATTTTTTCAACGCCAATTTATAACGAGGAGTCGACTTCTTTGGCAACGTTTTTTGGGCAGCGTTTTCTGCCAATTGCTGCACGAAAGAATTCAATGTCATGGAAGATGAGGATGAATTATTTACTGACGGACGATCGGCAGAGGTATTAACATGATTCACTACGTAGTCAAGTTTTTCATAGTCAATAGAATCTAACGAATCTTCATCGTCTTCACTCATCGCGAATTCTTTGAAATATTCACTTCGCTAATTCTGCGAAATACACAGTATTCAGTTCGTACTTTGTGTTTGAAACTTCGAATAATTATCGAGAACGCGCGTAAACATAAACCGGTGATAATAATCGACAACAGTGTTGAAAATACCCGTAACAGTGCTGAAAATACCCGCAACAGTGTTGTAAATACCATCTCGGGTATTTACACAACGGTTTTGTGCTATCGCTGAAAAGCGCCACCTACGTCACCGAAAATCGTTTTGCAAAAACGCACTTACGATGCATGCGTGTTTTAAATAAATTTTCGTTGTTGACCGCCGCGCCGCTCGCGATAAATTTGATCAACTTTTCCTCAGTCAAAGAACGTAATTTTGTTATCTATTGTATCTCTTGAACAGAACTATTTTTTACATGAACCGTCATAATGACATGTACACATAGGTACTTGAGACAGGTAATGAGAAAATTAACGCAGGTGACTATGCTGGGTATTCACGGCTAGTCAGGATATTGAAAGGATGGTGATTCAGTTCATGTTTGCAATGGCTCTTCTCTCATGTCCAGTGCCTGATTTAGGCATAGGCAACACAGGAACGTGCCTAGAGCGGAAAAATTTGAGGGGTGGTAAAATTGTCGAAGAAGGGAAAATTTTTCTTAATTCTGATAACATGCTTTGAACGTTTACGTGAGGACGGTAGAACGTTTTTTGCCTAGAGCGGCCAATGAGTTAAATCCGGCACTGCTCATGTCGCTGTATGGCGAGAGGTTCCTCGAATAGAACCAGCCATTTCATATTTGTATGAGTGTGGAATGGCTCAGCGTATCTGTCCTTGGCTCTAGATGCAATCTGGTTAACTGTTTCGAGAGTCAGGTCTTGATGCGAAGGTGAATCAAAATCAATACATTACCAGATCATAGCAAAATCTTCACCACACGAAATGGTTAACAAAGTATCTCTTCTGCTCAGATTATTGATAACGACAACGATTCAAAATATGTAACAACTTACCTGTAAAAATACAAAATAAACAAATATGTTAGTAATATTATGGTGACAAGTTTCAACGAATTGAGGACGAGGAAGGTCCAACTAAGGGAGGGAGGGAGGGAGGGAGGGAGAAAATTGAAGAGGTTTTGGTTTCAGTTTCATGAGAACAGCTGAATTCGTAAACTTCGATACATCGTCGAGCCTCATTAAAAATAAGAATTCTGACAGGTTGATTCCTATACACAAGAAAGTAAAGCTCGAACTTCAGGTCTTATAGAAGCAGGTGCGGGAGCAAGTAATTCGCTATCAGTCTTGTTGAGGAGTAATTCGATCTATATTCTCAGTCAACATAAGAATTCAATTTTAGAAGGCGATTTAATATTCATGTCAATAATGAAATTGTAGAACACGATTAGGGGTCGATATTGGATCAAATACTATTATTTTTGGTCGTCAACAATATGCAGAACTCATTCCACTGAAAACTCACGCCGGTTTTGTGTACAATTTTGGTGAGAATGAAAACTCGACTGATGGAGCTGGTATGTTTCGTCGGGGAGGACGTCACCAGCACTAATTACTATTCCCTCTAAATCCTAAAGTCACCTAGACAGAGCTTAAGGATCGTCCTTTAAGTTTCAAGGCCTCTTCGGTCGTTCCGAATGTCTGCAAATGACCTAATGATCCATGAGGCACAATTTTACGCATGTAAGTCCGAACTTCAACCTCTCTCAGTGGTTACTCAAGTTATTTATAAAACGTGACCGGAAAAAATAAGACACCTCAACACTGAAGGTATTTAGATTTGGGACAAACAGCGCTAGTATCGCGCATCACGAAAATGGAATAATTGATGCGCGGTGCTGGTCTTCCCTCAAATCGATCTGAATCAATTTTAACGAGAGAAGACGACTTGTAGGAAATTCTGCACTTTACAAAATAATATTGTTCTCGCAATATCGCCGTGATACCTTTCTCAATTTGGTCGATCGTGACGATCCTAGCGGATGGCCGGTCCGAATGGTCGACTCATGATAAAGATTCAAGCACTTTGATTTTGAGATGGTGTATAGCTGAACGGAAGGAAAAATACCGATGGGCTGAGAGATGAGGGAGAGTCCAAATGGGGAGGTCAAATATATGGCTTGTAAAGGATTTTCTGTGAACGGTTTATTAAGAAGGTGAATGAATTGGAGGCGAATATGTTTGTTGTGAATTGTAAATTAGATAAAAAACTGGAGGTTAGGGTGAGTCTACGAACGTGGAGGAAAGGATCTGATGCGTCTGCGCATTAACCAAGTTTGGGGCTAGTACGATAAGCTTCTAGGGAAATCCTGAGAGAGGAGGTTTGGATAGGGTCGTGTAAGGCGGGGACAGTTCCAGTTATAAATCGGGGAACCGTCATCTAATTTTGAGCAGATGAGACTTTTGTATTGTTGGAAGAGTAATTTTCTACCACAGCCTTATGAGGGATGGGATATGAATTTTATAATGTTTAAAGCGCGTGTGTAATTGGCTTCAAGATTTTTCCAAGTCCCGAAAGTAGGTCACAGCTCTTCCACATCCGGAGTCACGATTGATTGACTCAGAATTCAAGATTTTTCAACGCTTGTGGACTAGGGAAAGGCCTTTAAGGAATTTAATGTGGGGAGCCCAGGTGAGTTTTTGATCAAAATGTAAGGCGGTGGAATTTCGAACTTTTCTAAAATTGATGGAGGGATTAAAAGGGGATGATTTTGATTAATTTCAAATTTCGGTAAACTAGCGAAGTTCAAGGTCTTGAAATGTATGGAGTTTGAAACAGTCAACTAAGATGCCAAAATTTATGACCAAAAAAAAATATCAACGTTGAATTCATTATGAGGAAAAATCCCGTAATAATGCGTTCTTAGAAACGTCCTTGGTCAGTTTGAGATGAGTGCGTTAATCAGAAACTGAGTGTTTCTGGAAATACAAGACTCGTCGTATACAATTGAGGCGCAAATGTGATAAATTTTTGAGCAGGAGATGACAAAGTGTATCATAAATGGAATTTCATAGTATGTAGGTGAAATTACGGGAAAAATATTTAACCTGATTCACTTTTGTTGGAGTGTGAAATTCATCATTTTCTCTGAAACGGGTCAAGTTTTCTCGCAAAACAAAGAATTCAGGATATTTGGAAAATTGTTCATAACCTCTGCTCCAAAGTCTCTTAAATTAACGGCTTATTCAAAGTTATCTTTACGTATAATAAAGGAAAAATATGAACACGATTTCTTTCCCCCCCCCAATTCGTGCGAAATAAAGAATTTTCCAAATGAAAAAAAGTTCGTGCCAAGTGAGTCCTAAATTCATGAATAAAACATAAAAACTTTATTTTCCGTTTCGAGGAAGATAAAGAGAAACATCAAAAACGTAATAAACCCGGACGAGCATCAGGTAACGAGAAGAAATTCGAATGAAATTATAATTCAATCTTGATATATTTTGTGCGCGCTTTAAGGAATGTTTCGAATAGTCTGTGTAGCTCTTTGAGAATATCAAAGAATTTTTCGAACAAATAATCGTTCGTGATATTTTAATATCGAATGATTCATATTCACATACCCGGAAAAGAATTTTTGTGTGCTTTACCTCTCTCTGTATGGGTATTTAAATATTTTTTTTTCGATTTGAGAAAAAATTATAATTGATTCTGCAGAGGAACGAACAATATCCCGACATCAAGTTGTATATGTGTAATTGCGATAAACCGAATATAAACTTTATAAGAGCACGCTAATCTGTATCAGTGCCTACTTTTCGTTTTGTCGTCGACATGAGAATAGCTTGTCTCGAACAAGTGAACATAAATTGCACTAGACTTTGTGAACAGTCGTTTGCACAATACTTTTGATAAAGGACTAGTCTTTGAAAAACTGACAATTGTTTAATATTATAGAAATCAAATCATTTTCTTCATTTTTAGTCGTATTTTTTAAAATGATTTCTGGGACAAGTAATCAGTTTAGGTTTCCTTGGGGCCAAAGAAATGGTAAAGTTTTCTGCAAAACCTTTTCCTTCAAAAGACTCGACGTTTCTTCTTTTCCAAAATATAGAACGGTCCGGTACGATACAGCTCGACTTGAAAAATAAATAAAGATAACGAATAATTCACCTCGGCACATGTACTCGTATTTCTTACAAAATTTTATATTCTGATCGTATTTTTTGCCAACAGATATTTCCTCGTTATAGTTTTTCTCGCGCGCGTTCAACATTTTTCTTCGTATTACTCTTCTCTTTTTGCGCGGTATTTTGTATTTCGCGAATTCATATAAATGGCGAGACAATATTATTTCGTAGTATCGGAAATGAATTGCTCGCGAGAGAAGAAAATCATGGATTTCTGAAAGCGCCAGTGAAAAGGAAGAAAAAAAATTCCTGGACTGGTTCATACTATACTTGTACCTAATTCCAGCGGATCAGCGAAACCCATATTTTCGCAAAATAATTCTCCTACTCGGGTTCATTCAACTACATCTACTTTCGAATAATTTACAATTTAGGATGGTATTTCCTTGCTGTTTCCTATCGGTCCCTCTGTTTTATATCATTCATTTCAAAAGGGCCCACTTTCTCCAAATGTTTGATAACGAACTCGAGAGTTCCTTGTGTGACCGTCGCGTCGTTTCTGGGTCGTACAAGTCGTGGTTACAAACATGATCTGAAGTATGTGACTCGTTTCTCAAACGGTTTAGGAGTCTCACAAACCGACAATGTTGAGAAGAATTAGGAATGAAATTAACTAATCTCTAAATTGGGATATATCTAACTGAATAGCACATGTTCTCTCTACGCTGTTGCCTGGACTACCCCTCCGACCGCAACCCCTCCTTTTTTTCCCAGTTGAAGCCGTTCAGATTCCCGGGCTTCATTTGGGAAAAACTACCCATTTCATTTCCATTTCAAGCCCTGTTTCCCCTTTTAAATCCCTGAAGCTCATTGTATTGAAGGGCTTCTAGTGGGAACAATATTCACCGGGTGGGTAGACTCGGTCATTCGCAAGGATAGATATCCGTCGAAATTTTGTGGAATGTGGAGTTGATATGTGGAGAAGAGTGAAACATTGTAGCCATAAAGTTATAAGGGTGTCTGAACTAACTGATATATTTTTACAGTCTGCAGGAGTTTGAAGAGTTCTCATTGATGTCAAGGAAGCGGGGATATAAGATGATGGTGGTTGAATACTTCAATCTTTGGCCGGACTCCTTAATTTCAATGAGTGGATTTTTGAAAAGAGATCAGTAATATTCAATATTGGCAGCACTCTGACCGCCATCAAACGAAGGATATATAAAAAAGCTGTAGAACAAGGTAATGAGTTTGACAAATTCTACTATGCAGACCAGAAGAAATTTCTCTCTTTTTATGATTAATGAGTATGAGTGCCTTAAATATACCGTGATATGAAGTTGAACTGCGTTGAAAGATCTTCAAATTGTATCCGAAAAAACTATTGGGATCCTTCTTCGCTAGACAGTTGCTTCTGATTACACTCGTGACAATAATAGATCTTTACTTGTGAAATCGATTGCCATAACTACAAACTTTATAACCAATGAATTTAACGATAGTTGATTAAAGGAGTGGGCAGGGAATTGCCTTCATTCCGATATTTGCAAAACTTTCGACTTTCGAGTGAGATTTATTATGAAGAGAATTTAGGAAAATTCGGATCATTGTGCTACATAAAGAATTCCGATCTTTGAGCTGTATATATGGGGGAGGAGGGTCTTGAAATACTTTCCCCATCAAGTTGAGTATGTGTATCAGTAGGGAGGCTTCAAAAATAAAATTACGGCGTCCTTAACGAAATTAAACCAGGAACGCAGGGAATCTATTCTATACAATAGGTTGAATTGGTTTTGGTATTAGAAATTCAAATCGAAATCTTGAAAATTCTTGAGTTTTCATGAGTCTCTTGTATCATGTTGTATGCAGCCTAAAAGTAAGAATTTTTCGAATTCCCTTTCCCTCCTATCATATTATGTTCTGGCTTGAAAGTCAAAATTTCCTCATGAGTCCCTCTCCTATCATGTACTAAAGCTCGAGAGTCAACATTTTTCCAAGTCCCTGTCCTACCATACGAATATAGCTCGAGGATCAAAATTTTTTCAAGTTTTTGCTTGGACGCTGCTCAGGAAATTTTTCGACCCGTGCCCCCTAGTTCAGGTTCTCTGTTGAAATTTTTGTAATATTGAAGTAGTAGTATTATGGAAATTTTGACTTTTGGGCTTTGTAAGTCAGAAGGAGGTGTGGAAACTTGAAGCAAGCTATACTACTAAGTTGAATATAAACGGAAGTTTTGGAAGGATTTCAACTTTCGAGTCATGTACATGAGAAGGGGGAGGAGAGGAGAGGGGTTTTGAGAGAAAATTATTAAGGCAAGGCTTTTCCCTTCCGGGAAAAATATTAAATGGATTTTATCTTCCCTTCAAATAATTCGAAACTTCTTGATATAAGTTGGAATTGAGAAGGGACCTAACAAGCTTCAGATTTCATCAATTAGATATCGATTACATTAGTCTAAATTGACGTTTGTATCAAGATTATCGACTAATCGACATCTCGTTTTCTATACAGCGAAATATCGATTTTGTCCTCTATAATATCGATTTATAGCCCACTATACAAATACTATGACTCCCTGCTCCTCTCTTCTACGCGTACGTAGACTAGTATAGGTCACTTACTTGATGTACTTGTTGGGAAACGGTTACCCATGACGTCATCACCTCGTGATGTCATTCTCTGCTGGTGATTCCATCACACTGCGTCCGTTCCCTTTCTTATCCTACTGACAAAAATGAGCTGAGGAAAGCGAGGCTCGAGGTGGTTTTTTTCCTCTCAGAATGACTCATGTTTGTTCGCGGCGGAGCGTAGTGAACTTTTGCGAGCATTTGTCCTCCGCCACCGCGTACAAATAAGAAGTGGTGTTCTGCGGTGATTTAAATTTCCGCTTGTGAACGCCGCGGCACAAAAACATGGACTGCGTTCAGAGGCGACTTTTATGCGTAGTAATTTCGGCCTGTGGACCGCGCTGAATCAAAAAGAACGACGTGACGCCGGCATCCTCTAGTACTGGTTAGGTGAGTATTGGTCACCCATCCAATTCCTAACTCGGACATAGCTGCTTACCGAAAATGGCGCGAATTAAATTATATGTAAAACTAATCTCCTATGCGTGCCTTATTCAAATCTTGACATGGTTCATGTCTTTGCTCTGACCCCACCCTAATTTCAAAATTTGCGTGCGCGTGCGTGCGTCTTCTTGTATACTAGCAGCTTTTATACTAGTCTTTTTTATACTTATACAGTATACAGGGTGGGGCTAAAAGATGTTACCAGTTAAATGGGAGTTTGTGTTGTATCTGTCGTAGCGCAAAAACGCGAAACGTTAGATGTATACTTTAAATCTACGAAATTTGCATCACAATTTTATCTTTAATTTGCGCCAAATACAAAGTTTCTACGACTCTTCTGAGCCGAGTTATGGACCAAAATATGCCGAAATTTTGCTGCAGGGGTTCTCAAAGTGTTTAATTATCAAAAGAAAACATGATTCTGTTTTAAAAAATTGCTTGATCTTTGAAATTCTGCACAATTCCGAAGTAAAATTTCGCGCTGAGTCTGAAAAAACAACCCAAATCACCCTACAAAGTTTCAAAGTGGATGTACGGGCCCAAAGAGGGTCAAAATTCCCCCAAATAAAAAATTGCGTGATCTTCGAAAGTTTAGTAGAATTCTGAAATAAAATTTCGTGCTGAGTTCAAAAAAATCACCCAAATGGATGTACGGGCCCAAAGAGGGTCAAAATTCCCCCAAGCTAGAAAATTGCTCCAACTTCAAATTTAATCGATTAACTTGTGAAATCAAGATTCAAGTGGAAAGAGTGCTCGCGTGATAATCGAATAAGACCCGTATATGATCATAGTGGGTGGAAGGGCGAAAACTCTCGTTGTTTGAGGCGATGGAGAGCGTGGTATCAAGATGCTTATCTTCTATTGTGAACTCGCGGTGAAAAATTGGCTATGGTGCCTCCACCGATGGAAACGGGTAGGTGAGAGTGCAATCACTCTCGTTGTGCTAGCCGCGAGAGTGAACTCTTGGGGAAGATCGTCTTCCGTTTTGAACTCGCAGTAAGAAATTGGCTAGTCTCGCGGTGAATGGTTCCAAAAAGGGAAATAAATCCTCAAAGCAAACAATTGCTCAAACATTCAAACTACTGAATTCTCAAGCGAAATTCAGCGTAGAGTCCGTAAAAAATTATTAAAAAACTCTGGAAAGCAACATAATGGCTCAATAGGCGTAAAAAAAGATCAAAATTTCCCCAAGACGAAAAATTGTTCAGAATTTCAAACATCACTCAATTCTCTAGGAAAATCTAAAGTTAAATTTAAAAAAATGGTCAAAAATTCCGCAAACTCGTCTTCTGTCTTCTTGCACTCATTATTCGGTTTTAGCCAGGTTTCCGCGTCCGATCAGAGTGGGCAAATGCAAGACAGCTAACTCCTCGTTATTCCCAACTGTGAAGGGAATGTTGTCAAGAAGATCGTCCTCTGTTGTTAGTTCGCGATGAGAGATCGACTAAAGTCCCACGTACGATCAGGGCTGGATGAGAATCCCTCGTTATTCCAGGCGATGGCAGGAAAGTTACTGAGAAGATCATCCTCTGTTGATTGCTCGCGGTGAGAGATTGGCTACAGCCCGGCTTATGATTAACATGGGCAAGTGCACAAGAAGAGCTCGTTGTTTCAGGGGAAAATGAAATATGACCAAGAAGATCGTCTTCTGTTGATCGCTCGCGGTGAGAGATTGGCGACTGCCCCGCGTACAGTTGAAGCGGGGAAGTGCACGAGAGAAGCTCGTTGTTTCAGGTGGAGAATAAAATGAGCTCATGCCGAGAGATCAGCTACAGCCCCAAGTGCGATCAAAGAGAATAAGTTCTTGACAATGGCTCCTTGTCCAGGCGGTGAATGGTACCTATGACCATAAAGATCATCCTCCCTTATGAGCTCGCGGTGATAGATTGGCCAGGTTCTCGTGTCTGATGAAAACAAAGATGCGGGAAATGCACGTAAGTAGCTTGTTCCTCCAGGCTTCTCAGTCATATTCCATTCACCGTCTAAAACAACGAGCTACTCTCGTGCACAACAATCGTACACGGGGCTTTAGACAATCTTTTGCCGTGAGATAACGATGGAGGACAATCTTCTTGGTCGTATTCCGTTCACTTTCTAAAACAACGAGCTACTCACGTGTATTTTCCCGCATCAATCATACACGGGGTTGTAGCCGATCTCTCACCGCGAGCGATCAGCAGAGGACAATGTTCTGTCATATTCCATTTACTGTCCAACACAACAAGTTACTCACGTTTGGGTGATTTTTTCGGACTCAGCACGAAATTTTACTTCAGAATTCTATACGAAATTTTCGAAGATCACACAATTTTTTTATTTGGGGGAATTTTAACACTCTTTGGGCCCGTACATCCATTTTCAAGCTTCATTGGGTGACTAGGGTGATTTTTTCGAACTCGGCGCAAAATTTTACTGAAGAATTGAATAAAATTAGCGATTTTTCAACTTCGAGACATTTTGACCCTTTTTGGGCTCATTAACCCATTTTTGTACTTCGCAGTATTTTGTAACTATATTTTTCGTTTTCCCCGTAAAATTTCACTTCGGGAACAGTAATTTAATAATCGGAATGTTCGAAATTCAGCTCAATGTAAATTAATTAATTTTCAAGCCCCATTTTGGGAACCCTGGCGATTTGGTAAATGAAACTAGAACAAAACAAAATAAAAACTTCCTTCTCAAAACAAAGGTAGTACACAATACTGAAAAAAAAAATTAATAATAAATAATGGTTCTGATCCCGCTAAGGCAAACTAATTTTCTTGTATCTTTCCTTCAAATTAAAACACTGCGGAAAAACATTCTTTCAGATCAATCAATTTTTTCATCAGGCTGATACAATTGTGAGGTTTGATGCAAGGTTGTTCTTATTTCCTCTGAATTATTCACTCAAAGAGTGCGTGAGTGTCCATTTCTAATGGCAATCTAGTGATATAAATTCTGCTTTGTTGGAAGAAAGGTCATATGAAAAATCATTTGTCTTTTCTCAGCTTAAAACTAATAGAGATGTAATCCTAGATCGCCAATGAATATTTTGAAAACTACTGGCGCTGTATTTTTTGAGCTGTTGAAATGCCCATTGCACTGCTCATACTTCCTCCACTTTCAATCATGGTATATAAACCTAGACCGACTTTCTCAAGTTCTTGAAGCCGTCAATTTTCACATTTTTCGTGAACTTTACGTCTCACCTCACCTTTCCCAAAAGGAAACACTACTCCAGGGAGAATTGTAAGACAGTACTGAAGAATCAAGAATTCATTACGTCGATCGGTCTCACAAATTTTATTCAATTTAGTCAACTTTTGTGATAACACGTCAATAGTAGTAAAATACGTGAGCCAGGTACACTTTTTGTGCAGTCATAAAACATGTTCCCCATTTCCTCATCCATCCTCTCTTCGTTTTACTTTTCAAGAACTATTTAATGGAAGATCATTATATAAGGGAATGTTATCAAGATACACATAATTTTCTGAATGCCAACAGTTAGAAACTGTTTCAACTATTGAATTCGACGAAAAACGAGAGTTGTTTTCCATGTTGATCACGAACAATAATTTCAATTTAATATTCGTCCCTTGATAGAAAAAACATTCTTTCCTTCATCGAGACCCGTAAAGTTGATGCTTCATCAATGACTTTACTGTATAACAGATTGCAAATATCACCTTCCTCCACCCTCGCGCGCGCTATACATAGCCGATTTATAGTAAACATATTTTGTTATCGAATTCGTATTTCACTCTGTTACAAAATCGGAACTCACTAGGAAAGAGAGTTAGAAAGAAACGGATATCAAGAATTTCATCAAATACTTGCGCTGCGATGGCTTTTTCCCTCTCCTTTCTTTCTTTCCGATTCATCATTTCGGCAGTCTAAGTATATATATATATATATATATGTTCCGTAGCTTTTGCATTTCAGGAGTAATTTCTACGATACGCGAATTCGAATGTAAATTCTGTTCGCCCCGATACGCCGAAACGAGATCGAATGAAAGGAAGAAACAGTTAACGCAACTAGAAATATCCCTTCGTATTTCATCAAGAATCGTTTACGGGATATGTTTTTAAATTAAAAATTCTTCGAACGTTTCGCTTCAAATTGTTGACGTTTACCTCAGATTGCGAATCCCTCGACATGCGTGGTCTCCACGAGATCAACCATTCAAAATTAGAAATATATTCGTCTTCCTTTTTGATGATGTGTGGTAAGCAATTAAATTCTTATGAAGTTTTCGAGTGGGACCGAAGTCTACCGCGTCACTGCCTGAATAATGATGAAAAGTGATAAGTTGAGAAGTACGTAGGAGTTGTACAGAACGTTCATTTGTTTTTTTTTTCTTCTTCTTCTTTCGAAACCATTTACAATCATTTTTCGCAAATATAGATTTGCTCGTTTGCGAACAACTTTCCAGCTCGTTAAAACAAATCGGAATAGCGTATGTAGTGAGTGCCTCTACCTTTCTAGGATCAGCGAAGCAATTTTTCAAATTTGAATAGTCGTACTCTAGAAAAAGTGCGCGGTGCATTCGAAGAAGAAAAAGAGAAAAAAATGGCACAATTACGCACATAAGGCGGCTTCGACGTTTTTGAAAAGTTTCAATGTTTCCGCTTCCATTTTTTCGCCTCTACTCTCACGCTCGCTGTCTGCCTTATATTCGCTCTCGTCTAGCGCGTAATGTTCGCGAAGAATAAAATGGTTTACTTTTCCTCACCCCTGAGCCACTTCTATTTAATGAAAATAAAGTTCATCCGCCGTGCTGCGAACATTCTTTCAAACTCGCGTAACCACCGAATGTGTGAAGTTTGGGCCACAAGGCGAATTATACTCTCGGATAGATGGGACGTCGTGATCTTGAATGGTTTTTCGCGGTGAATCTTATTTGACGCTCTTTGTCATACGTCTATGAATTTAAGGGGGCGTATAAGGAACATTCCGAGCCCACAGACTATAAGGCTGGAATGATCGTATCAATATTTAGCCTTTCTCGTTTTCGAAGTTTCAGGGACGTATTTTTCAAATTTTATACCCTATTACTAACTTTTTGAAAAAGATATGAGGCCGATGTCTGTTGATAAATAGTAAAAGCAAATTAGAAAAAGAATAGTACAAATCGAACCAAGGGTTTTTCATTTATACACCAAAAAAATCATATTGTTTTCCTGGAGATTGATCATTAAAGAAATCATGATAGATAAAAGATTGCTAATCATTTTCAACTTTGTAAATGGTTATTTTACATGACAAAAGAGCGCTAAGCTACTGCCACACGGCGCCAACGTTACAAGGTCTTAGGACTGAACTGTCATAATTTAACTCTAAGAGAAAGTTCCATCATACTAACGAAACTACAAAACCAATATTCAACAATCTTCTACGTTCTCTTATTTTAATACAATGAAAGTAAATTAATATCCCTCGCAGCATATATGATGCTGATTTTACATAGCGATTTATAAGACTTGTCGGAGCAAAATTACCTGTCAAAATGCTCGAACTGCGTGCTCTTGGTGGGTTGTACCGATTTTCGAACAATAACATGGTCAAATCCTTTCCCTACATAACCGATATCATAACCAAATATTTCAGTGAACAGGTATCCTCACTCCCAGAATGCAGTCATCAGTCCGTTTAGTGGGAAAGCTCACTATGAAGCAGCGGTGACCAACCTGTGGCTCGTGGGTGGGAGCTCTTGAGTGGCTCTCAACAATGTATTGAAGAAGTCAACTTCATTGGAAAAATAGTCGCACATTTTCCTAGTTATAACCGTATACAATTTCTGACTTTAAACATGTCCGGTATCACAACTGATGGTACCTCTGCTACGACTGGCATAAAGGAAGCTCATGTGACATTACTAAGAAATGAAGCTTTGCAGTTTGGCGTCCCACATCCTAATTTACATTACCATTGCGTCATTCATCAGTATCACTTATGTGTGGCTAGTTTTACCTTTTCGTCACTCAAATCGTCAACTTCATCCGTTCAAGGGGTCTATTCCAAACATTCCTACGAGATATGGATGCAGAGTACGGGGATCCTCTTGCGCGAAAGTGGTCTTCTGTTGTGGACTCGCGGTGAGAGTTTGACTTTGAAACTGCATACGATTGTAGCGAGGAAACGTACGGAAATTCTCATTGTTCTATGCAATGGAACGAATGCTACCAAGATGCTTGTTATCTGTTGTGTGCTCGCAGTGAGAGGTCGACGACAACAGCCCCGTGTATGATCAACGTAAGGCTGCAGTCGGTCGATCTCTTGCCGCGACTCCACAATAGGAGACCACTTCTTTGATTCCATTTTCTCCAACGCACCTCTTGAAATAACCAGAATTTCAGCATGTTTCTCCGCTTTGATCAATCTCTCACCGCAAACACACAACAGACGAGTTTCTTAATTTCATTCCTACTAGCGCTTGAAATGGCGTGAATTTTTGCAAGTTAGCCTGGACCGATCTCTTACAATGAGCTTACAACCTTACCAAAGAAGAAAACAACTGAAGGACAAGGGTACTAGAAAAAACATGGCACTAACGATTCCAAAATAACCCAGGAAGATTAGGCTCAAAAATAAGAATAAATGGAAATGAATGCCGGCAAAGGTTTTTTTCGTGGATTATGTTTAAAATGGTCTCCTGATAAACATACTAAAATTCCACAGCGATCAGAAAGCGGGCCCTCCCCCAAAGGGGGTCAAAGTACCACAAAAATTAGTTTTCTGAGAATAAATCGAAAACTAAGCATCAGAGAAAAAAAGTTTCAAACAAAAGTTGTTCCTCATCAAATTTCTATAAATTTCACTATATATGTAAAATTTAGGTACTTACACCACCTAATTTCACGAACAATCGTGTGTACGATTGTTCACTCTCTTATCTGTCTATTCGGCTGGTCTCGTACATTGAAGGAACCTTTTCTAATCAGTCGAATAGCTGTACTCTCTGATGAACAAGTTCGTTTATATTACAACAAATTATTCGTTTTTAGACTCGGTGATATTAATCCTTAATTTAACGATTCACACGCATGTTATTTTGTACATCGTTATATTAATAAAGAAAAATTTACGAATCAAGTAAATTGATTTTACAAATCGTTAAATTTTTCGTGTATCGTCGTGTCGAGAAACGTGAACACAATTAGAATGTCGGTGAAGATTCAATTCTTGTTGGCCTGTGAGGCGTCGCTATCAGATTCGAAATCAAATGTTCGTAATGTGAAATCTATTCAGATCGTTGGTGAATCAACCGCATACAGTTTTCCGGTCGAATCTCAACCAATTTCGATGCATCCAGAATTAGCCAAGCACCCTTCAATCGAGCAAGCGCTGAAGCAGCTGGACAAGCGCGGGAAAACCCGGAAGATAAAAATTACACCAAATGAAGATCTGCTTAAAATCTACCTTGATGAAGACGAAAATGTAATATTTCGAAAAATATTTCTCGATGAAACAGCGCCACTCACGCCGAATCCACAACTTCGGACGAACGAGAAACCCGAACCTATCGTTCCTCAAAAATCGTTCACTTCATTAACAAAGGAAATGGTTTGTACAAAATTTTCGGGAAAAAAACAGAACGCCACGGTATGGCTTAATATTTTTCAGAAAGAGGCAACTCGAATGTCTCTTCCGGAACATCGTTTTTCCGAAGCATTAAGATTATTCCTCGATGGTCCGGCGTCCGATTGGTACGATATTTGCTACCGGACGGTTGGCCTGGAGGGTACATGGGGTAGTTGGAGAGTCAGCTTTCTCGAAAATTTTGAAAATAAAGGGTGGTCGGACATTGTATACGCGTATTCGTTTTCATATCTCGCGGGCGCCTTTACCGATTACGCCCTTAAAAAAATTAAATTACTCCTAGATGTAGAGCCGTCTCTCCCAGAGATCGCTAGGATTAATCTTGTAATCGTAGGTCTTCCTAGCAATGTACGTGACCGGCTGGATAGACCCGATATCCAAAATCAGGGTGACCTAATGGCCGCTCTAGGTAGTCTTGAAAATATGGTGACAACAGTCTCTGATAAGGAAAAGACGGGTAAGTCAACAGTTAATAAGAAACAAAATAAAGTAAATTACAAACCTTGCTCTATTTGTGAAAAATTAGGTCAGCGTAATCGTTTTCATCCGGAAGCTAAATGCTGGAGCAACCCTAATAACCCAGAAAATAAATTAGAGCCATTTAAAAAGGCACACCGGGATCTTGAAAAACCCATACGTGTTGCAAACAATGCAGAACTGCAGGACGTATTAAATTCTATCCCTAATCAAAAAAACTAACTTTGACTCCTCTCATCGTTCTACAGATATTAGCAGAGGACTGCCCCGCTCAAGCTCTCTATGACGGCGGTGCAAACGTATCAATGATAAATTCTAAGTTCGTAAACGAACTAAAAAAATATATAATTCCTCTAAAACCCTATTCCTGTAGAACGCTGGGTGGAGTACGACTCCTAACTGGAGTAATAAAACTAAAAACAAAAATAATGAATATAGAAAAAGAAATTTGGTTTTTTGTTATACAAGATGAAGATTTTCATTATGATGTTCTCCTCGGATTAGATTGCATCCAAATATTCCGTCTAAATCAGGACTATAAATTAAATATTACGCAGACTATAGACGAGGATGAATTCAAAAATAATACAAATAAACCCAAAGAAATAATAAACACCCCAATAATCACAGTCAATTGGAATGAATTTATGCCAATCGAGCAGTTCCAAGCTGAAACTGAACATTTAGATCCTATTAAAAAAAATAAAATAGAAGGTTTAATTGATAAATACGAAACCCTATTTGCTCGAAATCGCTACGACGTAGGCAACTTTTCAGAGCAGGAAGCTCATATAAAACTTTTTGAAAATAAATTTATTGCAAGGAAGCCTTATCGTTGTTCACTAGAAGATCAGCTTGAGATTGAACAGCAGGTAGCTGAACTTCTAAAAGCCGGTCTGATAGAGGAATCCTGCTCCCCTTTTGCGGCCCCTGTGACCATGGCCTTTCGAAAGGCAGAGGGAAAAAAGAATAGGATGTGCTGCGATTTCCGTGCACTAAACAAGTTGATTGTTCCTGAGACTTTTCCTTTCCCTACAATCGACGACGTAATTGTACAAACAGCTGAATGCGAATGGTTTAGTGTCATTGATATGAATTCGGCCTTTTGGTCAATTCCAGTAAGAACAAAAGATAGGTATAAAACGGGTTTCGTGACCCAAGAGGGTCATTACCAATGGACTTGTTTACCCTTCGGTATAAAAATCGCATCACCTACTTATCAAAGAATTCTTTCTGGTATCATACGTAGGAACAACTTATCAAAGTTTTGTACCAATTATATCGATGATATACTCATTTTTTCTAAATCATTCGATGAGCATGTACAGCACATTGAACAGGTCTTTAAGGCAATACAAAATGAGGGATTCAAAATAAAATTTACTAAATGCTCATTTGCTGTAAAGAAAGTAAAATACCTGGGACACGAATTGTCCAAAAATACCATAAAACCTATGTATGATAATGTTATTTCCATACAAAATTTTCCAACACCTAAAAATAAAAAAAACATTCGGCAGCTGTTAGGTAAAATTAATTTTTATCACAAATATATAAAAGATGCTGCTAAGATATTGGAGCCTTTCCATAATCTCCTTCGCAAGAATGTAGATTTTAAATGGAGTCAAGAATGTGAAAACTCATTTATAAAAATAAAAAAGTATCTAACATCCCAACCGATATTGGCGATCTTTGATCGATTAAAACCAATTCTGATATACACTGACGCTAGTATAGAGGGTATCGGTGCCGTTCTAAAACAAATACAAAAAGACGGGTCAATAAAACCTGTCGCGTATTTTTCAAAAAAACTTACGGAGGGGCAGAAAAAGAAAAAAGCCGTATTTCTAGAGTGTCTAGCCATCAAAGAAGCCGTGAAATTTTGGCAGTATTGGCTGCTGGGCAATCATTTCACTGTCTATTCAGACCACAAACCCCTGGAAAACCTGGGAGTGAATGTTAGAACAGATGAGGAGTTGGGGGATATGATGAATTTTCTTTCACAATTTGATTTCAATATAATTTATAACCCTGGTAAATCAAATGAGGAAGCAGACTGTCTTTCCAGAAATCCGTTTTTTGACTCGGGGGAAGTTACCGGCGATGATATTTTGTGTACGGTGAATCTGTTCACCATAAATGAGATCTTAAGTGATCAAAAGCAAGTAATAAAAAATAAAGACCACTTTGTAGAAAATGGGATAGTTTACAAAAAAAGTAATAATAAAAAACAAATCATCCTTTCGGAAGAGGGTGCAAGAGTATTAATAACCAGAATACATAATCAGTTAGGACATGTAGGAACTGATTGTCTGATAAGAATGATAACGCCGCTTTACTGTGCTAAAAATATTTATAAAACAATAAAACAGATAACTAAAAACTGCGAGATATGCATAAAAAATAAAACTCGAAAAGGCAAGAGTTTCGGTTTTTTAGGCCACTTAGGCCCACCAACCAAACCCTTCCAAATAATGTCACTGGACACTATAGGAGGTTTTGGAGGAAGAAGGTCAACTAAGAAGTATCTACATCTCTTAGTGGACCACTTCACTCGTTTCGCCTACATACTTACGTCAAAAACTCAAAGCACAGAAGATTTTATAAAAATAATTCATTCGGTTCAGGCTAATAACAAAATAGATATTCTTCTCACTGATCAATACGGTGGTTTGACGTCTGATAATTTTGATCAATATCTAAAAGATAACCAGATAAATCACATATTTACAGCAGTTGATGCGGCATTTTCACTCGGTCTTAATGAACGCCTCAACCAAACCTTGGTGAATAGGATAAGATGCCGAATAAATGAGGAAAATAATGATAGAGTTTGGACTACGGTCGCTAAACAATGCGCAGAAGAATACAATAAAACAGTGCATTCAGTAACCAAATTTGCTCCTGAATATCTATTAAAAGGGACAAAATTTCCAATATTGCCTCCTACACTCGAACCTTTTTCAGATCTAGACACGGATCGATTAAAAGCCTACCACAACACACTAAAACATCATCAAAAAAATAAAAGTAGGTATGATCTTAACAAAATCGACCACGAATTCAAGTTGGGCGATCTTGTCTACGTTGAAAATGGCAATAAACTAAATAGGCAAAAATTGGATCCCATCCGAATTGGTCCATTCCCAATAATTGAATGTCTATCAAAATCTGTGTACAGGTTAGCATGCGGCTCATCTGAGCGCGAAAAAAGGCTTTTCCATGTATCCAAATTTATACCAGTAAATAGCCTTTAAAAACATGGATCTTGTCGTCCTATTGCATTTAAATTTTTCTTTGTCCCTTGGTGGGGGGATGTAAAATTTAGGTACTTACACCACCTAATTTCACGAACAATCGTGTGTACGATTGTTCACTCTCTTATCTGTCTATTCGGCTGGTCTCGTACATTGAAGGAACCTTTTCTAATCAGTCGAATAGCTGTACTCTCTGATGAACAAGTTCGTTTATATTACAACAAATTATTCGTTTTTAGACTCGGTGATATTAATCCTTAATTTAACGATTCACACGCATGTTATTTTGTACATCGTTATATTAATAAAGAAAAATTTACGAATCAAGTAAATTGATTTTACATATATATGTCAACTTAGCCCAAAAACTCGAGCTGAAAAGTTGGTTTGAAAGTTGAGCGATTTTCTAAAATTTTTGATTTTAGTGTTAGTGTAGTCAAATTAGGCAGGTTTCGGAAAAAAAAGAACATTGCGACATAGTAAAGGTCTGATTGCTGGAAATGGTCAAGAATGAAGTCCAAAACAACATACTAACTTCTCCGCATTTTTCCCCAGGAGCATCTTTTTTATGGGGGTTGAAACCCCCTCAAAATAAGTTTTTTGTAAATATCCCGCTTAATACGCATTTTAGAGAAAAAAGTCATCAGTCCAAAATTATTCCTCGTGAAATTTCCTATCGGACTACGTATTTTATTTCTAACCTACATGTGATAGTTAGCTCAAAAATTCATGGAAATTGAGCTTCCGCCATGCCAATCCGTGAATAAGGCGCTCCTTGCCAGATGACGTCGTTGCGCGGTGGTTACGCGGGAAGGTAACGTGAATATGTCGCTAGTACATACGATGAAACGTATACTAATTTTATTAGTTTTAATTAATTGTCGCAGGGAATTTGCTGCACGACATTATTTTGAGAAAGGTATAATCAACTGCCTATCATACATGAAAATAAAGTTTTCCATACATGGACAGACATTTTAAAAATCGTTTCTTATGCATGTATGATATGTAAAAAGCTGAATGGGGGGGGGGGGGGGGCTGTAGACATGCGAGCCCTTCCCCCATTTCGATTTTTCTAGTTTGAGTGGGTGGATTTGTCTGTACTGGGTTGTGCCTTGGAGTTTACCGTTCGTGCTGGTCTTCTTCCCCCTCCAACCTTATGAGGGGGCTGTATGCCAGGCTAGGCCAGCATGTCGTGCTCCATTTTCGGACTGAAAACAGGCTGAATTTCGTGTGCTACGTTTTTGCTGTATTTTGCTCTCCAGTTTTCCATTCTCATTGTTTCAAGCGATGGTGGGAATGGATGTAGTCTTCTGTTGTGGACTCGCGGTGAGATTTTGCCTTCGACCCGCGTACAATTGAAGTGGGCTAACGTGTGGAATTGTTTCAAGCAATGGAAGGAATGTCACCAAGAAGCTTTTTATTGTTGTGTGCTCCCACAAATTCAAGAAGAACCGCCGCAATACAAATCCGTGAATAACGCGCTCCTTGTCAAAGTTGGTGTAGTCGCATGAGGGTTTCACGTTGATAGTCGATGGGTCAGGCAAACTTGCTCCGCCATTTCAGGCGATCTCCCGAGAAGCTTGTTTTGCGGTGAGAGATTGACTACATGAGTCTTGCAACTATCAAAACGGAGAAACAAGAGATAACAAGTTTCTTGGTATCATTCCCTATATCGCCTGAAACAATAAGAAATTCAGCAAGTTTGCCTGGATTTCACGAGGAATAATTTTTGACTGCGATGACTTTTTTCTATAAAATGCGTATTAAGCGGGATATCTACAAAAAACTGATTTCGAGGGGGTTTCAACCCCCAAAAAGATGCTCTTGGGGAGAAACGCGGAGAAGTTAGTATGTTGTTTTGAACTTCATTCTTGACCATTTCCAGCAATCAGACCTTTACTATGTCGCAATGTTCTTTTTTTTTTTCAAAAAATATCTAATTTGACTACACTAACACTAAAATCAAAAATTTTAGAAAATCGTTTCCATTTCAAAACCTAATCTGCCTGGGCTAAAAGGGTTTTCCAATTGTACAAATCTACTTTATTACCTAGTTGCTGTTACAAGAGTACTGTCGGGTGTTATCCCATCATCAGTTGTGTCGCAACTGGAGAACAAGGCCTTAACTATGAGTTTTTATAGTATAACACTGTGATCTTATTGGCTATAACAATACTGTGTTGTGATTGGTTCACTTCTTAGATTCTTATTCTTACAATAATATGACATTGTGTTCTTACTGGCTAAAACATACTACTTAGTGATTGGGTCAATCTATTGTCCTGAATGCTGCGTTTCTATTGGCTACCTACATTCCTGCTGTCTCATTGGTTGGTTCTGTTCTTCTTCTCTCGTCCAATCACCAGGTCGAATAATCTTTCGCTGTCAAATGTGATTACATTGTTCAAGAGGCAGGCTTTCTTCCTCTTGGCTTTTGCAATCTCCATTTGTTCCCAAAGTTTTCATCTCTTTGTGCGATTCTCTACGTGTATGACTTCAGATATTCCCTCTCCATCGTGGTTTTCCTCGTTACAGTGTTTCCCAAACAGTGACTTGCCATCTTCTTTCTCCCTCGACGTTTTGTGCTCCTTTCTCCTGATCTCAAACTTTCTCCCGCTCTCACCAATGTAGATACCCTCGCACTTTTCACAACTGAACTTGTACACTCCGTTCAAGGTTTCCTCGTCCTTTTGTTCCGTCTGGTCATTGCTGATTCTCTTCACCGTGGGTTGGTTATTCTGGATACCCACATTTACATCGTAGCCACTGAACGCTTTTATTACCTTGTTTGTGTACTTTCCTATATATGGTATCGATCCGGAGTACTTTCTCACTATGCCATCATGGGTTCCTTTCTTTGTTTCCATTTTCCCAAAGACTCCATCCACCACGCCTCTACGGTAACCATTGGCTTCTGCGATCTGCTTTACTATCTCGATCTCTTTCCTCTTCTCTTCGTTGTTCTTGAGGACAGAAATTGCCCGATAGCAGTAGTTCTGGATTGCCGCTAACTTGTGCCTGGGTGGTGGTAGGAGTCATTTGGGATGATGGTGTTAGTATGCGTCGGCTTCTTGTAGATTTTGTATTCTATCCTATTGTTCTCCATTGTGAGTGTAAGGTCCAAATAGTTGATGGTCTCATTGCCTTTTTCCACTGTGAATTTGATGCTCTCATTCATCGCGTTCATTTCTGAAAGGAACAGATCCACCTGTCTATCAGTGCCTGACCACACAATTAGGATATCATCTACATATCTGGCCCAGTGTTTGATCGAGTTTATGAACTTGCTGCCCTTCAATATCTTGTTTTCCACGTCATTCATGAATATCTCCGCCAGTATTGGGGACAGCGGTGATCCCATCGCAAGTCCCCTTTCCTGACTGTAGAACCTGTTATTAAAGCGGCAGTAGTTCTGGCTCAAGATCTCTTCTACTATGTTGGCGTACTTCGGCCCATCGGGGTTCCCATGGTATCTGTTATTTTTGAGCAGAGTGAGAAGTTCCTCTTTCAGTAAGGTACCAAACATATTTGCCACATCAAAGGATATCAGCTTGTGGTTACTCTTGATTTCCAACTTGTCCAATTGCTCAATCAGCTGTCCGTCGTTTCTGATGCTTCGTCTGGGTGCAAACTGGTAGTTTTCTTTCAGGAATGTGGCTACAATCTTCGCTATCTTGTAGCATGGTAATTGAATGCTGTTGACCAGGGGTCTCATCGGATGGTTCGCTTTGTGGAGTTTTACAAGCCCCTTGAGTTTTGGTGCAATCGGGTTCATCTCAAGCGTCTTTCCATTGCCGGGTACATTGTTCCGTTTCAACACAGCTTTCAGGTCATCTTGGTAAAATTTCTTCAAGTCTTTAAAGTAGGTCAAATAATATAGATTTTCGTACATGAAAGTTCCTCGAAATGCTAGGCCTCAATCTCAGGTCAGTTCCACGTGTAGAAAAGGGGTGCGGACTAAACTCCAGCCAAATAACGCTACGCCCGCGCGCTCGTCCGGCGCGTGTGTATTTCCGATTTATTGCTGTTTTCAGAACGTTCCAGCGACTGGAGAATTTTTTGACTATTTTTTTTGAAGTCGGCGGATGTGTTTACATAAGAGTTGACCTAATTGATGAATAAAATACAAAAAATCACGGTTCTCCAGGTTGAAAAAATGGATTTTCTTAACTATTTGCCATTTCCAGAACGCTCCAGCGACTGGAGAATTTTTTGACTGTTTTTTTTTTAAACTCGGCGGATGTGTTTACATAAGAATTGACCTAATTGATGAACAAAATACAAAAAATCACGGTTCTCCAGGTTGAAAAAGTGGATTATCTTGACTTTTTTTTTTTTTGAACTCGGCGGACGATTTTACATAAGAATCGACCTATTTGATAAACGAAATACTGAAAATAGATTTTTGTCCAGCTAGATTTACGTTTCATCCCACGCGTGCCCCTCGTAGGATCACTTACTTATCTATATTCTAAATATCAACGTTTTTTGTAAACATAACGACTTATCTGCGCTGCAGGCTATACCTGTTATCGGATCGGAACATTTCGAAATTTCTAGCGAAAGGTTCATTTTAAATGTTTATTTATCAACAGTAAACTGTCAATGATGTAGAATTCTATACGAGGAAATAACGAGAGACAGTAAAATACAATGCCTATATCGCCTCTACGTAACACGCATCGTCAGAATTCTACAATTACAAAGTGCACCGATTTCCGAACCCTAACCGCGCGCGTTATTTCATCGAACCCAAATTATCACTTCGTGCAGTAGAAACCACGTGCTCCTGTCCCTTTTAAATTATTCTCGTTCGTGCACGGTGTTTATCTTTTTCGTCGATGGTAAACCAAAGTTTTTTCCAACACTGATAGCGGAACACGCTCTCGAAAGTGCGCCTTTCATTCTTTCTCACGGCAAAGGGACTTCGCGCACAATTCGCGACGCACTGTTCTTTCTCGAATATTTTTTATCAGCACCTATTATGAGCTATGTAGTAAACTTTTTATTTTTCTTTAGAAATACAATTCTCGCGTAAAATCATTTTCGCAGTGAGTTTGTTCCTTTATTATTGGCTCGTCATTCATGAGCTTCGACTTGATGAGACTAAGGAGAAGAAGTGATTGCATTAGCGTCGGCTAGCGAACATACGCCGACCCTAAAAACGAACGTTTAGTGTAGGCAAATAAGGGAAAAAAACATATTGCTGGAGCAAACGTTTCTTTGATGGAAATGGTTCAGGATATGGTCCTGAACAACATACTAAAAATCCCGTGTTTCCCCCCTGGAGCTATTTTTTTTATGGGGGTTCGAACCCTCCAAAAATTGGTTTTTCGCCTATATCACGCGAAATTGAAATTTTATTAAAAAGTGTTTCAAACAAAAGCTGTTCCTCCTTAACTTCATACCGAATAACGTATTCAACTTTCAGCCTATACCAATTAGCGCCTTTGCAAAAGCCGTTCAAAAGAAGACCAAAATCAATTGAACTGATTCGTTCCTCTAGGTTACGGGCTGACATGATTAGAACAACAAATACTCCAGAATGAGTAAATGAAAGAAGAAAGATGCAAAAGTCGCAGAGTTAAACAATACAAAGTACCGCAAGAACTTTCGGTTATGAAGCCATCAACGGGCGGAGAATAGAAAGCGACTGACAGAGAAACAGTCGATAACAGAAAACAACGGTGAGATCATGATTGAACTAACGACTCCTCGCGATGTGAGTCATACTCATAAATTAGTTCAACCAATCCCTCGTCCGGAATATACCTGTTAAGAGGTGGCGGATGATCTCGATATTTTCCAACGCCATTCGTTTGAAATACGATCTTTCTCCATGGAGGAGGGTGTCTGATCCCTCTCTGAAACCGTGGCCACAGGTGATTAAATGGTCCGCGAAGGCCGATTCTCCCAAGTTACCTTTTTTACAGGCTTTCGAGTGCTCAGCCACTCTTATTTGTAGCTGGCGACCAGTCTCACCCACGTAGATCCCGTCACAGTCGTTACATCTCATACTATAAACCCCACTCCTCTGTAATGGTGGTATAGGGTACTTCAGTCTAACGAACAGTCCTTTGAATGTATTGAGATTATAGAAAACCGGCCGGAAACCAAAGGACCAAAGGACGTGACTTAAATCTGACGAAAACTTTCCCAGGAATGGATAAGACTACTTACCACTTTAAGGTGGAACAGGTTTTAAACCAGTGTGGGGCCATGGAAAACCCCATCTTCAATTTTCCTCACTATGTCAAAGAGGTTCGGAATGCTATTAATAAGAGTTCCGTTATCATTAGAAAACCCTCAGTGAAAAAACGTTTGCTCGAACCTAACCCAGTACCTCCTTTATGGTACGGGTTGCCTAAAGTTCATAAGGCCAACACTCCCATGCAGCCTGTTGTATCTTACGTCTCCTCCCCCGCTTACTCGCTCGCCAAATACCTGGACCGTTGGTTTAAATATCATATTGAATACGAGTCTCCTTACTCCGTCAGAAATTCAGTCTCCTTGGCCAATAGGCTCAAAGATGAAGTACTCCCTCCTGGTACTATTTTATGCTCTTTCGTCGTGGTCGGTCTGTTTCCGGATATCCCAAAAGCGGCCACTGTCTAATATTTAGGCGACCTTCTTGTTAAATTTAATACTCCTCATGAAGAGTTGCAGGAGTTTTTCGATCTACTCAACGTCTGCTGGCCCCCTAATTTTTGTAAATTTAATGATAAATATTTCGAATTCCCGGAGGAAGTGGGCATCTCCATTGAATCCCCGTTGGGCTCCCTTGTCTCGGAGGTCTTCATGTCGAAATTTGAGGCTGACCTCTTTTCCTCGGGTCAGTCATTCTTAAATAAAGTCCACTATTGGCACAGATATGTAGATGACGTGCTATGTGCGTGGACAGGTCCCCAAGAACTCCTTGGTGAGTTTCTTAAGTATCTAAATGCTCAGTACCCCTCCATGAAATTTACTTTGGAAATCGGTAATTCTACTATCAACTTCTTGGACCTTATCATCTCCGAAAGAGATGGGGCCCATGAGTTCACAATAATACAGAAAAGATACTTCGACCGATATTGTTGTCCACGTCGCGTTATTCTGCCTTGTCGCCTATACAAAACAGCTGCTTTTAATAGCTTCATCCATCGACTCACTAACATCCCTTTGAGTCAAGCAGCCTTCCCGAAAGAACTTCGCACTATAAAGTACTTGGCTCGGGTAAACGAGGTCAACCTAGACATTGACTTGATGGTCCGTCGGAAGATCACGCGGCAATGCCTTGATTCTCCAGCTTCCCTCTCTCGGGAGGGGAGCCGCGAAGGCAGAAAGCGTTGGATTAAGCTCCCCTTCCTGGGAAAGTTTTCGTCAAATTTGAGTCGCGTTCTTCGGCCCTTTGGTTTCCGGCCGGTTTTCTATAATCTCAATACATTAAAAGGACTGTTCGTTAGACTGAAGGACCCTCTACCACCATTACAGAGGAGTGGGGTTTATAGTATAAGATGTAACGACTGTGACGTGATCTACGTGGGTGAGACTGGTCGCCAGCTACAAATAAGAGTGGCTGAGCACTCGAAAGCCTGAAAAGAGGGTAACTTGGGAGAATCGGCCTTCGCGGACCATTTAATAACCTGTGGCCACGGTTTCAGAGAGGGATCAGAGACCCTCCTCCATGGAGAAAGATCGTATTTCAAACGAATGGCGTTGGAAAATATCGAGATCATCCGCCACCTGAACAGCGACAATGTAACCGTACTTAACAGGTATATTCCGGACGAGGGATTGGTTGAACTAATTTATGAGTATGACTCACATCGCTAGGAGTCGTTAGTTCAATCATGATCTCACCGTTGTTTTCTGTTATCGACTGTTTCTCTGTCAGTCGCTTTCTATTCTCCACCCGTTGATGGCTTCTTAGCCGAAAGTTCTTGCGGTACTTTGTATTGTTTTTTCTCTGCGGCTTTTGAATCTTTCTTCTTTCATAAATAAGTTGTAGGAGATGGTCTGGCGCGGCGTTGGGGCTTTGTTCATTGTTATAGGCCCAATATCCCATCGATTCGCTTCCTTCCCTTTCTAATGGATCTTTTTCATAACCAAGCCACAATTGTACTTGGTGGTACACTCAGTATAAATGAAACCATGCAGGACTTTTTTCGCAAAAGCTTGAAACCGACATTTGTTCAGTGGGTCGTCTCTTGTACTACCATAGATCAGAGAGTATTGCAGCTGCCGTAGAGTCTTTCATAAGACGCAACTTTAATTGCTTTTATTTCAATACCTAGGTATCATGTGATGAGTCATGAATATAAGAAAAATATTCATTTAATTTCCATCTTTTCAATATTTCTATCACTAGTGTAAAAATGGTTCTTACAAATCTGTAATAATGCAAGACTTCCTTAAATTAGCAACAAAACTGTCTGAACATAAGAAAAATAAAGCACATCCTTATATTATTTTCAACTTCAAAAGCCCTTTTTTGCAGACTATTTGCTCTATCCTGAAAACTGAATAGCTCATTTGATAGGAAATTCAACGAGGAACAACTTTTGTTTGAAACATTTTTTAATAAAATTTCAATTTTGTGAGATACTATATGAAGAAACTGATTTTGTTTCCTCTTTTGAACGGCCTTTGCAAAGGTGCTAATTGGAGTAGTATAGTATTTGTCTGTTCTAGCGCAACTTTGGAATGCGGCCTGCTAATTACCCCTGATGCAACCCATAATGACATCATACCTACATGATAATTACTTGTACAATTCTTAATGACTTTCCAAATGCTAATTGGTTTATCCAATTCTTAATTAATTATCCAAGATACAAAAATTCTGGATGCGCAAATGTCTCTGGTTTATCCAATTAGCATTTGGAAAGTCATTAAGAATTGTACAAGTAATTATCACGTAGGTGTGATGTCATTATGGGTCGCATCAGGGGTAATTGGCAGGCTGCATTCCAAAGTTGCGCCAGAACAGACAAATACTATACTACTAACTGGTATAAGCTGAAAGTTGAATACGTTATTTGGTATGAAATTTAACGAGGAACAACTTTCCTTTAAAACATCTTTAAATAAAACTTCAATTAGACAAGATATAAGCAAAAAACTAAATCTTTCTGGGTTTAAACCCCTATTAAAAAAAGAGCCTCTTAAAAGCTGAATAACTCATTTTATAGCAAATTTAACGAGGAACAACTTTTGTTTGAAACATTTTTTAATAAAATTTCAATTTTGTGAGATACTATATTATGGGAAAACTGATTTTGGTCCTCTTTTGAACGGCCTTTGCAAAGGCACTAATTGGCGTAGGCTGAAAGTTAAATACGTTATTTGATAGGAAATTTAACGAGGAACAACTTTTGTTTGAAACATTTTTTAATAAAATTTCAATTTTGTGAGATACTATATTATGGGAAAACTGATTTTGGTCCTCTTTTGAATGGCCTTTGCAAAGGCGCTAATTGGTATAGGCTGAAAATTTAATACGTTATTAGGTATGAAATTCAACGAAAAACAACTTTTGTTTGAAATATTTTTTAATAAAATTTCAATTTCGCGCGATGTAGGCGAAATACTAATTTTTGGGGGTTCGAACCTCCATAAAAAAGCAGCTCCAGAGGGAAAACGCGGGATTTTTAGTATGTTGTTCACGACCATATCCTGAACCATTTTCAGCGAAGAAACGTTTGCTCCAGGAAAATGTTTTTTTTTTTTTCCCCAATATTGCTCCAATTTGCCTACACTAATTACAACGTGAAAAGTGTTAGGAACAAGAAAAATTTGTTAGAGAATTTGAAGGATACTGAACTGAAATACTCGATGACCATTTTCCATGTACGTAAAAATGCTAAGCTTAAGAGTTTTAGAAGTATTGTGGACAGGATGCAGAATTGATTCCCTATCTCTTTACACTGAAGCGTAAGACCAAGAACAGATGTGAGAAAAGTGAAATCCTACACTAAATTAGCTGGGATTGATTGCGAAGCTCAACTTTTTGCGTTTTAATACGAGGGACGTTCAATAAGTAAGTTTCCTAGCGCCTGCAAAGGAACGGAACGCAACCAAACATGCTCGAATATTTTTTCAATTTTTTTTGAGGTTATAATTTGCCTTTTTCTTTACTGGTATATAGGAAGTGATCAACGTCCAAGAAGTCATTTTGAAATTCGACAAATACATTCTCAAATCATTACAATACGTATGTGTTTGCTGAATATGAAGTCGTGTGTTTTTGTGAGCGTTGTACAGATATGTAGTCTGTATAAAATGTTTTATATTAAGTTGCGCAAAACAGACACAGACTAATTATTACAATTCCGATGATGTACGTTTTTGCCGTAGAGGAACGTTTTCAGCGAAGGTGCGCGTGAGTGTAGGTGTTTTTATTTTATTAAAGCATGAAAATACGACCAGGAGCGCGGGAAATTGAAAAGCACGAAACTGAAAGTGTACATGGGTGGTGTACATTTATCTTCTAAAGATATTTCCTTTCTCTCGAGTGTGAAACACAATTTTTTTCGTCTTTCCGTAGCACCTCAGTAGAAAGTAGGCTGGTAAAAAAAAAATAATAATAATAACAAATTCGAATCTCGTTTTGGTCTCACTCGCTGCGATTGTGTATCCGTTCACTTTTGATATTCATTTTCTTCGTCTATTTTTCGAAAAAAAAATTATTATTACTCCGCGAATTGAAACACCCTTACTGCGAAACATTTCCACTCGGCGAACTGAATGAAAAATATTATAATATTCCTTCTCTATTACTATCGTTGAAATTCGCACGAACTCGTGTTCGCAAAGCAGGGGTTGGTGGGCAATTTTGATTGACATGCTTTTTTGCTATATGCCGGAAAATAATAACAGCACTATTTGACGTTTATTACATCTAGCTTGTTAGTACCGATATCCTAAGAAGCGTAAGGGTTTAACAAGATAATCAAAACTACAAGCAAAACTTGACGGAAGAAATTGGCGAGGAAACGATCTCGAATAGCGGCAGTCGAAGTAGAGAGAGGATTAGCATAAGAACGGAATCAATTTTAGATGACGGGGCCGCTGTCGTGTGTATTCGCTTGCATATCCGACGTCTTTTACTTAATCTGTAAACGAGTAGACATCAGTATACTGTCGAGTAAGCCGCGCCACCAGGGAAAGATATTCCAATTTTCATGGACTCCCGCACAAAAGTCAAGAACAATATTTGACCCGTCCACGAACATCGAAACCGATAAAATTTGTCAGCATTAAACAAAACACGCTGAATATAATATGGGAAGAGAAAAATGTGAGAACGAAAACTGCGATGATGAAATATTACACCTAAATATTCTTTTGTATTCGGCGTTCTCAAATTCTCGAAATCACAATACGTTACCTTTTTTTTTTTTTTTATTCTCGTCCGAACGAGACGGGGATGAAAATATGCGCACGTATTGAAAAAAAACATCGACAGAAGAAAGAAAGAAAAAAAAAAAAGATGACATTGATTATGCTTGTCACGATACAACTGTAGATCCAGAGATGCACATCCTCTTTTGATATTAAATTACGATATACAACGGTTCAGATATTTTGAAAAATACGCGTTTTACGATTTGGCGAAGAAAACAAGAAACTCGTGAACTATTCAGAGTGCAGTACATTATTTCAGTCTATTTGACTTTTTCTGTAGGTAGGCCTTTTATTGTCATTTCCGCATCGAAATCATTTTCAAAATGATCGAAAGATTTTTCAAGAAATTATGGTGCACATTTTTATAATTCAGGAGTATATCGAAGTAGTATATAATTAAGGCCATTTTTTGTAGTAGAATTTCGAGAAAAGTAAAAAGAAAGTTAGTTTTCGTTCTAGCGGGAAATGGTCTTAGAAAAGTAGAAATTAGGGAATAAGTATAGCAAATCGGGGATAGTTGTTATGTACAAAAGTATATGTCGGAGGTCATGAAAGGATTTCAGTGAAATTTTCGCTAACTTTGTCTCGAGAAAAGTTTTCAGTGTCTAAGAAAAAACACCATTTAGAAGTTTAGAGAGAAAATGATTACTTGATATTGCTGATATTTACGTATTTTGTAGAGTACCAATGTTTTCTTGTTCGGACTAATACGAAAAAAAATTTTCTTATTCCAGACGCTTGAAAATTGTTTGACTTCTTTTTTCTCGTCTGCAGAGTTTTAATTCGATTCGAGGATCCTTTTTCCAATTTTAACGAAAATGTCATTCTATACCATGTCCGTGATAGGAGTCATCGCTGATATTACGTACAATTCAAAAGGCCGGTATTATTTGTAAGATACTACAACGTGTGCAACGCCAACACTAATAGAAATAATAGTATTTCCGACTCTACCTATTCTTATTCAAAGGCTTACCAACGTTTTGAGTCTAATCTAAGGTCTAAGGGGAGCGTCTACGTTGTGAAGGTCTCATCACAGTGAAGCTGGACTTGGAGAATTTGTAACACGGTGATTGGATGCTATTAACCAAAGGTCTCATAGGAAGATTTGATTTGTGGAGTTCGATGAGCTCCTTGAATTTTGATGCTACCAGGTCCATCTCAGGGGTCCTTCCATTACCACAAACATTGTTCTCTTTCAACACAATTTTCAGCCTGATCTGTTATTTCTAGGTCGATTCTTTTGATATCCATTCTTCGCAATGTACGACTCCTTTTCAAGTGTGTGGTCGTCCTTTTCCATCAGTAGCTGTGTCCGCCGTTGCGAATTGTTCTGTCGGATTTTCTTCTATTGGTTTGTGACTTACTTCTGCATTACTTGCGTGATCATTGCTTCGATAAATATTTTCATTGATGTCCAACAGTACTTTCCCAATTCTGATTCGGGTTTCTATGGCCTCAGGTCATATTCCATGGTTTAAATTACTCAAGTCTATGTCCCCAGTCCCAGCTCCGACCTCGATTCTTGGGTTAAGAGTGGGTGGATTTGTTTGTGGTCCGTTTGTATTGAATTGTGACGCGAAGTTCTTGGTTTGTGCTGGTCTACTTCCTCTCCAACCTTATGAGGGGGCTGTAAACATGCCAGGCCCTGTCCTACTCAATTTATAGGCCTAAAAACAGGACTTTTTTGCTGTGTTATACTCTCGAGTTTTTCCATTGTGGACGCCCTTTTCCCCTGCAGTCGGTGGATAGGACATGCAGAAGCCAATTTTGATATTGACAGTTCTTAGGATGAAAATGGGTGGAATTGTTAGTGCTATCTTTGTTCTGGTATCCTTGTCCTCCAATTGTTGTGTTTTGAGGTAAGTTTGTAAGCTCACGGGGAGAAATCAGTTGCGACTCCGGGGCCAGGAAAACTAGCTAAAATTCTTGGGGGCGTTCATAAATTACGTGCGGCATTTTTTGGGGGGAGGAGGTCCAGCTAAGTCTCACCAAAACTCACGTGAGGGGTGGGGGCTGCCGACAAATCTCACGTAATTTTTTTCTCACACAAATACATTCTATAGACGCGATTAAGCACCGATAAACGTACTTGAAGCAAAAACACACATTTCGGAAAATCTCACGCGAGATAAGAGGAGGGAGGGGGTCGAGGCAAATTTCACGATATCTCGCTAAGAGGGGGGGAGGGGAGGCGAAAAATCACAAAAATCGCCTCACGTGATTAATTATGGACGGCCCCTTGTTCCAGGTGATGTAGAAAATGATGGTAGTTAGTGGGCCTCCTGAGAACTGTTCCAGAAAACAACCAAAATTGGTCGTCTTTGCGGTCAATTTTGGTCTTTTTGGGTCGTTTTTTGGAACAGTTCACAAGGGGGCCTACCAACTACTTCGATTCCCTCTGTCACTTGAAACAACCAAAATTTCAGCGAATTTCCTTGCTTTGATCATATGCGAGGCCAAAGTCAATCTGTCACTGCAAGCACACAATAGATAACAAGCTTCTCGGTATCATTAGTAGTTCGTGGGCCCCTCGAGAACTGTTCCAAAAAACGATCAAAATTGGTCATTTTTGGTCGTTATTTGGAACAGTTCACGGGGGCCCACCCACTACTTTGATTCCCTCCGTTGCTTAAAACAACCAGAATTTCAGCACATTTCCCTACTTTGAGCATATGCGTAGCCAAAGTCAATCTCTCACTGCAAGCACACAACTGTAGTTGGTGGGCTTCTTGAGAATAACAACCCAAAATTGGTCAAAATTGGTCATTTTTGTTGTTGATTTTGGTCAATTTTGTTGTTTTTGGCCATTTTGCAGAACAGGTCTCAAGAGGCCCAGGTGACCAATTAGTCGGTAAGATTCCATGCATGGCCTGGAACAACGAAAATTTAACTACACTTTCGCCCGCTTAGATCATACGTGGGGCTGTAGTGAATCCCCACCGCGATCCACAATAGGGGACCACTTCTTCGGTTTCATTTCCTTCACGCACCGCTTGACACAACAGGAATTCCAGCATGTTTCCTCGCTTTCATCATTGAAAGGCTCTAGTCCAGTGTTTCTCAACCGGTGTGTCGCGGTACATCACTGTGCCGCAAGCCCGCGGGTGTGCCGCAAAAGTTTTATCAAAAACATAAATCAACATGAACTAAAAAAAAGAATTGCCATTTTTTTTTTTCATAATTTGACAAATTAATGATATTATTTAACTAAATAAATTAAAAACATTTTATTAATATAAATAAATATAATATTTAATTTCGAATTTAAAAATTTTATAAAATAAAAATAATTTCAATTCTTAGTGCAAAGTAAACTTTTGAAATTCAATTTATTCATTTAAATAAGAGAATAAATTTAAATAATTAAATTAATAATTATATCCCTAAGGATAACAGGATGATTAAATAAAATATTTTCAATTTGTTACCTCGATGTTGAATTAATAGAATTATATTAAAGTAATTTATATAATTTAATCTGTAATTCTATTTAATTGATTAGAGATACAATCTATTTTAATATTTATTGATATGAATGAATTACATCTTAATTTAAATGGAATACCCCGACGACATATCATTTTCTCTGATTGTATTCTATTTTAAAATAATTTGTCAACAATAAATTATAGAATGAAAAAATTCTTATAATAATATAATAATAAAAAAAATTCAATTTAAATATAGTTAAATAAAATTTTTTTATTAAACAATAAAACATAAATAAAATTAATTGTATATTTTGTATTCAATTTAATTGATATAAATTAAATTTATAATTTATTTAATAGTAATTATTTTAACTTTTGTTATGATCAAAATATTGATTATTGATTTTTTCATATTAATTTATTATTAAAATTTTTTTTAAATCATTTTTTAAATAATTTTTTTGATATTTTGAATTTTTTTTTGATTTAAATTATTTATTAATGAAATCACTCGAAAAAGTAATCACAAGCACTATCGGACCGATGTGTTCCAATTTTTGAATGCCGTCAGTTCCAGTTATAATTACTTAGACTTGAGTCCAAACCTGCACTCTTTCTCATAAAAACCAAGAAATTTCTGCGACTTGGCTAAAAATACAGATTTTATTTCATGTTTTCTGATAAATTTCGAAATTAGAAGAGCCCAGAGGGTTTCCAGTAAATGCAGGAAACATCCAGACACTTTTGTGTACATTGATGGCAAAATTTTTTTCAGTCCCGGTGGAAGATATCTTGTTTCCCGGAACTCTGGTATAGAGAAAGAAGGGTGAAGCCTCCTATAGCCATCTTGTAGGCCACAAATTCTGAAATTAGGAGGAGGAAATCTGTAGAGACATACAAAATGTCAAAACGCACAAAAATTTTCGCTCTGGATTTAATTCGTACTTATCACCTGAAATGACGAGAATTTTAGTGAGTTATCCTGGCCCGATCAAACATGGTGTCATAGCCGATCTCTCACCGTGCGCCTACCACCTTACCTCAGAAGACAACAATGCCAGAACAAATATAGCACTGACGACTCCATCTGTTTCTATCCTAAAAACTGTCAATTATTGAAATTGGGTTCTGCCTGTCTTATGGCTCCCCCTCGCCCAAGGATTGCAGGAGAAAAGGGTGTCCACAAGGAAAAAACTCGAGAGTATGATGCAGCAAAAACGTAGCACACGCAATTCAGTCTGTTTTAACAGGGAACCTGTTCTATGGGGGGCTTTTTGAGAAATTTGCCGCCGTGCGCCGTCCGCCGTTCAGCCAAAAAACTGGAAAAATTTTGATTCTCGAGCTATATATGTTTGGGCCTACAAATGGGATAGGACACGGCCTTGCATATTTACAGCCCTCCATAAGGTTGGAGGAGTAGAAGCCAGCACAAGAGGAAAACTCTGCGTCACAATACAGCACAAACGAATGCACCCACTCCCACGCCATGAACCGAGACAGGGCTTGGAGACATAGACTTGGGTTACTTGCTCGCAGCTAGTGAGCATATCTTCAAGATCGTACTGTATCAATTTGTGTGGTTGGTTGATGTATTTGATGCCTTTCTCCAGCAGTTTTTTTTTCTTCTTCTGTAAAAATGATACTTGGTAGGTTCTTGGTTCCCTTGAGTGTCGCTGTCAGTTCGTTCCTTTCTCCTTTGTTTCGGTTCTTCTTGGTCCGTTTGGTTTGAGCTTCCACTCGGTTTTCCCCCATAATATTCTTAATCTAGGTTGAATACTGCAGTTCTTCGAAATCTCGGTGGGACAGCAACTCGTTACAGATAAAAGTGTTGGTCCTACAGTACCTAAGCCTGATGCTGATTCTCTGCAGTTCTATCTTGCAGCTTGCATTTTTGTTCGCTTCATTGCTGCATTGCTTGATGATAGCCTCTTGAGGATCATGCCTCATCTCATGCCATCTTCACATTTGTGGCTCTGGTCTCCAGGAACTTGAAAACCTCTCACCATCTCTGGGCGTGAATGAAATGACCTGTTTGAAAATTCTCTCTCTAATAGCATCCGTGGTGTTATGATTTAAGGCCAGGGATGAACGAAATACTTCAAGTTTGTGGCTGTGGCATACAGATGCTAAAATAAGAACAAGATTCTACCGTCTTGAAATTTTAGTTCATTTGATTCGTGAAAGTTATGGGAAGCTTGCACTAAACGATATTGTGGCGCGAAGAAAGTACGACTCATGCAGCCTCAATGTCGAACTTGTTTCATCACGATTCTTCCTCAAAATTAGGGTGTAATAATCCTCCAACGATGCGGATTCGAGTCTCGAGTATTATTTCCTACCGTTCTACGCAACAATACACACGTATCATTATCGAAGCTACCGTAAAAATCAGGAGTTCATTACTACAATAGAGGAAGATTCACTACCAATACGAATTTCTGAGAAAAATACGAACGTACAAACACTGCACCTTGTACACATGTTTTACAGGAAAGCGGACTCAACAATGAATGCGAGAATCCCTCGAAATGGCGAATAATACCAGGCAGTTGTGTTGTACAGCTTTTCAGGGTAGGAAAGAGAATTAAAAAAAGAAAAAAATGAAAAAAGAAAAAAACTGAAATATTACGGGAATAAAATACCTACACAAGTGGCATAAAACAATGTTCCTGGTTAGACAAAAAATGAACTTTTTATTCTATTTTCGTTCAAGTATAAATGAAGCGAAAGAACTAGGGTGAATGAAGTAGACGAACAACAAAAAGGGGGGAGAAAACGAAAGAAAACGATATACTTATTTCGTTTCGCTTGTGTATCTTTTGTTCAAATTAGAAAGCTTTACTTATCAACATCGTGGGAGAATACGTTCGCGAATATTAATCTCAGTAATATTTCGAGAAAAAAAAAAAAAAAATTATCCGCTAGACCGGCGAGTATCAATGTCTACTTACTTGATTAATGAGAAAGTGCAACAAGTTTTTAATGTGTCAGCTCCTATTTACTCTATCTCTGAAATTCTTAGAAGCGAGTGAGCTGACTCGAAATATTGCTTTATAGTTTGCTTTAACAAAGTGCTCTCTCAAAATCCGGTATTGAGTCGTACTTTTTTCAGCAATTGCATGATCCTGAAAAAGTTTGAAACTTTGACAGTCCACCCTTTAGAATTATCATTCGTTCATCCTTTTGCAGATTCTCGTGAGGATAGGGCTCGTGAAATAATTATCCGCCAAGCGAAGGCACCTTCAAATAGATTAAAATCTCTTCGTTTGCCATCGTAGGTCAAGGACGAGTGCTAGAAAAAGAAAATGGCGCGACACTCTTTTGAAATAATCTTGACGCATTCAAGTGAGATGAGTTCAACTTCCTATTTGTCGCACTCACGAACACGAATGAAAATCGACTGCGATAAAATACCTACCTGAAATCCAAAGGAACCTTATGGAAAGATATTTCCCCTAAAACAACACTGCGAATGAAATTCATGTTTACTCGAGGCGTGGTGCCAAGTCATGAAGTTCTGTGGGAGGCATATATTTTTCATAAACGGGCGGATTTCCATCAAGCCTACTATTCACTCATACACTCTTGGACTAATTGTTAACAATTTCTATCGTACATCCAAGGAGCGTGTGGGACGAAATGTGATTAAAAATTTGTTTGTTTGTTGTAATTTGACGTTGGAAGAAAATATTTGTTGATTGATATATGTATTTGTTTCTGCTTTTGCTGTTCTATTGTCGGAATATCTTGTAGGCATTTCTCACTAAAAACGAAGGTTTTGTGGGGTTCCATTCCGTGAAGCTGAAGGGATGTTATTACAAAGTTGACTTCACGAGTGCAAATACTGCGATATACCGCTTTTCTTGCTCTTTTCGAAGTGATTTGCATTGAAAAGATTTCTCTTCAATCGAGTTAGCCTGCCAGAAGTTTCTTTGTATACAAAACGCTCGTATAAGCCTCTGAAACTAGAGTTGAGATCGACGGATCACAGCTTTCAGTGGACCATCGCAAGCTTTCGTATCACTTCCAATTCGTTCAAGTCGATTACCATCAAACGCCTTCCCTCTCAAAGCCTTGTGAAACCTCTACTCTTCCAACGCTATCGTAAGCAAATTCTCATCCTCCTGCACACCATAAAATCTTCATTCAATTACTTTCCTCTAGATTCCTGCCCATTTCAGCCTCGTGGAACACGACGTACCTCCCTCTTCCTCAATCACGATATTTCCCCTCTTCTCCGGCCTATAACTTGAAATCTTGGTATCGTTCCCCAATCATGGTATAACCTTTGGTCTCTCAACCCCACAATAAACTTCATTTACTGTGAAATTTCCAATCCGCTGGTCCTTTTCAATCCAGAAGGGGGATGAAGAAATTTCCACTGTAGGAATTTTAATACTGTACTTCATTTTGATTTTTTTTTATGAGCGATTCAACTGCACAGGGGGTTATTGGTTTGGGAAGAAGTATTGGACTTGGGTGTATTTTCATAGTATGTGGACCAGAGGAATTTAGAGTGTTAGTAGTGGATTCTGAGTTGTGACAGGGAGAGAAAATGATCTCTTAAGGTTTAAAAGGTATGTGTTAAGTACACAATATCAATAACATGAATTAGCGGCACCTAACTACAGCCGAATATATGTACAAAGACTCATCATTGATTGCACAGACCAGTAGATATATACGGCCACCATGGATCCGTTCTCTTCCTTCCTTAATCATAATATAAATAATGAGTAAAATGGCGCGTGCACCGTAACTGGTCTTTCAGTGTGTTCAGACCAATCTATCTTATAAGTGCTGTGCAACCGCTTTTATTTTTTATAAAGGCCGAAGCTGTTATATCCGGCGTCGTATACCAGGCTCGATATTCTAAGGATCGAATGCGCTGGTTCGGCAATCTCGTCTTCGGTGAATAACGCTAATGATAAGCAAGTGAACTCATCCCTGGTAACTCTTGAACCATAGAAATTGTGTCCAAGGAATATTACTTCGGAGAAGTTCCGTGTTATCAGCGTCTTGTCGCTGAGAGTGAGACTGATGTGAGTGAAGAAATCCTTTGCTCCATCTAATGTAATGGTTGGTTTGGTAAGGGCGAATATTGAATCGTCGCCTAACACTTTGGTTGGGGTCGGACAACCATACGTTCTTGTAGCATATAGATAGCGATGAGATTAACTATACTACCAACTATCTGCGTAAAGTATGACTCTGAGGCTATTCCAGATGTTACTTTGAAAAGTTTGCCGTCGGGCATGACTAATGGAACGTTCTTAAATAATGTATAACAAAATTTAAATGTCAACTCGTCTCCATAGTCGCGAAACACAAACATCTCTTCCATCAACATCTAAACGATGTCGATCAAGTCACTACAAATTGAAGTGTCAAACTTCGAGAAATCGAGGCAATATGTTGTGGCCCCATTTGTGACTAGCTTGTGAATGGAAGCGGGCATATCTTTATGTATGTCCTTACCTATGAATATAGGCGTATCATTCAACAGGAGTTTGTGTATTATTGGCTGTGCAACACAACCTTCGATTAAGATATGATGAAAGGCTCTGCCCCATACATGTCTAATTTTCGGGTTGGCTCTTAATGCCAATTGGCTTCTAGCAAAAGCTTTATCAGGTACAAAACGATATTTCAGACCCCATTTCGAGAAGTCATAAAGCGCACGGGATGCATTTCGACGAGCGATGTAATAATTATCACGTTTAATGCCGTAATAACCATAGCCAGCTGAAGTTGTCGGATTCCAAATAACTTGGTCTAGTTTGTTGGACCGTATCATCTCCAAACCCCTTAGTACTGAGAGGTCTTGTCTAACGCGCGCAAGCGCTGCGGGTAATGCAGGGTGATTCCTGATCCTAAACCCATATAACTCATCTTCTTTAATGAGTCTCTTGAAGAAGAGAAAACTTGTGTAGTGCAAATCACGAGCATACATCCCACGGGTGTTCCTCAAGGGCTGCAACGACTGTCATCATAGATTTGGCGAACAAACGGATCTTCAAAATGGCCACCTCTTAGGATAGGGTAAGGCTGAAGTCTTTGTTGGTATGTCACTGTGTATTCCTCCATCTAACGGCATTTGTAGTTGGGGGAGCTGTTTTCTTTACCCATTCGTCCACGTGTAACAGCGAATGATGATTTCCTCCACAAGACATGCAACGAGGTTTCTTACATTTCAATGGAAGGCACGACGATGGCAGACAACGGTTACACATACGACGCTTGGTTACGGCAGTATTTTGTTCCGAGGGTGAAAGTTTGTCGAACTCCTTACAATCGCTGACAAAATGTTGGATCGAATATTTCTTCCCAGCGTAACTGAAGTTTCGACGATTCACAACGGTGGCAACAATTGCTGGCTTTGAAGTCGATGACGGCTGTTTCGAAGATCTCTGATAGACATTATTATACGGGCATCCATGAATGTGAGAAAATCATCGAACGACGGAAACTGGCCTTTCTTACTGGTCGATAATTCCTTTTCCCAATCACGTTAAGAAAATTTGTCGCAGCGTTGAAGGAATAATGAAATCATGAACTGATCGAGTGCGTTCAACTTCTCTTTACTTTCAGTAAAAATCAAATTCAATCCGACATAATGTTGGCGAGATGCCGAAATTAGTTCCTTCAGTTGCGAACCGTTTTTAATAAGAGCTACGTGTTGTACGGCACTCAGGTGATCGGATAGCTGCCGATAAGGGTCATCATAATGTTTGAGAAGAGTAGACCAAGTAGATTCAAGGCATTTACCTCCAATTGGAAGCTTCTGAACCATTGTGAGCGCTTCACCCTTGACATGTGATCGCAATATTGCGAACTTTTCGCCATCGTCATACTCTTCCATACCAACGATACGTACATAGTTTTGAAATTGGCCCATTCCTCAAATTTACCGGTGAATACTGGTAATTCGATAAATCTTTGAAGAAGGGTTTTTTTACGTTTTGGTACATCACCCTTCGTCGTATCATCTGGCGATACTTCTTAAATGACAGCAACGAATTTCTAACTCGACGATAGAGTCCGAGAAAGCGAGCACGTTCAAGTTTGCGTTGGGAATCCGCTGTCTCATTGTCCATGGTTAAAGTCGCTAAATGGAGATGCGATTCCATGAAGGAGCTTTTTACGGATTCGATCTCTGCAAGTTCTGCATTCAGTACAGTGGGTGTAGGGGGGTTCTCGCTCCAAGGTTCAATGGTTTCTTCGGTTAATTTCAGATCCGCAGTGGCGGATTTACACAAAATTACATGTTTACGAACTTCGAACTTACTTAATTCCATTGCGGAAGAATTAAGGTCGATCATATCGGCATTTTCATTTTCATCCGGATCGTTTTCTATAAGGTTTTCATTATCCTCGGTATTTACTTCCATTTGATCGGTAGAATTTTCGGTTTTGTCGGACATGGTTATAGTTGAAGGGCAGAATGTATCCCTCCGGAACCTCCAAAATGTTTGACGTAGGACGAACAAACACAATTTGTAAAAAAATATAGAATAATTCTCTTTATTAACGAGAGTAACAAATCGGGATAGAGAAGTATATAAATATAAAAACAATTATGATTAAGGAAGGAAGGAAGAGAACGGATCCATGGTGGCCGTATATATCTACTGGTTTGTGCAATCAATGATGAGTCTTTGTACATATATTCGGCTGTAGTTAGGTGCCGCTAATTCATGTTATTGATATTGTGTGCTTAACAGTATGAAGAGGAGAGAAAATGGAAAACGTGTAATTCCTTAATATAGCAGTATTGGCATGATAGCTGCTACAATCTTGAAGTTCGTCACAACGACGTGTGGAGGATTCTGGGAAGTAGGTCGTAAAAAAAAGAGATGCACCGTGCAAATTGTAGGTTGAGTTTATCACGTACAATATTCGGCTCAGGAGTCAGAGAAGGACCTCAGAATGCTGGCTACCTCGAAATATAAAACAAATATAGTTTAGTTCTTCTTCCGAGGGTAGTTCGGTTTATCGGCAAAGTGTTCAATTGTGCGTCTAGTATTTTCTCCTCGACGTATAGTAGTACAAATAACTATTATCGGAGTGCTAAGAGGGGGCTGAGTGAATTTGTGTACGGCTGTGGTGAGTAATCACTGAGTTCTTCTCTTAAGATAATGACTAGAATTTAATTAATGGTCTGATAAGAGTCTATTAGGTCGCTATGAATTTAATGCAAAGTAAAAGTATTAGTTACTTTGGTTTTTAGAATCAGTGCACAGTTGAGAAATGGTCTAAACTGGTTAAGCGTGTTGTACGCAGTGGTTAATTTGGGATTTTCTACAGGGGTCAAGAAGAGGTTGACCGGATGAAGCGCAGAAGCGCATCTGTGGATCAAGTTTGAGAGGTAAACGTGTCTTGTCTGTGAAGTGGGGCAGATCGTGGATCTGTTAGTCTCCAACGTGGTTGGAGATGGCCCAAGTTGTGGACCGTACTGACGGTATTAGTTTCTAGTTTATCCTCTATGCTGGAGAAGACTCCTGAGGGAGTATTGTTTTATGGGTGCCATGCTGGTGAGTGTTGTGGCACAAATCAGACGGTAGGCTCTCAGCTGACAGGTGGGATACCGGTTACGCTGGGGCCGGGAGCCGAAAACGCATATCCGAAGCTGAGGCCGGCCAACCTTGGTTAGGGTAAGAGCGTTTAGGTTCCTCCTTGTTGAGACACTACAGTTGGTGAGATGCCGCTGTAGCCCGTTGTGGGGACTCGTTACTCATTTGGTGAATAGCTCAGTAGTTTCTTTACAGTGAGCTGTCCTGCTGAAGGGACTGATGGCTACATTTTGGCAGTGAGGATACCTGTGCCCTGAAATATTTGATTATGATGTACATTAAGGGGAGACTTTTACAGTTCTAGATGACTGGTTAAAGGTGTCTTGAAGTTGGTTCCACCCACCAAAAGCAGGCTGTTCGGCCATTTTGACAGGTAATTATTTTTGGAGTTACCTCCGGTAAGATCCTGTAGCTTGATGGGCTCTTACAATGTGGGTGCGTAGGTTGGAAGCTGAGTGAATAATAAATTAGCAGTGAGACCTAGGAAGGAGTTTAAGAGAGGATTCTACGGCTTCAACCCAGAAGCTGAAAGTGGGACTAGAATGTAGTGCACCGAGGGCTAATTTCAATGTTGACGATTGAATTGTATCCAATAATTGTACGCCAGATTCACTAGATTGACTGCATGTTGGGACACCGTAGCCAAATTGAAAGCGAATTAGGCTTCTGTTTAGTTGAAAGAGAAGTTTAGCGAAAATTAGCCAAGTATTCGAGGATGTTGATAGAATTGAGACAATTGACTTCTAGAAACTTGATGCGAGGGGTCCAAGGAGTTTTATGATCAAAGGAAATGCCTAGACATTTAAACATTTAAACGAAGTGCAAAGTTACATTTCGAAGGACTTGGACAATATTTGATTCATGTATTTTATCTGATCTCCTCACCTCATTCCAAAATTTGCGTTCGCATGTGTATCCCAAATGTTATCAACGTTACCCTATACGTAATAAGATCGTACCCGGATTGCACTCATCAACGAAGTGCCGTTTATTCCACCGTTTCTCACGGCCTAAAACTTATAATCTTTCATCTTCTGCTAACCAGCTATAACTATAATTAACATTGTATCAATCTATTCTTTGAAACCACGTATTTCTTAAAGGCGTTCATAACATTTCGGCCAAACTGACAAAAAGTTCGTCCTCGAACTACACTGGTGTTGGTACAATTGAAAATGAAAACAATGAAAAACTCAGTGTTCCAAACGCGTATATCCAAGAAGTGGTTCGACATTAATCCAATCCATCTAAGTTTTAATTGACCAATCAAATCAATCCAATAATCCATAACCAATAAGCTGATCCCATTTCATCCATTCCATATCCATTTTCATTTTCCATTCTTCCATTCGGCCAATCGACTCCATAGTTCGTCCGCGAACTCCATACTTATTGAGAACCAATGTTAGATGACAGATACACTGTCAATCAATATCTACTTTTTGACAGATACACTATCAAAAATTTCCGAGACTAACAAACAATTTATTAAAATACAATTTTACAACTTTCCCCTACATGACCCACCATTTTACAATTTGAACATTTTTTTATCTCTAATGTACATTCCTCCAATGTGTGCTTGCCTTTACAATTCTTACATTTGGGTGCTCGTTTTCTTTTTATAGCCTTGGTCAAAGGTCTCATTTCTACTGTTGTCTCCTGTATGGGTGTTAATTCTGGTCTTGTCTCTGATGCTATTACTGTAGGTGTTAATTCTTCCTCATCCTGATCATCTCCCATTGGTGAGGCTTCTAACTGTAGAGTTTCCTCCTCATTTTCTTGTTTTTCTTCTTCTGTTTCATATTTCTTAACCAGATCGATTAGACAATTGAGGTTTATTGACCCTTCTGGAATCCCCATCTTCTTAAAGGTTTCTTTTTTTTCTCCATAAATTTCATACCTGGGTGAGGACGAAATTCCTACCCTTTCTCGCAAATTTCGATTTTCATTTTTTAGTAAGTCATTTTCTTCTTTCTGACATTTCACAACCTCAACAATCAATTTTGTGAATTCCAATAAACTAAGGATGATTTCTTCTGTCATCTAGGATAGAGAATTACAAGAATTTATTATATAATAAACCAAATAAAATGAATATTTTGACAATAAATTTTATCTACTAAATCTTCAATTCTGGGCAACGGATGTTTATCTTTGATGGTTTTTTTATTCAACCTTCGAAAATCTACACACATTCTCAACTCCCCAGTCTTTTTCTTTATGAGAAGAATTGGACTCGCGTATGGGCTGGATGATTCTCGAATTATATTATTATTTTTCATTTCTACTATTTGCTCTTTAACATATTCCCTTTCTGCGTGTGACAATCTGTAAGGTCGATATGTTACTGGTATATTATCTTCCAATTCTATTGACAACTCTCCAATTTTTGATTTTCCTAGTTCAGTTAACCGTTCTGCAAAACAATCGCGGTATTCATTGATTAAATCCAGTAATTTTTGCTGGGTTGAAGAGTCCAGTTCCAAACTAATAGTTTGTTGAATATCTTGTAGTGTAAATGGCTCTAGTGTCTTGACTGTTTTCACGCTCACAGATTTTTCTAATTTTTCTTCATTATAATTTTGGTCTAGTTGCGCTCGTTCTGCTCTGACTAAGATTTGTTCTTTTTTATAATGGACAGGACTTCTTGACAAATTTGCTATTAACAATACGCCGTCAGTAGTTGTGACACATGCTGGTATATAGATTCCATTTTTCTGTTTCTTCTCATCTACATACACTGTGATCTTTCTTTCAGATTTCAGTTGATAGTACTTAATACTCAATGGCGGAATTATCTCTTCTTGATCTATAATTAATGGTATTATATTCATTTCGTACTCATCATTATTTTCCACTTGTTCTGGATTGAAAAACCACCACTCTCCTTTATGAGTTACTCCACATAAATTGTCACTTTCAATTATATCTTTACCAATGAGCAAATCTTCTGACTGTACATTATCCGGAACTACCAAAATTTCTGCTTCCACTTGACATAACCCTAACCGCAGTTCTTTATAAACCATACCAATTGATTCACCGCTGGGTACATTACCATATCCAATGATTACTTGTTTTTTGGGTTGAATTTTCAAATTCAATTCTTGCGCTTTACTTAATCTCATAATTGTGGCTTCACTTCCAGAATCAATGAACGCAATCAATAGAGTTCCATCAATAAAACATTCGGTATATCCCTTTTTTGCAGGATTTTTACTACAGAAATCGTGACTGCGTATAATTTTCACTTTCTTCAAATCTTTCCTCTTTGGGCAATTTTGAGCCTTATGTCCCGATAGGCCACACTCGAAACATTCTGTCTTATTTTTTGGACATGCCGCAATTAAATGATCTGGACTACCACATTTAAAACAAGTTCCATTTTTTTTTCTTTCTGATTTCAACTCACTTGAACTTGGTTGTTGCTCTTTTTCTCCTTGATTGGGACGTTGACGGTCGTCATTACTCCGGCTTGATTTATAACTGAAGTCTTGTCCAGGTTGATTTCTGCAAAATCGCTTGATATGCCCTGTTTTTCCACAATTGTAGCATTTTTTTCCTTCATTTCTGAAGCTTCTAGACAAATTGTCCCTTGACAAATAATCTCTGGATGATGATGGCAATTGAAGAATTACTTCTTTTAATAGTTGTTCTGGAGTACTGCATTTAGCTAATCTTGCCGATAATTTGACGCTCTGATTTCCCAATCCATCAATAATAAAATCTACAGCTTGTTTTGGATCCAACCTACATGGACGTATCAACTTCATTTTGGCAAAATAATATTCTTCGTAAGATTCATTGTATTTTTTGGTTCTGGTATCCATTTGTCTCATCTGTTTTGCGTGATTCTGAATATCCGGAAAATTTTCCAACAAAATGGTCCTCCATTCCACCCAATTTTTACTGTAATTTTCAAGACCATCATACCAATCTTTCCCAACTCCTCTCAAACGTGATACCATATGATAAATACAATTCGCTTCTGTCCAATTGTTTGCTTCACTAATCTGCTCCACAATATCCAGCCACTGCTCTGTAGTTAAATTAGACGTTGCTGGATCATATTTTGGTATACTCTCTAGTCGATTAGAATTTGATGTTCCCTGAGGTTGCGTTGCTACTTTAATTAGATGCTCCAAAAGTTGCTCCCTCTGCTGGTCCAATTTTCCTTCTCGTTCTAGTATTTGCTGTAATTTCATTTCAATCAGTTGGTCTCTATCACATTCATTTCCTGCTTGTAAATCTTGGGCTGCCGTCAAACTTGATCCTTCCAGATCATTTATTTCATTAACAATCTCTGGCATTTCATCACCAGTCCCACCAGTCTCAACCCACGATGGCTCAGTCCTCTGCGTCGGGATTCCTTGGTTACACGAATGCCCACTAGGTGGTTCACCAAGATTTTCAGATGACACGCCGCGACGTCGACTCCTCTTGCCACCGCCAGCCCGGTGCAGGTTGTCAATTCCGTGTCTACCATCTCAACATGGTTACCAGCGGATTCACCAACATCATTATCAACAGTTTTCCTTTTCTGTCTGGTAATCCTCACCACATTGGATCCACCACCACTCACGACTGGCCTTACATTCCCGCTACGTAGACGAGGCAATCGAGCCATGTGGCCAGCATGGCGACCACCACGTCTGCTACTAGCTGCCGAGGACCTCCCTCGCTGTCGAGTCACTGGTATTTCATGAATTTCTGCTTCTGCAAGGATCTCATTTTGTCCATCATTTTCAGATTCATTCGATTCTTCTGAAATTGGATCCATTCTTTGACGACTTGATCGGTACGAGCTACGTAACGTTCGTCGTTGACCGCGTAGAAACATGGCAGTCAGTACAGCAAATACTTTTTGGCGCGCAGAGAATATTCACCTCCAAATGTAAAAAAATATTTTTCCGACGAATAAAAAGAACAAATTTATCGACGCACTTCACTCGTATTAGAATTAATTTTCACTCATCCGTCGCATATAGCACTCATCCGTCATTTATTTTATTCCAGATACACTGAAAGTTTCAATCTATCAAGACCTATGAGAAATGAAATCCAGATGCACTGAATTTCAACGTCTTTCTAAAAAAATAATAATAATCCAGATACACTGAATTTTTTTTTACGCTGTTTGACCTGTTTGACCGTCTACAGATTAAATTAGACCTAAGGAAAAAAAAAAAAATGAAATCCAGATGCACTGAATTTCAACGTAATTTTTAAAAAAATCCAGATACACTGAATTTTTATTCTATTCGACCGTCTGCAGAGAACAGATTATACAAAAATTTTCGTCACTCAAAATAGAACGGAATATAGATGCACTACGTACCGTTCCAATTGTTTCGGATACACCAAAATGTGAACGAAAAATTGCGACAATCTCAAAAATATTATAGGCAGGTATAAATTCCCACTTCTGAAAATGTTATCAACGTTACCCTATACGTAATAAGATCGTACCCGGATCGCACTCATCAACGAAGTGCCGTTTATTCCACCGTTTCTCACGGCCTAAAACTTATAATCTTTCATCTTCTGCTAACCAGCTATAACTATAATTAACATTGTATCAATCTATTCTTTGAAACCACGTATTTCTTAAAGGCGTTCATAACACAAGTTACCCCCTAATTCAATTCAGTGTAATAGACTGATATTAACAGTATACGAGTCTAGCAATTGAGCCCTGCGAAACTAGTTCTTAGACTGATACTAAGCTAAGAAAGAGGGCACTTTAGTTGGCACAGTATGTAGGCTGAGAATGAAGACGAACTGAGCAAGGCCTAGCATATAATGAGGCAATCATTTGGTAATCCCAACATACAGAATTAGTGAACATAAAATATGATCTTCATTTATTTGGATCTGTCAGAGGGCTTTTTCATGATTTTGCGCTGCGAGATGTGGAAAATGCTATACAGTAAAACTACTTTGGAAGTCATCTTATTTAAGGATCTCCGCGAAAGGCGAAAGCCCAAAATATTTTATATCAGACTTATGCTAAACCAAGACAGGGACCGAGAAAGAGGGCAAACGAGCGGAGCGATGTGAGCCCCACGAAAGGTGATACTTCAAAATATTTTTCATACAAGACTTATCCGACGGCAAGAAAGGTAAGGGGGCAAAGGAGTAATATCTCACGAACACTTGACCTAGTAGAAGGCTAGACTAAAATATTTCAAGATGACTAATAAAATATAAGAGACATGAAACACGATCTTCATTTATTTGGCTATGCCAGAAAATTGTTGGAATATGTGTTACAAATAGCAACTGCGTGTACAAAAAATTTGCCATTTTTTAACCAACCAATAGATGTAGAAAATCACCTCAAGTTCGTACTGAGAAAGTTTTTTTTTTTTTTTTTTTTTTTTATGGCTTTCCAATGGAAATTTACTTTCTGGGGCTAATTTATTACCTATTCCAATACAAAGTAGGTCAACCCGGCACAACCCAATCCAACATAAAACAACACAACAGGAAATAAATCAACTCAACATAAGACAATCTAAGTACAACTAACATAACTCAACTCAGCTCAACTGAATCTTGGAAATAAGAGAGAAAGGAAGAGATTTAGGAAGAAGGAACGCGTTTTTGCCTTAGAAGGAATTTAGCGCAAACTCCTATTTAGCTGGTAATATCTTTTGGCCTTACTCTGTATGTGATAGGAAGGATACTTTGAAAATTCTCGAGCTGCGAGCTTTGCCGGCCGGCCGGCCGGCGGATGGAGGACGGCCTTACAAGATTTTGAACACTAACTACGTTTTGAAGTTTTTAACCCGCTATCCCTTTTGTTGGGGGTCCTTTCAGGAAATTTTCCGGCCGCGGACGCGAGGGGTCCAAGGTTGATGACGTCACGGAGAGGGAGGGGGAAGACATGGAAAAATTTCGACTCTCGAGCTATATATGATGGAAGAGGGACTTCGAAAAATTTCCGCTCTCGAGCTATATATGATAGGAGGACTTATAATAATTTCGACCTACCTCTGACCTATGTAAGGTAGGAGGGGGACTCAGCAAAATTTTGACTCTCGAGCTATCGCAGTGGAATACGGATCTTGCGGGTTCCCCGCTTGCCATTGCAGCTAACTTTTTGATATGGATGTGTCATAGGGCTGACTGTGAAATTTACGTCCTGGAATCGCATCACGAAATGACGTCTTAGGGACGAATAAATTTTGAACTTCGCTTCATTGAGACCAGTATCCTTAGCCTTCATTAAACTAGGTCTAACCTACAGGATACTAGGCCTAACAATAGTTTCCATGAAATAGACATGAGATACAGTATACTAGAATAACCTCCATTTATACTAATGTAATCCACTCTCACGACAGGCTTAGGGAATCTCAAGCAAAGACACATCCATGATTTAATGTTTTTTTCGAAAGGGAGAATCACTATTCAGCCTGATTCGGATTAGTTGTGAAAATTTTTCGGCTCAACCGGGCTTCAATTTCGAGTCTATACGTTATTTAGACGACGAAAGACAATGATTTTTACGTTTGAGATAATATTCAGAAGGGGGTAGTTAGTAGGTCATCTACTAACTACCCCCCTCATGGTTATTTAGATGCTTAGAAACAATCGAAGTTCTAAATCATCAAAGAAGGAACCGGGTTTTCAAACTATCAACATGTAGAGGACAGCGACGATAGGTACGAATGCCTTGAGCGTCCTAGAAAGACAGCAATTCCGAATAATCTTGAATTCAAAATGAGGAAGAGCAACAGATGCGTCCATTAGTAGAAATCGAAACTTTCATCGTACAGGCAAAATCACAGGTTTTCCGAATACATCATACCAAAATTTTCATTCTCTGAAAAATGTATCTCTTATGTTTCATTTTTTTAGTGACAGCTTTCTTCATTGCGGTTTTTAACGCGCCAAAATAGTCGCAACGAGAAAACCGAAGTGTAGGTATAATACGAAATCGCGATACGCTGGTGAGAAGCGGAATCTGATACCATACTCAGACTGAAAATTACTTTACCCGTACTCCAAGAATCTCATATTTCCATTCGCAAAAATGGGTTGTAAGATAGACCGATATTACAGGAGTTAATTAAACTGAAATTTCTCCATCAAGATGATACAGGATAGGGGTTCATACTGACGCCTCCACATTCTTCTGAAATAAGTACAGAGAGTTCGGTAAGCACAGAACGGAAATTCAAAGTGGAATGACCTTGAATATCGTTCGGTTACCTTATATAAGTAAATAATTTCTGAGAATTTTCAGCATCTAATTAATAAGAACTCAACTTTTTCAAAATTTGTATGTATTTCAAAAAAGTAGAAGTTATCGAAACCCGTATTTTCTTAACTTGAATTATGCTTTTTTAGCAAATGGATGGTGACCTTGAGAGAGAACTCTATTTTCTTGCAGATCAGGAATAATTATTACCAGTTCTATAACGTTCTCAATATTAACACCCTGTACACAATGTCTCTTTCGGATTATAGTTAATCGTCGGTTCTTTCGAAGCTATTTCAATCAACACAAGATACGAGATTAGATTACGTGAAAATGTTGTCTTCCACGAACGAAATAGAGAATGTCAGACGATATTTTTTCCACCTCCTTTCGGGGATAGGTACATTCGTAAAATAAACAGCGAACAATACTGTCGAGGTGTATCTTTACCAACCGCACCAATTTAACCACTATTGAAGAAAATTGGCGAGGGTAATTTTCATTAGCTCTTCTTTTTCACTCTTTATTTAATAAGGTAGCCAATTTGAAAGTCGAGAGAACGAGGAAGACGACGCGTCGACGACGTCAAAACGTACCGGTGTGCTCCAACAACCGTCGTATAATGTATGCAAAAAACTCCTTTCTCGTCTATTTGATACATTTGTTCTTAATGTTTACATTATATCATCATTAGAGGGGTTACGGTAAGTGGGTACTCACATTGAATGAAGTGAATCATGTAAGAAAATGCTCCGACACGTCCGCTCTTCTTAATGTTCTACCTGGTCGTATACTTCTCTTAAAAAACTCTCTTCCCGTTTTATCTTACTGCGTGCACATCGACCCGAACTATGTTTCAGAATAAATTAAACGCACGTCACGAAAAAAAAAGTCGAAAAATTACGCCGGGTAACTTTCTTCGAGCAACAGAGAAAGTGAAGCGCGTGTATTATATGATGATACAATATTATACACTTTTGATAAGTTGAATTTCATAAAAACTTTTTATACGCTAACTGAAAAGTTTGAACGAGAATTTCTCTAAATTGTTATTATTCATTTTATAGTGCGAACTCGTTACTCGCGAACACAAAGGAACTCTTTACTCGTCACTTGGAACGTTGAATGGTGTAAAACTCGTATACAAAATGCACATGTTTGAATCAAATGTTGGATATCTGTAAATCATTGACTAGAAAATTACGTCTTGGTGCGAATCCTCCTTCAAAACCCACCCTTCCCTGGGTATCACCGACGCCTCACATTCGCCCCGAAACCATTCAACCCAGACGCTCCAGCTGGTGGGTATAGGGCGAGTATATTTCGTGTGAATATTCAATTGTTAGGAACTTGGACCCTGCCGAGAGATCGCTCTTGACAGAGAGTTTTACAACTATTTCGCAACTCGGGGAATCGACCAAGACAGTGGTCTCCTGAGTTGCAGACTTATTTGCTGAAAACAAGTATGTGATTGCCTGCTACGGAGGATCCTCAGAGACATATCCTGGAGGATTTCTGCACTGGAAGAGTTTCTCCGCAACAGGAAAACATCTTTTAATGACGAGGATACTCAAAGGAGTAACACGAAAGAAGATGCAAAGGACCGTACGAAAATTGAAAACACGAGCGCTTTCAGTTTAACGCATCTACCCCAACACCAGTCTCGTTCATCTGGATTCCCTCATCAACTTCCCGGAACGTGACTCAGTTGACCTTGCCGCCAAAGATACTCTTCTCTCACATGAAATTTATGAATCTATACTTACTTCTGCATAGGTATGACCTCAAAACGTATTACCCTTAATACTCGACTCATAACAATAAGCAACAAGCCGATCCCTTGGACTTCCTTTAATCCAACTATCCGTCATAAAGAATTCATTCTCATCCGCCTCAGAATCATTCACACACGTTTCTAGGTCTATTCCTTTTTCTTGACAGTACTGCCGAATTAGCGAAGAAAAATCAGGTTGTGCCCACATAGTTTTTATTCGAACACCAGTAGACGTTTCAATCACATGGTGATCTTCATCAGTACAACTGTTCAACATCTCTTATCGTATCTCGCTTTCGAAGATATTCACCTCTTTCATCTGTTTCTTCACATCCTCCATCTGCCTTTTATAACAATTCCGATACGGTCATTAACTCTCTTATCGACGGTAGTCTCCGATCCTTTCATACTTCCCACCCCACCACCTACCCCGATCTGAAGGCCCTTTGTGCAGTTAAAAAGCTCGTATAGTAAAAAAAAAGAAACCTTAAATTACATAAGCACAAGTTGTTGTTTCAGCGCATGACTTCCTTATAGGTGCACTCGTTTACACGCGAACAAAAAGTTGAATAAATTCAAAGTTTCATCCGAACAAAGCCACGATTTTCGGGACGTACTCTGTTTCTTTCGCGCAAGCTGTTTCTAATTACTCGATGATAGACGAGAGATACTGTCTTAGTGATCAAATGTGACTTAAAATGGTGATGAAGCGAATCTGATAATACAAAAGTGTCCATCCTACGAATAGCGCAAACAGCATAAGCCTAACGACAAATTAATACTTAGAGGGACGGCGTATAACGTGAAATGTTGAATTTTTGGCACGTTGAGTATATTTTGACCGTCGACGAGCACGTTGTCGACCGAATCGTTTCACGCCACACCGTAGAAATAATTTATAACCTTGATAAAAACAAGTGATAAAATAGAGGTTACTTTTCCATGATGAATGGTCAAAATCACTTATTACGGTACGAGAGAAACTCTATAACCAACGGCGGGAAAGAAAACCCATCTCACATCCGCTAACAAGCATATTTATCACTGTATGTCACGTATCTTACGGGTTCGGTATACACGTGTTTCTTTCATTTCCTTTTGACAACATACCGTCCATCACATGATTCTCCTCCACAATTACTGTTTGGGTAAACGAAATCCTTGTACAGTAAAAGCCATCCGAATGAAATTGTTTATTTCTTGTTCAATCACTAAACTATTATCGCAATTTGTATTCCTCCGCGTTGAAAGAGAAAATTCGAATAAAAATGAGCTCGAAAAGTTACACAAGAGAAGAATAATAATCATGAATGACCTCAAGAAAATCCGCTTTGTACTTATCGTTGATGATGAGAATTTCTAGAGTTTTCAATCAATAGAAATGAGATAAAACTTCGAATGGCTTTTTTGAGAAAATTTGTCGATTGATTGGGGTTGTCGAGCCTTTCTGAACTCCTTGAATTCTTCTGTGACGGGTAAACATCTCCCTCCTAGATCCGATCGATGAAGCAGCACGAAACCATAAGAAAAGCAAAAAGCAAGAAGGAGCTCAAAAGAATGTCGAGTAGAGGAGGTAAACTACGTTTCTAGCCATCTTGTGCGCCACTTTTAATTATGTCTCTGGTAAAGTAGCTGTGACAGCTGAAACGAATAATGGACATCGCGACAAGGGCAGTATCTTTCCCAACTTCAGTTCCAGACTTTTTAACAGGATTACGGGGGGCTTTTTGAGAAATTTACCGTGCGCCGTCCAGCAAAAAACTTGGAAAAAATTCGACTCTCGAGCCATATACGATAGGAAAGGGAATTAGAAAAATTTAGACTCTCAAACTAAGTATATTATACTAGGCTTATAGTAGGTCTAGGCCTTCTTTATACTAGCTTTATCTAGGTCTAGGCTTCCTTGTATTTGCAATACCAAATCCCATTTGACTCATAAAACAGGTTCCCTGCGTTCCTCGTTCAACTTCGTTAAAGAAGCCGTCGTTTTTCATTACTCGTGAAGCTAAGTGTCCATCTTAAATAGAAGTCAGAGCTCAAAATTTCGCAAATCCATTCTTTATGGGGATATATTGACATGTATATGTCTTTGGGCTAGGTCAATCTGAAATCTACGTCACCTGATGTGACGCAACGTCGCGCTTTATGACATTGTCAATGACCTCGACCTACTTTAGGAACGAAAAAATTTTGACCTTTAGCCTTCATTATACGAGGCCTGTACTACCTAGCCTACTTCTATCAGGCCTATGCCTTCACCATACCAGGCCAGCATGGGGGTCCATGAGACTGCGTAACGTAACGCGATGCCTTATGAAGTCATCAATGACCTTTATACTAGGCTTAATATACAGTATACGAAACTTCTACCAACAGCCAGAGGAAAAGAGTCAATTATTTCTAGAAAGAGGGAGTGGTAAATTGTGAGGTTGGTAGATTTTTTCGATAGTTGCCATAGTTTGTATAATATGAGCTTCTGGACCAGGATATACTCAATGCAGTCTGGAACTCTCTCCGCATAGTGGATCCCTCTCTCTTTCCGAGTGCTTTCAATAAGGCCCTGAAAGAGAGTTCTACCCTAAAAGTTGGGAAAAGTTGAGGTTGATTTTGATAGAGAAGAAGGACGAACCACCTGGCCAGCCATCCTCCTACCGACCGCTTTGCCTGCTCAACCCCACCGGCAAGCTATTTGAGCGAACAATGATAACGCGGTTGGAGACCCACTTAGTGTCCAAGAAGATGATTAGCAGGAGTTAATTCCATTCCTTGGCTGAAGATCTTGACAATCCTATAACACGCAAGAGTTCCTGGTTACTTGCTAAAGATCATTTGTAGTTTCTTGAACTGCAGAGAGGTCGAAGCAAAGACGTCTGCTGGCACAGTGAGAAGAAGCGTAACATGCGGTCCGATTCTCAAAGAAAGTTATACCCCTGATGACTCGCCTGCAAAATATGGACGTCATTACTGAGAAGATTCCGAAGTACTTGGGTCTCTGGCTTGACAGCAAGTTCAACTTCCGCCACAATTTCCAGAAAGTGGCGGAGAAAGCTTCCAGAATGGTAACTCGTTTGTCTCACCTAATGTCGAATCAGGGAGGACCAAGAGGAGCTATAAGAAGACTCTACATGAGTGAAGCGATGTCAATCCTCCTTTATGGAGGCCCAGTTTGGGCAAAGATTGAGTACAGAAGAATAAGGGAAATGGAAAGAATCCAATGAAGAGCTGCGCTTAGGTGTGTTAGTATCTGCCGCACTGTGTCGACGGACGCTCTTTGTGTATTAGCGCAGAAAAAAGGCCGATTGATCTGCTAGCAGAAGAGCAAGCAGTGGTGTTCGAGGCATAGAAGACGACAAGGACATCCCGACAAGCCTTGCACGTATGTGATCTTGACAAGTGGATGGACCGAGACTATAACCAGCTGAACTTTCATCGGCCGTGGGTACTTTAAGAAGTACCTACACAAAATGGGGATAGTTGAACAGCAGTCGTGTTCACGCTGTGACCAGGAGCGAGATGATGGGCCACAACACACGTGCAGACCTAAAACTTGAGGTCGGAGAAGGAGAAGAACTTCCCAAGTAATCTAATTCCATCCATGCTTAGAACAACTCAGGCATGGAGTCACGTTGTGGCCTTTCACACCCACGTGTACCATTCTCCATGCTGCTGCTGCTGCCGCCGCTGTCGCTGTCGCTGCCGCACCATCTTTCATCACCAGCATCACCACACACGGGGCGCTCAGGAGGGAGCACTAATGGAGAAAAACAGAAGGAAAAAAATATCCGAAGAAGAAGAAGAGGAAGAGGGAGAAATCCCCCTGAGGAGCTAGAGTTGTGAAGCACTGCTGGTGAGCTCTGAGTGCGTTTACTGGAGAAGTATATACGCTTGCGTCCATGGTATAGGACTACCTAAATTCCAGGTTGAGTGCTGAGCGCACCCTCTGTCATCAGGTTAGACCCCTGTAGTGGCCTCATTGACGTACATTCCACAACGCGTGGAACTCAACTAGGAGAAATGGTGCCATGCCACTCTCAATTCGAGCTCTCTGGACTACCAACGCAATGCCCTAAAGGGTGGATACCGGTGCCAGAGGTGTGGTTTTTAGGGGACCATTTTGGGTATGAGCCCGCGTCTTTCAAAGGCGATAGTTTGTATATCGTTTTAGGTTTAAGTAAGACCCAGTGAGGTGATGTGGGAATAACAAGGTTATTTTTTCTTGTGAAGGGAGTTGGTGAGAAATTAGAATGTTGTTGAAAGTATTACGTTAAGTAGGACGATTTGGGGTGGAATTGAAGAGAATGTTGTGAACTCGAGGTTGAAGAAGTTGTAAGACAGAGAGAGGAGACTGGCAGTCGACAAAAATGTAGAGGTAGATCACCTAATTCGGAGCAGGGCTAGTGCGAAAAGCGACCGTGTAAATGCAAATGGTGGAATTTCGAACTGTGCCCAAAAGTAAAAGATAGTGCGAGTCCATATGTAGGTGATCAACAATCTGTGATAGATCGGACTAAGGTATGGTAGAGGGGAGTAGAGTTTTACGGTTGCAACCGGTGCGGTGGAAAGACGGGATAGGCATTTTGGGACTTTTAAAGCTCTCAGACTTTTGACTTTGCCATGTATGTAGACCGGCCTTTACGGCATTTATATTGTGAATTGTTTGTGACATTGTTGAATTCTAAAAACAAGATGAGTCGTTTGGCAAGGATTTTTTCTAAATTGTTAGCAAGGATATTTACTCAATAAGGGGATTGACCGGTAGGAAAGAGGAAGGGTTGGGTCTTTGTTTGGTTTGAGAATGGGAATTACTACTGCTAGTTTCCAAATAGCTGAGAATGTGGATCTCTAAAATCATCCACCCTTATCTTCACATTCAAGTTGCTCTCGTTCCATTCACTTTTATAGAAATATAAGTGTTCGATGCGATACATTCAAAAAAATTCGATCCTATCACTTGATAAGAGTTACAGAATGCGAATATAGCGTCGCCGAAAGTTTAGACAGCTTAGATATAAATATTGCATCGCTAGATAAACGTTCTATTGTCTCGCTTTCATAGACCCACTTTTTCCTCTTGGTGTATTCCTCGTATAACTTCTGTACTCGCACACGTTAAAAATACTATTAATGTCGAGTTTGTCGACACTTTCAGTGTTACGATGACAATAGAAGTAGCGAAGGGCAAAGAAAGTAACAATTTCGATGGTAAACTTCGAGCTTTCCATTCAATATAATGCAGCACTTCATGCCAATTCCCGTTTTTTTTTTCCTCATTTCAAGTGACACCGCCGTCGTATTTACAAATACTTTTCCTTCGTGCGAATATTTACCAATATTTATCCCGTCCTATTATTCTCGCGATTTGCCTCATTAAATGTCAATACACGTATCTATTTATAAATTGTTTTTCATCGATGAAAAATAATTTTGTTTCAATCAAGTAAGTGTGAGAATACATAGAGAAAATAATACACGAATAGAGTAATATGTAAATTATTGTTAGGAGGACACCAAGTAAGTTGATATTGATGTTCTTCAAATGCGCTGCTAGCTCGAGCTCAAATTGTACTTGTTATTGTTATCAATAAAAAGGGGAGATAAAAAAAAAAAAATACAAAATTACTCATGGAGATGCGGGGATTCGCAAATTCGGGCAAAATATCTGCCCTTTAGCAGCAAAACAAATACTGTTTGTTGATTGGTGCAATTTATTCGGAAAGGTGAAGATGTGAGAAAAGCTCTACAATACATCTGAAATTACTCATCTAAAAGACAATTATGAGAGCTAAAACTTTCATTCTCTACATTTTCCTGTATTTAGAACAAGATTTGGGGCAGTACAGTTGATTTTACATGTGTAACTTGTTATAATAAAAAAAAACGCCATAACTTTTTAGTGCATACTAGATATTGTCACTAGCGCTCCTACCGAATCCCGAATTTGTAAATGGAAGTAAAATCAATACGCGTATAATATTGAAATAATTATGCTAATCATCCGGACTTTTCACGCTGGTGGTGCGCTAGCATTGTCGTGACCAAAAAGTGAAGATGGTGGTTTATATGAAGGAGGTGAAGCACAGGTGAAGAGAGTTCTCCACTTCTTTACTTTTTATCTAGTTTCAAAAAAGATCTGCTGGGAGCGACTGTTTCGCTGAAAAATCCGAATTTTCAATGAGAAATTATAGAAAAAAAAAACGGACTTTAGGGAAAGATTAGTCGAATTGAAAATTTAATTCTTATCGCCATCAACTCATTATTCTCTCTCTGTTTGATTGTTCTCCCTCTTTAATTCTTAAAAAATTCTTTTACGTTTTGTTATTATTATTCAAGTTTTTTTTTTCTCCTTGATTGTCATTTTCTATTTTTTTAGTAGTTACTATTATTTTTATTTTTTGTCACCTTTTGTTCCATTGTTTTGTTACTATTATTTTCATTATTAATATCATCTTGTATCATTTTGGTAAATGTGGTTGGAAAAAAAAAAAAAAAAAGTTTCAGATATCTAGAAGAAGCTGGTACGACTCCTTGTTTGTTGCTGATAGATTGCGTTTTACATGATAACCAGAGCTCGGATTCCTCGGTATTTGTCGAATCACTTTGCTAAGAGCGAGAAGCTTGAAAATCAGGCGGAAGTTCATTTTAGGGGTAGTGGGGCCTATAAAACAAATTTTTTCTTGCCAAAAAATGCCAAAAATGGAATAAATGCCGAAAACGAGGTTTAAGGCCGAATAAGTCCGAAATGAGCATTTAGTTAAATATTGTCTAAAATCATAAAATTTCGGACAAAATTTCTTAGTTTTGCTTAAAATTCAGCAATTTTGGTGAAAATTGAACAGTTTTTTTTAAAAATATTTTTAGTTCAAAGTTGGAAAATTAAAAATTGAGATTGAAAAATTGCTAGAATATTTTATTGACGAGTTTGATCTCCAAAAATCGTTTATTTTGGTCAGAATCACCTAATTTTGGTCGTACATTGAATAATTGTAATCGTAAATTTGTAAAAGGACTGAAAACACATGTTTTTTCTCTCTTTTTTTTTTTTTAATACCGAATAATGCCGAAAATGCAACAATCAAGTGCCGAAATTTTTCACTTTTAGTGCCGAAAAATCCAGGCTCTGATGATAACTATGACACCTAATAGAATAATAAAAGCGAATACGTACTTGAGATTGCTTCTAGACTATTCATATGAAATTGCACTGAAACAAAAAAAAATTAAAATGCTAGTAGCTCGTTAATTAAAATAAAAAAAAAAAAAAAAAAAAAAAAAAGGTTCTTAGTTAAATAATAAGAAGGGAAGAAAAAAAGTGTCTTTTCTTTTGTTTTCTAATTGCAAGCCGTTGGACTACACGTGCGCTCATTAGCTCGGGTAGAAATTAATAGTAAGTGGATCGAAGGGAGTTTAGAGGACGCTCGAGATAGTACAGAAAATGATTTTCTGAGGTTTAGGAGGTATGGACAGGAGAAAAAAATGGGAGACGGATAATCTCTCAGCATGGAAGTATTGTCAGGAGGGTGGAGCGAAGAACCCAAGAAGAAAAAAGAGTGGGGTAGGTGGATGTGGCTCATTCTTAGTTGTGCTGTGACTATAATTATTTTCATGGCGTGAAGAACGAGTTAAAGAGAACCTCGGAGATTTTTCAACAAAGTTCATTGTGTTCATTGTGGAGTTGAGAGGACCAAAGATTGTACCATGATGAGATGATTAGAGAACGATCGTAAGATTTTGAGTCATAGACCTGAGAAGGTACGGAATCAGTGATTGAGGAGGAGAGCAGGGCTTGTTCGGTTGCTAGGCCCACTGCGTCGTGTTTCGGGAGTCTGATATTACCAGGAATTTTGAAGAAAGCAATTGAAGATGGAGAAGATGTTGAGGTGAGCCGGCGGATGAGAATACGCTGACAACAGGGTTGGTAAAGAGAACAGAGTGTCTTCTATGGCTTGGAGAAAGGAAAAAGAGTCGGAAACGAAAAGGAATTCACGGGGAAGGGAAGAACAGAGATGTGAGTAAGACAAGAATAGTTAACAAATAGTTGAACAAAATATATGGAAGCTGAGATTTACATAATACGGAAGAGTGAAACCCCTGCATCGATAGAGAAGGTGTAGCCAGCTTTGGAACCCGACTTGGACCGAGAAGAAATCATCAGCAATAATGGATTTGATGTGTCTAATGTAGATCATGTAGGGCGCTTTCAGTAAGTTAGCCAGGCCGAGGCAAACGTAAGGTGTCGGGCATGACCAGGGAAGGGTTGATGAGTAGATATGTGGTGTAACGCGAGAAAAGGGACCAGTCTGGCCTGAGCGGTTCTTCACAGAACACGTGTTCAAAGTTGAAAATCGTAATATCTCGCGTTAGAGTGAACGGATTTTCGTGAAATTTAAAGACATGAGATATTACGATTTTCAACTTTGAACCCGTGTTCTGTGAAGAACCGCTCAGGCCAGACTGGTCCCTTTTCTCGCGTTACACCACATATGGAGAACGCTTTATATTTGAGATGACAGCTTATATGGGATTTTAATGAAAAGTATGGTGAGTTTTAGGAGAGGAAAGAGTGTAGAAAACTAGGAAGTCCAGGAAATTGGGCCCTAGACGCGAGAAAGTCGGTGGTAAGCGATAATGAGCGGAAATGTACAGGAGAAATACCAACTTCGGCGCATAGGCTGAGCGTAGGGCTGGCGTGCCTAAACATAATTGCATTGTTTCCAGTGATTTTGAAGAGGATTTGTTAGCCCGACTATAGATTGGGGACCCGTTGTCCATTTGAGAGTGGATTAGAGGATTGTATAACCGAAGGGGAGCTTGCGACTGTAACAGATATTTAAGGACATCCAGTGATATTGGTCATTTGGCTTTTGAAAGTTTGATATGGGGAGACCAGAAGTATTTGAAATTACAGGTAAGGCAAAGGATTGGTAACTGATATAGGAAGTTCTAGACGGGAGGAATTGGGAGGATAGGAAAAATGCGAGTCACTGTTATGGAATATTATATTAAGTTGAACATTTTTGTTTTTTTTTTTCAACAGGAAACCTGTTTTATGGGAGGGTAATTTGAAGAAAATGATAGGCGCCGGGAGGCAGGGGACTTGAAAAAATTTCAAATTCCGAGCTATATGTGATAGGAGGGGGCACTTCTGTGTTATATGTGATAGGAGGTTCTATTTCAGCTGTTAGCTTGAAATACGAGTAATGTTTTCTAGACCTAGAAGGGGGCAAACAAGCGGACAAAAGAAAACTGAAAATGCCTTTATTAGGCCTAATATACAGCATACTAGATTTATTTATTAACAGGGAACCTGTTTTATGGGGGGCTATTTGAGAAATCTGCCGTCCGCCGTGCGCCGTCCAGCGAAAAACTTAAAAAAATTTCGACCCTCGAGCCATATATGATAGGAGAGGGACTTAGAAAAATTTCGACTCTCGAGCTATATATGATAGGAGGGGGACTTAGAAAAAATTTCGACTCTCGAGCTATAGATGATAGGAGGGGAACTTAGAAAAATTTCGACTCTCGAGCTATAGATGATAGGAGGGGGACTTAGAAAAATTTCGACTCTCGAGCTATATATGATAGGAGGGGGACTTAGAAAAATTTCGACTCTCGAGCCATATATGATAGGAGAGGGACTTAGAAAAATTTCGACTGTCGAGCTATATATGATCTAGGCTTCCTTGAATTTTCAATACCAAATCTCATTCGAATCATAAAACAGGTTCCCTGCGTTCCTCGTTTAACTTCGTTAAGGAAGCCGTCATTTTTCCAAGTTTTTATTTATTATTTTATAATAAATTTGCACGTTTCGATAGCATTGAAAAATTTCTACTTCCGAGCTATATTATGATGGAGAAGGGGACTTATTTCTAGCTGTATATGATAGGGGTGGCCGAGCTCTATCAAATAGAAAGAGGACTTGGAGAAGCTTTAGACGTCAAAAGTGGATTAGACCTACTAGGGAAACCACTGAAGAACTTGACCTTAATCAGGAAAAACCATCAAGGTGGTAAGAAAGCAAAGTTCAAGTGTATAGGAATGATTATGCACACCAAAGACTCCCACAAAACAGGTTCCCTGTTTGCTTCAATTAACGAAGTTAATGAAGGCAACCCCGACAAGCTCACCACGTGAGCTGTTTGACATGTATATGTCTTTGAACTTGGGGTCAGTCTGAAATCTGCGTGTTTTTCCCTAGAAAAATGATATCCACGATCCAAGACCCACGAACAGTTTTTATCGAGGGTGAGTTAGAGTAGAGGCACGACGTGTTTTGGATTTGTAGAAGCGAGAGAGACACTAGAATCATCTGTAAAAAATTGCTTAGAGAAGAAAAAGGTAACACAGTATATTATAAATCATTTGGAATTTGAATGTTCACAATTTCTTGTATAGAGAGCAGGTTTGAAAAGTTCTTTTTGTTAACAGGGGGGAACCTGGTGGATATGACAGGAGGGAGAATCGGAAAAATCTCGACTTTCACGCTATATGATGTGAGAGGGACTTGAAAAAATTTCACTTGAACTCCCGAGGTAGTGAGGAACGAATTTTGATCTTTATTTAGAAAAAGTATGAACAAAGAGACCCCAAGGCAACCCCGAGCAGCTGACGAAATGGGCTGCGAGTGTTTTCTAAATTTTTTTGATATTCAATCGTGGCTGTGTGACTATGGAATCTAGCATTCATTCTGGTTCCATATTACTTCGTTTCCGCAATCTCGTGTTTACCTTCGTGAATTTGTGAATTTATATAATAGTACATACTTCGTATTAAACGAAATTACACTCCCGCACTGTTCGTGAAAATTGGACATCGTTGACTGCGAGGAGATCGATTTAATTAATTGTGCATGGTTAAATTCGATTATAGCCGATTGTTAATTGATCTTGCGTATCGTGAATAATTAACAATGACGTGAAGTTCGTGCGCTGTGCGTAATAACGTATACATAGATAATGAAGAGTTTGGAATCAAAACAATATTATTTGGAAAATTGTAAGAGGGCTCTATAATCGAAAACTGTATTATTTAACGATCGAGGGTTTCACACGATGGCATCCTTTGATTACGAACTTTATATCGGAGACCATTATTCGAAGTTATAATTTCGGCTTTACGAAAAAGAAATGAATTACCTTGTAGGGCATTAGAAAACTTGATATCTTTTTATGCAATATGTATTCAGTATCGAGGACCTGTTTTACAAAAGGAAGTTGGACGACGTTAATTATCTGTTCAACGATTATCTGTAATTGAGTAGGTACTCTTCTACTTGGATTATATGTTATACGCGAAATATTTCCTTATCATTCGTTTTCCGCGAAGCCTACTATTGAGCAGCTGCCTTCCGATTCTCTTCTCTCCTGTTTCTACAAACTGTTGCTAGAATCTCCCTTCGTTGTCTTTGTAGTCACAATTCGCGAAAACGACGGCAGCAGCCAGTGTCCCTCTTCATATGGGTATTATATGTATTGCTTGAAAGTTAATATGTTTGAGCTCTTTCTCCCTAAAAATCAGTCTGAAGCCCTTGAATACCTGTGGTTCGAATCGAGAATTGTTCCAAATATCAAAACTAGTCTGCATCCTCACCCTCTTCTAAACCAAAATTTGCTGTTCATTTAAGGCTCTGAACCCGAAATTTTTCCATGTTCTTAAACAAGGTGGAATTCCCCGCCCACTTCGGGAGCCACAATTTCTATGCCTGTGAATCATATCGACCATCGATCATATACAATCGATTTCGAGATTGTCGATTGTAAACATCGACTCAAAATCAGCTGAAAATTAAATCGTCTTCATACCTTCGAAATTTAGTATCTGCGTGCTGACTTCGGTCGAGTCGACATGAGTTGAATAATGCGTCGACTGTACTTCAAGTCATCTATCAAGTTGATTTAAAGTCGATTTTTCCAAATTTTTGATCAACTGCCCCATTGTGTCTATTCCATAAACAACTTGCTTTTTGTTTCCAGAGTCGAGCAATACTTTTGAAGTTCCACTTTCAAAGGCTCTAGCCGGGTAAGGAGGAGAAAATGGCCTTGGTTGAAAAATGCATCAAATGTCCGTCAAAATGTTGTCCCCAATGAGAAAACTCGAAACCCAAAAAATTGGACTTCCGCTCATCCACATTGGCTGTAGAGTCATTTTTAGGCCTAAAATCCAAATAGCTGTATCTCAGGCAATACTGATCGCACAGCGATATAAGTTGGGGATATTTTAGTACATGTGAACGTTCCTCCATGGTATTTTTTTCAAAAAAAAATCATTCGTATTTTCCCTAGTTTCTAGCAATAACAAAATTTCAAACTCGAATAAAAAAAAATTCGAGGGGGGAGGTACCTGGGGAAAATCATTCATTTGTAGCGCCATACAATCTACTACAACATACATTAGTACTGTAGTCCTCGGTGAGGTGGAACATTCCCAAAAAAATCAATATTTAATGAATTTCTGTGATTTTTCCATGAATACCGGGGTGAACTACGACTGCTACCGCAATAGACCGCGAGATGAAATCCATATAGTTAATGTTCGAGCTGAAAAATACATACTGCGCTCCTCCGTGGCATGAAATGGGAATTTAGATAGACCAAAAATATATTTTCAGTATTTCGTTTATCGATTTGGTCAATTCTTATATAAACACATCCACGGATTAGATTGAGAAAAATAGTTGAAAAATTCTCCAGTCGCTGGAACAGTAGAGAAGTGAGAAAATCCACTTTTTCACCCTGGAGGACCGTGCGTTTTGGTATTTAATTCATCACATAGGTCGATTATAATGTAAACACGTCCGTCGAGTTCGAAAAAAATGGTCAAAAAATTCTCCAGTCGCAAGAACGTTCTGAAAATGACAGATACCTAATCGAGAAATTTAATTTTTTCACCCTGAAAGACCGAATTAAGTCAATCATAATGTAAACATATGTAAGAATCGAACTTCGCCTTTCTCGATAACAGGTCTCTATTGATCCAAAGACCTTCGTCTTTCCTGCTACCGAGTCTCTATTGAACGATATCTTAACTACACGTACAAAACGTGAATTAACTGACACTCGCTATCTCTATTCTAACGAAGAAAAACAAGGCTTTACCCGCACAATTTTTATTTTTAAGACGACGTTTCGACCAACTGGTGGTCTTTTTCAAGTAACTACAAAATGTAACTACATTTTGTAGTTACTTGAAAAAGACCACCAGTTGGGTCGAAACGTCGTCTTAAAAATAAAAATTGTGCGGGTAAAGCCTTGTTTTTCTTCGTTTGAATTATTCCTTGCACGTATAAAAATTCCTTTTAGTTTTTTTATCTCTATTCTAATCTCTTATAACAACCACGACTACCTATTCTGTCTGCGAGTGCCAGCGTGCAAGAATATGCAGCAGCATATTCTTACATCTCCCCCTCTTAGGAGGGTCCACCACCAGAGAAGAATGTCGAGGTGATCATTTACCTGGGTGATCGTTTACCGGTTTTCTGGATTATCTTTCTTTCCGGCATTCCGTTTGCCCGGCATTCCGTTTTACTCGAACACCCAACTCTGAATCGGCGTGTTGGTCAGTTAATTTGTAAGAATCGAACTTCGCCTTTCTCGATAACAGGTCTCTATTGATCCAAAGACCTTCGTCTTTCCTGCTACCGAGTCTCTATTGAACGATATCTTAACTACACGTACAAAACGTGAATTAACTGACACTCGCTATCTCTATTCTAATCTCTTATAACAACCACGACTACCTATTCTGTCTGCGAGTGCCAGCGTGCAAGAATATGCAGCAGCATATTCTTACACATATACGTCGAGTTTGAAAAAAAATTGTCAAAAAATTTTCCAGCCGATGGAACGTTTGGGACTTGACAAATAATCGGGAAAATACACTTTTTCACCCTAAAGGACACTGAATTTTGGTTTTTCGTTCATCAATTAGGTCGATTATAATGTAAATACCTCCGTCGAGTTTGGAAAAGATGGTAAAAAAATTCTCCAGTCGCTGGAACGTTCTGAAAATGACACCCTGGAGGACCGTGAGTTTTGGTATTTCGTTCATCAATTAGGTCAATTAATATAATGTAAACATGTGCGTCGAATTGGAAAAAAATAATCAAAAAATTCTTCAGTTTCCGGGATGCCCTGGAAATAGTAAAAACTGTAGGTAATCCACTTTTCCAACATGGAAAACCGTGATTTTTCATATTCTGTTCATCAATAAGGTCAATTCTTAATATGTAAATACGTCCACTGAGTTGAAAAAAAATAGTCAATAAATTCTCCAGTTGCTGGAACGGTCTAGATATAGAAAAAAATCGAGGATGTCCCTTTTTTTCAACATATAGAGTTGTGACTTTTGGTGTTTTATTTATCAATTAGGTCAAATCAAATGTTAATATGTCTCACGAGTTGGAAAAAGATAGTCAATAAATTTTCCAGTCGCTGGAACGGTCTAGAAATAATAGAAAATCGAGAAAATGCACTTTTTCAACCTTTTTGTAATACTACTACCCTTGAGCGTTCAATGCGCTTTACAGCAAGCCGCCAAAACTATACATCAATATCGTAGTGAATAACATAGGAATCACAAAAAACAAATGAAGGCATCAAATTCAGCGTGAAAAATACTTTCAGAATCGGATATTCTCGTTCTTGACCTCTACAAAAAGAATTTTACTTTGTTGAGTTGTGGAATTTAAGAAGTAGCCATTCACAATTTAAGCTTTCTTAAATATGAAAATACATTTTTCGGTTCACATGAATAAAAACGCGTTCCTTCAGTGCTTTGTTGCACGCAATGACGCATTTGATCGCTAGAGTTAGGTTGCGCGCATGCCCACGTTTTGTACGCGATGAACATCGTTGAACTGGGCATCCGCTAGGATCGCTATTGCTGTAATCTATAAAAATGATTATAGGTAAATGTACGAGGTATCAAGGAGGTTTTTCAGTAAGAGTATGTGTAATGAAATTTTGATTTTTCAGAAAAACGTTTGTAAATTGATTGTTTTCTCTTTGTATATGTAATTATTTCCGTCAAATGAAACTTTGAACACCAGTGTGGAAACTTGACTTTGAAAAATGATTTTCACAAGATACCTCTCACGGTCTCCGCGACGCTAGCGCTCCCGGTTCAAATACAATTCATATGAACCGAAAAATAGCAAACGCCACACGGGAACGGAGGAAAGCAATCAACTCGCGCTACATATCGGCCCTCACTGTGGCTCGCGTCGCCAAAGCGCTTGTATAGATATCGCTTTCCTCCCTTGTAGCGTTATATACTATTTCGTTTCTTTTAAGTTCATTTTTTTTTCTCGTAATGATCAAAATGTTCCTATGTTATTTCTATGCTAATCGTGAAGCTGTTAGAAGCTAATGGACTGTTTTTTTGGGTACTTTTGCCATTTCTGTCTACAGTTATCAGTGCTGCGACGTCAAGCAAAATCGCTCTACTTATACTTCACGAAGAGGCAATAGCAGAATTTAGAACGCGTTTTAAGCCTCTGGCAAAATTTATCGTCCCTCAAATTCTTTTACTGAACACATCGCTGTAAAGTATCCCTCACGTTCTTTTGGTCACCCTAAACTCGCACTTTTTTTTTTTTTTTTTTTTTTTTTTTTTTTTTTTGCATTTTCAAATATAGAACAGTTTTTAGAGTCCAACAAAAAAAACTGTCCTAATTGGTTGAAAATTCGCTCACTTCTTACAGCCATTTACACGCAGGTCAAGACTACTCGCGCGTTTACTGAACTCGTCTTCAACTCGTTAGCAAAAACCTTGCCTCTACTGCCCTTATAGTATTGTACTTCACTAACTTACCGGAATGGTTCATATTATTTTCATCAATACCTTTTTGGGCGGAAGAAATGTAGTTAAAATAAAATTTCAACATTTACCAATGTAATGCACAGTTAGCTTCGCATGAATTAAATGTGTGGACTAATAAGCACAGTAGGTAGCAGTGTGTATGATGAATAATATAAAAAGGGACACTCTTTACCGGTATCGGGGTATATCGTTATCGTGGAGCGGACACCCGAGGAATGATACCGCGCGTGCGACCGCTATATTGCACCCATAATAATAAACTATCGTCGAATACATACAATATAGATAGAGGTATAATGCACTGCTATTTTCATGAAGACTGGTCGCCGTTCTCTCTCTCTTTGTTCCTATATTTGTTCAACGAGTGAGTGTCGACCTGATACGCGATGAAACAAACAAGAAGTGGACAGGCGGAGGAAAAAAATAATCTCAATTACAAATTGCCTACGCGCATATAAAACACATTTTAAAAAAGGATTGTATGAAGTGGCGTATACAAGTATCACCATCAGATTAAGTACAATGGAGCGGTAATTTGCAGTGTTTTGAAATTTTTCCGAATAAGAGCCAGGTTTTTTTTTTATTATTCCCTCTATTCTGTCATTCGCTCGCGGATTAAAAAATTACACGAAACGAGTATATAGCCTGACGGTGGCAGCACGCCGATCAGAGCTAGCGAGATAGAAAAATTATGTGCCGTGCGGGTAGATGGCAGAATTAGAATTATACAAAAAGCTGCGACATCTTTCGGATTAGTCGAATTAGCCTGGATAGCTAGAAATTGTTTTTCGGAACGTTTTATATACAACAGTGTAACCGCTCTCACCACCTTTTGGCCAGGATATTAAGCTAATGTATTCGTATGGTATACGATGGGTAATATAATTAAGGGAGTCCACCCATAAATTTAAATTCGATAGATATTATGTCCACAAGGCGAAACATTGCAGAACGCTGCGCCTGACTCTTATAGAACTTTTTTTTTTTTTTAACAGTCCAACCATATTTATTGCTACAAATCATTTAAAAAAAAAAAAAAATGACAAAAAAAATGACAAAAATAATCAAACTAAAGACAGTAATAAAGAGAAAATTAAGTATTAAAAATAATAATAATAATTTGCAATGGAAAATTAAAATTAAAATAATAGTAAGAAAAAAAAAAAAAAAAGGTTGGAATAGAGGATGGCTTCTAGGCCTTACCTCGTTGTAGATTTAGATTGATATATGTTCAGGCAATTGTGACAAGAATTTTTTAATGTGAGGAAAGATATCGTCGTTATCAGTAGAAAGAAGGTCTATAGCTCTCAGGGGTGTGGGAATTCGTAATTTTAAAATTTCGGAATATAATGTCTTTCTAAAGGTTTTTAGTTCTGAACATTCAAAGAAAATATGATTTGCGTCTGCTCGAGTAGGCGAATCTATATGGAAAGGACATAGATCAGAATCTGTAACATTTATTCTTTTTAGATGGTAAGGAAGTCGGTTGTGACCAAAACGAAGGCGAACATTGATAAGTGTTTTTTTTTTTTCAAACCTCATAATGTTCCACTTTTGCTTCATATTTTAAGCTCATACGATAGTTTCATATCACTCCAATAGTTGTAGTCTAACGCAAAACTAAGAAGGTAGATTCCAACAGTGGTTAGAGTGGATTCTAGGGAGTCTCTTGGGTATTGGTGCATCGCAATACGTCCACTCATTAATAGATCACATCTAGACGTAGCAAGTGATGAATATAACGAAAAGTATTAGGTTTCGTCACGGCAATCAACCCTTCTAGATGAGGAGTAGTTTGATCCAATGAAGCAAAATGTGAGTTCGACAAACGAAGTAGAGACAATGTGTCTTTCATTTCTTCACTTTCTAAATAATTATTATGATCAGTAGAAAACGCAATCCCCAAAAATGCCAGGCCATGACCAAATCTCGGCTCGCGTATTGCCAGAGCTCCCTCGCAAAAAACTAGTAATGCTAACTTATTTGTATAACACTGCACTAAAACTCCGATATGTTCCCAAACCGTGGAAACTGAACAAAGATAACTATTATACCAAAACGAGAGAAGCTTCCGGAAAAACCCACTCCATTCCGACCCATATCACTCCTCCCAGTGATGCACGAGCTATTTGAGAAACTACACAGCCTGCACCTCATGAAAACTCGATACAGCTACCAGTTAAGACAATATAATAAAGAGCTTGTAGAGTCACTGCAGTAAGAGTCAACCTAAAACCAAAACCAATCACAATAGTTCAAGGATACATCGGACAGCAGTGAAGTGGATACCGAAGCCGTTTATGAAGATATGGAAAAACGCTGAGGACAACTAGGAAAGATGGTCCAATAATTATACTGGGAGATTTCAATGCAATGATTGGAAAACGAGAGGAAAGACAGGCCATAGAACTCTTCAACTCTTCGGAATTGGCGAAAGAAATGAAGGGGAGAGGCTGATGGAATATGCGGACATGAATGAATTGGTAATATGTAATACCTGGTTTCGAAAACATCTAAGAAGGCTATATACAAGGAGGAGTCCAGGGGACAGAATGACCAAATGCTGGCCCCCTTCTGGTTCATCCTCACACCGTCGTCCATTCAGATCTCCAACAATTAAAATTGAAGAGAAACGTCCACTGTCCTCTCGGCTAAGTACGGTTTCCAGGGAAGCAAAGGCTCTCTCCCACTTGAGGGCTTGAAAAACATTTTCAACTGTGACTTTAGCTATCCAGAAGAGACAATCAATACCCCAAAATCCAGTAAGAAAGTTTTATGGTTACAAATCAAATACTCGTTTTGAAGAGCACAGGTCTACACGTGCAAAACTGCTATTTGTATTTTCGTGTACTTTGGACGTACCTTTTTGATGAAAAATAAATTTTCTTTCGCGAGTTTATATTTAAATATTTATTTTAGGACGACGAAAACTGTTAGAAAATTCTACCCTCACGCGTATCAATACTGTCGACGACGTTAAGCCTATTATGAGGAATCTAATGAAACGTTTCAAGTAAGCTCTAAATAATCCGTCTAATGGAGAGCGTTCGCCCGATATCGGGTGGCAATTCTCGCGATGAATAATTAAAGAGTGCTCGAAAGTCGCGTTATTTATCGCACTTGTATCCTCACCTAAATTGTGAATTCGCAAACAACAATCGCGTAAACAACCACCGAGAATGGCTGAATAGATTTCATATATTTCAGACCCTCTCTTTCGTGGAGGCGTTCCGCGGAAACGTGTTGACGATACGCATGGACTGATACTACAAAAAAGCAAATAATAGCATTTTATCTGTAGAATATATACGCGACTGCTGCGAGGGTTCGATTTTCTCATTTTCAGCCGTTCACCTGCGTGTCGAAACTATACACGTCTTTTTCGCCTTAATTAAATTTGAGAAATCGGTTACAATTTTTCAAAAAACATAGCTACGTCAAGTGGGCTTCTAAATTATCAGCGATCTCTGAACTCGAAGCTAAATTTTAATTCCGAGTTTGTTTTGCGGAAGCTGGGTCGACTTTTCATGTCGAGAAAGGTCTGGTGTAATTTGAAAATATATTTAGGATCTATTCAGATCAAATGTTTCTCGAGAACCCTGAAATACACGAATTATCGGAAATATTTCCTAGTAGTGAGGTTTGAAAATGAACGATTCGAGAATTCGCGAGGAGTGATTTATGGAGAACAATGGCCGGATAGACAGCATTGTCGTTATTTCGGGCAGTGATTCGAACAATTTGTCTTAGAAGCAGTGTCAAGGTTAACAATTATCGAACAACTGATGGCGTTGAGGCCAAGATTGTAGAAGAATGGCTTTCAATATCAAATTTGAAAGTGGAACTTCAAAAGTGTTGCTTGACTCTAGAAACAAAAAGCAAGTTGTTTATGGAATGGACACACTGGAGCAGTTAATCAAAAATTTGGAAAAATCGACTTTAAATCACCTTGATAGATGACTTGAAGTACAGTCGACGCATAATTCGACTCATGTCGACTTGGCCGAAGTCAGTACGCACATACTAAATTTCGAAGGTATGAAGAAAATTTAATTTTCAGCTGATTTTGAGTCGATGTTTATAATCGACAATCTCGAAATCGATTGTATATGATCGATGTTCGATATGATTGACAGGGATAGAAAATTGTGGCTCCCGAAGTGGGCGGGGAATTCCACCTAGTTTAAGAACATGGAAAAATTTCGGGTTCAGAGCCTTAAATGAACAGCAAATTGTGGTTTAGAAGAGGGTGGGGATGCAGACATAGTTTTGATATTTGGAACAATTCTCGATTCGAACCACAGGTACTCAAGGGCCTCAGACTAATTTTTCGGGAGAAAGAGCTCTAACATGTCGACTTTCAAGTAATATGTATGAAGAGGGACACTGGCTGCTGCCATCGTTTTCGCGAGTTGTGATTACAAAGACAACAAAGGGGAATTTCAGCAACAGTTTGTAGAAACAGAAGAGAAGAGAATCGATAGGTAGGAATGAAGGCAGCTGCTCAATAAAAGTAGGCTTCGCGGAAACCGGATAATATAGTCCATGGGCCATAAGAAAATGCGGTACCATTCGGGGGGACAAAGCGATACTTCGAGATATGTTAGTAGGGGTGATACTTGATATAAAAAAAGATGATGGATATCTGAGAAGAGCAGCTTTCCAAAATGGCGGCCAATTTCAAAGTGGCGGATCGGTCTTCTGGTAAAAGGCGAATAACTCATATTGTACGGGTCATGAAGAAGTACATAACGCTACAAGGGAGGAAAGCAATATCTATGCAAGCGCTTTGGCGCACATTGGGATGAATCGCTCATCTAGGCGGCAAAAAATCGAAAAAGTGACTTCGCCAAAATATAATGTAACTTTGAACATTGTTTTGTACTTACTTTAAGAATCCTGAATCATGTATTGAAGAGTCTGTAGTCGCATTGAGGGACGCCTTACGGTTAGTTGAATAATGGGGAGAGTAGAAGGTGCGGGGATTAGTTATTCCGTCGCTGTAGAGCTCACTGTTGAACCAGTGTCGTACTTATTGGCATGTACTTTTTTAAATACTGAATCTGGAGTATTTTTAACGCTCTTTTACGTGGTTCTAATGGTTTTTAGCTGTGTTGTCAATTAATGCTGGAATGAAGCATTGCCAGTAAGTACTACATACGTGTTCAAAATGTAAGTTATTTAGACTGGCAAAAATTTGTGCCAATATGTGCCGACAAAGTATAACCACAAACAAACGCACAAAAACGTTCACTTTAATCGTGCATTAACACTTGTTGCATTAACTTGCATTTTGCAGTGATATGAGCATGGTTTTAAAAGTATATGTGGCTTACAACAAGAAATAATTTGGATTTTTTTCAAGGTATGAAGGAAAGTACCATCCTGAAGAGTGTGCGTCGGCCGTTGGGAAAGGCCAGAATGGTGTACAACAGATTGCATATATTCTCCCCAAGTACCCTACACGGTTTGGTGTACCAGTAGTTACTCTGCAACGCTTGACGGGTGTGCATAGGTAGTCTTTATAAGAAGTGACTTCAAAAAACTTCACAAAAAAGTTGCTCAAAACTCCATTTATAGAAGAATTTTTTTAATCTCCAAATTTTTGATCCAAAAAAATTTTACAGCGTTAAAAAAAAGACAAATTTTCAATGATTCTAAAGTGAAATAAAAAGCTCATTAAAGAAAATTTTCCAATTCGGCTTTGATACCGTCTTCAATTGAAGCTTTCTAAAAAATTAGAAAGATTCATTGAAAACTCGAGCAGTGAAAAACTTTTTTCACAATAGTAACTGAAGAAGATGATTTCAAGCTATTTTTCTTCCCATTTGAATTTTATTTGTATTTTTGCAGATTAAAATTTAAGGATGGTTGTGGGGAATTGCAATGAGTTGAAAATATTTAATCGGTAAAATAATTTTTTTAGTTACTAAACTTGCCCTTATTATTTATTTCATTGAGAAGACGCTGACAACACCTAAAAAAAAGTATCAAAATTGCTAAAGAAAACTGTTGGAGAAGAAAAGGAAAAGAAGAAGAAGGAGGTGACTACAACGATGAGTTTTTCAATTGAAGATTTATATGATGAGAATTGAAAAAAAAAAAAAGAACAAAATAAGTGTAAATAGCTATAGGTAGTACTAAACAAATTATAGAAAAATTTATTTTTTTTCAAACTTCCTTCAGAGGCACACAATAATTCATATAAATGTGACAAATCAAATAGTGAACGAAGGGGTTCATATTAGATGTACGACAGAATTGAACTTTTGTGGAGAGGGGAAGGGACTCTCAATTGGAATGAATTTCGGATTTGTTCTGTGGTTTAATAAAAAACCTATTTCTACTGGAGAATCTCTATTTACATCATTATCATAACAAATTATAGTATCAAATACTTGTGGTTGAGGGAGGGGACTTCAAATCAAGAAAATGGATTCCAGATGTGTGTTCTGCGGAGCAAAAACCCCCAAACCGATCTTTCTGACAAAAAATCTGCATTTATTCTCTGCCAAACATGTGTAAATATGTGTGGAGAGGGGAGGGGGCTCCGAATCCGAAAATGGATTTTAGATTCATGTTTTACAAGTATTAAAACCCCCTGGTCAAGACGGTCAAAGTAGTTTTCTTAATTTTTTTATTTTTTGCCGGCTACGAAAGTGTTTCATCCCACTGTGTGGCGACCCGAGCCACAGCGAGGGACGACACGTAGCGCAAGTTGGTCGCTTTCCCCCGTTCCCGCGTGGCGTTTGCTATTTCTTGGTGCATATGAATTGTATTTGAATTTCGTGAAAGGTACCATGAAATACTTGTGAAAATCACTTTTTAAAATCAAGTTTCCATACTGGTGTTCAAAGTTTCATTTGATGGAAATAATCATATATATACAAAGAGAAAACAGACAATTTACAAACGTTTTTCTGAAAAAACAAAATTTCATTACACATACTCTAACAAAAAAAACTCCTTGATACCTCTATGTTTATTATCATTTTTATCGATCACAGCGATCCTAGCGGATGCCCGGTTTGAATAACGTTCCGCCTCATCATCACCACCACCACCACCACCACCACCACCACCACCACCACGTAAAAAATGCGGGTATGCGTGCAACCCAACTCTAGCGATCAAAACGCGTCCTTGCGTCGTTCAATGAAACACTGAAGGAACGCGTTATTATTCATGTGAACCGAAAAATGTATTTTCATGTTCAGGAAAGCTTAAAGGTGGTGAATGGCACTACTCGCAAAGTACAATTTATTCTTTTGTAGAGATCAAGAACGAGAATATCCGATCCTGAAAGTATTTTTCACGCTCAATGCGTTTTTTGTGATTCCCACGTTATCTTCTGCAATCTTGATGTATAGTTGCGGCGGCTCGTTGCAAAGCGCATTGAACGCTAAAGTGTAGTATTACAAAAAGGTGTGTCGCGCTTTGCAACAAGCCGCGGTAACTAAACATCAAGATTCCAGGAGAAAACGAGAGAATCACGAAAAACAAATAACGGCATCGAATTCAGCGTGAAAAATACTTCAGAATCGGATATTATTGTTCTTGACCTCTTTGAAAAATTTTACTTTGTTGAGTTGTGATTCTTAATAAATTCTTGTTTTTGAAATATTGATTGATGAATGTGAGTGATCGAAACGTTCCCAAGGTAACCTTTTAGAAGTTAATATGCCGTTTGCTGAATTATGCATGTTATCAATGGATATGATGTCACAGGAAACTTGGTATACTGTATTGGGCGTATCGTAGTTCAACGGCCTTCACAGATTTTAACCAGTTAGAGTATAGTGTTCAATGATGATGCTGCCAGAAATTAGAAATCAATATTTTTCTGTGTACATTAGGTACATTTGCATATAACGCTATCTTAGTAGCCCAGAATACTTTGAACTTTTATTTTTGTGATTTACAGGTTCTTAATTTGTGTGTGATGAAGAAGAATACATGCAGGATATGTGGAGCTAGTTGGCTGTCATTCTCCTGGGACTTGATCACACTGATCATTTTGGCTGTCGCTATTGATGGATCGTCAGTGTATCGTCTGATTAAGCTTGAAAATTTGACTCTTGCCCGCTAGTGATGCTCGCTATTGACAATGTAAGTGCCGATTTTGCTTAAGTACAATATTTGTAACATCAATCTCCCTACTCACTTGTCAGTGGGTATGAATTAGGATACAGGAAAAGAAAAATTCAGATGCCACTGCATATTTTGCAATGGCAGCGCGGAATACGCAAGTTCCGTTCACCGTGGCAAATAAGGCACTTAAAATTAGAAGTTGGACGCGATTGCATGCGCAGAACTTTCTTTTGAAGGTCAAAATTTTTCCAAGTCCCTCTCCTATCTTGTATAGCTTGGAAGTTGAAATTTATCATTGTAAACTCTGAGGTCGACATTTTTCCAAACCCCCCTTCTATCATATGTAGCTCGAAGGTCGACATTTTTCTAAATCCTCCTTCCTATTGTTATCACTCGGCTCCGAGACGAATGCGGACGGAATAATCCGATCGGACATTCAGTTCATAAACAAAAACGAGCGATAAACGTAATGAGTAAACTAGGCTAGCGTATCCGTATTTATAAGATGATCGCGTCGCGCAAAATGGACACGTTTCGGATCGGGCACGCGCCATCAATAGGTCTGATAACAGCGAGACAAGTTTTTGGCTGTAAGGTAGGAGAATGTCTCACGCAGCTTCGTGGAAACAGCGAGTCATGTGGGTACCCATCGGTCACACTCGCTGTCGCGCGATGCTACGCGGAACATGTTTGTACCTTATTACCAAAAAGTTGTCTCGCTCTTATCAGTTCAGCCTACCTGTGCCTCAGCGCCACCGTCATCCACGATTGCACTCCTCGCATTGCGCGCGCAGCATAGGGTATTAGAGCAGCTCTCTCTATATCATCGGCTAACATCGGTTATGATCGTGACAAACATCGCTGGTACGTGTGCCACGATTGTAACATTATACAGCTGGGAAGTCGATATTTTTCCAAGCCCCCTCCGGTCATGTATGGCTTGAATTCGACCTTTTTTCAAGTCCCCCGTCTATCATATAGGTATAGCTCGGGAAACAAAATTTCAACAGGGACCTATTTTATTGGTGGGTTTTTTGGAAAAAACGTCCACCGTCCGGCAGATCTTGGAACTCGAAAATTTTCAAAGTTTCCCTCCTATTATATTATACTCCAAAGTCCGGGTCTATGGCGTCACAATTTGATGACGTCATAGGTCAGCCTCGTGACGTCCCAATCTACATTTTTTAGATTCCACGTGCCCCATAAAACAAGTTCTCTGCTTCCCTCGTTCAAATCCGTTACAGAACCTGTGAGTTTTTCTAAAGCCCCATTCTGAAGTCAAAATTTTTTTTAATGCTGTAACCGTAGGTTGATGATGTTATCAACATCGGACGCGTACGCGAACGCGGAAATTTCCTGAAAACATCCCCCAATAAAAGGATAGTGGATTACCCGTGGGTGGCGTGATTTAGTGTTCCCTTAAAGCACTTCGCAAATTATGATTCTCGAACATCAGGCGAATTATTGCGGCATTTTTGCGTAACTCTATTTCACGGTTAGCCATGATCACAACACGCACACCAAAAATTGAAATAATCGAAAAGAGAACCTGTACCGTACGTTTTTCACACAGATATTCGCCTAGACGTTGACTCGTAGGCTTTTGACTCGCGACTAGTGAGAACAAACCGTAGTTAATCATTTTACCCCGTGTGTGATGTATCCTGCCGCGAAAGGTCAATCAAAAACTAAGAGATGCTGCTTCTTACCGACTTATTTCCAAAAAATCTCAATAAACACCTACTATGATTTCCTGAGTCAAATTGTGGTGTGGTCGTTGCAACTCATACTCATTAAGAGAAATGAAACTTTACAGAGATGGGTACGTCTACTTTCGTATTTTCTTTCTCTTCTGAGAGTACATTTTTCATGCATCTCTGTAAAGTTATTTTTTCCGTTCCAGTTCAAAACTGTATCCCCCCGAAGTGAAGTTTTCAGTGTCTTTCTTTTCCCTGGTAGAAATCAACGACATCACTAACGGCGTTGAGTTCTCCGTTACGCAGTGCCGTTCATGATTTTAATACCTCCATTAGATCCTCTTATCCCGCAGAGCTCACAGGCTTCTGCTGGGAACACTCAAGTCTTCGCTGAACGGTTCTCGCTTCTCCTTTATTAAAACAAATTTTATACTTTTTTTATTCGACCCCGACTTCTACAAAATTTTGATCTCAACTCGCCACTCCGCAAAGCACCTTGGACTACATTATGACCAAAAAACTCACTTGGGCCTCATGCATGAAAGTCCTAAAAAGAAAATGCACTTGAGCACAAGTCTAATAAAATACTCGTCACATCCATTAAAAAAGGATGCAACCGAAAAATTTTTCTGCAACTCTATACAAAATATCGTATGCTCGCGATTGGACTATGGAGCCCCGATCTACAACCTGGCTTCTGAATCAATCCTCAAATTGGTAGACCCTATTCTAAGCTGACCCCTTAGATTAGCTTTCGATATCTTCCGTACCAGCCCTGCATCGAGCATGTGTGCAGACGCTGCAGAACCCCTTTATCCTATAGAAGACCTCGACCTTTGTATCCCAATTCCCCAACTGCTTATCCACAACTCTATCTTCCTCATAAGAGTAAACCATTCCCCTGCCCTCCCGAACAAACAAATCCGCTTCAATTTTGAATAATCGCTTATGAAGTCCTTTTCTTACATTCACTCGCTCTCGTACTCAACCCTCCATACATTTTTACCTTACATACATCCCTACTTCCAAGAAACACATTTACGTACAACATTTCAGACAACACCTAAGTGAATACTACGACCACCACCCGCCCCTCCCCTTGCATCACTGATGGCTCCAGAGCAAACGCCTACTCAATCGACGGAATATTAGTGTTTCACCGTATCCGCAATATAGCCTCCATATTCTTTGCAGAATTCATGACCACTTTAAAAGTAACGTTGATAAGGGGTGATATGGGGGATATACTCCCCCCCGTTGCTTTTCTTTCTCTCTCATCTCTTGCAAACACTTCGTGCTTGAATAGAAAAGTGAAGAAGGTGAGTAATTTAAAGAGGATGAAAGAACATCGCTTCGTAACAGGCGTGCACGTGAATGTCTTGAAGATGTGGTGCTTTTTGCTTCCCATGTGTGGCATTCGCCTCTACTGGAGGTAGGGGTTCTCATCCACTTCGTCAGCTCGTTACGCAAAAATTTGATAATTGGAAGAAAGCAAAAGAAATGAGTGATTCTGCATAGTCTGCGCAGTAGCATAGTTGCTGAAATTCGAGGGGGGTGGAAAGAGGAGAATCTCGACTAATCGTTAGGTTTATTGTTATACCAAAGAAAAGTCCTCCCCCCCCCCTCTCCTCTCGAATTTCGCTACTGTGGCACCAAATCGGGTGCTCCTCTAAGTAATTTTTCCTACACTTTCTTGAACAGGAGTTTAGGAGTGATGAAATCAAACAATATCATATCAATGCAGTAGCTGATGGAACTAACTTCTTGACTTGTATGGCTGGTGGGTCTAGTGAATGAACATAGAAAGAAACAGGTAATCGAGAATAGGCTTGATATCACTCCTATCGTGGAAGCAATAATTGTTCTTTTTTTTTTTCCCCGGGGAAAAAATATCGCCTCCCCACTGCAAAATCCTATCTACGCCACTGCCACTTTTCCTTGTTTATTCGAACTCTACCACTTCCCACCTAACAGCAAATGTGTATCCTCCTCAGAGATTCACTGTCCAACCCTCTAATCTAAAGAATTCACCTCATGTCCTCTGGCGTGAACTCATTCAACAGTACCATCACTTTCATATGAATCCTGGGCTACATCATTTTTCTGGAACACGATACCGCCGATTAAGCCGCTAAACAGGTACGAATTTTGCAATAATTATAGACAAAGATCATAATGCCCTCCTCAGACTACAGAATCCTCTACTATTTAATCTATTCTATTTCCACGTTGTCCACGTGAGCGAAAATCGCGAGGCACTTCTCGTTCGAGTGTACTAAAAAAAACTGAAAACAAAATTTACTATATAAGGGCTGAAATTATTTGAAAAGGAAAAGGTAGGAGTGTGCGAGAACTCGTTTCCTGTCGTATAAATTGTGGGAAAAATCTACGTCTCTCTTATATAAGTTGTCGAGGAATTCAATTTTGGTTTCTCTTTTCTCTTTTTCTTTTATTTACCCAGCAGAAGTAATCGTTCGGAAGACTATCTACCAATACAGCGGGAATGTGTTGAAGGCTGATCTACACGTATAGCCGCGTAAGTCGAAAAACCACAATTCGCGTTCTAAGGTCGCAGTAGCACGCGTAAAATGCGGCCCGATTAAATGTAAGAGTTTTTCTTCGAGCTGTCTATTTTTCGTGAAGGAACCGTTGTCGTCTCTTGATTCATAAATTATCCGATAACTACTTGGAGCGAAACTTTGCGAGAACTTACTCGTTGTCCGCGCGAGAAAGTGGCGGACGTGTTGCCTCACGACATAGAACTTCTTCTTTTATTTTGCCCTCTCTTTTATGGAAGAAGTATCAAAATGAGAAAAATAGCGAATATTACAACTTTGTGTTAACGCGCGTACTACGGTATACTATAGTTGTAAAATGAACAAAATGACGAATCTGTTATTGTCTTTCTTGCAACAGCTGCGATTTTCACCATCATTTGATCGCGTTTCGCGGAAGTCTCTAAACTTTTTACGCGAATCAGGAAATTTTTTCTATCGAAAATTTCGATATAACAAGAGAGAGCTGAACGCTCCTTCAGAAACCGATGGTGTTCATAGTAAGATCGTAAAGCGTCGGCGTCTAATGTTGACCGTGAATAAGACGAACTCCGCGCGTTTAAAAAGTTTCGAACGGCAATTTCTAACTTATATAGGTCCTTGAGATTTAAATTTCGGTAATTTTTTAATCCAGATGTCGGCTTTTACGACGTCAATAAACGTCGATAATTCACGCGCACAATTCGCGCAGTATTTTTTCGCCTTTTCTTATTCAAATCAGGATACTGTAACAAGCTATTGTAAAAAAACGTGGGAATACCCTCGCGTGTCGTGCGAGCACTAATATAGAGCTTTATGTGTAGTGTATCGAGGATATTGAACTGGTTTGGCGAGAGTGTGAGTCGCTGTTTGGCTAATGTTTGAAAATGAAACACGTTTACCTTTAGATATTATTGTTATTTTATAATCTCAAACTATCAAAGAATTTGATATTTTCTGTTTCTATCACGGCACTATCTTCAAATTTCCAAACAGCCTCCCTATGGGTGCATGTGCACCCATTTCCGCGCTTGTCGGCAATGTCTTACTGGATCATATCGAATGTAATCTGCCCACCAACACTTTCCCTCCTCAACCTCACATCCTCACCTGGCTGAGATACGTGGACGAAATTTTTTGTGCATGGAGTGGCTCCCTGTCCGAGCTCCAATCACTTCTAGCCTACGGTACCTCAATTGTTCTCATCCTAAACTCAATTTCACTCTGGAAGAAAGTAGGGAGTCTGCCCTTCAATTATCTTGCTGCGACACATTATAATAACGAAATGAAAATAAAATCGAACGGTATGAACGTTTTTGGGCGATATCCATTATCAAACTCATAGGAAATATCGGGTGTTCCACTCTTCACGGTGCGGTGTTGATAAAAAAGATATTTGATGAGTGATTTTCATGTTAACAGGGAACCTGTTTTATTAGGGGGGGGGAAGGTCCACCGTTCCGGCCGGCCGGCAAAGCTCGGAGCTCCTAACCTTTTCCAAGTCCCCCTCCTATCATACATAGCTCGGTGGTCGGTGTGTATATATCTGAGCTGCTAAGCCAATAGTATTGGCTTAAAACTTAGGTAAAAGCCTACCCTTCAAATTAATGGCTTCGGCTATCAGCTAACGGCTGACCCAGTCTCATTGGATAGCTAACAGCTAGCTAATTTTGGGCCAAAATGGATGGTAAGCTTAAGTTTTATTTAAGTTTTAAGCTGTAAATAAACTAAAGCGAAACGATTTTCCATTTGCTTAATTAAGCGACTTAATAAGCAAAACAAAAGCTTAAAACTTAAGAAAGGTGAAAACATATTTTTTCCAATAAAAACATGTTTTTCCCAACGAAAACATATTTTGTCCTTTCAACTTCAAGCTTTAAGCTTAAGTTTTAAGCGATCAAAACTCCTAAATCTTAAATAAGCCTTAAGGTTAAGCGAAAAGAAATCCTATTTTAAGTTTAAGCCTTAAGCTTAAGCGAAAAGAAGTCCTATTTTAAATTTAAGTCCTAAGCTTAAGCGAAAAGAAATTCTATTTCAAGTTAGGCTTTAAGCTTAAGCCCTAAAATCAAATTGCTTACCGCCCTTGGCTAGCTAACGACTGTAGCTGATTTTTGATGAAAATTGATCGGCTAACGGTTAATGGCTTCGGCTTGGCTAGGCAGCCCTGGTATATAGTCTGAGAGAGAGCCCCTTCGAGTAACTATATACACAATGCTTAATACACAAATTGACTTAACCCCTTCCATGACTCACATATGCAACGCTTCAAACACCATAAGACGCCACATTGGTCCAGAAATAATTTTTTTGGGCCAAAACTTCGGGACTTCGAGTATGCCCGTTTTTTGGGTCACAGAATCCCAATATGGTAGCAGTTTCATCATACAATATGTTTTTCACCAAAAAAACATGTTTTTTCAAATATTTTTTTCGTTAAAATGTTATTATTTTAGTCATGTTTTGGATCACTGATTCGAAATTGGGCAGAAGTTTTGGTACCAAATTGTAACAGCGAAAAAAAAAGTTTTTTAAAGGAGAAACTAGTTCTTTTTTTTTTGGGGGGGGGGGGGGTTGACCTAAACTTTCCTAATCTCGACCAAACACAGAACGTCCTTCCAAGGTATTCTAAGTTCTCCTTAATTATATCATATATAGCTCGGTGTTCAGTGTATATAGCTGAAGGATAGCTCCTTCAAGTAACTAGATATACAATGCTTCATACACCAATTGACTTGGCCCCTTGATCGAGCCAGATATTCTACGCTTCAAACACCATACAACTCAGAATGTTCTTCTAACGTATTAAAGTTCCCCTTGTGTTGTATCATATATAGTTTTTTTTTTTTTTTTTTTAATGAGAGGGTGTGTTTTTTCACGTTGCGAGCCATTTAAAATAAAATAAAATTCAAAAAATTACAAGCACGCACTAAATTTTTAATCTTTATCTGACCCGGGTTTCGAACGTATGGTCGCGTTCATCTTCGGAGACAGACTGAGAAGCACCTCATTGTATTGCTGCTCAGTCTGTCTCCAAAGATGAACGCGACCATACGTTCGAAACCCGGGTCAGATAAAGATTGAAAATTTAGAGCGTAGGTACTTGTAATTTTTTGAATTTTATTTTATTTTATTGTATCATATATAGCTCGGAGATTGGTGTACATAGCCTGAAGAATAGCCCCTTCAAGTAACTCGATATGCAATGCTTCATACATCAATTGACTTAACCCCTTCAGTTAGCCAGATATGCAGCGCTTCAAACGCTATAAGACTCAAAACGTCTGTCTAATGTAGTGGTTTTCAACCGGTATGCCGCAAACTCCTTCAAAATGTGCCTTGAGATTTTAAAGGAACTGAAGTTGAAGGAAGTATCCGTGGATAAATTTTGGATCAACATTTCGCAAGAATATCAGGCATTGTATAAAAAAGCGTTTACCATATTACTTCCTTTTTCCACCTCCTATCTTTGCGACCGGGCTTCTCAGCTCTTACTCTTATAAAAAGTAAGATGCGGGAGCGCCTTCTATCTGCCAAACGAGAAATGCGTGTTTCTTGGTCGAAAATCAGCCCTGTATTGACAAAATAAGTAAAAAATCACAAGCGCAAATATTTTGTTCTTGTAAACATTTGTCATACATTTCAAACATTTTTAAAATATATATTTTTAATTGGTGTGCCGCGAAAAATCTCCTCATATTCCTCTTTTTCCGCGCGATTTTATATTCCTCAATTTCCCTCGGCTCGATAATCTTCCTCATGACACCGATAAAATTATTTCACATGAATCTCTTCAACAAGCTATGCATTCCAACCTCTCTTCTTTATGAATTGATCCTCCTCGTCGCAAGAGATGGATTTGGCTTCTTTTTTCAGGCCAGCAATTTTATAAAATCGCCAGCAGGTCGAACGAAAATCTAGAAATTTTCAAATTTGATTTTCTTCTCATTAGCACACTGTGAAAATCGCTGTTGATATTTTGGGAGATCTTGTGGAAAATGTCGGTCACTAATGTTGTGATCAGAGTCTCGATGACATCAGAATAAGACTCCTGATGACATTCCAGAAGGCAGTTCTTAATAGGTATGTAATTGGTCTTCAGTTACGTCGTTCTTGAGCTACACAAGGGGATGTCTTTGAAAGCTCCTGAAGACGGTTATGTCTGAATCTGGGTCGCTGTATGAGTGTGTTGTTCTTCTTTGGCTGTGCCAGTTAGTCCTATACTAACGAAGATATACCGATAAAACACGTCGACTTAGAATCGACGTCGAAATTTAGTCTACTCTCGGTATTGGATTATTGTCGACTAAAAGTCGACGTCGACAATGAGTCGAGTTCCAGTTGAATTGCGGTCGATTTACGTTGTCGACCGAAAATCGACGTTCATCGGGATGAGTCTTCGAAATTCGGTTAAAATCTGTGTAATTGTGATTCGTTCCAAAATTAGCTGCAGTAAACTTTCCTACAGACTTCTATAATTCATTGTTTAAAGGATACTATCGTCGGGTTCTTCGTGAATCAGATTATCACTCCTATCGTTTGGGGTAGCTATAAAAAAATTATAAAATTGATTCTCGATGTAATGTACAAAAAACTATCGTTATACGTGTTGAAATAATCAATTTTCTCGTCTGAACTTAGTGAATTATTAAACCGGATGTATGGACTCAGTGAATTGTCTCGTTGAAGCGCCCTTTTTAGGACTTAGGGAAACTTTGTCGTTGAACGTGATGAACTTTGGACTTGATGAATTCTGCTAGTCGAACAGCAGTCCGTTGGTGAATTCTACCAACCGAAATGAACAAAATCGAGACTTGGTTATTTTTTCTTCTACCAATGATGTTGGTAACAATAATTTTTGGACTTAATGGATATTACCAGAAGAAATGCTCGTCAAACCCTTTCTAACAATATGCATAACTCCAAATTGACAAAAAAAGGACTTAGTGTAAGTTCTGCCAAAAACCCGACGATATTAATTTCTGACAAGAAAGTATCGTAATCGTTTTCTGCACTTATTTGAGTAAGTTTATATGACACTCCACCTGTCCTTCATCAATTTCATCGTATCGTTTTTTTCATACTTCTTCAAAGTTTCAATACGTGTATGCGATCATCACGGATTAGAAGAAAAATAAAACGATCTTTACTCTTGATTGTTGACCGCCTTCATCCCTTCTCTACTTCTCGCGCGCTTCCAAACTTCGAACTTGTAAAGAAACTTTGTATTTTTCAATTAGTTGTTTTAGGATGAAAAGTATAGTCGTACTCTTCGGACGAAGTTTATATCGGTATCATTATTATCGAGCTCCTCTTATTCATCGTTTCTTCGGTTCGAAACCAATGAAGAAACTTCACGACGTATTTCGAAGGAAGTAAATTATCCTGTATTGATCAAATGAAGTCGCCATTCAATTAAATTTACGTCCTACGTGCATCTTAGTTCCATGTGGACATATCAAACCGCGACTTTAATTACATTCGCTTCATTTGAAAAGGAAACAAGATTGCATAGTTGCACCTGAAACTGGTCAGAAAGCGGTAACGTTTCTATTTTCGATGTACGTACCGTATTACCCATCATATGCTTGAAAATTTCAATAGTAAAACGTTCTACGTGTGCCGTATTTCTTGAGCATCTTGATACTACCCACGATGCACCCTAAATTCTCTTCAAACTATATTCGCGACCGCAACTAGTACAAATGTTGTGTAAAAGAAATTTTTAATTTCTTTTTCTCTCGCAGGGTATATAATATGTGTCTCTGTCGTCTCTGGGTAACGAGTGTTAACTCATCACAAATGACTACCTACGTATAATATAATGTAGGTATCGCGTAAAGTGTTTACGAAAATGTAAAATTAGAAGCTGGAAAAAAGCTTATTCCAAACATCATTGCTCCCAAGGTAACTTTGCGAAATGGAGTAATTTGATATCCGCCAAACATATACTTGTACGGTCTCGAAGAATACCAGTGTTTACTTCAACTCGGTCTTCTTTGCAACCTTCCCCTAATATTAATCTACTCCTTTAATATCGCAAGTTCCGAGCTACCACCTAAACTTTTTAAGTGCCGGTACTGCGAGTATTTAGATACTTCGGAGGCTTAAATAAGTTTACACTTAGCCTTCGTTAAGAAAGCCAGAGTCATTATCACGAGCACGCCGGAAGATTACAAAAAACGTTCAAAGGTAGTCCATTTTGCAAATGAATTTTGAGTGTTACCACTCAGCGCTATCTTGTTTCATTAAATCTTTAGTTGTTTACGCTCTCACGCTCTTTTATGAATCTCAATCGATGTTCAAAAATTTTCCACCATTTCTATCTGTCAATCAATTCGAAATTCTTCGCTTTCTCTCAATTATTTCACAAATATTTGGCAACGCATATACAGTGAACCTGAAAATTGTAAGCGTTACGCATATTTCACAGAGACATTCTGAGATATTTGAAAATCACAAAAAAGAAGCTATCCCGGAATCGTAAGCGATGAAAGGAGAATACCTGCTAAGATTTAATAGCTTACAAATAGTCAACAAAAAACGGACGACTGTTTTTTGGCTATCTAGAATAAGGAAAATGTATACTCCAAATGATGGCAACATAATTGTAAAATTTACTCCTGGATAGTAACGCCGTGCCGTTATACGGATATGCAAAATACGAGCTGCTTTAAAATTAATCGCTCGTGAAAATAACTTAATTAGAAGAGCGTGAAATGTTTTCGCGCACCGTAAAAATTTCGAACAAAAAGCTACATGGTGTAAAGAATTCATTTTCTTTTTTTTTTTTCTTTCTTTCGGTTTCTTAATCAAGTTTAACTTAATTCGAGGAAATATCACTTAAGCTTTACATAACATGTTTATTATCAATGCTAGTTCATGACAGAAAGAGTGCCGCATATTTTAGATGGTGATATCTATTGAATCCGATGTATAGAAAATATGACCAGGTTTTTTGGAAGCAAAAATTTTGAAAAAATTGGTAATAACCAAATTTGGAAAGAATTGTAATTTAGAGCCGTCAGCCTTATGAAAATTTCCTTATTGATTCAAGTGGAAATAGTTGTCGAGCACTTTAGGAAATCACATTTCATCAAATTTTATACTCCAATTTTTACTCTTCCCCGTGTGAATGATCTGAAAGTTCATTTTCTACATCCATTGGTTCGGGGGCGGCAATTTACAATTTTCTCAAGAGTTGTTGAGACTCGATATCTGGGGGGGTGGGGATTGACTCGATTTATCATTTATTCAACTATAAGGGGAGTTATTAGCTCCGGAAGAAGTATTGAAGTTTAAATGGATTTGTAGTAAAAGCGGACTGGAGGAAGTTTAGAGTGTTGGTAATAGATTCTGAGTTGTTGGAGCGGATAGTGGGGGCTGGAGAGAAGATAGAGAAGGATTTCCCGAGGTTTAGGAGGTACGGGCAGGAGAAAAAAATGTGAGACTGATAATTCTTTAGCATTGTGACGTGAAGCGGAGAGCACTCAATAGTCAAACTATCACCACTTCTTCGTGGTGTGAGGAACAAATTGAAAAAAAAGAACATGGGATCCCGGATTTTTCCATTAACAGCCCTAGCCCTGTTTGGACTACCGAAGGTTGTACCATTATGCAAACGATTGTAAGATTCAAAGTCTTAAACCGGAGGAGGGGAGAGGTCAATGATTGAAGATCAGAGAAAGACTTCTTTGGCTGCTAAATCCACTGCGTCGTGTTTTGGAAGGCCGGTGTGACGAGGCTGAAGATAGAGAGGTGTGCTGGAGGATGAGAATGCGCTGAATGATAGAGTCGAAAGTTGAGTTTAATAAAGCATGTTTATTTTTTAGGGTTTAATAATTGTCTTGGTCCAGTAAAAAAGGAATTGCTGCAGTAAATCTGTCTTAGGTAAAGAAAAGTCGTATTATCAGTAATTTGAAAGGGAACTCTCAGAAACTCGCGAACAGTCGGAAATTCCGTGCAGATAGCAAATAAAATATGTGTGAACAATAACCCCGGGAAGTACAAAGAAGCGGTGCTGAAGTATGAATATGTGTCACCAAAATTTTCGGAGGCTTGACAAAAATTTTGATCATTGAAAAGGTTTGTATGACATTACATGTCATTATAATAATTATAAGAAAATTACGCTACTGCAAACATGCACAAGTTTATTCTTGCACATAGGTATACAATAACTCACCGCAGGTTTCTCTGATGATGGACCGGAAGGTTTGAAACCGCGGTCAGTTATTGTATACTTGCAAAATAAACTTGTGCAAGTCCTTAGCTTCTTATAAATAAAAATTTTGAAGTTTGCTATTCGGTGATTTCTATCCTCAGACTTCATTATATCGTTATCCTCGTTCAGCTCCGACGTCATCGTTCTACTTCAGCTCCTGATGAATCATATCGACTCCAGTTGGTGTCGATTTATATGTGAAGTAAGTTCCGTTCGATGTTGATCGCAAATCGAATCGAAATACAGTACTGGTAGTTGACCAGTGACTTTTGGGAAGGAGGTTTATTTGAAATTGAAATGCAATACTTCACCTTTCTCTATGATTTTCACTGGAAATTTTTTAGTTTGTGGCTACGCCCCCTGAAATCGACTCAGGGTCGGCCGCCATTTTTGTTTTTTCGACTCGTTGTCGATGTCAAAATTGAGTCAACTCTCGGTATTTGTGGCTACGCCCCCTGAAATCGACTCAGGGTCGGCCGCCATTTTTGTTTTTTCGACTCGTTGTCGATGTCAAAATTGAGTCAACTCTCGGTATTATCGACCTCAGTCACGCCGATTAGACGTTATTCATCGGCAAGAGATTTGCAGTCAGCATCAAAATTGTGTAGATTTGAAGTGCACATTTTGATACCTGGTACTAAATTTTTATGTCAACTTCTGACAATTCGTTCATTGCTTCATAGGTCAAGCTTAAATGAGATTCTAAATTTCCCTTATTATACAATTACTAGCGGTTGGCAGTCTGCCCCCAGCGTGCCTGACCGCAAGCCATGTGTTGAGTAGATATCAGCTGTGTTTTGTAGGTATTTGGATTTTAACGGTAAGAGCTAGCCTGACACGTAGAGGCTGTTCTGCAGCAAAAAACGGACTGATTCATCAATATTTTGCCAGTCACAATAATTAAGGAAATGGATGGACAGTTGGTAAAAAGCCTGCCATACCCCAGACGCACACTGGTCCAGAATTATATTTTTTCCGGCCAAAACTTCAAGACTTCGAGTACCAAAAAAAATAATATGTTTTTTTATATTTTTTTCGTAAAAATGTTATTATGTATTTTAGTCATGTTTTTGATCACTGATATTGGACAGAAATTTCGCTACGAAACTGTATTACACATGTTTTTCACAAAAAAAAAAAAAAAAAAAAGTTCAATGTTTTTTAAAGGAAAAACTAGTTTTTTTGTTTGTTTTCTTTTGTGAAGACGTTAGTATTTTACTCCTGTATTGGATACATAATTTGAATCTTAATTTGGCAAAAATTTTGTTACCAAACTGTAACAAACCTGTTTTCCAAATGTTTTCGAATTAAAAAACATGATTTGTTGTGAAATTCTGTGAAACAATCACTTTTTCATTTTGTGGACCACTGAATCTAAATTTGGCAGTAATTTCACTATATAATTTCAACAAACATATTTTTTACAAAAAAATAACATGTTTTCTTTAGAGACAAACAATTTTTCCAGGAAGAAAACATTTTTTTATGAGAATGAGAGTCTTTCTATATTTTGTAACATCTCGATCACTAGTCCCCAGAAACAAATTTTTCAAATAAAGACCTCCAAAGATTTTTTTTTGTAGCGGGGAGACCGCTTTCCCTTTTGTTGGGGGGTACTTCCAGGAAATTTTCGTCCGCGAGCGAGGTTGATGACGTCCCGGAAAGGGGAGAGGGACTTGGAAAAATTTCGACCCTCTAGCCATATATGATAGGAAGGGGACTTGGAAAAATTCCTACGTCTGAGCTATGTATGATAGGAGGGGGACTTGGAAAGACGACGGCTTCCTTGAAATTGCAGCGCGTTCGAGTTGTCACGTCATAATTTTCAGGACTTGGAAAGACTTCAGGCTCTAGGGGACTCGGGACAGCGGGTTCCTCGCCCCCATTGCAGTCCTGCAATGGCATCTATTTTGTTTTTTAGAATGCTAAATCCAAATTTGAAGTTGATTTTGCAATATATTTGTAATACCTACAAAATTCAGTATGTGGTTCCCATCCAGGAGGAAAGTCAGTCTACTGATCAACTTCTTAATTTTCTATACTTTGATATTGTGTGCATGAAATTCACATGGAAATTTGCTAGTGTCTACCATATTCATTATCATGTAATACAAAAAAATTAGTCGAGAACAAAGATAATCACAAAGAGTTACGGTGCCTACTATGTATTCACCACATTGTACATTCACTACGAAAATTAATTAGGAACAAAAATTAGGCCTATTCAAAAAAATCTTGGTTGTCTTCTTCTTCTGTTGTGACCATTGTCCATCATCTTCATATTCACTACAATGTTCATCCTCATTCTTTTCTTTTATTGTTAGTTGGGCTTTTTTATTTCATTGAACGAGCTTTTAGCTACACAAAGGGCTATTCGCTCAAATTTTAAAAGATTGTAGATTCAATTATACTAATGTTTGAATTTAAAGTAAAATAAAAAAAAGGGCTATTGTTATTCTATCATAATTCAATATAATTAAAAAGGATAATTTTGGCTATTGTATCCGATTTTTTTTTTATATGACTGAAAAAAGTAGATGTTTCGAATGTATTGGAGGGAGAGGGATATTATGTCTGAGTTATTTTTTAGTGCTTCTATGTAGGAGGATGGGGCATTAAGGAGATACCGGAGGGGGGCTAGATTTGGACAGGTGAAGAAATGTTCTACTAGTAGAGATTCCTGTTTACAATAAGAGAATGATGAGGGTGATGGGAGATTAGATTCGAAGAGAAAGGAATGGGTTAATCTGGTATGGCCAATTCTCAAACGGGAAAGAACAACTTCCTCCCGCCTGGTGGTTCTGATAAAGGTGGACCATCAGGGATCGGGAGAGGGTTTAATTTTGAAGAGTTTATTAGTAATTTGATTTTTCCAGAGGGATTTCCATTTTTGTATGATGAGAGATCGGTAGTAGGTTTTATAATCAGAGACAGGTATACGGGAATTATCGGTTATTTTGGTGTAGGAGGTGGCGTTTTTGGCTGTGAAGTTGACCGTATCATGATCGGGAAAGCCGATGTGGCCGGGAATTCAAATGAATGTGATGTCGGAATTTATTGATTCTGAGATGTGTAAAGTAATGTGAATGCGTTGAACAAGAGGATGAGTATTGTATATGTGTAGAAGAGATTGGTTTTCGAGAAGCTTGTGTTATTTAATGAATTATAACTCTACTATTGGCGCATATTGGTAGCTGAAGTTCTCATTATCTAAAAGCTAATGCTTCACCGAATCAAGCTCTGATTCCCGATTGACGCAATATATCGCAATCTATTACTTCTAGTCCATGAAGTTCCTACTTTATATCCAATTAGTTGATTTTGTCTCTCGAAAACGGTGTTTTTCGGGATAACTATTGAAATTCCAATCTCAGAAATTATTTCATTCGAAAATAGAGATTTCAAGGATGAAAAGAAAAAAAAAGTCGATGACAATATCAGTTTTTAAGCCAGAATATAGAATTCAAGTGTATGCCTCTATATTGAGCACTTTTCTCATATGTAGGCTATACCAATTCTTTGGAAAAAATAAGGAATGATTGTACGAACAAAAGTTATTCTGGTGGAAGTACTATAATATTTTGTTCACCCATATTCTTAAGAACAATTCTACATAAAAATATAGGTACTTCTTGATAACTTTTCTTCAGGGTTTTGACCGCAATTTTCCTAATCTGGACCAGTGTGTGACGCATAACATCAGTCTCAATCGTTTTCTATATGAGAAACAGGTTGTAATTTTCACAATTCTCTCTCGAAAGTACTTTTTTTTTAGGTAGTTTCAAAATCTGACGACGATAACTTACAGCTTATTTCGTTAATTGTTCGGGATTGCCTTCATTAACTGTGTTAATCAAGGCCAACAGGGAACCTGTTTTTATGGGGTTTCTTTGTTTATATTTTTTGTAAATAAAGATTAAACTTTGTTTCTCATTACCTTGGGAGTTTGAACTCGAAAGTCCATCCTAGCAGCAATCTGTATTATCTTAGTATACCCTCTTGTATACATGCTGTACAAATTGATTAAGAGGTATTGTATTCCAAATAAATCTTTGAAAAAATTGTGAAATACCATCTATCTATTAAATTCTCACATTTCTAAGTCCTTCTCCTATCACACATAGCTCCAAAGTCGGAGCATGTGACGTCACAATCCCTTGACGTCAAACATTATTCAGATTCACCGTGCTCCATAGAACATGTTCCCTGCCACCCCTCGTTCAACTCTGTCAAAGAAAATGTGTTTTTTCTGAGTCCTCCTCCTAGCATATATAGCTAGGAGGTCAACAATTTTCTGAGTCCCTCTTTCATCACATATAGTCGAGATTTTTTCAAATTCCCTCCTCTCATATATATAGCTCTAAATTAATTATAAAAGAAAGTAAAGACAAGGCTTAGTTTGGCCGAAACGTTGAAAAATATTCAAATAAAACTCTGTGCGGGAGAAGCTCTACTTCCTTTTATAATTAATTAATATCCTTGCACGCGAAAGAATTGTCTTTTCGATATAGCTCTAAAGTCAGGTCTGTGACGTCACAACTTGATGATGTTGTAGGTCAGCTTTGTGACTTCACAATTTGATGACGTCCTAGATCAGTTGGGAACCTGTTCTATGGTACAGAAAAAGAAAACCTTTATTTTTGACGGATTTGTCATAATTGATTTTATTACTTAAAGGCTCTACCGTCATTAAAAAAATATACAAAAATTTTATATAGTTGCTGACGTTTCGAAGGGCACAGCCTTCATTCTCGGAGCAAAACTTATATGGTGTTTTTCTGCCGTCCGTCGTCGAACGACCGACGTCTAGCCAAAAGGAACTTGGAAAAATTTTGCTTCCTTCCTTGAGCTCTATATGACAGGAGGGGAGTGATAGGAGAAAGACTTGGATTTATTTATTTATCATTTTATTTATTTTGTTTATTTTATTTATTATTTATTTATTTTATTTATTTTATTATTTATTATTTATTTATTTGGTTTCCTTCTTTCTTTCTTTCTTTATATGATAGGAAGGGCAAGTCCCCTATTATTGTATATATCTATCGGAGATCAAAATTTTCCCTTCAATTTGATGAATAATTTATTAATAAAATAATTGTAATAATGAAAATTATTCTTGAAATTTGAATTAATATGATTATTACAATATTAGAAGAATTGAATTTTTCAATAGAAAAATATTGATATTATTGTCAAAAATATTATAATTATATTTTTAAATATTAAATAATTTTAATTATTGATTATTAAGAAATAATATTTTTTTTATTATTATTATATTATTTATATTAACTAAATTATTATTTTCAATTTTTTATTTATTAGTACAAAAATCTATATACGAGTAATGTGTACAAATTAGTTTTATTCGAGCTATTATTCAATGGATCAATAATAACTCTTTTTCATATTTTTTTGTTCAATTATTGATTTAATTTTAATTCAAAAGGAAAAATTATTTTTACTATTAAATCTAATAATAATGAATGAAAAAATAATACACCAATTAGAAATCATGTAGATATTGAAAACAATTTTGAACCCCCCCTTTGTGAGATTCAGCTCAATATTCGAAATTTTTTCATGTCCTTCACCCATCATATATAATTTGCGAGTCGATATTTTTCTAAATCCCACTCCTATCTTCTATAGGTCCGGGGTAGAACTTACGTCCCGCTCTTATCATATATATTTTGGAGGTCGAAATTTTTTCAAATCCCACGTTACGCACCCGACATTTTTCTTCAATGTACTCCCTCCCCTCTATTGAATAGGTTCCCTGTTGAAAAATTACTATAACTTTTGACGATATCATTGTCAACCATGTTTGGCCCATCCCATTTCCGGCGAAATAAAATTTGTTTTCCAGGCCCCTCCCCGTTGAAGAAACTTCTATCTACTTTTTCTTAGCCTCTCGCCTTTGGTAAAATATTTCGAAAAATGTCAAGGAATCCACGCTCTGCTCATGAAATTAATATACATTACGTACTGGGGACTGTAAAAGAAGGTTTAAATAAAGAGAACGAAACTCCTCGAAGAGTGGAATATAAATCTCTAGAAGCACTTTTTTAATTCGTAAGATATGTGCAATTTTCTGTATAAAGAATTGGAAAAATCGACGATATGATGGTAAAGTGTATTTCACAGCCTATTGTATTCGAATAAGCGTCAAGCCTCCTTGAAATTGATACCCGATTTCGATTGTCCTCTCGTTTCCCTCTTGTCTGGCCTAAATTGAACATAATTCTCACGCAGTATTCGAATAAGCGATAACGATTCTAACCCCTCTGAATCGCGAAATTTTTTTCATCTCGATAGTAATGTCGTTCTCTATATTTGCATAGAATCGCAATCATCCAATATTATTATTAGTTTTGTACCACGAGTACAATATTTTCGTTTATGTGTATGTATAGACCTAAACGGTGCCGTTTTACCGTATCTATTTTGTATAATCGGAAACTCGTTTTAATCAGTTCGTAAAATTGACATACGAATCATTATCTCTTTGATGTACCTACATTTCAATATAGTAGAGAAATAAACGAACCTCCGAATGTTTATGGTTGGTGCTATTATTTCAAAATTAATATCGCTTACAGCGAATCCGTCCCGGTAAATCTCAAAGAGCCTAGCGACATAATTTCGGAGCCCTTTTATATCGAAAAACATCGTCAAATTTCACGTTTTCTCTTCGCGTGGTTTCGGCCAAATTTACCTATAGAGGAAACGTATATTCGTGATGATTACTATTGACTTTTCAACATCGGAGAGGATGACGGATTTTCCTTCGCGTCGTACGAGTATTTCGAGGAATATTCGTTTTTTTTTTTTTTACAAATCTGTCATTAAGTCTCCGAACACGAGTATTTATCGTTTACGTGACAAGACCTAACCCTTCTCCTCAGCTTATGACGGAAGAGTGCTTTCGTATCGCTTCATAAGGGTGGTACTTTTGTAAAAATTCCAAATTTCTTTTTCTTTTTTTTTTTTTTGTCGTTGTCGCGATATAAATTATATAAAAGGTAAATCCGGCGTATTTTTGTATATTAAATTATTATTTACTGTATTTTTAAGCCGGATTTCACAGAACGTTTATTCTGCAGCGAAAAATCCGTAAAAATTATTCGAACTGATTATCATACACGGAGGCGAAACTCGAATAATTCGATGTAGAAAGAGGAGAGTAAATATTTTCATTTCGCGCTTCGCGAAGGGAAACGAAAATTAAAAGTCGAAGCACGATATTTGTATTTTCTTTTTTCCTTCACCTGTATTTTCGAAAGAATACTCGCGTTCGCGAATAACGAAAAAGTCAATTGCAAATTTCTATAGTTTTCTCGATGAATATTTCTTTTGCAGGAAGAATTGTATAAAAGCGAGGTATAGACCGACTTCATATTTTTCGCACGAATTATTTGCAATGTTCGTATATAATTTTTATAAATTCCTAAAACCCGATCAGGCGATTGATCTGCAGTTATGATTCTCCGACTAGCTCAAAATTACGACTTTTACGAAAGAAAAATTTTCCCGCCTTTTTGTACTCGTCGGCACTTCTGGCGATCGGAAAATATTGATGCGCCACTTACCGTGACAAACGATGACGTAAAACTGGAATACGACGAAGTTAAAATATCCATATATTTTCAGTTGGTGTTTTCTATGTTTCATAATTACCGTAATCCGAAAATGCCGGAAAACTCGCAAACACGTGTTTCTCGTACGAAACACGTACGCGAAAACGAACTTAACAAAATAATACCGATCCCCGCCACAGTGCTTTCGTTACTGACGACGAAAGCTCTACTCTTTCGCGAGGAAGGCATACGACGACGTATTTCCAGCAGACGAACATTCCTCTATAACGGCATGCGCTTCTCGCGATGCGACAGAAAAAATTAAACTGCCAAGACGATATCTTTTGCACCCTCTATCCGACAATCCGAGATAATTTCTGTGCAGGATGAGCTTTCCATCTTATGCAGCTACGCAAACGTCTTCATCTCACGTCGAAATTGAATGGAAAATTCATACCGGTATCGTCTGAAATTGATTAATTCGTTGTTTGTCTTAGTATTGCATTAACTAATTAAAGGGTCGTGTAATACGTCTTGCTTATCTGTATTTTATTAATGAAAATGTCAAATTCGGTAGCCCCTTCGTATCATGGCAGAGAGCGAAACGATAATTTTCTTCTATTTAATTGAACCGAGGCCTACATTTTTGGGGACGTTTTTGGCGCAATTAATTTTTTTAAGACAAAAAACGAAAAAACTCGCAGCTCTCGGGGTCTTTTTCATTAGCGAAGAACTTTTTCAGTTATGATATTAAGTATTGGTTTTAGAGATTCGGTCCTTGGGCCGCTTTTGTGGTGCGTCGCATTTAACGGAATCTTTAAGGTGAAGCTGCCACCGGGGGTTAAGCTTATCTGCTATGCGGATGACACCCTGGTGGTATGCACCGCCGAAACAACTGTAGTGGTGGAGAGCAGGGTAAACCGGGCTCTAGAGGATGTGACGCGTTGGATCGAATCGGCTGGACTTGAACTAGCAGCAAGTAAGACGGAGGCCATTTTATTCACGACCCGTCGGAAGTTCAAGCCACCCACCTTTCGCCTGCGAGGTGTGGAAATTGAAAACAAGAAGCAAATGAAATACCTGGGCATCTGGTTTGACTCAACGCTGAGCTTCAGGCACCATTTCCTGATGGCAGCGGAAAAGGCGGGCCGGGTAGTTGGATACCTAAGCCGCCTGATGAGGAACCTAGGAGGACCGAGAGAAGCAAGGAGAAGGATCATGATGAGCACCGCCTTGTCGATCCTCCTATATGGTGCGCCAGTATGGGCCGAGTGCATGAAGATACCATACCGAAGAAGAGAGATGGTAAAGATCCAACGAAGAGCTGCGCTGAGGTGTGTTAGTGCCTACCGCACCGTCTCGAAGGAGGCTCTTTGTGTATTAGCACGTTCGCCACCAATCGAGCTCCTTGCTGAGGAGAGAGCGGTGGTGTTCGAAGCAAAGAAGAGAACGACGATCAACCAAGAAGCTTTACGGGTCAAGCAGGAGGCCAGGCGCTCCTTGCTTGTAAATTGGAAAGCAAGAATTGCACAGAGTGAGCTGGGTACATGGACAACCCGTGTGCTAATACGTGACCTTGACGAGTGGATGAACCGACACCATGGTCAGCTGAACTTTCACCTGACGCAGGTGTTAAGCGGCCATGGCTGCTTCAACAAGTACCTTCACGAGAAGCTAAGGAAAGTTGAGCAGGCAACGTGTTCGCACTGTAACCAAGGGTGGGATGATGGACCACAACACACCTTATTTGAGTGTGAGGCGTGGAGGCGTGAGCGGGACGAGCTTAGTCGGTCTCTCCAAGAGATCGGGGTAGATGAAGCGCTCGACCCGAGTAGCCTGGTACCCACCAGAAGCATGGAACCAGGTGTCTGCATTTGCGACCACCATCATGAAGAGGAAGATGGACCAGGAATGGAATAGGCAAATGCAGAACCATGCTATGGCCTACTCAACACCTGTGTACCATCAACATCCAGATCTGCAGGAAGAAGAGGACCAAGATCTTCCCTGATGGGCGAAGAAGATGAAGAACCTCCAACAGTGACCTACTGTATTGTGTATTGTGGTGGTGTTTCTTGTTGTGAGTGTTCTTATGTTTTTGTGCCTGCCAGGGGGGGCACTGCAGCTTGGCAGTTGCCGAGTAGAAGAGAAGGTTTGCCTAGGAGATTCCTCCTTCACTGAAGAAGGGTCGATTCCGGTGTTGGAGGAAACAATATTAAATGCATACGCGACCCGCACCTACTCCATAATGGATGACGGGCGGTGCTGCACATGCGACACACAAGCGAATAAAATTGGTTTTAGAGATCCATTTAGATAAGCGATTTTGGGGCCAATTGGAACGAGGCCGAGGTCGTGGAAATCTGCGAGTCCGAGTCTGAGTTGATCTTCCCCCAGAAAATTCGTGAGGAGTCTTTGATTTGATCCAGCATATTTAACTCATAATACCAAGCCATAATGAGGCAGTCCCAAATGCTAGTCAACTTAAAATATCTACACTAGACGTCACGGATGTTGATGACACCACGAAGAGGTTTATACTGGTTGATGTCTTTTTGAAAATCCGTAAGTTTGGTAAGGGTTTCCTCTTTTTAATGTCTATACCGGCACTGGCACCCTAGCCGTCTATTGGAAATCTGCGAGTAAAAGTCTGAGTTGATCTTCCCCACAGGAAACTTGCGAGGAATCCTTGTCTTGATCCAGCAGAGTTAGCTTGAAATATTATGTATACTAGACGTCACGGATGTTGATGACGTCACAAAGAGGTTTGAGCTGGTTGATGTCACTCTATCCGCAACTGGTGGCTGGATCGAGCAAGTATGCAAAGAAATTAGAAACGATCTTGATTTATTTAGCTCCGCGAGAACATTTTTTGTATCGAATTTTTCCAAGTTCCCCTTCATCTATCGAGCTAGAAGTTCAATTGTTTTAAATCCTTTCCCTCTAAAGATTTATGCTTTTTATATCTTCAGATAAAGTCATATTTAAACGCGGGTAGCTTATTTTCCTTCATAAGACGCTGAGTAAAATCGCCTACCTGTCGAAGTTGAGGCTTTGATCGAAAAAATGTTTGACTTCATTTAATGACGTCATGATCTGGACCTCTAACAAACGTAAGAGTGGGGCCTTCATTATTCTTTTAGCATTATAGGGTAGCCGTTCTTAAATCGGATCTCTAATAATAAGATTATTAAATAATTCAGTTTATTACTGGTGTATTATTTTCTTTCCTATAAGAGCCAGTCGAAAGTCGAAAATTTAGATTATTTGGTTGGACTCAATCTTTGCTTATGGAGCGATAATTAAGTGACTTGTTTCCACCGAGAAACGAACTCGTTGAACTTTTTTGTTAGCGAAAGAAAAGAAAAAAGAAAAGCAATCAAGAAAGTTTAATACTAAAAAGGTAGGATTGTTTGCAAAACTTGTTCGAAATTCAAATTCACCTACGTTCTCCGAGAAAAAAGAAGAAATGATATCGTGGACACCAGATGGTATACATAATTTTTAGATTTGTATATTTGCAAAATCATTTTGGAGTTTTTTTTATTTTTTTTTTATTTACTTTTTCTTCTTAAGAAACGATAGTCTACGCAAAATGTAGAATTGAAGAACTTTTTCGTCATAATTTCATTTTATTCTCCCGCTCATCATCTGTTCATTCGTTACTCACGCAGAAAAACTCATAATTTAGCGATTTTATAGATGAATGTAGGTACTCAGGTTATGATATTTAGATAAAAATCAAAAATGTTCCCAAACGCAGCTATTTTTGAAAAATCATTATACAAAATGATAAAAATACAAAAGATGCATTTTTTTCTACGAATATTTTTCAGATGGAAATTATTCACAAGTCGATATCAAACTAAAAAACAATGTTGGTGACGAGATCCGCAACTGTATTCATACGTCGAACTTTTCATACGAAAGAGAATCTACACGTAATGTCAATAGAAACGTATCATTTTTTCATCGCGAATTAATGTTTTGTGACTTTCTAACTGAAGTGAAAGAATGAAAAAACAACTTCTCCTTGATGGAGCTTACTATTTGACGCGTTATTTTTTGAATATATTTCCTTCCGTCTTCTCCAAGCCCATACTCAATTTTTCCCCCTTTTATAAATTTGCTATACGTTGAGAGTATCATTTTCTACACCTGGCTCATCTTTGTGAATTTTTTTTTTCTTTTTCATTTCTTTATCGCATTATGTTTTTTCGCAGCCTTAAGCGTGTACTGTATCATACGAAATACCCGCAATTCACTTTCAGCCAAACCATACTTTCCACAGACACGTTCAACTTTTATTTGCTCTTCAAGGATACTGTTCTTTGCTCGGAAGTATGTGAAAACGCTGTATACCAGTAAATAATAAGTTAGCATATTTATTTTTCATACTTCCCGCCCGTTTACCCGAAAAATTTTTCCCGAAAACTGATTTCCCGAACACGTTTTACCCGAAAAAATTTGCCCGGAAAATTGTACCCGAACGGACAATATCCCGATAAAAAAACACGAATGGGTGAAAACCTGAAAACATTTGTCCAGAAAAATTTTACCCGAACGCGGGATTGGCAGACTACGTCGTTCACGCACCTGCATACCGTAGATTATGAACAAATTTACAGTTGGCAATCCAGCCAGTGTCCAACCAGTCGCTGTGGTTAGAGAAATTACACACGAAAATTTTCTTCAGTGACGCCCGCCCGTTCAAAAAAGATGCCGAAAAAAGAAGGGATAAAGCTTCATTTCGGAGGAGGAGGAGAAATGTATTACTATTACTTCATCGTACCAGGATCAACAAGAAGAACGCCGGTAAAGAAATTAAAATGCAATAAAGTTAAATGAGGGGTGGTAGGAACCCGTTTTATGGGGCACGTGAGATCTGAAAAATGTTCATGTACCTGATCTATGACGTCATGTGACGTCTCAAGCACGGACTTTGGAGCTATATAGGAGGGTGACTTAGAATACCTCAGGAGGCTTTTCTGATTCTCATGGTATTTGAACAGTTGCATATCTGGCTCATTGAAGGGACTAAGTCAATTGGTGTATGAAGCATTGCATATCTAGTCACTCAAAGGAACTATCTTCCAAACTCCCAAGCCATATATGATAAGAAAGGGACTTGGAAAATTTTTGAACTCCGAGCTTTGCCGGCCGGTCGGACGGCGGACAGCGTATCTTTCTTCCAAAAAAAGAACCGATAAAACAGGTTCCCTGTTAAAAAGAGGAAACCCCTCCTTGTGACGTCATCAACATCCCTCCCTCTTTCTCTTTCGGGCCAGCAAATTTCTAGATTAAGTTGCGAGTATACTGTACGCTAGGCCAAGTACAGCTCAGTGAGGGAGGAGGGGCAACTCGGCCTTGCGGATTACCAATAGTGGAATGGGAAGGAGTGCCGGTAGAGACATTAAAAAAATATCAAAAAGATTAGGCTGAGAAAAAATTTAGAGCTTAAATTCAATCAAGCGGAAAGCTTGAAGATGAAAATCTTTGAAAATCCTCTCATAATTGAAGCTCAGATCAACGCTAGCCTGGCTTTCTTTCATCGCATAACTGGAGAGTTGAAATTGTTCCAAGTCCCTTTCATATAATATATAGCTCGAGAGTAGAAATTTTTTCCAAGTCCCCCTCCTATCATATATAGCTCAAGAGTCGAAATTTTAACAGGGAACCTGTTTTATGGGGGGCTTTTTGAGAAATTTGGCGTGCGCCGTCCGCCGTCCAGCAAAAAACTTGGAAAAATTTCGAGGGACTTGGAAAAATGACGGCTTCCTTAACGAAGTTAAACGAGGAACGCAGGGAACATGTTTTATGATTCGAATGAGATTTGGTATTGAAAATTCAAGGAAGCCTAGATCATATATAGCTCGACAGTCGAAATTTTTCTAAGTCCCTCTCCTATCATATATGGCTCGAGAGTCGAAATTTTTCCAAGTCCCCCTCCTATCATATATAGCTCGAGAGTCGAAATTTTTCTATGTTCCCCTCCTATCATCTATAGCTCGAGATTCGAAATTTTTTCTAAGTCCCCCTTCTATCATATATAGCTCGAGAGTCGAAATTTTTCTATGTTCCCCTCCTATCATCTATAGCTCGAGAGTCGAAATTTTTCTATGTTCCCCTCCTATCATCTATAGCTCAAGATTCGAAATTTTTTCTAAGTCCCCCTTCTATCATATATAGCTCGAGAGTCGAAATTTTTCCAAGTCCCTCTCCTATCATATATGGCTCGAGAGTCGAAATTTTTCCAAGTCCCCCTTCTATCATATATAGCTCGAGAGTCGAAATTTTTCCATTTCCCCTCCTATCATCTATAGCTCGAGATTCGAAATTTTTTCAAGTCCCTCTCCTATCATATATGGCTCGAGAGTCGAAATTTTTCTAAGTCCCTCTCCTATCATATATGGCTCGAGGGTCCAAATTTTTCTAAGTTTTTCGCTGGACGGCGCACGTCGGACGGCGGACGGCGGACGCCAGATTTCTCAAATAGCCCCTCATAAAACAGGTTCCCTGTTAAAATTTCGACTCTCGAGCTACATATGATAGGAGGGGGACTTGGAAAAATTTCGACTCTCGAGCTATATATGATAGGAGGGGGGTTCAGAAAAATTACGACTCTCAAGCTATATATGATAGGAGGGGGACTTGGAAAAATTTCGACTCTCGAGCTACATATGATAGGGGGGGGGGGCTTGGAAAAATTTCGACTCTCGAGCTATATATGATAGGAGGGGAGCTTAGAAAAATTACGACTCTCAAGCTATGTATGATAGGAGGGGGACTTGGAAAAAATTACGGCTTCCTTAACGAAGTTAAACGAGGAACGCAGGGAACCTGTTTTATGATTCGAGTGAGATTTGGTATTGAAAATTCGAGGAAGCCTAGATTTGGAGAAAGGTAGTAAAAAGAAGGCCTAGACCAACTATTAGTGTAATATAATATACTTGGATAAATCAGATTCCATGTTAAAATTGCCACTCTTAGCTCGAGAGTCGAAAATTTTCCAAGTCCCCCTCCTATCATATATAGCTCGAGAGTCGAAATTTTTCTAAGTCCCCCTCCTATCATATATAGCTCGAGAGTCGAAATTTTTCTAAGTCCCCCTTCTATCATATATAGCTCGAGAGTCGAAATTTTTCTAAGTCCTCCTTCTATCATATATAGCTCAAGAGTCGAAATTTTACCAAGTCCCTCTCCTATCACATATGGCGCGAGAGTCGAAATTTTTCTAAGTCCCCCTTCTATCATATATAGCTCGAGAGTCGAAATTTTTCTAAGTCCCCCTTCTATTATATGTAGCTCAAGAGTCGAAATTTTTCTAAGTTTTTCGCTGGACGGCGGACGACGCACGGCGCACGGCAGATTTCTCAAATAGCCCCCCATAAAACAGGTTCCCTGTTAAAATTTCAACTCTCGAGCTATCATATATAGCTGGAGAGTCGAGAAAAATTTGGACTCTCAAACTAAGTGTATACTCCGTGGGTGGTGCAGAAATTTGCGAGTACACCTGTGCACTACCCTTCTTCCTGGAAACCACTGGACAAACTTCCTGGAATCTGGGCGAAATTCCTGGGAAATGATGGATAAATCTCCTGGAATTTTGTGGACACTTTCTCCTGGAATTTATGGACAAAACACCCCGTACGTAATTCAGAAATCTGCAAGTACGTACATTCGCCCCAAAAAGCTATTAGCTTAAAATATTGTAAACTAGACTTACACTAGATTAAGAAGGAGGGCGAACGAACGGAACAAAAATTATTTGGTATTGCGTCCGCGTGAGCCCCCAAAAAGTTATTAGGGGCGCTCCATAAGCTACCAGCTTTAAACTAGACTTATACTAGACGAAGAAGGGAGCGAGTGAACCTCCCGTAAGAAATTAGCTTTAAATATCCTAAACTCAAAGAACGCGAGTGAGCCCATCAAAAGCTATTAGCTTGCTACTTTTTTTCCTCCCAAAAGCTATTAGCTTAAAATATTGTGGACTAGACCTACACTAGATCAAGAAGGAGGGCGAACGAACGGAACAACCTCCTCACATAACATTGATATTGCAAACTAAACCATGATAGACATGAAACATGATCATTATTTATTTGGCTACGACAGAATATTTTCGGTCCCTCCTTCATCCTAAATCCCACTCCTCGTATTTACCTTGAAAGTTAAGGGTGTGCTTTACTTGTGAAAATATGCTCGTAAAACATGGTACCGAAAATCACATTTTACTGCTCGAATTTTCAACGGATCTTTCTGAATAATTGGAATGTTTTCCAGAAAGGTTCGACCAGGGGCACTATCGAAGCAGAATTTCAAAATTTTTTTTTATACTTTCTCAATTCAACGTTAAAATTGGTAAAAATTCGTCTATTTTCTGACGAGAGTGAAATTCTCCTGGAGCCAAAATTCAGGATTCCGTTCCGATAGCGCCTTTCCTTGAACCCTTCTGTACAACATTTCCGAAGATCAAAACAATTCGTCGGAAAGAGAAGCCCTGAGATGTGACCTTGCAAAATCATTCCTCGTCATTTGTTACAAGGACTACCCACGCACGCCTGACAAGCGTCGCGTAGTCACCGCTGGCTTCCCGAACCTTGCAGGGTTTTTGGGGATGTTTATGCAACTTATCGTACACCGTTTCAGAGTTTCTAAACAAGTAAAGCACACCCTTAACATCGTTCTAAACCTAATCATCGAAGATATATCGGAGTCTCCATCGTGTTTTGATTTTTTATCGTACGAATACAAGGACTGATGCTCTTTTTATCCATCAAAATTTTCGAAATAACATTTATGCAACTGGAATTAAAGGATGTTAATAAGTGCAGAATCACAAGGGATCATATCGATAGGATAGAAGAGGACTCTCATTCACAAGGTGGAAGTTCCATCTGAAGGCGAAATCTAACAAGCTAATCTTAGGGCCTGGTAGCGTAACGGTTATCGCACTCTGTGATGAAAACGAGAGGTCGCGGGTTTGTTTCGCGCTTGGGCCAGGAGATTTTTTCATCATATTTCCCCTCCTATCCTATCAATCCAACTGGAAGTTATACAAGAATTCATATCGAAAAAAAATTTTCACATGCTTTATAAGTCATTACTACAATTAGTGTCCTCTAGGTTTCCTTGTTCCATTAAAATGGGAACGGAGCTGGAGGTGATTGTGATAGCTCAGTATAATTTGAAGGTTCTAAACGGACGTTTTCCGAAAAATGACTTCTTTCGCGGTATGCTAATTTAATTTAGATTGTTCGTGCCGCGAATATTATCTTCCACGAGACATCTACTAACTTCTGTGATTAATTTTATTCGAGTTTTCCCGCAGTTCATTTGAAAGTCTGTTTCGAGTTCGTATTTGTATTTTTTCACCATATAGCAGGTGAATCAGAATTCCAGCGGCGTTAGCTAATCGTTCCCGACGGTAAACAGTCTTTTTCTGCTTTCTTCGACAAAAAGTTGATAGTGAGTTGCGGCAAATACAGCGCGTAAGCCTACTAGCATTCTAACAGCAATTCAAATATCAGAGATGACTTAATTTTACCGATTTCTACTGAATGCAAATTCGCCTTTCGTTTCCAAAATTTGAATAAAAAACGATAAATTGATAACGTTATACGATAAACAAATAATATAATGATAGCGGTTGTAAGAATAGGATACCTACCTGGTACCTGAGCTCGTGCTTTTGTTCGTTCGTTCGTGACCCCTTCAGGGTACTCGAAACGCATTAACGTTATTGCAGAAAATAACAGTACCGTACATTGATCGTAGATGTCGCGATATGAAGAACTAAAAGCGAGTATCGGTTTATGTATATACTTATATTGTATGAATGTGCCACATAAGGTGCTCATAAAAGGTAAGTAACGAAGAAGCAGGTGTTACGACCGATATGACTTTTTATGATACTGTCGTCAATTGAAACTATTTTCGTACTCGTAGGTCGCGACAACACGAAGAAATTTGCTAACTTGTTTATTTTCGCGTCTCCTGCGAGCGAGCGATAGCTCTCTGTCTCGGACTCATTTTTAGAGGAAAATTCTTTATTTACGACTAAAATGAACTTTGCATTACAAAAACGACCGGGGAGCAACTGATAGCTGATATCGTACTGCGAGCGTGGAGAAATTCTATAAAGTTCTTGATATCATTTATGATCTTGTACACCGAGAATTGGGTAGTTGAACAATTTCAATAGGGAGTCTGTTTTATCGAACAATTATTCGGGGAAAATGTCCGTTGTCCTTCCGAGGGGGGCCGTAGGTTCTGACCTCAGTTGAACTATCGCGAGTTCAATTCTCTCTTTGATCCTAAATTATCAAGATCTGAGAACTGATGTCGGCCACATAAAAACTAAACCACTTTCCGTAGCCTTTGATACCACCATCAAGATTGCTGGTAACGTCATAGAAACGCCTAGTGACTAGCAACTGTTGTATGGACGCCGAAATGAACTAGCGAATCAGGAATGTAGGAAAAGCAGTGTTCAAACTGAAGAACGATCTTGAACAAGATCGCCTCCATGCTCCCCACCCTGCTATATAACAGTGAGTGTTGGACAGTGTCCAGGGAGCACAACAAAGCGTACAACTACGTAGCATACTTTGCATCAGGTGGCAGGACCTGACACCCAATAAGCGCAGGCTCAAGATAGCGAATTGTGACCCCATGAAGCACCTGATAGCAAGAAACCAGTTGGAGTAGACTGAACGGAAACACCCTCAAAACAAGTGTTGTACGCTGAAATCGGCTAAGGCTGGAGAACCCAGGGCGGACAAACAACGCGATTTAAGGACGTGCTGCACGGCACAGTGAGAAACGCCGGTGTCAGTAACAACTGGGAGGAACTCTGCAGAAACAGAAACACCTGGAGATCCGCGATTCAACTGAGCGACGAAATCTTCAGCATCATTGGAGGTTGTGGTACTCAAAGATGGACCCACTCCCCGCCCTGACTGCTGCCAACTCATCGGATCAAGGATCGGATTGAATTGATCAGGCGTAGGAGATACCACGGACAGCGAACGTCATGGAAAGGGGTCGAGTACCCGACAACATCATCTCCCCTCATTGTAAAGAACGATTTTTTGAATTTCTCAACGCTATAAAATTTTTTCTCTGGTTGACCCTCCAAGAGAAACACAAGAAAGTAAAAAATTGGTATTTTTCTATTATAAAGGAGAAGCGCATTTTTATGTTGCGATTAAACTCGACCAGTTTTTGGTATTTCGAGTTGTACTTTGAAATGTAGATTGGTATTAGACTGGAGACGGACATAGAGTACATTTTTTTTTTTAAAATTCATCAGGAAAGTTCTAAACAAGTCTCAAAGTTTCAATGCCTGAATCTTAGAAACAGGAACCTGGATAACACGTGTGTAGTTCGTGTTGCCTATGTGGGTCGTTATATTATTAATAATAGAAACATGCATGGACGTGTAGGGTTCCAGGGGTAAAATCAATTGACGAGTAAGTTCATGCAACAATCCTTCATAAATTTCAATTCAACTTTTACATTCTCTTACTGTCCTTCAAATAACGTTCGAGTTAGTGACTTTAGTTAGTCCTGTTTTATAATGCGGTAAGTTACTTATTTATGAAGAAAAAGTCATTAAATTGTGATATGAACAGAAAAGGCTGTATTATTTTTGTCCCGTACTTAAACTCGATAGATTTGAAAAATACAAATGTATTTAGAACGTGAGTGGGAAAAGTTTATAAGAGTTGTACCTAATAAAATTTCCCATTGAAACACATAAATGTTGGAAATAGAGAAATTTGGGAATGTTCGTCAGTCACAGTAGAAGCATGACCTGTAAGGAGAAGAGATTTTGCGAACCAAAATTTTCAGCAAGTTAGAGAGATTTGTGGACCTGAGAAAATTTCTGAGAACTGTGGTTTGAAAGTATATTTGAGGAAGAACAATTTTTAAGTATAAAGTCTGCCAAAAGAAGTTCGAGGTACGTATGAGAATAGTTGATCAATTCTGAATTTTTGAGGTCCAGAAGGTGGAGAAAAAAAAATCGCGTGTACCTAAAGCAGAGCCAGTAGAATTTTAGTTCTATTAACAGGGAACCTGTTTTATGGGGGGCTTTTTGAGAAATTTGGCGTGCGCCGTGCGCTGTGCGCCGTCCAGCAAAAAACTTAGAAAAAATTCGACTCTCGAGATATATATGCACTGAGAAAAATTTTGGTGGTACTTTTAACTAAAAAACATAGTAAAGCCGGTCCAGTCGAAGAATATGGTTATAACGACTAAAAAATATAGTTATACTTACGAGAAAAAGTAGTGAATAAAACTAAATATTACTGAAATTGCTCAGTTGTTTTTACTAAAAAATCGTGACTGGGCCGGCTTTACTATGTTCTTAGTCAAATTTACTATAGTTTTTTCTCCGTGTGATATGAAAGGGACTTAGAAAAAACGACGGCTTCCTTAACGAAGTTGAACGAGGAACGCAGGGAACCTGTTTTATGAGTCAAAAGAGATATGGTATTGAAAATTCAAGGAAGCCTAAACCTAGATAAAGCTAGTATAAAGAAGGCCTAGACCTACTATAAGCCTAGTATAATATAGTTTGAGAGTCTAAATTTTTCTCGAATCTCCAGCTATATATTCCAAGTCCCTTTCATATCATATACAGCTCGAGTGTGGCTCGAGAGTCGAAATTTTTCTAAATCCCCCTCCTATCATATATGGCTCGAGAGTCGAAATTATTCTAAGTCCCCCTCCTATCATATATGGCTCGAGAGTCGAAATGTTTTTCTAAGTCCCTCTCCTATCATATACGGCTCGAGAGTCGAAATTTTTCCAAGTCCCCCTCCTATCATATACTTATGGCTGGAGAGTCGAAATTTTTCTAAGTTTTTTGCTGGACGGCGGACGGGGCACGGCGCACGGCAAATTTCTCAAAAAGCCCCCCATAAAACAGGTTCCCTGTTAAAATTTCGACTATCGCGCCATTTATGATAGGAGAGGGACTTAGAAAAACGACGGCTTCCTTAACGAAGTTAAACGAGGAACGCAGGGAACCTGTTTTATGAGTCAAATGGGATTTGGTATTGAAAATTCAAGGAAGCCTAGACCTAGATAAAGCTAGTATAAAGAATGCCTGGACCTACTGTAATCCTAGTATAATATAGTTTGAGAATCTGAATTTTTCTCGAATCTCCAGCTATATGTTCCAAGTCCCCCCTTATCATATATGCTCAGGAGTGAAAATTTTTCCAAGTTTTTCGCTGGACAGCGGACGGGGCACGGCATATTTTTGAGAAAGCCCCCCATAAAACAGGTTCCCTGTTAAAATTTCATCTCTCGAGCTATATATGATAGGAGGGGCCCTTGGAAAAATTTCGACTCTCGAGCTATATATGATAGGAGGGGGATTTAGCAAAAATTTTGACTCTCGAGCATATGTGATAGGAGGGGGACTTGGAAAAAATTTCGACTCTCGAGCTATATATGATAGGAGGGGGACTTGGCATAATAGCTGGAGATTCGAGCCAAATTTAGACTCTCAAATTATATTATACTAGGCTCATAGTAGGTCTCCTTCTTTATACTAGCTTTATATAGGTCTAGGCTTCCTTGAATTTTCAATACCAAATCCCATTTGACTCATAAAACAGGTTCCCTGCGTTCCTCGTTCAACTTCGTTAAGGAAGCCTTCGTTTTTTCAAATACTCGAGTAAAAAACAAAAAACAGAAATTATGTTGTGGACCTGAGAAATTTTTTGGCATTGTGCTTCCAAATATTTCTTGGGAAAATACCATTAAGGTGTTTGCGTAATTCATTTACTATGGTTTATTTTTTGGGATAGTCGAAGTTAGACGAAGACGTTGAAAAATAGTTGATTGATTGTCAAGCTTCAAGTTTTCGTTGGAATGTAAAGGTGGGAGAGGATAGACTCAAGTCATCAAATGGTTCAAGTCCATCGCGGGTGACGGAAGCGAAAGGATGCAGAAACGAAACTTGGATCGATTAGAAGAGGTGTTATTTCAATATTGGGTCATCGGAAAGAACTCACGAGGATAGATAAATTCATTGTAAAATTTTTGATAAGGTATATTTGATAGGGGGGGGGGGGGTAAAATAAGCAAGAAGGCGTGATTCCTTTTAACTGAAGCAATGATCGTGAAATATTGGAAATTAGAAGATATTACAGCGATATTACAGAACTCACAAAAACAGTTGATCGTTGAAAAAAATTGTTGATGTAGTGTACTTAATGATGGGCACGCGCGGGGGGGGGGGGCGTCGGGTGAATGGGAATTTGTGACGTGGGTGACTGAAGCTTAGACACAGCGTGCATCATAGTTAGGAGACGACTAGGGTTGGGAAGAGATTCTATGTGGGAAAGTTTGTAGTTAGTCAGTGAGTGTCACAGCTTATGCCGCGACCCACGGAATTTTTGTTGGAATTTATTGTTCAAGATAATGCGCATATCCGGAGGCAGTGTTATAAAATGAGTGGCAACATATGTTGTTAATTATTTCTGTGATGACTTTTTCTTATTCATACTCGTGCTAAGAATATTGGAATGATTTGATTTTATTGACGAACTACTCCACTGCGTCCGCAATGCTATAGAATCTTACAGAAGAAAGAAAATACCAAGTTGATAGAAGAAGAATAAAACTTTTTAAATTCAATGGGATTGTGGCATTGGTCAGAGAGTAGGTTTAGATTATATTAGATGAGTGATCATGACTTATGAACAATTAGACACATGAAAGATGTGTGAACGGGCAAATTTCTGCGTTGGAATATGGGCAGGACAGAGATAGAATTGGGGAACATTTGGACTATATGACGTATAGTAAGTTGGTGAATTAGGAATGTAGGTCAAGAGAGAAAAAGAGAAAAACGAATATGTTCGTATGTGCAAGTCAACTATAAGGAAACATAGGTACACAGGCCTATCCTTTAATGAACCATAAGAGTGAAATTTTGTGGATAAAAAAAAAACACAGAATATCGGATAAAATAATAAATTCTTCTCATCATCTTCTATTTTGATTACAACTTTTACAAGGGTTATTACTTTGCACTATTGGCTGTTTGGTTCCGTGTTAAAACGTATTTTGCGTTCAAATTGAGGTATGACACCAATTTTTGCAGTAGAATTTCATGAAGAGGTGAAAAACCAACTTGGTGGAGGAAGGAAAGATTCTTCTCAGTAATGAAATGGTTTTTCATACGGCGAGGCATCGATTAGTGATTATATAAAGTGGGCACCGAGTTTTAAAAATTGGACGTATAAGATGAGCGGGTCTATGGGTGAAATTTGTGCCGTGCAAAACAGGCAGTAAAGGTGTAAGATGCCTTATTCATGATAGTCAGTAAAATGGATGAGACTGATTTCTATACGATTGGAATAATGTCTTCTTTCTTTGATGTAATATTTTTTTCTTCAATGTACGCGGTACAAGTGGTACATGGTATTAATGTATTTGGAAATAAATTTATGGTATGAGTTTAAAATAAAACTGGTAGTAGCGGGATTTCGGCTTGTGTCATATAATAGAACAACTTGAAAAATAGCTTACATACAATTCAGATACTTGTAACTATTTGGTGTTCAGTGATGATGTAAACAATTTGATAAACTTTAAGGACTTCAATCAGCCACATCAAAAGAAAAGTATTCCACTGTAAGTACTTTCCGTATTTACACTAATCCCCAACGACGTGTGACCGTCTCCTTTCACTTTAAATTCATGTATATCGTCCGATAAGAGCACGAAATCATTAATTCGATGATTCGGAGGAGCTTTTCCATCGAGCCAGAAAACGGTGTAGCTGACAACAGTAAAATTTTCTGGTTTCTTCCATGTTATGGTGGTAATATTTTCCTTCTCATTCCAATTAACACGCTTATGGAGTTCCGGAAAATGTGCTCTTTGAGGAGAGATGAACGCAACCGAAAGTTTTGCAGACGTCAACACAGTCTCGTTTAGTGCTTGTATAACAACGTGATGACGTTCTAGGCTGATAGTCGTTACGATCCAACCTTGACTCGCAGGAACTGTCTGTTGGTCGACTAAAAGCGGATTTTTGTGATAACCGCTTTCCCACACGTCCATCATGATTTCACCGATATTGTGCACCGGTTGCCAATATATTTTAACCTTTCTGATTTTCTGATCGTATTCCATCACTTGAAAACAACCGGGTCCTATTTTAACCGGGTACTGATGCGAATGAATGGAACGAATAAGTTCCAATGATGTTTTTTCGGTCACATCAGGCTGCTCTTTCAAACAAGTGAGAACGCCTGTACCACACAACATAACGAGGGGTGGACGACGAAATGTTCTCGAAAAGGTGAATTGATAGTCTCCGAAAGGCTGCTTCAAGTTATTCATGGTAATCAAAATATGATTCGGAAAAATTGCGTAGGTTGAACCTGGGTAAGGTTTAGTCCAGTTTGAGTCACGGTCCCATCCTCCAAAATCCAGAGTTTGTTCATATTTTTTACCTTCTTGAGCGATGTAGTAAGTCACATTTGGATTTCTTACCAGTATGAGCCTAGCGGGTGGTCTCCGTTCCTCTTTTGAACGATAGCGTACAGAAAAATGTTGGACCGTTTTTGAATCCTCTTTGTTCCGGAAATCCCACTTTACTTGTACCGATGCTCCGTCGACATCGTAGAAAAACGCAAGAGGACCAGGGACAATGTTCTCGTGACTCAATGTTCTTTCGACCACAGTACTGAGGTATTTGCGGAGGGGAAAAAATATACTTTATATCAATCGTAGCATCGAGTTAATCTGTTTTCAAAAAGTACTTACCAAACGATAAACAAAATTAGTTGATAGTCCATGATCCGGATCACAATCACTTGTAGGATATTCGATATAGGACGACAAAACACGATCTGGACACTTGTAAGAGTTCACGTGCTAGAGAAAGTTTCTATTTTGAAAGCTAAATTGTGAATAAGAACCAGAAGGCGGAACACGATACAAAAATATTTCTGACCAATAAACCTGGTAACGTTATTTCTCTAGTGATAAAAATGAAAAACAAGAGTTATTGTGATCTTTGAAAGTTCATTTTTACAAAATATAATTTCGCATCGGCCGAGAAAAATAAGCATCAATATTATCTAGGTAGAAAAATAGAAGATCCTGAGTTCCGTCATACTGATTCGTAGCTGATAACATCAAAATCAACAACTAAGTTATGCAATTTCTTTCGTAACGGATCAAAATTTGTTCGCGGTAAATATCTTTGTAAAACAAAATCGGAAAAAACAAACATTCTGCTGAAGTGCCCCGACCTCGGGAGTTTGATGCTATTTTGACTGCGAATTATGACACTTTGACGCTATGCTTTTTAAAGGGGGGTTCGCACGGGTTGACACATTTTTGCGAATTATGACAATAAAGTGTGTCAATTGACATTAATTTTCGAGATCGAGGGGTCATTTCTTTAATTTATTCAGTTAGGCCTAATTCAATATGAACACTTGAACGTGTACTATACCTAGTTGTGGTTGCTCGTAATTTTCAACATAAAATAGGACGACCTCAGTGACCTTAACCTATTTTAGTGACATAGGATGACATTTTTCCGAAAATTTTTTCCGACTTTCGTTTATTCTGACCAGTAAATGTTCCGAGAGACTAATTTTTCGACAAACAAATTTTTTGACACGTTTATTTCTTACTTACACGTCCTTAGTACATGTGCAATGTACAATCTTTTAGTTATTCTACAGGGTAATATTGTGATCTATTGTAGATAAGTATTCCATTATTGGAGTATTGTCGAAGTACGCAGCAATGTCTTCCAATCTCTCCATCAGGTCTCGCCAATTTTTTGCTCGGGTATACTTCACCTTTTTGCCTAGACTCAATTCAGTTACACATATCTCGGTTTTGCCCCTGTTCCAATTGAAACTCCGACAGGGCAGAGTAGAGGTCCGGATGGTGGCGCTCGACGATCGTTTGGAACCGGTTGTGTCACCCCTCGCACACGTTGTTGCTAAGTGGCAACTTGGCTACCGCAGCTGCGTGCTGATTCCATACAGCTGGTGGAAAACGCGATGCTGTGGCTTTCGGATCGCGTCTCGCGGAGATGCCACGTATGTAATTCTTTTGAAGCAATTCACCTGGGCAATCTGGTCATCTCGATTGTTGTAAGCTTCCTGGAGCTCGCCCTTCTGCACTCTCTGGCGATCAATCTGGCGAAGATGAAGAAAACATCTGGACACTGGCACATTCGGGAACACAGTCCTGCATGCATTCATTCATAATGCCGGCTTCAAAGTCAGATATAATCCTCGCCGGTGTGCAGTGCTCGACCGTGTATCGCTTCACGCTTCTCGACACGACTTCTAATGCTTCCATGTACAAAGATTTTTTACCGGATAGAAGGACGTACACCGTAGGAAGGGCAACTTCGCCTTTGGTGGTACCAGCACGTTGTCAAAGACCCATGATTGTAAATATTTGGGCAAAGATGGGTGAATGTTCCATCAATAAATCGCGTAGTGATGCCACGCAAAAGCTCGATATTACGTGAAGTAGCGAAGACTATTACACGCCGAACTTGCTGCGCAGTAGCCTCCTCTTCGTCATCAGAATCATCATCCTCGTCTTCCTCGGGATGAGGAGGACAATCCGTGTGGGAGTCGTACATCAGAAATTGCTCTTCCAGGAGTGTCTTCTGATACCTCTCCGGAATTTCATGTAGATCGTCCAATGACTTCCGGTTTGCTGGGAGGTTTTTATTGCGCACTCGTCTTACAGCTAGCTCTAGAACTGCCTGCTCAGGCGACTGACTCAGTACGCCGGCCGCAGTTCCTTGAAGGTCAGCGCGGAGAAATTTTTCCCAGTCCCTCCCTTATCATATAGCTCGAGAGTCGAATTTTTTCCAAGTCCCCCTCCTATGATATACGTACAACTTGGCAGTCTAAATTATTCCATTTCCCTCTCCTAGCGTATGTGACCTGTCACAAGAAAACCCCCCTTAGAGTCCAAATTTTTGAATTTTTTTTGATACCACCGGGTGAAAGAGCTGATATCAATTGACAAAAATCACTAAAAACCTCAAAAACGATTTTTGGGACGCTAAGGGGGTTTTCTTGTGACAGGTCACATATATAGCTCGAGAGTCGAAATTTTAACAGGGAACCTGTTCTATGGGGGGTTTTTTGAGAAATTTGCCGTGCGCCGTCCACCGTCCAACAAAAAACTTCAATTAATATTCTTCTTCTTCCTGTACATCTGGATATGAATGTTACACAGGTGTTGAGTAGGCTATAGCGTGGTTTTGCATTGGCCTATTCCATTCCAGGCCCAACTTCGTGGCTGAAAACGCGGACAGCTACCTCCATACTTCTTTAAAACCTGGCGTGGTGGCTGCCAGGCTACCTGAAGCAAGCACTTCATCTACCCCCAATCTTTTGGAAGAGACTGACTAAGCTTACCCCTCTCGTCACGCACTCAAATTCTACCAATTCAATGCGAGTAACTAGCCTGCTCAACATTTGAAGAAATTTTTCATCATTTTTTTTACAACGCTGCGAATTAACCTTATTCAGAATCCTCTTTTCGAGAAAAGAAGTATTTACTACTTTTTCCTGATCTAAAAAATATATTTTTTGCAGATTCTACCCTCTCGATTACTTTTCATCGTCCAGAGAATTTTGTGACCACTCTCTTAAGACTCGGCAATTATGAATTATTCAGAGAGGAAAATTCAGAAATCAAAAGCTGACTAAATAGTGCAAGCTAAAAATATGGATATTTCTAAGTTTCTGCTGTCTTACTAATTTCAGACAATTTTTTAATTATTTGTTTTTCACATATTCTTTGAAACTCTTTAACCTCCCCTCTCGCTCTCTCTCTCTTTTCTCCTTTTGTGTTTGGAGAATTTTTTCTTCATTTTTGTCAAATTCTATGAATAATTTTATGTAGGAATCAATTTTATTTAGAAACTGAATTTGAAAAATCAGAAGGTCACATCTTTTTCTGGTTTAAAAATATTAATACTCCTCAGTTTCTATTTTTTTCGTGACTTTTTGTTCCACTTTTTTTTTTTTTTTTTTTTTTTTTCTTTTTTTTTTTTCACGGATAATTTATGAAAGGAATAATCAATACTCAGATTCATTAACAGAAAACAAAGAGAATCAACTGTTTTTCAAGTACCTACGCATTTTGCGCGACCACGCGTAAACAACGCCCGGGTATAGACGAAGATGCGAAGATTTGATTGGTGCGTCGAATACCTTCGGGAGATTCGTCGCGTACCTTCGCGAAACTTTCCACAAACAGGGTAGTGTACATGCATCGTAGCGATCGAACGCGCGGGACTAATCACCGACAAACGTGGAAACGTGTTCGCGACGAGTACTGTACCGACGACTAGCGTACCGCGGCGAGGCAACATTCGAGGCCGTGCGCGGTATTAGTAGAGCGTATCGCCCCGCTCAGAAATATCGGTTTTGAGGGTCGTTCAACCCCTTGGAAAAATACAGTTTCACTTTTATAAACAGATACGGTCGTGGTACACCACATATTTTTTTTTGAAATTGCACCTCTGTAAGGACGAAAGACAATGATTTTATACGTGCGGGAAATATATCAGGAGGGGGGTAGTTAGTAGATGACTCGGGTTCGGATCCCGACGAAGTGACCAAATTTTTCGCTTGTATTCTCATCTACTAACTACCCCCCTCCTCTGCAAGTACGCGAGACCGAACGTTAGGAATTACGTAAATAATTTTTTTCACACAAAATACTGATGAAAATATTTTGAAAAAATCACTACAATTTGCGTCTTAAAAATACCGGTCCATATTGGTAAACATGAAAATCGGATAAAAATCGCTTGAGATATGAATTTTTTTAGAATAAACACATTTTTTGCCATATGTCGGGATAATATAGGGCTAAAAATCTGAAACTAGGCGAAAAATTCTTTTTCATATTGAGAAAAATTTTCCCGATGTTAAATATGAAATTTGGCCGATACACCCCCAAACCCACCTATACCCTTTCTCAAAAAGCCCCCCATAGAAGAGGTTCCCTGTTAAAATTCCTATCATCCGTATATGGTTCGAGAGTCGAAATTTTTCCATGTCCCCCTTCAATCATAATATACCTCGATAGTCGAAATTTTTCCAAGTCCTCCCCCTATCATATATGGCTCAAGATTCGAAATTTTTCCAGCCTGAAGAAAGAAGGAGAAGAAGAGATTCCAACAGCGATATTATACTATCTGGTGTTGTTGTTCTGTGATTTTGAGTTTTGCGTGTCTGGGGGCACTGCAGCTTGGCGGTTGCCAAGAAGGAGAGGGGGCTCGCTGAGAAGATTCGTCCAATATTGTTGTTCTATTTGAAAGGGTCGATTCCTGTATTGAAGGAAAAAAAATTAATGCATACACAACTCGCACCCACTCCACATTGTGGAAGGGTAGCACTGCACACGTGACAAAAGCAAATAGGCAGAATTCAGAGAATATTTATATTTCTAGCTTCGGGGAAGTGGTAACCTTCCATTATTTTTTGATTTTCTTCTTTAAATTCAAATCAAACTTTCTAGATATTGGAAAACTATTGAGATACAAGAAACCAGAGAATGTCATATTTTTTGTACGAAGAAAGTTGTAAGTTTCTCAATCCATAGCTCGAGAGTGGAAATTTTTCCCAGTCCCCGTCCTATTGTATAAAACCCGGTCCTCTTCTATCATATGTAGCTCAAGACCTCCGAACTATATACAATAGGAGGGGAACTTCAATCTCCTGTAAAATCCTCGTCAAGGACAGAAAACAACTACAAGTTATACGACGACTGCATAATATTTATATTCAAAATTTGAATTAGGACTAAGTGGAGGAAGAGGAATTGACTACCAGAACTGCGGGTGAAGAGAGGACGCGGGATGTTTGTTTTCTCAACTCAGTTTCGTAAAATCCTTTTGCCCCGGTAAATCTTCGTTTATTACGAAAGAAACGGCATGAATTTTAGATACGTATCTGCTTTCGATGATATCGGCTCTATGAATCAGTATGACGGAACTTGACCTCCATTTCATACAGATACGTGATATTATGACGATTATTTTTCTCAGTGAATACGAAATAATATTTTGTAAAAAAGACTTTCAAAGATTTCAATTCTTCCTTTTCATTCTTATCACTGCATAAATGACGTTAACAGGCTTAAGGTTTAAAATATATTCGTGTTATGTTCCGCCTACGTCGATTTAACATTATCTATTATGTAGGATGTATGTGAACCCGTATTAGTATCTAGATTGTGCTCTATTTTACTTGTTCGAATATCATGTGACCGAAAATAACGTCGGATCATGGACTATCGAATAATTTTGTACATAGTTTGGTGAGTATCGAAAACAAGTTAACTTGAAGAAGCTACACGTATCTATCTGGTTTTACATTTCAATAATTGTCATTTTTTTTTCACTCCCGCAAATACAGTTTTACGGTGGAAGAAACATTCAGTCGTGAAACTATCGTCACTGGTCCTCCAGCGTCTTTCCATGGAGTCAACGAAACGTCGGTACAAATAAAATGGGATTTTCGGGAAGAAGAACAAGATCCAAAATCCGTCCAAGACTTTTACATTCAATATCGTTCAAAAGAGGAAATGCAGCGACCAGCGATGCTCGTACGTAATCCTAATTTAACTTATTACGTCGCTCGACAGGGTAAAACTTCAGATGTCGAGGAAACGAACCCCGACGCTAACTGGACCCTACTTTACCCGTCGACCTATAAAATTTTCTCAACCCATATTTTGGTCACGGTAAAGAACTTGAAGCAGCCCTTCAGCGATTATCAGTTCAATCTCTCCCGAACTTTTCGTCGTCCAGCCGTTCTTACGATTGTTTGTGGTCCAGGCGTTTTTACTTGCTCAAAAAAGCTACCTGATGTGACCGAAAAAACATCTTTGGAACTTATTCGCTCAATCTATCCGCATCAGTATCCGGTCAAGATAGGGCCCGGTTGTTTTCGTGTGATTGAACAGGATGAGCAAAATAGAAAGGTGAAAATATATTGGCAACCGGTGCACAATGTCGGCCAACTACTATTAAGTGTATGGGAAGTCAGTAGCTACACTAGAAAAGACGGGTTCTTAGCGGGGCATTTGGCCGACCAACAAACAGCTTCCGCGAGTCAAGGTTGGATTGTGACGGATATCAACTTGGGACGTCATTACGTTATGATTCAAGCGCTTGATGAGACTACAAAATATTCGGATATGCTCATCACTCCTCAAGCACGTCCACCCATATTTCGTAAGCGCGTCAGTTTGAATGAGACTGAATATATCACCACAGTAACGTGGGAAAAGCCAGAAAATCTTACGGTTGAAAGCTATACTGTCTTTTGGCTCGATGGAACAGCACCTCCTTATCATCGCATTAATGATTATGTGCTTTTACCTAGCGATATACATCAATTCAAAGTGAAGGGGAACATACCCACGTTCTTGGCGATCAGTGTAAATACGGAAAATATGTCCAGCGGATTACTTCCCTTTTGTGATGACTGATTTTCATATTTAGGATCAAAAAGTTGGAGTATCTTGATTGTATGGAAGTTATTCTTTAGTTTGTTTCTTAGGCTGTTTTATTATAATAAAGTATTCTGTGTTTTCTTTCGGAAGTTCGACTATTAGTCCCTAATGGATGAACAGAAAAAAAAAAAAAAAATCTTGCAAAAAATTCCAATAGCGTTGATAAATTCGAGAAATTGTTCTCTACAAGAAAGTGATGATTAGGCGTGTAGTCCGGGAGGTAGAAAATTCGACCTTGCATTTCATTTTAAAATCATAAAATTTGGCACGAACATTTAGGATACGTGAATGAAAAATTTGAGCCATGGCGCCACGGTGCAAACCCTACAGGGGCCCCGTAATGGCGGGTTGCCTAACTGGGAGGAGTTCTTGAATGTAAATGACCGAAATATTCCTTTTGGTTGGCGATTTACGTGGATTCTTATGTAATTCGGACCGCCAAATCCGAAAAAAATTATCAAAAAATTCTTCCGATATTTTACGGACGCCGAGGGGCTGATAACTTCTAAAATGGGGGTAAAATTGAAATGACATATTTCAACATAATATTTTCACGAATATCCTTGTGAAATTTTCCGTACAACTTGGGAGAAATGCTAAAAAATTCTTTCGACCGTCGAAAGGACCCACGGCCTTCCCCCCCGCCAATTCAGGAAAAATAGTTATTGTTTTTTGGATAAATCTTAACGGGTTCCGAAGTAGAATTTAGCGCGAAATCCGGAGAAAATTGTGAAAAAATTCTTGGGTCCCCCGGAGGGGATTATGAGTTGCACAAATCCTGAAAAATGAGGAAAAATGTTGACCTTTTTTTTTCAAGTTCAACAAATTTTTATATAGAATTAACCGTAGAATTCAGAAAAAATGGTAAAAAAATTCCTGATGTCTCCGAGAGGGGATAAGAGGACTCAAAATCCCCAAAACTTGAAGTAAAAATAATATGCGTTATTGAGAAAATCCAAACGGATTCTTGCGTGAAATTTATCGTAGAATTCAGGAATCCTAAAAAATCTCATGGCTCTTTGAGGAGGGCCGGGAGGAACATAAACTTCTTTGGGAAAAGTTGTAAAATTCTAGAATTACCTACATTTTTATAACTCATGTAAGTTGCGTTTTTTGTTGGTTCGAAAGTGTCCCTTTGAGGACTCATCAGTTTTTCTGATAGCTTCTACTTCTATTTTATTTTATAATTCATTTAAAGTGCCGTCTGATATCCAATAAGGCCAATTATGGGACGACACTATTTATAATGATAATAATAATAATAATAGAAACAATAATAATAATGATAATTATAAATAAATAAATAAATAAATAAATAAATAAATAAATCATAAAATAAATAAATAAATTTTTCGGTCCGTCGTTTCAATCTTCCATCCTCTTCACATTTGGCGCCCATTTCATATCAATTATTTATTTTTATTAATTCTATTCATGGCGGCGACGGGATTTAAACATTGGACCTTCATTTTTCTGGATTTTTCTGGATTCTACAATAAATTTCACACAAGAATCCGTTTGAATTTTCTCAAAAACACATATTATTTTTACTTTGAGTTTTGGGGGCTTAAGTCCTCTTATCCCCTTTCAGAGACCTCCGGGAATTTTTTTTTTCTGAATTCTACGGTAAATTCTGTATAAGAATTTGTTGAACTTGAAAAAAAAAAGGGTCAATATTTTTCCTCATTTTTCAGGGTTTGTGCACCTCTTAATCCCCTCCGGGGGCCCCAAGAATTTTTTCACCATTTTCTCCGGATTTCGCGCTAAATTCTACTTCGGAACCCGTTAAGATTTATCCAAAAAACACAGACTATTTTTTTCTGAATTGGCGGGGGGGGGGGGGAAGGCCTTGGGCCCTTTCGACGGTCGAAAGAATTTTTTTAGTATTTTTCCCAAATTGTACGGAAAATTTCACAAGGATATTCGTGAAAATATTATGTTGAAATATGTCATTTCAATTTTACCCCCATTTTAGAAGTCATCAGCCCCTCGGCGCCCCTAAATTTTTGGATAATTTTTTCGGATTTGGCGGTCCGAATTGCATAAGAATCCACATAAATTGCGAACCAAAAGGAATATTTCGGTCATTTACATTCAAGAACTCCTCCCAGTTAGGCAACCCGCCATTATGGGTCCCCTATAGGGTTTGGACCGTGGCGTCGTGGCTCAAATTTTTCATTCAAGTATCCTAAATGTTCGTTCCAAATTTCATGATTTCAACATGAAATGCAAGGTTGATCTCATAATTTGCTCTAAGCCACGGGGGGGGGGGGGGGGGACAACATCGCCAACTGGGGAGGTAACCGGTACCCCGCATCTCAGTTCAATAACGATTGGAAATTCCTACAAACTTAGCCCACAGATCGGTGCACATACAAAGTACGGCTTTGGGACCATAGCGGGGTGCTCACCATGGCCATTGTTGACAATCTATGCTCTAAAACCGTCCTCGTCCGGCTACAAAAAGCTCTAGTCTAGACAATTTGAACAAGGGACCTGTTTTATGGGGGTATCTGAAAAAATCGCTGTACGCCGTCCGGCAAAAACTTGAAAAAAATTTCGAATCTCGAGCTGTATATGATATGAGGGGAACGTAGATAAATTTCGACTTCTATATTGTGTTTTTGATGATAGTATACGTTTATCAATGATTTAGACTCATGAAGGAAGCAAATCTCTGGGTTGAGTTCTTCTCGACACAGCTCCTTAATCCCAGCACTGATTCTTGAGATTCTATGTTTGATGTTTTCTTCTTCTGTTTGGTCAAATTCCCTTTCAAAGGCTTTGTTCACTTTTTCCGCGATTTGCCTTTTGAATGCTTTATTTTTGAGCTCGCTCAAGTAGGCTCAAAATTTTCTCTGGTCCCTTTTCTCGATTTTTTTCCAACTTGAACTGAAGCTAGGCACAACTGGATCGTGGTCGGATTCAATTTCTGCGCCCCATAGCATTCTGAAACCTTCTATTGATCATAATATCCCGATCAGCCGGTTTAAATTTTTGCTTCCTTCATCACGGCTCACCGGCCGGTCACAAGAAATAAAAAAATGAGGGGAAAAGGAAAGAAAGAGAGAAAAAAGGGTAAAAATCAAAATGGCAAGAATCTTGATGATTAAGCAGTGTACAATATTAAAACTTTTTAATGGGTAGGGATATGAAATTGTGTGCCTTCTTTTCCATATTTTACTGATCTGATTATTACCTATTAAACAATAATGAACGTATAATTTTTTTGTGGCCTGCGAGATCTTTGAACTCATTCTATGTGGCCCCGTATCCGAAATGGTTGAGCACCGTGGGTTTAAATGATAAACACAATATCGCGTTCAATTTGATGTAGTGTAGGCAAATAGGAAAAAAAAACTTTTGCTGGAGCAAACGTGTCTTTGCTGAAAATGGTTCAGGATGTGGTCCTGAACAACATACTGAAAATCCCGCATTTCCCCCTGGAGCTTCTTCTTTTATGAGGGTTCGAACCCCCCAAAAATTAGTTTTTTGCCTACATCGTATGAAATTGAGATTTTATTAAAAAATATTTCAAACAAAATTTGTTCCTCGTTAAATTTCCTATCAAATAACGTATTTAACTTTCAGCCTATGCCAATTAGTACCTTTGCAAAGGGCGTTCAAAGGAGTCCCAAAATCAGTTTTTCCATATATTTCACAAAATCGAAATTTTATTAAAAAATGTTTCAAACAAAAGTTGTTCCTCGTTGAATTTCCTATCAAACGAGCTATTCATCTTTCAGGACGCTCTGTTTTAGTAGGGGTTTCAACTCCCCAAGATTCAGTCTTTGCTTGTATCTTGTCTAATAGAAATTTTATTAAAAAATGTTTCAGACAAGAGTTGTTCCTCGTTCAATTTCCTACCAAATAACGTATTCAAGGTTCAACCTAGGTCGATTAAGGCCCCGGCAAAGCCTTAAAAGGCCGTTCAAAAGAGGACCAAAATCAGTTTTTCCATATATCGCACAAAATCGAAATTTTATGAAAGAATTTTTCAAATAAAAGTTGTTCTTCGTTGAATTTCCTATCAGATGAGCTATTCAGCTTTCAGAACAGAGCAACTAGTCTGTAAAAAAGTGTTTTCGATATCAAAGATAAAAGGATGTGCTATATTTTTTTTACTATTCAGATAGTTTTGGTGCTGGAGTCTTGCATCATTAAAGATTGTATAAAGACTAGTTTTTTACCAGTGATAGAAATTGGAAAAGGGTTTTCCAAATGTACAAATCTACTTTATTAGTTGCTTTTACAAGAGTACTTTTTTTCTAATATGGCTCTAATTTGCCTACATTAGAAGGTATATATTAAGACACTAAAGATTCGCCAGCTATTATTATCAGAATACCACAAGTACGTATATGAGATTGAGATCTGAACAAGGGTGAAAATCATTCCAAAAACTTCGTTCTTTTTTTTTTTTTTTTAAATTTTGTTATATTTACGATAACGAATATGATAACAATGTGAACAAGATCAATGTTCTGCAGAAAAGCAGCAAAACCGCAGAATAGAATGTTTTCCGTCACGCAGTCACATATTAAGCCGCGGCGTTCGTCACGCCGATATCTCATAGAAAAAAAGTTACTCAATTTTCTTTTTTTTTTTCTTGACAGATGTTCGAAAGTTCCTTAATACTCTGAACTTTGTTTCGATGACCCGAGTGATTATGTTATCACGAGTTCAAAATTTATAATCATGTGCGGTTAAACGGTTGTGGGGGCGCAACCAGCGTGAACCCCCACGAATCTCGTTTTTTATGCGGTCATAGCCATGTCAAATGAAAGATTTTAAATCTAGTTCATAACTCGTCTAGGTATATCAGTATTCATCCGTTCGTATGTCATCAATGTCGATCTACTAATATCCATCAAATCTATAGTTATTTTTAATCCTAATATTTTAATTTTCTTTAACGATGCTATTTTTAATTTGTGATTCATAAGTAATGGTGATGTGTGTCTACTATTTTCTATTCACTTTACGACTTGCGAGGGAGAATGGTCATCTTACTTTATGATGTTTCTTTTTAGTTCGTTTTTCGATAATTTCTATCACAATTGATGAATTTCTATTCGTCGTTTTATTCATCATTTTTTCTTGTTAATTAGAAGGTCAATACGTAGTACGCGGTTAGTTTGTTCGAAGATCGTCGAGGCGTTGACTGCCCTTTTTCCAGGTGTTCAATACCTATTATTATACATATTATTTGCCTCAGCCCATCCGTGGCTGCTTTCTTACGCGGGTTATCGGTTTGTTTGCGACGGTGCACGTTTTCTCTTTGTCGATCAGCTCATCGAAAAACGCCTCAACTTTATGGACTGCTGGAATAAAAGCGAGTACAGCCAGATGATGTAATTGTAAGACAAAATCTAAATCCGTTTCGCACTACTTCTTGTGGCCAGCTGATGATGTATGACACACAATGAATTGACAAAGATGGAAAGACAACCATGCATTTCAGCCTCAAGAAAAACGTCTCTCACAGCAGCAATCACAGCTTGCCTTGCTTACTTGCCTTCGTTGCGGGATATGTGTGGTAAACAACTGCAGGAGAAGCACAAAGAACATTTGAATGTGCCTTCAACAAACCAATTCTTCCAAAAACCAAAACGGACTATATTTTCATCTGTTCCAAAGATGAGTACCTACCTGTGGAATCATGCAGCAAGCAATTTTCATTCTTCTGAGTTGCTATGTAACAACTAGGAAATATGATTTTTTCGATACTCGACCATCCCCGGCTACTTATTCTTCTTCTCACGTTTTCGGTTGATCGTTCTCTTCACGTATCGCATTGTTATTGCAGACTGCGATGCCCCTTCCGTGATGCAGTCCATTGCCGCATCTCGAACGTCATCTTTGACGATGACAGCTTTAATCAACGCCACCTCGCGAGTATGATTATGCTGGGTTCGGTCGATCCTCCGTCAATTTCATTGCCGCTATAACGAAAATGGTACACCGCAGGTACTTGCTCCCAATAGTACACATGACCATCGAGACACAATTCAAATGGAATTCAAGATCAGAAAGTTTTGTTATTTTTTTGGCTCTTCCATCTCAGGCCCATCAAACCGAACAATCTTCATCTTCGATAGAAAAATTGATCAATAATCCGAATTCTCAGTGAAATTGGGAGTGGAAGATAAAATGAAAGATACTGCTAGACGAACGCGCACCGATCCTTAAAAAAAACAATCTGTCGAAAAATTCCTGTAGTAGATAATGATGAAGAGAAATCGCTCTTTACAAGAGAATAATGAAGAAGCGTTGGGGTCATGATGCCAGGTTATCGGGTCCTATTTTAACCGGATACGGACGTAAGAATGAATTGAACGATTTTTTCCAAAGAGGTTTTTTCGATTTCATCATCCGGCTTTTTTAAACATGTAAGAATGCCTGGACCACAAACTGTAAGAATAGATGGATGACGAAATGTCTTTGAAAGATAATCGCTGAAGGGCTGCATCAAGTTTTTCACCGTAACCAAAATATGGGAGGAGAAAATTCTGTAGCTTGATCGGTAAAGTTTGGTCCAGTTTGAGTCGAGATCCGATCCTTCAACACCTGATATTTTATCCTCTCGAGTGAGTGAAATTCGGATTGCTTATGAGCGTCGCTGGTGGCTTCACCTCATCTTCAAACGATACTGCAAGTACAAATTTTGAACCGCTCGCTGAATCTTTTTCCTTTTCCTGAAAGTTTCTCTTTACCTGCAGCCATACTCCGTCGACATCATACAGGAAAACAGCATGATCCGACGTTAAATTTTCGATTGTAGGGTTTTCAAAAAAAGTGAGATAAATGAAGCTTGCCCTCTCCAAAGTATTTTTCAATACCTTTCTTTTCAAGTTCCTCCCTCACTCCTCAGGGTCAAAGATCTCAAAATTCCTCCTGGTTCTTCCCCTACGAAAGTTTAGAACTCGGGGTGCTAGCGATTTCTCATACGCTGTGATTTGTAGCTGCAATGTAATTCGAAATTATCCTCATTTTCAGGGACGTTGCGAATCGTGTGGAAACTCGTTTCTCCTAAAATTAGAAATGATAATTCCCGGTCATTTGCCCGAATAAATGTTTTCCCAAATGACCAAAATCCCGAATGCCTTTTCCCCGAAGAACAAAGAGCCCGAAGAGCTTTTGCCCGAATAAATTTTTCCCGAATGTAATACTCTATTTTCAAACTCTTTTTCGACGTAGGTACATTGATCACGATACACGGACGTTGGACGACATGTGGTCGAGATATACGAGTATGTCGTTAAAGTCGTACTCCTCTGCTATACATGCGAATCTGCAAACCCATCCACTTCTTGTTTGGGGCGTCCCTCAATTGTTTATCGAGAGCGAGCTCGGTCACACAAATTTCTGTGTAGCCTTGCTACACCTGTATTTCTTTGACGAATAAGTGCAGGTTTGTGTGATCTGTTGACATCAGCGTTAGAAATCGATTGTGCCACCCTTCGAGATAACAGCGAATGCGTGTAATTTTTCACTGTTCGATCATTAGGATCATTATAGGCCTGTTGAAAGGCAGCCGCCTGCACGCGCCGGTAGACTATCTGGGCAAGATGAAAGAAGCAGCAGGAACGAGGTACAGCTGGGAAAACGTACGTGCTCCGAAATCGTTAACCATTTGCGATACCGTCTGCCGAGGAGGGGGCTGCGTATCAATAACCCTTTCACAATGTTCCGCCTGTGGGTCCTTATTCACAATTACTAGTACCGGTATATGAACTCGTCTCAGTATTTACAAACGTGTTTTATCTTACTTTGTCGAAAATCCTACAATCGGAGATGTAACGTCGGATCATGAACCAGCGAATCATTTTAGTGCCTTTTGAAAAACGAGTAATTTGAAGTTACGAGGAATTGTACATTCCAATAATTTTCATTTTTCTTGCTAATACTGCAGTATTAGAAACATCATCACCGGTCCTCCTGCCTGCGTTTTTCTATGATGTCGATGCAAGGTGGGTGCAAATAAAGTGGTAGGTATTTTCAGGTAGAGGAAAAAGATTCAGCGGCGGTTCAAAACTGTATCGTTTAAAAAATGTGGTGAAGCTATCACCTTGCTCGTAAGTAATCAAAATTTGACGTACTACGTCGAACTCCAATGCCAACTGAACCATACTTCAACCACCAAGCTATAAAATTTTTCTATCCTTTTATTTTGGTTGCTGTTAAGAACTTGCAGCACCTATTTGGTGAATATCAATATTCACTCTTTCACAGACAATTCGTCGTCCACCCTTTCACACAGTTTGTGACCCAGGTGTTCTTACGTGTTTAAACGAGCAGGCCGATGTGACCGAAAAAATCTCTTTGGAGCTCAATCGTTCAATTTATTCTTATCCGGGTCCGCTATTTCCATGTGTGAGAGAGACAGGAAAGTGAAAATATACTGACAATCGGGGCACAATTGTTGGTGAAATCGGAGTAAACGTGTGAGAATTCAGTTCCTATAGTACACCGTTCCAGTCGACAAACAGACAGTCCCTGCGACTCAAGGTGGGATCGTGACGACTATCAGTTTAGACCGTCATAAGATTCTTATTCAAACACGCAAAGAGTCTGTGTGGACCTATCGAAGATATTCAGGTATATGTACTCGTACATCTCTCCTCATGAAGCATGTCTGCCAGCACTCCGTACGCGTGTCAGTTGGAATAAGGGTGAAAATATCGTGGGAGAAACTAGAAAATCTTCGAGTTTATTTTTAAACCGTCTTCTGGCTCGATGGTAAAGCTCTCCCGTATTGCATCGTATTAATGACTACGTACTTTTACCTAACGATATACAGGAATTTAAAGTAAAGGAGACCGGTTATACGTTTCTGGGGATCAGTGTAAATACGGAAAATGCTTGCAGTGGATTATTTATTTTTTGTAATGACTAATTTGAGTGCCAGTTTGAGTATCTATGTGTAAATTGTATGTAAGCTATACCTTGATTTGTTTCTCATACTGTTTTATTATAATAAAATATTTTCCTTTCATGTCTTTTCTTTCAGAAATACAATTGTTACTCAAAAAAAAAAAAAAAAAAAAAAAAAAAAAAAAAAACAATCAACCAAAAATTTTCCATGGCGTCAATACAATTCGAGAATACGGGAAAATAATCATGAGGCGTGGGAACGACGACGCCGTCGGGTAATAAAAGATTATTCTGACGCTTGCCCTCTCGAAAATAATTCTTTTCAATCTCTCTCTCAATCTCTTCCCTCCCACGTCGGTGTTTCAGAGCTCAAAATTCCTCTCAGTCCTCCCTCTATGAAAGTTCAAAGCTCGGAATTTCTTTCAGCTTCTCTCGTATTGTGGTTGGGAATTCAAAATTCTTACATTTTCTATTCATCAGCGAAATTTCAGGAGGTGGGACAAGAAAAATTTGATGTTACACAAGAAGAGTGTACACCCGAAGGTGTAGCAAATTATATTGAACCACAAGAAAATCAGCCGCTAAACGTTTTCGGTTAAACAACCATCATCGGAGCGTAAACAAAAGCGACTGAATCCAACATCAACAAAGACAGAGGGAGTTAACCAGAAGATCATGATTTAACCAGCGAGTCATCGAAGTTTGAATCATTCTCATATACTAGCTCAATCAGACCCTCTTCATGAATGAACCTGTTTAAAACCGTGAAGTCTTCGTTATTCCGGTGTCGTATGATTTCCGTTTAAAATATGAGTTCTCCCTATGGAGGAGGATACCGGAGCCTTCCTTGAATTTATGGCCATTCTCGAGTAGATGATCAGCAAAAGCCGAATCACCCAAATTACCCTTCTCCCACGCTTTTTTATGCTCCTCAATTCTTATTTGGAGCTGACGCCCAGTCATCCCTATATAAATACCTGGGCAATCGTTGCAGGCTATACTGTATACCCCACTTCTCTCGACTGGAGGAATCGGGTCCTTTAATTTCACAAATAAACTTTTTACAGTATTAATATTATAAAACGCCGGCCGGAACCCAAAAGGACCGAGTACCCGGCCCAACTTGAACGAAAACCTGCCCAAGTAAGGGAGTTTAATCCAACGTTTTCTGCTGGTATGCAAATCCCTAGGGAGGGAGGTGGTAGAATCGAGGCATTTTCTCGTAAGCCTCCTTCGGACCATTAAATCAATGTCCACTCGAACTTGGTTCACTCTGGCCAGGTACTTAATCGTCCCTAGTTCCTTCTGGAAAGTATCCTGACTCAAGGGAATACTAGTCAGTCGATGTATCAAACTATTGAAGGTAGCGATCTTGTGTGCAGCGGGACAGAAAGATGACCCATGGATTGTTATATCAGTCGAAGTTTCTTTTCTATAAATACCAAATTCATGGACGCCATCTCTTATAAATATGGACAAATCCAAGAAATTTATTAATAATCCGCCAACTTCCAGAGTGAATTTTATGGAAGGATATCGGCCATTTAAGTGAGAAAAGAACTCACTAAGGAGTTCCACTGGGCCAGTCCACGCGTACAATATGTCGTCTACATATACCTATGCCAGTAAAAGACATAATTTAGAAGTACCTCGCCCGAAGAAAACAATTCGACTTCAAATCTGGACATGAAAACCTCCGATATTAATGAGCCCAAAGGGGACCCAATAGGGATCCCCACTTCTTCCGGGAATTCGAAAAATTTTCCCTCAAATTTACAAAAATTGGGAGTCCAACAAACTCTCAGAAGGTCGAAGAATTCTACCAATTCCTCATGGGGGACACCAGTTTTTACAAGCAATTCGCCCATATGTTGGATTGCGACCGCCTTCGGGATGTGAGGAAATAATCCCACCACATCAAAGGAATATAAAATCGTTTCCTCAGGGAGGCTTATGTCCTTCAACCTCTCCGTTAACGAACCTGAGTTTAATACTGAGTGAGGGGAGGTATAATCTACTCGCGATTTGAACCATCTATCAATAAATTTAGATTACAAATAAGTTGGCGACGAGACAAATGACACGACCGGCCGCATTGGTATGTACTTTGGGTAATCCATATAGGAGGGGAGGAACCGGGTTAGGCTCCAAGAGAGCTTTCTTTGTCCGAGGACTCTTAATAATCACACTACAATTATTAATAGTGTTCCTCACCTCTTTGACAAAACTGGGGAACCCAGGGATTTGCATAACAGTAGAAAACGTTGGATTAGACCCCCTTACTTGGGCAGGTTTTCGTTGAAGTTGGGCCGGGTACTCGATCCTTTTGGGTTCCGGCCGGCGTTTTATAATGTCAATATTGTAAAAAGTTTATTTGTGAAATTGAAGGACCCGATTCCTCCAGTCGAGCGAAGTGGGGTATACAGTATAGCCTGCAACAATTGCCCAGGTACTTATATAGGGATGACCGGGCGTCAGCTCCAAATAAGAATTGAGGAGCATAAAAAAGCGTGGGAGAAGGGTAATTTGGGTGATTCGGCTTTTGCTGATCATCTACTCGAGAATGGCCATAAATTCAAGGAAGGCTCTGGTATCCTCCTCCATAGGGAGAACTCATATTTTAAATGGTTGGCTTTAGAAAATATAGAAATCATACGACACCGGAATAAAGAAGACTTCACGGTTTTAAACAGGTTCATTCCTGAAGAGGGTCTGATTGAGCTAGTATATGAGAATGATGCAAACTTCGATGACTCGCTGGTTAAATCATGATCTTCTGGTTAACTCCCTCTGTCTTTGTTGATGTTGGATTCAGTCGCTTTCGTTTACGCTCCGATGATGGTTGTTTAACCGAAAACGTTTAGCGGCTGATTTTCTTGTGGTTCAATATAATTTGCTACACCTTCGGGTACACTCCTCTTGTGTAATATGAATAACCATAAATTAGAACAACGTATCGATTCGAAAAATTTGATGTCTGACTATTTTTGAACTCGAGTTTAATAAACAATCGATTGCGAGATAACTCGTAGTCATTCCGGTCTGGGTGGAATGTAAGTCCCGGGACCCTCGCATCGCAGTCCAATAGCGATTGGAAATTCTTACAAACATAGCCCAGGGAAGGAGGTCCACACAAACAAACACTTTAGGACCTTTATTGGGATGCTCGCTGTTACTTTGGTTGACAGTATTTCCTCAGAAATCATAGACAAATTTTTATACTCGGGAAAGGAAACTCGGAAAACTTTGAGCTATATACTTAAGGACAACAAATAGAGGGGCTTGAAAGTTTTCAAGTTCAGGACTTCTATATAAAGCAGAGACGTAAAACTTTCAAGCTGAAACCCTTGCATAGGAGGGATTTGAAAACATTATGAACTCGAATTTTGTAAATACTGTAAATATTTTGTGGTAAGTTTTAATCTAGCAGTACCCACTATAACATATATTTGATACGACGAGAGTAATATTGTATGGCGAGAGCCTGCACGTTGTCCGAAGCAACCGTGACGATTTAAGAACATTTCTCCTACAATAATATAATAGGTGGTTTTAAAACCCGGAAGGAAAGGCGTAAGACACACGGAGCTCAGTTAGATGCGAGCTCGTTGCAGTTTTGTCATTTCCTATTGTATTGGGTGCTGTTCTCGACGTCTCTGCAGCTAATGAACATTAATACGTGTGAAAAAAACTAATAGGGGAATGTGCGCATAAGACACGCGATGAACTGGTACCGGAGAATGGTACTGGACAGGGTAGCCTCGTAGTTTGACCGAGGGTGGAATTTAAACTGCTTTAGATGTGTAAAAATCAGTCTCGTGCTATCGTTGTGGCTAATGCACTTGTGTATTTTACGTAGCGGTTATCTTGAGTGAATATTGTTGCCGTTTTGCTGGTGTAGCGTCTTTCGGTGGTGTATTGTGCTTGATTTAGGTATACAAAATACGTATTACATTTGTGAGTTGGTTCACTGAGTATATCTGTAATTTACACTTGTCTGCTCGATAGATAGGGTTCTTTATTTTATACTAAGGTAGGCATTAATTTTAAGTGAGCGATACTGGGCACACAAGATAGGGTGTTTGTTGATGAATTGGAATTATAATGAAGGGTCCGTTTGTGACTGGAGCCCTATTGTCGGTGTCTAGGTGACGCGATGGTTATATCGTGAAGTACATTTGGTTATCCAGAAGGCAGTCAGCTAATGTGGGCTGTACGTAGGTCTTCAAAGATGGATATCTCACATGTGGCGAGGCTTACTTGGTAGACATCGAAAATATCTTGCATCCGGAAGGCAGTCAGCCAGTGTGGGCTGCATGTAGGCCTTTAGTGGTGAATAAGTGGCATTGTAAATGTCTTAGCAGTGCGGATCTTGTTCATGTCTAAGCGGGGATGTGACGACCCCCGGGGACGTTAGGGGGCCGAGTTGCTGAGGGTAGCGCCCTCAGGCTGGCTGAGCCAGGGAGAGTTGTGAGTCTCTCGGGACTACAACTTGGGGAGGAAGATAGGACGCCAGGGAGAACTGGGCTTAGCTGTGGTACCCAACCCACTTTGGGGTCCGATGTCTCAATGGTTGGCGGACTCCTTCAGGTGCGGCGACACCGGTCGGGGAATGTCTGGAGTTTGTCTCACAAATCCAAAACGGGGGATTGCGCAACCCCTTTGTTGCGGTGGTAGAGAGGCTGCTCTGTCCGAGGGACACTGCGAGAGAGATGAGCCCTGCGGGGCAAGATTCCGGGAACTCGTAGCCGCGGCATTGTGCGTACAGCAGTGTTGGCGGGGATCCATTATTGCAGTTGTTCCAGATAGTAAGGTTAAGCGGTCAGACAGGTATCTAACTAGTTCGGGCAGTGGTCCTGAGGGTCGGCGGAACCCGGTTTGGAGTTGGAGTCTGGCGCTTGATGACAGTCTGTTCTCTGATGAAGTGTGTGCTCAGTGGTTAGGTAGGTTATAGTAGGAGTAAGTTTCAGGTATGCTCAAACGAGATTTTAAACAGGTTGCAGGTAGTTCAGAACGTGGTCCGGCTGGTCATCCAACAGTAAGGTGGTACTTGGTTTCATCCAGACAAGGTATTATTTATTGATAAACTGTAGTGGTAGTCTTGACAGACGGATACCCAGTGTGGTTTGGGTTGCATCTACAAGTTCACAGGCGTGTGAAAGAGGCTTGAGGAAAATTTCAGGTTACATTAACTCAGAAGTGGGATAAAGGCTCATTAGCCAGTTGTTGGATTGTTGTTAGTGCTGTGGATGACCAAGACCAGTTCTGCAACCTTACAGAGAGAAATTATAATTGTTCCTTTATTTATTTTATTTTAATTAGTAATTCAATATGCCTGCCCGTCGTACTACCCGTAATCGTCGCGCCACTGTTGAAGAGGAGGTAGTCTCCTTTGAATCCTCTAGATATCATCGCCTTTCTCAGCCAGCTCCCTGTAAACGACCGCGTCTATCAACTACCCATGAAGGGGAGGACGTTAGTCCCTCTCCAGCTGAGGCCAGTGTAGAACGATTGGCAGCAATAATGGGAAATTATATGTTGGCTTACCCCCCGCGATCTGAACCTAGGCCCCACCATATCAATGGGGATAGTATTCCCCCTTTTGATCCAGAGGATGCCAAGCAGACAAACGAGGAATGGATCCGAAAAGTGGATCAGTTGAGCCAGATTAATGAGTGGAGAGAGGCTTCAACGATCCACTATGCTACGGGAAAATTGGAAGGGTTGGCCAAGACCTAGTATCGGAGCCTCAAATCGGTGGATTATTTGTGGCTGGAGTGGAAGGCTATGATCTTGGCTGCCTTCCCTACCGAGGTGAACTAAGCGATGTTGGCCCGCAAGAAACGTGAGAAGGAGACATACGTGGCTTACTACTATGAAAAGCTAGCCCTTCTCATTAGATTGGAAATTGAGGGAGAGAAAGCTGTGGCCTTCATCACGTACGGGATAACAGATCAAATGGTGAAGAGCACCGCAGATGGAGGGCAGTATAAGACGCCGGAATTACTGTTCCAATATTTGAGTACAGTCTAGGCCGCTCAGCCAAAACCCTCTAGTAGCCGCTGGTCAAAGCCATTCTCCAAGGCTGAAAATAAGTGTGGTAAGTGTGGCCAGAAGGGCCATTATCAAAGGGAGTGTCCCCAATTGTCAACAAAACCTGACCCTGTGGTCAAACCGTCCGTTCCATCTGGATCAGGGAAGAAGGAGGTGGTTGTATGGCAGAAGAAGTCCAATGATTCAAAGAGGACTGGACCTGCTGAGAAGAGGTGCTACACTTGTAACGAAGTGGGTCACTTCAAGAACAATTGCCCAAAGAAAATTTGACTGATTAACCCATCCACTCTGAACGAAAAATACAAGAAACCCGTCTTTGTAAATACCGTTAAGACCAGGGGATACGTTGACTTTGGTAGTCGGGTTACCACAATTAGGAATCAAGAAGTGCAGAAGTGTGGCCTTACCCGCTGCCCAGGACAAAAGACACTGTGTGTTTTACTTTCTTTGCCATTATTAGTGCGTTTATTTCGTTTTGGATTCTTGTCTCCTCAGACTAGCCATATTAATATTTCCCATCCCTTCGGACTACTATACTTGCTTTCTCCACTGGCTGTGGTCGTTGGAGTTTTTTCTTTCTTGTTTCATTTTTTTTAGAGCTCATTGAGCAATTTTTTCTCTACTTTTTCTTTTTTATATTCTAATTTTATGTCACTTTGACTCATCCTGTATACTCTGGGAACTTTTTCTTCATTAGATTTTTACCTCCCCTCCTTTTAAAATTTTGGATATTTATTCCAGTTCCTAAGGGTGGGTTCCCATCTTATTTCTTGCACTACCCAGTTTATGTAATGCGTTTTTATTTTATGTTCATGTCCATTTTTATTATTTTATTAGTCAACTTCTTTAACTGTATATTTTTTTCCCCATTTCTTTTATTTTCTGATTGTTGATGAATATGTATCCCTATTGATTTTATACAATTACTCAGTTTTACTGCATCAATTATTAATAAATATTTTTTTCTTTCCGACTCTATTTAGCTACTTCGATAGTGGTCTGGATCGTATGCCGAAAACTACACTCGAGGAAAGAATTTCCCCACCGGCGTAACTTCCGCTTAGAGTGCCATATATTGAATGAGTTCTTAGCCTCCAGTCAACTTACAAATTTTTCTTTTGATCGTTATAAATTTGGTTTCTTCAGTAAAACTCGAGTGGCATCCCTGTTTCGACTTATTCTAAATTTACTTGATTCTGATTGTCTCGGAGTTGAGCTTTCTATCATATGCTCTTTCCGGACAGACTCGGAGAGGCCAGTCTGATAAGTCTTAAACAATATTTTCAAAGGCGAATATTTTATCAATAATCAAAAGATCACAAATTCAAGTTGTATCCATCAGCCAATTAAACGGACAAAAAAAATTTCGAAAGTCAATTTCATATACGTTGGTTAGGTATACCTAAGAGAATTATAACTTTCTTATGCACTCGAATTAGTCGATAGTGCTTATATTTACTCAGTAAACTCGATAAATTTAATTAAATAATATGTGAATGAAATTCTCGCTCTCGTAAAGCACCGTAGAAAAGAATTGAAAGGTGATACGAAGACAAGCCTCTAAGTCAACTAAAACTTCGAAAATACAATTCTCCATGGTATGAAAATGGTTCTGCGGTCGCGATATCTTCCTTATGGCTCGAACGCAGGAAACTAATAACCTCGTATGCAGCTGTGTTTATATTTGGAATTTCGTCACATTTAAAGTGGGAACAGATTAATCCTCGGTGTGTGCGTAGATAAAGTCGACGCGTCGTAGTGCCGGCAAACAATTTTAATAGAAAATGCCATACAGCCTAGATGTGTACGTCAACGCGGTGTAACGTCACTAAAATTGCATACACAGGTGGGCCTTGTTTCGAAGCAAGAAGTTTTTGGATGAGCGCTCGTACTAAGAAAAGGCAAGAGTCGTATTTTTTTTGTCTTTTGTGTTTTGTTTTTTCATCTATCTCTGAAGTGACCCAAAATCAGAGGGAGACTTTCGAAAAATTGTGAAAAATGGCATATCAAATTCAAAGGCCAAAAGAATACTTACAAGCTAATACGCTTGTTTCATCCTCACTCTTCTTGTTCTTGTCATACCCTCACATAGCCTGAGGTACTTAGCCCAGATTATGTGCTAATCAAAGGTCTCCAGTCCGCTATCCTCCAAAGGTTTAGCCTGTGGTGACCTAGCTAGTCTGCAAATATATATAAGATTCGACGGTCGAAATTGTTCCAAGTCCTCGATGACGTTATGATGACAAGAATAGTAAAGAGTAAACCCAATCTTAAGAGCATAATATAGAATACGAAAAAGTCGTGTGGTCTCATCCTTAACAGATTAATGTCAGCAGCCCCTCCTCATATCGAATTTTGATCTCAAATTAGTGCGAGTCGTCTGTTCTGGTCTGTTCTATCCAATATTTTCGTCATCATTCCCTTCAAGAAAAATGAACATTTTAAAGTAAAGAAAGTCAATGTCAGAAGTGCGTATTATTCAGCCGAACATTGACAATTGATTCCACGCAGTCGATTGCGGTAGCAGTCATAGCTTACCCCGCTATTGATGAAGGAATTATGGAAATTCACCAAATATATTGATTTTTTGGGGAGTGTTTCATTTTACTGAGGACTATGGACAGAAAATATGTTGTACTTGGAGGCATGGCGCATCAAATGAATGAATATTCCAGGCTCCACCCCCTGATTCTTTTTTGTTTGTTGAAGATGCTCAATAGGTCGGATCTTGTTCAGGCCGATGGGATGTATAAATTAGTATGGGAGGGCTTCCTCGTTATTGTAATTGGTACTTCCGATAAAAAGCGAGTATTTCATCGAAGATTTTGAGTTTGTGCTTGATGTTGTGCGTAAGCACAGTCCGCAGTGGACACCTTCCGTGTCACTAGGCGATACTTGCGAAGCCATAACGAATGGATTTATAACATACTGTATTTGGACCACCATTTGTTTTTTCCATGGCATTCAAATCATGAAACCTCTCGGTGAGAATGGTGAAAGCAACTGTATCAGAGGGGACCCTAATACTCTTCAAGCTGCGAAAAATGAAGTGATACTTCGAATTGGTTTGCAGTTGTTTTTACGTAAATGGGTTGAGAAACATCAATCATCCTTCCTATATTTTGAGGCCCAATTGTTGCTCAAAAATTCAGAGTGGTACGAGGGAGCCGGTCTCGGGTACCCTTCGACAAACTTGGAGAATGCCTTCCATTACGCCAATTCATGCAGGCGGTTACCGCTGTGATAAGGACATGGTCCAAGAAGCGTGATCCGAATTCACCTAACTGTATACCATTCTCCGATACACTGTGTCCATCATTAACGGAATGGATTGCTGGACATCAGTGGACGCAAAAGAACAATAAAATTCTCAGCAGGAAGCAAGATGATGGTTCCATCCAATATTTTACTTCATCAAGCCCAAATCCCCCGATCGATACGATTCAATTAAATGCGTTCAAGTTTGCAGAAGGGAATTGGTCGTCGTTTGACGAATACAAAAAGTATGCAAATGGAATGTGGGTAGTTACAGATCGTGGATTGGGGTCAGACTGTACATGGCAATTCAATACCAAGACCAATTTGACCCATAGAACAGGTTTCCCGCGTTCCGCGTTTAACCTCGTCAAGGAAGCCGTCGTTTTTTTCTTTGTTCAACGGGTTAGTGATATTTTAGGTTTACCAGAGTTGTGTTTTTGGCTTGGGGGAGCCCTATAATAATGAGTGAGGACATGGACAGCCATATTTAGTCTTCACGTCATCATTAATCCTTTCAGTTCCCTAATAGGGTGAGAAATTAATACAATTGGTGGAACTATTTTGTATAATTATTAGAACAACAAATACTCCAGAATGAGTAAATGAAAGAAGAAAGATGCAAAAGCCGCAGACATAAAACAATACAAAGTACCGCAAGAACTTTCGGCTAAGAAGCCATCAACGGGCGGAGAATAGAAAGCGACTGACAGAGAAACAGTCGATAACAGAAAACAACGGTGAGATCATGATTGAACTAACGATTCCTTGCGATGTGAGTCAAATTAGTTCAACCAATTCCTCTCCCGGAATATACCTGTTAAGTACGGTTACATTATCGCTGTTCAGGTGGCGGATGATCTCGATATTTTCCAACGCCATTCGATCTTTCTCCATGGAGGAGGGTCTCTGACCCCTCTCTGAAACCGTGGCCACAGGTGATTGAATGGTCCGCGAAGGCCGATTCTCCCAAGTTGCCCCTTTTCCAGGCTTTCAAGTGCTCAGCCACTCTTATTTGTAGCCAGTGACCAGTCTCACCTACGTAGATACCGTCACAGTCAGTAATAAGGTCCCCCCTTCGGTACACCTGTACCGAAAGGGTGACTGTATGGAAAAAATAATAAAATGAAAAAAAAAATTGGAAAAAAGAATTGAAAAAAAAAAAATAAATAAAAATAAAATATAATTATATTATTTCAACCTTCCCAGTGAGTCTAGAACTGTACCGAAATGGGGACTGTATAAAAAAATAAAATAAAAATAAAAAAATGAAAAAATAAAAAAAATAAAAATAAAATAAAATAAAATATAAAAATGATTATATTATTTCGACCTTCCCAATGAGTCTAGAACTGTACCAAAAGGGGGACTGTATAAAAAAATAAAATATCAACAGGGAACCTCTTTTATGGGGGGCTATTTGAGAAATCTGCCGTGCGCCGTGCGCCGTCCAGCAAAAAACTTTGAAAAATTTCGACCCTCCTCCATATATGATAGGAGAGGGACTTGGAGAAATTTCTACTCTCAAGCTATATATTATAGGAGGGGGGGGGGAGGACTTGGGAAAATTTCGACTCTCGAGCCATATATGACAGGAGGGGGACTTGGAAAAATTTCGACTCTCGAGCCATATGTGATAGGAGGGGGACTTGGAAAAATTTCGACTCTCGAGACATATATGATAGGAGGGGGACTTGGAAAAATTTCGACTCTCGAGACATATATGATAGGAGGGGGACTTGGAAAAATTTCTACTCTCAAGCTTTGTGTGATAGGGGGGGGGGACTTGGGAAAATTTCGACTCTCGAGCCATATATGATAGGAGGGAAACTTGGAAAAATTTTGTCTCTCGAGCCATAAATGATAGGAGGGGGACTTGGAAAAATTTTGTCTCTCGGGTCATATAAATTGGAGGGGGACTTGGAAAAATTTCTACTCTCAAGCTATATATGATAGGGGGGGGGGGGGAACGACTTGGGAAAATTTCAACTCTCGAGCCATATATGATAGGAGGGGACTTGGAAAAATTTCGACTCTCGAGCCATATATGACAGGAGGGGGACTTGGAAAAATTTTGACTCTCGAGCCATATATGATAGGAGGGGGACTTGGAAAAATTTCTACTCTCAAGCTATATATGATAGGGGGGGGGGGAGGACTTGGGAAAATTTCGACTCTCGAGACATATAATATGATAGGAGGGGGACTTGGAAAAATTTTGACTCTCGAGCCATATATGATAGGAGGGGGACTTGGAAAAATTTTGACTCTCGAGCCATATATGATAGGAGGGGGACTTGGAAAAATTTCTACTCCCAAGCTTTATATGATAGGGGGGGGGGAGGACTTGGGAAAATTTCGACCCTCGAGCCATATATGATAGGAGGGGGACTTGGAAAAATTTCGACTCTCGAGCCATATATGATAGGAGGGGGACTTGGAAAAATTTTGTCTCTCGAGCCATAAATGATAGGAGGGGGACTTGGAAAAATTTTGTCTCTCGAGCCATATATGATAGGAGGGGGACTTGGAAAAATTTCTACTCTCAAGCTTTGTGTGATAGGGGGGGGGGGGACTTGGGAAAATTTCGACTCTCGAGCCATATATGATAGGAGGGAAACTTGGAAAAATTTTGTCTCTCGAGCCATAAATGATAGGAGGGGGACTTGGAAAAATTTTGTCTCTCGAGTCATATAAATTGGAGGGGGACTTGGAAAAATTTCTACTCTCAAGCTATATATGATAGGGGGGGGGGAACGACTTGGGAAAATTTCAACTCTCGAGCCATATATGATAGTAGGGGACTTGGAAAAATTTCGACTCTCGAGCCATATATGATAGGAGGGGGACTTGGAAAAATTTTGACTCTCGAGCCATATATGATAGGAGGGGGACTTGGAAAAATTTCTACTCTCAAGCTATATATGATAGGGGGGGGGGTGAGGACTTGGGAAAATTTCGACTCTCGAGCCATATAATATGATAGGAGGGGGACTTGGAAAAATTTTGACTCTCGAGCCATATATGATAGGAGGGGGACTTGGAAAAATTTTGACTCTCGAGCCATATAATATGATAGGAGGGGGACTTGGAAAAATTTCAACTCTCGAGCCATATATGATAGGAGGGGGACTTGGAAAAATTTTGACTCTCGAGCCATATATGATAGGAGGGGGACTTGAAAAAATTTCTACTCTCAAGCTATATATGAATGGGGGGGGGGAAGGACTTGGGAAAATTTCGACTCTCGAGCCATATATGATAGGAGAGGGACTTGGAAAAATTTCAACTCTCGAGCTATCATATATAGCTGGAGATTCGAGAAAAATTTAGACTCTCAAACTATATTATACTAGGCTTGTAGTAGGTCTAGGCCTTCTTTATACTAGCTTTATCTAGGTCTAGGCTTCCTTGAATTTTCACCTGCGTTCCTCGTTCAACTTTGTTAAGGAAGCCGTCGTTTTTTTTTTATATGTCAGTGTGAGTCTAGAACTGTACCAAACGGGGGACTGAATGAAAAAAATATATCTAATAAGTCTAGAAGTGTACCGAAAGGGTGACTGAATAAATAAATAAAAATAAATTAATTAATCAATCAATTAAAAAAATAAAATAAAAATAAAAATATATTATTTCAAACGCCCAATGAGTCTAGAAGTGTACTGAAAGGGGGACTGCATGGAAAAAGATGTTTTTCTTTTTTTTAGACCTACCTACCTCTATCAGTGAGCCATGTTTACAGGACAAGCTTTCAAAAGCACATGAATACTTTCTTCAGGATGCACCTACTTATATACTCACTTTTCGACGAATAAACTTCCTTTTATCTGGTTGCTCACATATATAGTTTAGTCGCTTTCCACACTTCGAGAATGGCTGATTACCCGAAAGCGCTCTTGTTTTCAATTATCGTGCGCGGTCTTTTGCATTTTTCTTCTGTGTTACTCTTTCGAGTATCCTCGTCATAGATACGATTCCTTCCCCTGTCGACCTGTTACTGATAACAATTTATTGGCGCAATCTCTACCAAAACTTGAAAAGAAGGCCACTTTCAATTGATTTTGTGTTGATTTCTAATCAGCTGCACGCAGTGTGATATAGAACTGGATGGTTCTCCTTGGAATAGATTAGAAGGAAGACTTGGGAAAGATTTCAACTTTCGATTCAAGTATAAGAGCGGATGGGGAGATCATCGAGCTATACATATCAGGAGACAGATTTGGAAAATTCCATCTTTTGAGCTATGATCCATGAATATTGCGCCTCTCTTCATAATGCTGAAAAACACTCGTAGAATTCAAACCTCATCAAATTTAACAGACGATTGAAACTAATTGAGTAGGTCTTCTTCAGTAACAGATAAAATAACTGAGAAACGTTAAATAATTCAGCTTTTTACTATAGCTCTTCTTAAAACGGGGTAGTAAAACGGCAAACACTCCTTGATAATTAATTTTCCAAGACGTAAGATTTCAATTTAGCCTCCGTTGGCCTCTGATTATCACCGCCGTGTTAAACTATTTCTTTCTTTATACGTCTCTTTTCAAAATTGTACGGTAATTGGACGTCGTTCCGAGTGAGAAATTTTTTTTTCTTCCTTATACTCAATTATGAGTGCATAACGTATCGCGATGGCAACACGAGAGTTAGAGAATACAAAATAAAATAAAAAAAAATGAAGGACAGGGAATAAGGGAAGAAAAACTATAGGAGAGAATGGAAGAAGGTGTGTACTGAAAGGAATGTAATAAAAAGTTTGAAAAGGAGCGGCGTGAAAAAGGAAACAAAATGAGAAGACGCTCTGCTGAGGAAAGATACGTCCTGAGAATGTGATGTTAACATAGCAGTCGTAAACTCGTAAATCTTCATCTTCCGCCGTCATTCGGAAAATTATTAATCTCGAGCGTTACTGAAATAATAAAGTAGCTCGCTGGTGGCACTCGTGCTGTATCTTGTATATCGTCTCGATCTCCTCCTAAGAGATTAAAACCGAGAATAAAATACATATCCGGCTACGTACATTTTGACGATACACATTCGTTTTCTATACAGCGACCGGGCAGCATTTCGCTGTAGCAATGACAATAAGCCAAATGCTTCGTTTAACGTGGTTTTGTAAAATTTTCCCTTTTTCTATAACGATACGAACAAAATTGAAAACACTTCTATAAGTACAATGAAGTACTTCGCAGTAGAACAATAAAATTGAAATCAAGAGGCGCAAGAAGAAGCTGAATGCGTACAAATGAACGAATTTGGTCTGAATTTCTTGTTGTTTTAATTTTTTTTCTTTTTCTAGCCTTTGGCCTCTCGTGCATTTTAACTTAATAGTGAGTCAATTTACTGACGACGTGGAATGATCTCTTCAAATTCTTGACAAATTGATCCCATCTTTAGTCTCTAATAATTACGTACTTAATAGAGAAAAATTCGCCGCTGATTTCTTTCGCTGCTCGTTGGGTATACACGTGTATATTTGAAGCGAGCCAGGAACCTGTTTAATGGAAAAATTTTCAATTTCGACGTTTTCCTTCTTAAGTTTTATTATACTTGGGTATTAGCTTATCACCGAACTTTTTCAAGTTCCTTTGTTCAACGAATTCGTTCTTCCAAGTTACGGTTATCTGTATAATAGCGAAAGAAAGGAATACTCAAAAGGGAGAGTAAGATAGCAAAACCGCAGAAAATTGAAACGTCGGGCGCTTTCAGTTAATTAACCATCTTCGGGACCGAAATGAAAGCAACTGACAAGACGGAAGAGAGAAGCACAATATTAAGATTGGCCAAACGAGAAGTCGTGGCGTGAATCATAAAAAAGTTCGATCAAGCCATCTTCCGGAATGTACGAGTTTAGTACAGTAATACCATCGATGTTGAGGTAACGAATCGTCTCTATGTGTTCGAGTAAGTTTCCTCCAAACCATCACGTCAACGTCGACATTGACCCCATTCACTCTGGCCAGGTGTTTTTTTGAGGGCAGCCTGACTCAAAGGAATACGAGTCAATCTGTAAACCAGGCTATTAAAAGCAGCTACCTTATACGCAACAGGACAGAATGACGCTCCGTGGACTAAATCATCGGTCGTAGTATCTTCCCTGTATATTCCAAACTCATGGATACCGCCTTTCACAGAGATGGATGAATCCAAAAAGTTAATGGAATATCCCTCTATTTCCAAGGTAAATTTTATAGAAGGGTACCAGGAATTGAGGTACCTCAGAAACTCACCAAGGAGATCTGGAGGACCAATCCACGTGCATAGAACATTATAAACGTACCTGTGCCGATAGTATTGTGGCGTTCTGCAATGAAGCCGCAAGCACCAAGCTTGCACATGCCGCTAAACTTTTAATAATAGCAGACGCCACAAGGAAGCGCACTTATTGCTTAGCAGTCTGTCCGCAAATAGAATAGACCATCAATGTAAACAAACCCACGACCCGCGACCATACGATAAAATTGATAACGATGGGAGGAAGCGGTTCGCGGATTTGTTTACATTGGTCTATTCTATTTGCGGACAGACTATAGTTCGCCAAATACGCGAGAACAACCTGGAACATGCTCGATTGATTGTAAGGACTCTTGCATAACCTGTTTGCCGTGCTAGAAGAAATCTCAAAGATTCCGGAATTAAGGGTGAGACTGTAAATAGCCGACAGCAACTTGCAAGAGCGCTTCAGTTGTAATCTTAAAGCGATAGTTAACGTGTTCTCGTTCTTCAACGCGATTGTGTTACAGTTTAACGGTGTTTAGAAGTGTTGTACTTGCGGTACCAGTAAAAAAGCTCGGTTTTTGTAATTGTTCTTTATTATTGGCGTCAAGAGATATTTTGTGACTGGTAGAAGGTCACAACTGGTGTCAAAAGTGGGATTGCATAAGCCTACTCTGTGCGTTTGAAGCTTGTGGTGATTCAAGATGGTGAAGAAGAAGTTTCATGAACTCACTCGGGATCAACTCCGCGAGGAACTCCGGAATTGTGATCTCTCTGTTAGCGCAAACAAACATCTGGAAAAAGCATTCAAAGACTCAGGTTTAGATGTTCCCAATTTTTGAATTTGAGGTTGACGAGGCTACTGGAAACCTTGAGACCGGTACGCCAACAAAGCAGTCTCCCAGCTATAGATTTGAGTGCAATGCTACAAATGTTGACAGATACAATGGCTAAAGATCTGAAGGCTGGGTTTACTATGATGGACCAGAAACTCAAACAGAATAAGAATACAATGGAGGAGAAACTTGAACAAAACAAGGCAGAAATCTTTGATGGGCTAAGGGAGACTGTCGTTGTTGAGGTTGAACACCAAATTGAACCAATCCAACATCAGGTTGAGGGAATCCAACATCACGTTGAGGAATTTGGGCAACAATGGTAAATTATAGAGGAACGACTTCAGAGACTGGAAGGAAACCCAACAGTAAGCATGGTTGTGGATCCGCCAGGCGTTGCTTTCTTCAGTTCTGGATCTAATGAAGGAAACATACCAGTTACAGAACCATCCAAGACCAAAGTCGAAATACCAACAGTTGAAAGTTTCAACAGTTCCCTTCTAGACCTAGTTTTAGTCAGGCCCTGGTTTTAGTTTGCAAACTTTTCAAAAATATGATGTATGAAATTATGATGATTGATTAGGGAATAGCTGAATGAGTTAGCAAATTCATTCTCTTGAAAATAAAATTAGAATTTATCACAGAAGATGGAAATTAAAAAAAAACCTTTTGAATTCAGAAAACAAAAATTTAATAGAAAAAACATTAAACATTATGACTAGAGCCCGGATTCCCTGGTTTTTGTCGCATAATTTCCTTAAAGGGCAAATTTCTGAAAATCAAATAGAAGTTCATTTCATGGTATTCTGAGCCCAGGAAAAAAATTTTATTTCTCCAAAAAACTCCAAAAATGGGGATAAAATCCGAAATCTTCCGAAAACCAGTTGCAGTTGTGTCGATAGACATTAGGGGTCCTTTGACCACATAATTGTGTCCCCACATCCTCACAGAGTTGCACAAACATGGCATGTCAGAGTATCTATTGTGGATGTACAATAGCTACTTAGAGGGGCAAGGTGTTGTGTATGGAGACAGCATCAAGCTATTGCAGAGAGGTTGCCCACAGGGGAGCGTTGTTGGCCCCCTATTGTGGAATATGGGTTATAATATGATTACAGATAAGATACAAGCAAGGTGGACAAAATATCATTGTTACGTGGATGACACACTATTACTTATTAGTGGTACCTATTAACTAAGATGAGGCCATCACAAAAGTGAAACAGGAAATAAAGAGAGTACAAGAAGATATAAGACCGGCTAGCCTCTTTCTGAATTTAGAGAAGACCAAATTGATGTTAGTGTCGCAAAAATGGTCAGAGAAGGCATATCCATGCGCAATTACCATAGATGGAGTATTAGTACGCTCAGTCGCTCAGTTCAGATATCTGGGCGTCATACTGGACAAGTGACAGGATTGGGTCGAGCATGTGAAGTATATATTCAAAGAAGCTGTAAATGTCATGCCGAAATTGTGTGCAATTGCTCGGAACACATTTGGCTATAGTTTGGAGGCAAGGAGGATAATGCTGAGCGGGACAGTAGGTGCGCATATGCTATATACCAGCACCTGGTGGTCCCATAGACTGAAGATATCTTATTGCTGACAGTGGGTGGATAGGACGCACCGCCTGATGGTAATCAACTATGGGAGGTTGTATTAGACAGTGTCCTATCTGCCCGCTACCGTAATTATGGGTTGGATGCCAGCTAGATATGAAATAGAAAGGCCAATATTAATGGACATCGAAAAAGAAGACGACCCTGCTGGGACCCAATTAATTGGAAACCCTGGAGATGCATCAAGAAGAAATGTATGTATATTTGACTGGAGCATCCATCAAGGCCTGGAATATGAGCTGGGAATCCAGTTAGAGCCCAACCTAAACCTAGCCTAAGCCCTAACCTGGACCTTAAAACCTAAACCTTAACCTAAACCTAAATCTAACGTAACCTGAACCTAAACCTAAACCTAAACCTAATGTAACCTCAATCTAAACCTAATTTAACCTAAACCTAAACCTAAACCTAATGTAACCTAAACCTAAACCTAAACCTTATGTAACCTAAACCTAAACCTAAACCTAATGTAACCTCAACCTAAACCTAATTTAACCTAAACCTAACCTAAACCTAATGTAACCTAAACCTAAACCTTACGTAACCTAAACCTAAACCTAATGTAACCTAAACCTAAACTTAAACCTAATGTAACCTCCACCTAAACCTAAACCTAAATCTTACGTAACCTAAACCTAAACCTAAACCTAAACCTAATGTAACCTAAACCTAAACCTAATGTAACCTAAACCTAAACCTAAACCTTACGTAACCTAAACCTGAACCTAAACCTAAACCTTATGTAACCTAAACCTAAACCTAAACCTAATGTAACCTCAACCTAAACCTAATTTAACCTAAACCTAACCTAAACCTAATGTAACCTAAACCTTATGTAACCTAAACCTAAACCTAATGTAACCTAAACCTAAACCTAATGTAACCTCAACCTAAACCTAAACCTAATGTAACCTCAACCTAAACCTAAACCTAAACCTTACGTAACCTAAACCTCAACCTAAACCTAATGTAACCTAAACCTAAACCTAATGTAACCTCAAACTAAACCTAAACCTAAACCTAGACCTAAACCTAATGTAACCTCAACCTAAACCTAAACCTAAACCTAAACCTAACGTAACCTAAACCTAAACCTAAACCTAAACTTAATGTAACCTAAACCTAAACCTAAACCTTACGTAACCTAAACCTAAACCTACACCTAATGTAACCTAAACCTAAACCTAAACCTAAACCTAATGTAACCTAAACCTAAACCCAAACCTAAACCTAATGTAACCTAAACCTAAACCTAAACCTAACGTAACCTAAACCTAAACCCAAACCTAAACCTAAACCTTATGTAACCTGAACCTAAACCTAAACCTAATGTAACCTAAACCTAAACCCAGACCCAGGGCTTGCACCCAAAATTTTTTCAACGGTTAACGGTTATTGGTCAAATGACCTCCCAAATTTTTTTGGTTATCGGTTATCTGTCAAAATGTGGGAAAATATAAGGGTTATAACGGTTAACTGTTATATAACCGATCTCAATCGAAGGTGTATTGGGATACAAATAAGCATTAGAAAACTGGAATTTTGGAGGTTGTTTTCAAAACCAAATGACAAGATATGAGAAGATGTAGAAGACCTCTAGCGTGAATTTTATGGAAGTTCCTCGTTTCGAAAAAAAGAAGGAAAAAAATGAAAACGCAGAAGAATCGCTGGTACGCATGAAAAAACTAGAGATTACACTTCAATAAAATTCGTACATTATGACGGTTTCTATCGATACTTACGAGACACCTATTGTCAGGCTTCTTATTCGTTTTCATTTTTTTTTGTTCTTGTAGCATATTTTTTTCCTTTTCCTAAGTGGTACCTATAAACAATAACATTGTATTATTCCGTTAGGTACGCTGCTAGGTACTGTAATATCTTAGAAAGATTCAATGCCTACGCGTGCTCGTGCTTCATATCTATACTACCGGTATACTGTGTGACTCTTAAGAAACAAAATAGTTAATTTCACATTTGAATGCATTTCGAGCGAGTATAATACTGTGACTATTAAATGGTCTACAGACATATTCATGAGAGAGCGAGGCAGAAAAACAAGGTCGAAGGTGCATTCTCGTTGTTAGTTTGCGCTTGAATGAACGCCTCCATATTTACGAGTAAGGTAAGCGACGAAGAAAACTCATCTCTTTCGTCTGACATTAATCAGAAGTAAAAGTTTTCAAAAACTTTTAATCGGTAAAGTTCTCCAACATTTATGAGCGGTGTAACTATTCAACCATATTGTATGTTTCGTTTACGATGCACGATGTAAACTGATAGCTTTTGGGCGTACCTTTGTTGTAAAATCAGAAATTTAAAAATGAAATCGTGTCGATTTTCTAGTTAGTCAAGTGCGGTCTCCGACGTTACTTGTACGGTCACTATTTTCTCAGACGATGGAGACCATTTTATTGTGGTACTCAAGGAATGAAGAGCGATCAGAGCCTTACCTTTGTTCGCCTTCGCTAGAACGCAATTAGCGGTTTTTAGCTTACGGGGGGGGGGGGGGTAGAATTGAAAAGCTTAGAATGAGAAGAAGGGTCAGTAGGAATCGCGTTTACAGTATTTTTATTCATAAATTTTACTTGATCGGAATTTAATCTCTTATCTACGCGAATCCCTGCAGCGACGCCAGCCACCATCACTGACTTCAGTTGATTGATTTTCGGTTTAAGAGAGAGAGCAAACTTCCGTCCCATTTTTAGAAGAGCTATTTCTTCTCTAGAAAGCTCGATATCGGAATTATTTATGAAAGAGTCGGCAAGTTGGAGAGACTCGGCACTAGTTCCAGATTCTGCGGAAGTAGAGGGAGGGGAACGTTGGTGTTGGTAAGTATCTCCAATTGCTTCAATTTCTTCTCCCTGAGCGCTTTTGAGAAACTCGTCTCCTTCGAACCTTTATCGTTACGTGACTATTCATGTATTATGATTATTGGAACTCATAAATGAGTGAGTAAAGGTGTAAGTAGAGCACTAATATTGAAAAACTCGACACAACTGATGGTGGGATAACACCCGAAAATACTCTTGCAAGAGCAACTAATAAAGGAGAATTGTACATTTGATAACTCTTTTTCAGTGTATTATGACGTCTCGTAATTTTGAGGAATCTCTCAATCTTACTTCTACAAATCCCTGCTCTCATTTAAAATACAAAAAAATTGCCATTTATTTCTTTCTCATTCTCTAATTAAGGCTGACAAGGGCGATGCTGATGTGGTGATGGAGAAATCAGCCTATGCTTCTAAGGTCCACGAAGTGCTCCAGCAATGTGGTACTAAAGAGAGTGAGAACTTCAGTTTCCCTGAGCATGTTAAAGAAGTTAGGAGTGTCATCAACAAGTGTGAGGCTATTATAAAACACCAGCCATCCATGAAAAAAGCACTCCTTCTTCCTAACCCCACACTCCCCTCCTTTACGGGTGGCCTGAAGTGCATAAGTATAACACCCTGATGCGACCAGTGGTCTCATTCATTTCCTCTCCTACCAACCTCTTTGCTAAATTCCTGGGCCGTAGGTTTAAACATTACATTGATTTTGAATCTCCTCATTCGGTCTCGAACTAGGCCTCCTCTTGACTAAAGTCCTGAAGGGTGTAAGTCTTCCCCCGGGCACGACCATCTGTTCGTTCGATGTTGTTGGTCTGTTCCCGAATATTCCTAAGGCTGCTACTATGCAGCGTATGGGTGAGTTTCTTGTCTAGGCCAACATTCCTCACAATGAACTTCAGGAATTTTTTGATCTCTTAAATACCCGTTGGTCGCCAATCTATATTGTAAATTTTTCAAGTTCCCTGATGAAGTAGGGATCTCTGTTGGATCACCTTTAGGCTCCCTCATCTCCAAAATATTCATGTCTAAGTTTGAATTCGACTCCTTTTCCTCAAACCAGGTGTTACTTAATCATATATACTGTGACGTTCTACCAGTCACGACATATATCTTGACGCCTATAATAAAGAACAATTAGAAAAACCGAGCTTTATTACTAGTACCGCAAGTACAACACTTCTAAACACCTTTAAACTGTAACACAATCGCGTTAAAGAACAAGAACACGTTAACTATCGCTTTAAGATTACAACTGAGTCGAACTTGCGGGTTGCTGTCGGCTATTTATAGTCTCACCCTTAATTCCGGAATCTTTGAGATTTGATCAAAGCGGGAAAAAGTGCGAAAACTCTCGTTATTTCAGTCGAAGAACGGAAAGTTGGTCTTCGGTTGCGTGCTTGCGATGAGAGATCAACTGATGATCCAGCTATGAATGAAGCGAGCCGAAGTGCAAAAACTCCTTGATTCAGGCAATGGGAAGATACCGCAAATTCGGTCTTGCTCGTGATGAGCGAACAGCTACAGCTCAGTCTTTGATTGAGGCAGACAAACGCCCGGAATTTCTCGGGATTTCACCTGGAGGAGAGAATGATACCGTCAAGCTCAACATTCGTCAGAACGGTCAAGACCCCGTGTTTGACAGAGGCAGGCGAATGATCCCTGGGTTCAACATAGATCGACTGAGGCCCTGTGTATGATCGAGGCGGGTGCTTCCGCAAAAACTCCTGTTGTTTCGGGGGAATGAGAAAATGATACTGGTGACTTCATTTCCATTACATTCTCGCGGTAAAAGATCAACTGAGGCTCCCCGTCCCTATCCAATCTCTCACCGCGAACTGACAACGGAAGACAAGCTTCTCTGAAACGTCACTCTCTCGGCTGGCGCTACAAGAAAATGATCGCACTCTTACCCGCGTTCATTGCTAGAGGCACTATGGCCAATTAATCACTGCGAGTTCTTAATGTAAGACGAGCATTTTAGTAGGCCATCATGCTCTCCATCGCCGATGAAACAATGTGAGTTTTCACACTGTTACTAGCTTTGGTCATACACAGGGCCTCAGACGATCCCCGTGAGCAATCTTTGTTCGCGCGAAGCTCGATTTCTTTGAGAAACAAATGTGATTGTTTTTGAGCACTTTCACACATTTTGGTCCTTTGCATTCAACAGTTTTTTTTTCAACTCGGCACACAATATTACCCTAGAATCAGGCCCATAAACCTATTTTGGTGCTTTGCAGAATTTTCTCAGAATTGAGAAAAACTTTGAAGGTTGGACGATTTTATCATTTTGGGGATATTTTGACCCTTTTTGGGCCCATAAACGCATTTTGGTACTTCGCAGAATTTTTTAACAATTTTATTTAGATTCAGTCAGATTAAGCGTTAAATTTTGGCTCAGAATTAAGAAAAGCTTCGAAGATTAGACGGTTTTATCACTTTGGGAAGATTTTGACCCTTTTTGGGCCCATTAACCCATTTTGGTGCTTCTTTTAACAATCTTATTCGGATTCAGCGCAAAATTTTACTCCAGGACCGGGGAAAATTTTGAAGATTACACGATTATTTCAATCAGGAAAATAGTTTTTTGATAATTCACAACTTTGAGAACCCCTGCTGTAAAATTTCGGCACATATTGGTCCATAACTCAGCTCAGAAAAGTGGTAGAAACTTCGGATCTGGCTCAAATTGAAGATAAAATTGAGATAGAAAATTCGTACATTTAAAGTATACGTCTAACGTTTTGCCTTTTTGCGCTATGACAGGTTTACCACAAAATACCATTCAAGTGGTAACACCTTTCTGGTCCACGCTGTATACTGATGTAACCCTCGACTTATGTACCTACCCATATACCCATGTACCCATGTCCCTGTGTACCTATGTAGCTATGTAGCTAAACACTTACATACCCATGTACCATGTAGATAATTATGTAGATATGTGGCTATGTAGCTATGTACCCATGTACCTACATACCTATATGTACCTATATAATTATGTACTTATGTACCCATGTACCTATGTGGCCATGTAGCTGTGTAGCTATGTAGATATGTACCTATGTACCCATGTAGCTATGTACCTATTGTACCTATGTAGCTGTGTAGCTACGTACCCATGTGGCTATGTAGCTAAACACATATGTACCCTTGTACTCATGTGCCCATGTGGCTATGTAACTATGTACCTATGTAGGTGTGAAGCTATGTACCCCTGTATCCATGTACCCATGTAGGTATGTACCTACATTCCTATGTAGGTGTGTAGCTGGCTGTATGCTAGTTCGTCCCGAGCTTTTTTGGACATGTTTGAGTTGTGGCCCACGGAAAAATCTTGAGATACATCTATTCCATCCTGCGACTGGGGACCGTAACATGTATGAATTGCGTCCGAAAAATAGTCAACAATGGGACGCTACTGATGTAAAATTATGATGTGAACAGTATGTTTTATCATGCACATCCCCATGTTTTCCTTCTCATCGAAGCCTTACTCGAAATACAAGATATGTCCTATTTGAAGATGCGAAGCCCTGCGGACGAAAGCGTAGCCCCGAAAGAAGTTGTTATTGAGGACTATATGAAGAAACTGGACCGCGGCGAGATTGATAGATTTACTTTCGTACATGACCTAGCACGTAAATTCCAACCCCCAAAGCTTAAGTAAGAATATTTTTTTTTTTTTTTTTTTTTTTCTTACGAGCACTAGAGCTGCACGAGGGCTATTGGCTCGGCGTTACAAAAGTTATGAAAGTAATATTATAAATAACACATAAGAAAGGGAGGTTTTAAGGAAGTTGGTAGAGTAAGGAAAAGTGAGGAAGGATAAGAGGATGGAATATAATGTCGAGTGTAACTGCTTCAGGTAATGGTGTGTAAAAGTTTACAATGTGTGTATGTAGAAGGTTGTAGAGGTATAGTCGATGTATGTGTTCAGATGTGAGCGTAAAAGTCAGTTTGTTTTAGGTAATGTAGGGTATTCGAAATGATGTCCTGGTTGTTTTTGAGTGCTTGGGTGAGTGAAGAGGGGGTATCCGAAGAAGAGCGAAGGGGTAAAAGTCTGGGGCATGAAAAAAAGTGTTCCACTGTTAATTTGTCTTTTTGACAGTGCGGACATGAGGGAGGGGTTAGGATGTAGGGATTGATGAGGTGGGTGTGAGTAATTTTTGTGTGACCAATTCTGAGACGAGAGAGAATTACTTCTTCTCTTCTTGTGTTTTGAATGGAGGATACCCAAGGAACCGGGGTTTTTTTGATACTGAGAAGTTTATTATTTGTTTGATTTTCCCAAAGAGTGTTCCATGATTGTGTGATGAGAGAACGATAGTAATTTTTGTAATCTAGGGTTGGTAGGGGTGAGTTATCAGTTATTTGACTGAGGGAGGTAGCTTGTTTAGCGGCTTGATCAACTGCGTCGTGGTCGGGGAAATTGGTGTGTCCAGGGATCCATATGAAGATAATTTGAGTGTTAATTGTTTCCAAAGTGTGTAGTGTGAGAAAGATGCGTTGGATTATAGGGTTAGAGTTGTATGCGTCTCTAAGGGAGTGGAGTGAAGAAAGTGAGTCAGTGAGAATAATGAATTTACCGTTTGGGGGTAGTTGAGAGATGTGGGAAAGGCAGGAAAAAATGGCCATCAGTTCGGCCGTAAAAATAGAGGCTATATTTCGGATGCGATGAGAAGATATTTCCCCGTCGATGGAGTATGCGTAAGCTGCTTTAGTAGATGTTTTCGACCCATCGGTGAGGCAAAGTGAATGGTCAGGGTATTCTTGAAGTAGTTTGTTGATATGTTGGGTAAAACCAGGTTTGTCAGATTTTGGGATTTCTGTGAGACCTAGGTGTATTTTAGGTTGAGGGAAGGTCCAAGGGGGGAAGGTTGTGTATATGGGTTCTAGGGGGTGTGCTATGAACGGTTTGTTGATCAGGTGATTGAATTGAAGGCGAATATGTTTGGTGGAGGATTGGTTGTGATTGTGGTGAAAGATTCAGTTAAAGATTGGAAGTTGTGGGAATTGTGCTACAGAGAATAAAAAATTGGAGGTTAGGATGAGCCTTCGGAAGTGAAGGGGAGGATCTGGGGCTTCTGCACATAGGCTAAGTTTGGGGCTGGTGCGATAAGCTCCCAGGGCAATCCTGAGAGAAGGTGTCTGGATGGGGTCGAGTAAGGCAAGGACGGTTTTTTTCGCTGTGTTGTAGATCGGGGAATCATAATCTAATTTTGAGCGAATAAGACTTTTGTATAGAAGAAGGAGTAACTTTCTGTTGCAGCCTTTAGATGGATGAGATAAGTATTTTATAATGTTTAGAGCGCGTGTGCATTTGGCTTTGAGGGTTTTGATGTGGGGAGCCCAGGTAAGTTTTTGGTCAAAATGTAAGCCGAGAAATTTGTCGTAGTTACGAGATGGGATTTGGAAGTTTTGTAGAATTAGAGGAGGTAAGGAGGGGGTAGGATTTCTTTTTTTGAAAATAACTGAGTAGGTTTTCGAGGAAGAAAATCTGAATCCTCTTTTTGATGTCCATGTAGTGATTGAGTTAAGGGTATCCTGTAGGAGTCTATGGGCTCTTTGCGGATTTGCTGAACGGATAGTGATGTTATAGTCATCAGCGAAAAGACGTTGGGTGAGGGGGGTTACACATTTGGTGATATCATTTATTGCTATTAGAAAAAGTAAGACACTGAAGACTTCTCCTTGAGGGACTCCATTTTGGACCGAAAGGGGAGGGGAGGTTATGTTATTGATTCTTACTAGAAGGGTTCTGTCGTTGAGAAAAGTTTGTAGGATGTTAGGGAGGTGGCCTCGGAGACCAATTTTGTAAAGTTCGGTAGAGATGAGGTGTCTCCATACCCGGGGAAAGGGCCTCTTTGAGATCAAAGAAGATAGAGTATAGGGAGGATTTGTTATTGGTGACATCGTTGATTTGAGATTGGAGATCATAAAGGTGTTGTATAGTGTTCCGTCCTTTTCTGAAGCCATATTGGAAGGAGAGAGGATGTTATTGGATTCTCGATACCACAAGAGTCTTTTGTTCAGAATTTTTTGAAATAATTTGCCAAGAACGCTAGAAAGGGCTATTGGGCGATATGAGGCAGGGAGGAGAGGGTCCGAGCCAGGTTTCAATATGGGGAGAATGATGACTGTTTTCCAGAAGATCGGATAGGAGTTTTGTGAAAAAATAGAGTTGAATAAAGAAAGAAGATAAGTGAGCGAGTTTGGATGGAGATTCTTTAACATGGCCGACAAAGAAATTTTTCTAAATATTTTCCCAAACATAAATGATCCCCTCAAAGAATATGAGAATGAACAAGGAAATAACATAGAAATTGACGAGCTCCTAATAAAAAATATAATTAAAAAACTAAACAATAGGAAGGCTAATGGCCATGATGATATCTCCAATAAAATGCTCAAAATAATTAACAAACAGTCACCAGAAATCTTCAAAACAATTTTTCAGAAACTTTTAAGCATAAACTATTTCCCAGAAACGTGGAAACTAGGTAAAATAAAACTCTTGAATAAACCTAATGAGAATCCTGCTGAAATAAACTCATATAGACCACTAACCTTACTGCCCACCCTTGGAAAAGTTTATGAGAAAATAATAAAATATTATCTTAATCAAGAAATTGAAAAACTTAGCATTTTTCATGAACGACAATATGGATTTAGAGAAGGGCGATCCACAGAAACAGCCTTGATTGAATTAACTAAAACGCTGGACCAATTTAGAAAAATATTTAAACATTTAGTCAGTTTTGATATTACAGGGGCTTTCAACTGGGTCAAATGGTCAAGATTACTAGAAACAATGGAGAAAAAGGAGATTAATAGTCATTTAATACAAATTATTCAGAGCTACTTTGAAAACAGAAAAATATGTTTCTTTGACAAAGATAATAACGTAAAGTTAGAACATGCTTTATCCTCGGGAGTACCACAAGGCTCAGCCTTATCGCCAACATTGTTTAATATTGCAATGACTGAAGTACATGAAGCAGTAAAGGAAACAAAAAAATTCAAACTCTTGAGCTATGCCGATGACCTGCTGATAATAGCGGGAATAAATAAAATGACTGACTCTCAATTAATAAATGATAAGATAGAAATGATAAAACTTAAACTGGAATACTTAGGCCTAACACTCAATCCGAATAAAACACAGATGCTTTTCCTATCTCGGAGACATAAAAAATACGAATTTCGAAAAAGAATGGAAGGAAAAATAAAGTTGGGGCAGGAGAAAATAATATTCCATACAGAAATGAAATATCTAGGAATAATCATCGACCAAAACCTAAACTTTAATAAACACGTAGAATACATTACAAACAAATTAAGAAAATATTATAATAAAATTCGGGCTTTATATGGTAACACTTTTGGTATGGACACATATAAAAGAGAAATATTGTACAATGCACTTTTTCCTTCAATAATAGAATATGGCTCCCTTGCTTATTTTGAGAAACTTAGGAATACTGAGATTAAGAAACTAAAATCACTCCAAAGGACAGTATTAATAGGAATAATTTCAGCATACAGAACAGTATCTCATACAGCCTCACACGTTATAGCTGGAATAACCCCAATTGATTTGCAATTAAGCCAAACTAACAAAATAAAAACATTAAAAATTAAATTCAAAGAAAATAAAATAACGAAAAAAGAAATGGTAGAAAGCATAAAAACAATAAGATTAGATACAATTAAAAATTGGCAGGAGCAATATGAAAAAGAAAAGACAGGTAGGAGAACGGCTAAATTGATTCCAGACATAGGGATAAGACTTGAAAACAAGAACTTGAAATCAAATTATTTTTTAACACAGTATTTGACGGCGGGACATGGGAATTTTGCAACGTACCTCAAAAATTTCAATATTATAAATGATAGTCAATGCAGGGAATGCTTAAATTCTGATGATGATCCGGATCACACCTTTATAAAATGCAAAAATTTCGATCGTATCAGGGGGGATGCTAAAATAACTACACAGGAATTGGGACAGTGCCTGCAGAACGGGGAATGCCACCAAAAATTGGATGGATATATAAGAAAGATATTAAAAACTAAAAAAGAAATCAAATAGACTGAGAGGAGAAGGAAGGAAAAAAAAAAAAATAAATAAATAAATAAAATAAAATAAAAATAAATAAATAAATAGATAAGATAATAAAATAAGTAAAATTAAATAAAAACAGAAGTCATACCCTCTTTCAATAGGTAGAGTTAAGTATAGTTATACAGTGTATTTCGAACTCGTCATGAGAGGGGTGGGGAAAAACCATGGTAAAACCCACCCAACTCTCATGACTAAATGTAATGTTTAAATTTAAATAAATAAATTAATTAATTAAAAAAAAAAAAAAAAAAAAAAACATGGCCGCGTGAATGTTGTCAAGTCCGGGGGAGGCGTTTCTCAGATTTTTATTTATAATATTCGATAATTCGTTTTCGGAGATGGGGAGGTTGTATGGAAGAGGTTCATTTGAAGGAGGATCAAAAGATATATCAAATTTTTCTTGTTGGAGTTTGTATTCTAAAAAGTCGGGGTCGTAGTTAGCGTTGGAGGATACTGAGGTATAATGTTTAGCTAGGATTTCGGAGATGAGTAGGGTTAAGTAAGAATAGGTACTAACATTTGAGACAAACGATAAATCATCTTGATTAAGTTAAAATTTTTTTTTTTTTCTTATATGTATTACATATTATCGTGAACGCTTATCAACGTTAATTTATACCTTGTATATTAGGTTATGTGTCTTTTGCCTTCATCGCTTACACTCTCTGCCGATCGTGCGACGCTGTACAAATACGTACATACATACCTTTTTAGCGAATTTTGACTATCTACAGTAATACTCGTATGTATTTTAAAACTTCGTAGGTACACGTTCGTTCAAAATATAGAAGCATCAACTGTCGTTTACTCTTTACTGTGAATATGTTAGTTGCGTCCCATATAATAAGTTGGGGGGGGGGGACGCAATTCATACAAATATTGGGACGCAACTCGAGCAACTGGAGGGCCGCAACTCAAACAACTATGACTTTTTGCGCGGGACGCAATTGAGTAATCTCTCGGGCCGCAATTGATGTGAAAACGTGTTTTTGGGACGCAACTAACAACTTACCATGTAGCTATGTACCCATGTACCATTGTACCATTGTACCAGTGTACCCACATACCCACTTACCCCATGTTCCCTTGTACCCCTCAATCAACGTACCCACATACCCATGTACCCAAGTACCAAAATATCCATACACATATACCCATGTACAAATGTACCAATGTACCCATGTACCCACGTACCTACATTTCTATGTACCCATGTACACATAGCCGCACCCCTGTGCACCTATGTACCTACATACCTATGAACCCATGTACGCACATGCCCACTATCCACGTCCCTATGTACCCATTTACCCGTGCATCCACGTACCCACATACCCACATACCCACATACGCGATGTACACTAGTACCCACGTACGCACGTACCCACGTCCCTATGTACCTATACATATACGCATATACACATGTACCCAGGTACTAATCTATCCACGTGTACCATGGGTACCCACACACATGGTAGTTTAAATGAGATAGTGTGTTCTGAGAGCGGAAGGAGGATAGGAAGGTAGGGAGTTGAGAAAGCTGGATGTATATGCAATGAAGCCGACAGATCCACAAAAGCGGCCTGACCTCTTGGACATATTCGGAGGTGAGCGAGGTTGGGATTCCACCAGCGGGGCCCATCTTTCTCCTTTACTGTTGTGGTGGATTTGGAGATGGCATCCTGGATCCATGAGTGCACTGCCTCAATGTTGGATTGTAGGTTATGGACGTTCTGGTAACTGTCCAGTTGTGGGGGTGTGGCAATTTCTTCTTTGAATCGTTGGTAATCCATCTTTTTATATTCTCTCGGTTGTATGACATCCAGAGCGTTATGACATTTGTATACCATATAAAAATGATCTGAGGCCGAGGAGTTGGTGTAGTCTACATCCCATTCTTCTATTGGTACATTCCTGCTGAGTGTGTAGTCATTGACCGTGTATATACCATTATGATACCGTGTGGGGATATTCCGGTTGATAATTTCCAACTCATGCTGTGCGACAAATTCATCAAATGCCATTTGGCGAGTGCTACGCTTGCAGTTTTTATCCAAAATGCATGACCTTGTATTAAAGTCCCCAGTTACTATAAGTGGTCCATTGATGATTTCAATTACTTGTGTTAGGTCTGTTAGGCCTAGCTCAATATCCTCGTTGGGTGATAAGTATGATGAGCTGATATGGTATCGCCAGCTGAGCATACTTTCTGGTATGGTATGCCTGCTTTTATTAAGATTACAGCACAACCCGCTACAGCTTGGCTCCATCCAGTTGTGCCAGGGGGTTGTTTATTTCTCCCTATATATGGTTCAGTGTTTAAAATTACATGTGTCTTCAGGTTGCTGGCATAAACCAGCATTTTTTCCCAGCTGGCAAGGCAGTGATTTGTATTAATCTGAAGAATTTTCAGTGCTTGCAGTGGAGCCATTATGTAGTTAAAGTTTCCCCATTCATGTTCTCTGATGTGGGGTTTTCCTCGTCATCCTTAGCATTTCTGGCGTTTCTGTATTTTTTACAGAGCGATGTCCAGATAGGGCATGCCTTAGTGCCACTCTTGTGTCCATCGTTCTTCCATGTGGATTTGTGTGCTCCTGCCTTATGGGCCTCATAGTTCCAATTCATGCAGTCAAGGCAGCACTCAGGGTTACTCTGGTGCTCTTTTTGCACCTCAGGGGGGAGTTTGCGGCAGTGGGTGCGAGTGTGACCAAAGAGCTTACATTCTGTGCATCTCATTATATTGATACGTGTATCGATTCGGCATTTTTTGGACCCAATGATGATGGAATTTTTATGGCTGATTGCTTTGTGCATTTCCTGAGTGCATTCTACCACAGCCATATGTGTAAAGTCTTTGTTAGGTTGTTTATATTCCACTATTACAACCTTAATGGGGCTGTAATCAGTGGCCCATTTGATGTCTTCTGCTATTTCTCCCGTAGTTGTTCCATTAGGGATTTCATGGATCCTAAATTCATGATTTCTTTTCACTGGATTAGACTTAATACTGTGCCCCCAGCTGGGGACAAGTTCTCTAAGGATAGCTGCTTTGTTTTTGGCTACGGTAATAAGAGCGGCACCACTCTTAAATTCAATTATGTTCCTGATGCCAACATCCTTGGGTCTGACTTTCTTTGTGTTCAGGGTTTCCACTACTTTAATCGACTTTCCGCCATTTTCAGATGGCAGTATGAGTACTTTTTCATTGTCTGCAGATCTGCTGCCAGTTGTATCGTGTTCAATTATCATCTGACTATTAACACCCTGGATTGTGGTTCTGTTGTCAGCTGTTTGTTGCGTGCTCCTTTGTTGTATCCTTTGCTGCTGATACGTACTATTTGGGTGATTCCTTTTATTGGCCTGATTTCGTTTGGTGTCGTTGGCAAATCTGTTGGATGTTGTTTTGAACTGTACATTCTTCCTTGCTGCTTGACTGTATGTTTTGGCCGGTATGTATTGGTCTTGATTGGGCTGATTCTCATTTACATCCTGCGTACGGTTGAATGTAGCCAGTGACCCAGCTGACCCGATAGAGTCTACTGACTGAAGGCGGAAGTAAGGCCTTGATACTGGGATGGGTACTTCATCTCTTTGGTTGGAGTTTCTCGGTCGCACAGTAGTCCTGGGGAATTGGAATGCCGCCTCTTCGGTTAGGGGTGTTGAGGATGCAGTTGGATTATTTTTTTGGTAGTGGCTCTTTAGCCCATTTTCCATTGTTGTGACCACAATTTTCATGACTTTGTCAATTAGCTCCTTCTCCATTCTCTTAAAATCAAAGGATTCTGGCTGGGGGAGAGTGGGGGGTATCAAGTTCTGAGAACATGCACCTTTGTACCTTTGAAGCTCTTCTCTTAGTGCCATTACCTGTTTTTCAAGCTTAATGATATCTGCATTCCTTTCTCTGAGTGTTGTTATTTCTTTTTCCAGTTCCTTAACTCTTCTTTTTAGCTTTAGATTTTCTGTCTTCATGTCGTTTGTGGAGCAGATTGATACTATATCGTCCTCCTCGTATGTCTCATTAGGCTTCTTAGCTAGAGGTGAGTTTGACCCAGATTCATCACTGCTGGATAGACAAAGGATTCTCTTTCGATTATCCGTATTATCCTTGTCTTGTATCGCCATTGGGGTTATATTTCCAGTATCATCTGAGGCAGTAGACGTATCATGTGTTTTCTTTGCGCTCTCATTTTGTGATCTTCTAGTTCTTGGTGGGAGTACCCACTTTTCAGCATCTACAGCTTTTTTAACTGTTTGTAGACATGTAAGGATGTCTCTGGTTTCAATATTACGTCGTTTTCTATATTGGGTATCATCTTCCAGTGGCTTTTTCTTAATGCACCAGTTGAAGATACCAAGGTCCGTCCAGCATTTGTAGCCGGAGACTTGTAGCTTCTTGGCCAGCTCCGTGTGGATAAGGCCATATTTCTTAGTGAATTCTAACAGCTTTGAGAAGTCGCTGTCTGCATTATATTCCGATCTGTAACTTTCCTCAAATGCCGGGTGATCCCCGACTATGGGGAGCATGTCTGTTCAGGTACCATAGTAGGTACTGAGTCTTGCAGACCAGTACGCACATCCAGAGCTGCTGCTTGGTCCAGTTCTGGGGCGTTGGATTGAGAGCTCGTTTCGTAGGCTAACGGTCTAACAGAGGCAACGGAGCCAACCTCTGTTATACCGGGTGTCGGGCTTGCACCGACCGGCATATTATCCCACTCTATACTAATGTACTAAGCTTCAACCTAATACAGAAATTTGCAAGTCCGAAAAAGAAAAAGAGAAAAATGTTGATGACGTCACAAGAAGATTTAAACAAGTTGATATCTTTACAGTGCCATTATTCGCTTTCAAAAATTATTTTGTCATAACTAAATAACTGGATCAAGCAACTATTAAGAAAACATCAAAAATGATCTTATTTATTTGGCTCCATTAGAACCTTTTTTTAGCGCAAAATGTGTTGTTGTAATGTCATTACTTGTCACTCGAGTTTCTTTTTCTGCATAGCATTTTCTAATTTTCGTACAGCCCTTAGACAAAAGTGACTAAAACAGTCTATTCTACTTCTTCTTCTCAACATAATAATGATAATATCGTCACTAGCATAACGGGGCGAAACCTGTGCAACATTTAATTACGATCGACTTCATTTTTCCTCTCTCATATCAGTGCTTATCCGTATCGTCTTCATCATCGAGTTGTTCACTTATACTCGGATATTAACTAGAATACTTTACTGAGTTCGAATGTAAATACAAATACATCGAGGATACATCGAGAATACTCGCGAGCGACATAAGAACGTCGTTTCGTATCGCAATTAGATCTATGAAGGTGAATTCCGGTATGCTGTATATTCGTATTTTCCGCAAACTCGTATCTTATTTCCATAAACCAACAACGTTATTAACTTCGACAGTTTGAAAGGATCGTATATACAATTTGGGCGGTTTCAAATTGATTTCATCAGTCCGAAAAGCGTATATATACACGTTTGCTGTTTACACACTGTATATTTAAGTCGTAGCCGGAATTTTGTCGTAAACCAACAACTGTAGCTGGTAACGTATATATTCGTATTAGGTACAGAGTAAGAATGAGAAAAAGTTATAAGCGAAAGAGCACTAGAAAGTGGGAGTTGAATTGTATTTTCTGAACTATACCACCAATATCGTTGTGGAAAAAAAATGCACCGCTCTTGATTTAGCTCGCTGAATGCATGTAAGCAGTACTTTAATTTAGATTGGAGTAAATAAATGCACGAAAAGATGAATGTACATACATGGCACTTACTGCTACATTCCAATCTTCAGCAATGTCCTCCTCCTGGACGTATTACAGCTTTCAACTTCGAGAAAATATTATTTTTCCCCAATTTATGATGAATGGAGAACCAGTGTATTTTTTGACAAGGGAAGTTGGAGATAGCAAGTTCACACTCATCATTATATGTAATCTATAACGAAAACACCTTCCCCTACGAGCTTCCCTGCAAAAAATATTGAAAGAAACTATAGAAGACAAAAAGATTTAACTGACGACTGGTTAGTGGTTACACGGATCTAAATGTGCTTCCAATATTTCTTTTTCTTATTCCGGACTGTCTCCTTTTTGTCTAGCAAGGAACGACGATGTACTTCAAACGCACAGAAAAGTTGAATAATCAATTACGGTAATATTGAATTGGACTTTTAAGATCGTTTACTTTAGGGTTTTATGATAATTGTTTAGGCTATCACAAATTGTTTACTGTTGACTATTCATTACAAAATCCAGAATTTTTCTCGGTCCGCCAGAGAAATTGTTCTAAGGTTTACTACTTACCCATTGCCATTGTCCCTAGGCATTTTCACCTCCATTTTCATATCTTAATGGATAGCAACCGTTCTACTTATATTCCATAAATCAGTTATATCTTTCCTTTCCCCATTACCAACTCCTCCTCCAGAACTTTCAGATCAGCTTCCAATCCTTGAATAGATTCCATGGCCCTATTTTTGATTCAAAACACTCCTGGACTCCCCATATCATCACATCTTCCCTACTGGATGAAAAACAATCTACTGTCTGAGGATTAGGCCTCGATATCTTGTGCACTAGCCAAACGTTCGATCATTGCTTACCGGCGACTTCATTGCATATTTTTTTAAAGATTTATTTTGATACTTCGACTATCTAATTACATGCGTAGATATTTAGAAGTATGCATCGATAGATACGCGATTTAGGATATTATGATAATATACATTTTCTTAATTTAAAACAGTAGCCTATGCCGCTTAAGGCGGCGAGTTTCTAGCGTACTATCAAGGAGCATGATGGCTCTACTATTTGGGTGTGCGTGGAGGCGTTTTTCGTATTTGTCACACATCTGTGTAATAAGTTCACGAACAGTGGGTATTTCTAGATCCTTCAGTAGGTCGGCATTCCTCGTGTACCTGTACGCATTTACCATGTTCCGAATAATGGTATTTTGTCGTCTCTCCAGTTTGTCGATATTGGATTTACTTGCTGTGCACCAGACTGGTGCTGCATACGACCAGGTTGGCCGAATAACAGCTACGTACAATAGTCGTTTGTTTTTCAACGATAAAGGTGAATGTTTACCCATTAGCCAGTAGTGTGAACGATATTTTATCCGTGTGGCTTTGGTTTTAGCTTCGATATGATCTCTCCAGGTTAGTCCCTGGTCGAAGAGTACGCCAAGATATTTGGTAGTTGTCTGATAAGGAACAACCGTATCATTTAGCTGTATGGGGATGGGTTTTTCCTTTCGTAGCGTGAAGTTTATGTGAGCTGATTTACCTGTGTTAATCGCTATTTTCCACTGGTTACTCCATTTTGTAAGCTTGTCAAGATGGGTTTGAAGCCGTTTCGTCGCCGTAGGTAGATTCTTATCAATGGTGAGAATAGCAGTGTCATCTGCAAAAACTGAGCTTTCCACCAAAGGAGAAGTTGGAATATCGGCTGTATACAGGTTGTACAGTATGGGTCCAACGACACTTCCCTGTGGGACACCCGCGTGGATATCTTGAATGGTTGACATGGTATCATTGAAGTTGACAATAAACTTTCGACTAGTGAGGTACGATTCGAATATTTGCACAAAGTGTAGCGGAAGCATCGTCTGCAGTTTATGCAGGAGGCCGGCGTGCCAGACTCGATCGAAAGCCTGTGCGACATCGAGAAAGGCGCTACAGCAGAAGGATTTCTTTTCAATAGCTTCGCTCGCTAATTTTGCGACGTTATGCGCTTGCTCGGTTGTCGAATGTTTACTTCTAAAGCCGAATTGAAATTCAGGAATAATTTCATTGTCATCGATGATAGGCTTTAGTCGCAGCATTAGTAGCCGTTCAAATAGTTTACTCGCAACCGGGAGTAAGGAGATTGGTCGATATGACGATGGTTTTTCCGCAGGCTTACCCGGCTTCAAAATCACAATTACCTTCGCGGTTTTCCAGGGGTCTGGGAAGTATTTGTTTATTACTATTGCGTTAAAGATTAACGTGAGGAATAGTATTCCCTTTCGAGATAGTTCGCGAAGCATTTTTCCTGTCACCCCGTCGAGTCCAGGTGACTTTTTGCAGCTGAGTTTATCGATTTCTTTGGCCGTCATAAGGGGAGTGAAGAGTTCAATATCGTTGCAGCGACGTTTGGAAACCGTATTAAGTTTCAGCGATGATGGAATCTCGTTTGGTTGAAATTGCGCAGCCAGGTGTTCGGCAAACACGTTAGCCTTTTCCTGGTCGCTACGAGCCCAGCTGAGATCAGTCTTTCTGATACGTGGGATGGGTAGTGTAGGGCGTTTTATGTTACGAGTCGCCTTCCAAATGGAGTAGTCTGTACTATCGGTCGGATCAAGGTTTTCGATATATCTCTGAAAGGAGTTGTTCCGAAAATCGCGGATTTTCATCGTAAGTCGCTTTGAGAGCGCATTCAACAATGATTTGTCCGACCTTCTTCTGCAGCGATGCCATTTGCGTCTAGCTCGTCTCTTTTCTCGCACAAGTTCTCGTATGTCTCTAGGGATGTAAACTATTGGGCTGGAGGCTTCCATTCCAGGGCTGGCACTTTTTGCAGCTTTCCGGAGGATGTTGGTGAAGTAGTTAACTGCATTGTTAATTTCAGTCATCTTGATAGTTCCCGTGGGGAGCACAATCTCTGAGTCGATGTTACTCCTGTACTGGTCCCAGTCAGTCTTTCGATTATAGAAGATTTCTCGAGTTGGTTTACGCAGCGGGTGAGAGCTTAATGTGAGCAGCACCGGTGTGTGATCAGAAGAGAGATCGACCATATTTTCCACCATCTTTTTCGCAGATGAGATCCCTTTAGTGAATCAACACTTAACTACTGCGATCGCAAGCGGAGGTCTTGTCATATTGCCCCGCACAAAATCTTGTATAACGAAGCTTACCTAACATGCAAAAAGGCATACAGGATTCTCATAAAGCAGGCCAAAGAAGAAGCTTACACCGAGCTCGTTAACCAAAGCATTGCTTGGGGCAAACCATATAAGCTTCTTGTGAAAACCAGAAGTAAGGCAGTAATACCTGACAATATGAAGGATACAAGTGGTAAGGTCTCAACCACACGAGAAGAGGCATATCAAATGTTATCAAAAAACAAATTCCCATCTGATCCAAAGGATACTGTCCGCCCCAAGCTCGGCCCCACGCATCCCAGGAACCCCATCACTCCAAAGGAGATCAAGCAAATACTAGCATCCTCTAGGTCTTCTGCAGCACCTGGACCTGATGGCATCACGTATCAACACCTCAAAATAGTTCACAATATGCACGAGCACATTCTTACAGATATAGTTAATACAAGCCTGCAAATGGGCATATTCCACACTCTCTGGAAGACCGGAAATGTGGTCATGATCCCTAAGCCTGGAAAAGACCTCACTGAAACTGGTGGATACAGGCCACTCACAATGCTGAGCACAATCGGCAAACTAGTCGAAACTATCATAGCCCAAGATATTCGGGCACATTACGAAGATAACAGACTCTTCAGCAAAAAACAGTATGGCTTCCGGAGGGGCATATCCACGGAAGATTGTATTGAGTATGCTGTTGGAGCTATAGAGAAATATAACAAGTTAGGAGGCATCACAGCATTCGTAGTTTTCGACATAAAAGGCGCATTCGACCATGTCAGACACGCTGCTATCATTGCAGCATTGGAAGATGACAACTGCCCCATGTACCTCATACAGATTGTGGCCAATTATCTGACCAATAGGAAGGTAGCATATATGGGTTGCAACCTTGAAGTGAACCGTGGCTGTCCTCAGGGCAGTGTGCTTGGCCCACTGCTCTGGGACTGTGTGTACGACCGAGTCCTTCGTACATTGGAGTCAAAAGGTATTATTTGCCCTGGACATCCTTATGAGGAGGAATGGACGCTGGATAGCGTGGCCTTTGCTGATGACACTGCCCTAATCATCCATGCCGGGTACGAGGAAGAATGTAGAGCAAAAGTTGAAGAAGCTGCTATACTGCTTATGGACAACCTGGATCCATTGGGCCTGCAAATCAACCCCAAAAAAACTGAAATCATGGTGTTCAATCATCTGTCAAAAGTTATGCGCGACATCGATTTTATGCTCGAACCTACATTTAAAATTGACCATACCATAGTCACAGCAACCACCGAGGCCAAATACTTGGGCGTAATAATTGATAACAAATTCTCTTACGAACCACACCTTGAATACCTTGAAAAAAAGACCAGCAAAGCCTTACGAGCATTTGCTGCCATATTTCGCAACACAAAAGGTTATGGTAACAAGGGGAGAATGATCATGCTCAATGGGGTGGTGGCTGTACTATACAAGTACTGTTCCTCCATCTTCTGCCATAGAACTCTACTTCTTAAGAACAAGGCAAGAATACGTAAAATCGATAGACTGGCTCGAGTATATATAGCGCGAAGCTACAGAACTGTTTCCTACCTGCCATTAACCATCATTACCGGCCAACCCCCCTTGGACTATATAGTTCAGAAGCGCACAATAATCCGCCAGTTCAAGAAGGGGAAAATAGGAAACTGGCTGGGATTTGACCCCTTCCAAACAAAAAACATCACTATTAAGGATATCAAAGAATTACTTGACCAACAGATACTTGAAAAGTGGCAAAACGAGTGGAACGAGACAAACAAGGGTGTGTGGACCAAGAAATTCGCTCCGGTTGCTGCTGTAGGAACGGACATAGAGACCCTAAACTTCTACCTAACTCAAGGGTACACTGGGCACGGCTGTTTCAACAGTTATCTATATAAATTCAAACGCCGAAAGTCACCAAAATGCCCATGTGGGGCTGCAGAACAGACAGCAAAGCATGTGATCCTGCACTGCCCAATGTTCCGGGAGGAGCGCCCAGGATCCAGAATTGAAGATCTAACCCCGGAATTCATTGAATGTGTTGTCAAAAAGCTCTGGCAAAGAGAAAAGGAGGGCCAAGCAGAAACGCGGTGGAAGAAGACCATGGATTAAGAAATACTTAACGTAATCAACCCTTACCATCCTGGAGGCTTTATGAACTGCCTAGTATAAAGGGCCTCTGGGATGGTGAGTTAGCAGACCATTTATATAAATGAACACATTTCAATAATAATGTAAACTAATATGTATAGTGATAAACATGTAGTCGCACTAGATTATACTTATACTTAACCTGCTCCTCATTGAGCATTGTAATGTAATGTAACTCAATGAGGAGCCAATAGGGAATAAACTTCCCCCACCAGGAAAGTCTGGAATGGGTGGCAATTTAAAAAAAAAAAAAAAAAAAGTATAGAGTGGGATAGGCGTATAAGGTGGACGGGGGTAAAACCTCCTAAAATATTAATAGCTTAGCATAGGCCTAGTGTAAGGCTAGTATAGTTTAGTATACTATATTCTAAACCTGAAGAATTCTAGATCAGGTCAAGGAGAATTCCATGAACAAGGAGAAGGGGTGTGGTATTTTTTGTATGCTAAGCCTAAATTCAAGCTATAGTCCAGTAAAATGAAAGGTCACAAAAAAACAACTCATGGTACAGAAGCAAAAATTGGAAAAATTGTCAGGAACTCTATTGTGAGACATTTCCCAAGTTTCCCCCATATTTCAAATAGATCTCCTTTCCCGTGGAGTCCGAGATGGTGGTCTTATTGTTTTCTTGCTCTAACTTACAAACAAATGATTCCACAGGGAAAATTTTCAAGTAAAACTTTTTTGTTGTGAAATTTTCTGTAGAAAAGTTCTGTACATATTTTTTCTATGAATGCACTCTTACGCCACTGAAGCGTATGGTGTACAGGGTGGACCAGAAAGATGTTACCAGTTAAATGGGAGTTTGCGCTAAATCTGTCGTAGCGCGAAAACACAAAACGTTAAACGTATAGTTTAAATGTACGAATTTTGTATCTCAATTTTATCTTTACTTTGAGCCAGAACCGAAAATTCTACGACTTTTTTGAGCCGAGTTATGGACCAAAATGTGCAGAAAATTTACCAAATCGCCAGGGTTCCCAAAATAGGGCTTGAAAATCAATTAATTTACAGTTTGAGCTGAATTTCGAAAATTTTAAGAATCGAATTATTGTTTCTTAAGTGACTTTGGACGAGGAAAAGGAAAAAAAATTGTAACAAAACCCTAAGAAGCACCAATATGGGTTAATGGGCCCAAAAAGAGTCAAAATTTCCTCAAGTTGGAAAATTGTTCCAACTTTTGAGTTGTAATTCAATTTTTAAGTGGAATTTCGCGCTGAAACCGAAAAAAATGCTTAAACAGTTCTTCGAAGGACCAAAAAGGGGTTAATGAGCTCAAAAAGGGTCGGAATATCCTCAAATTGGAAAATCGTTTAAACTTTCAATTTTTAATTCATTTTTCAAGTGGAATTTCGCGCTGAGTCCGAAAAAAATGCTTCAAAAATACTTCGGAGCACTGAAATGGGTTGATGAGCTCAAAGATAATCAAAATTCCTCCAAGATGAAAAATTTGCGTAATCTTCAAAAGTTGTTTTCAATTCTGAAGTAAAATTTAGCGCCGAGTCCGAGAAAAATAGGTGAATGACCCCAGATGATTTCCAACATGAAAAATCAGAAATTTTTCTCATGCTGCACTAAAATTGTTGATTCAGGGGATGGTAGGAATGTCGACAAGTTTATTCGCCGTTGAGTGCTCGCGGAGTGAGAGGTCGATTAGCGTCGGGTGACAGATCGGAAAGAGGAAATTGCGGAAATTCTCCTCATTTGGGGATGGAAGGGAGACGACAAATTCAACTTCCGTTGAAGGTTCGTCGTAAGAGATCGACTAGGGCTCTGCGTATGATCGAAGCGGGGAAAAATGTGAAAACTTTCGTTGTTTCAGTCAAAGAACGCAAAGTTGGTCTTCTGTTGCATGCTTGCAATGAGAGATCCACTGACGCCCCACCTATGAACAAAGCGGGCCAAAATGCAAAAACTCCTTGATTTAGGTAAAGGGAGGATACCGCAAGTTCGGTCTTGCTCGTGATGAGCGATCAGCTACAGCTCAGTCTTTGATTGAGGCACACGAACGCCCGGAATTTCTCGGCGTTTCACCCGGAGGAGGGAATGATACCGTCAAGCTCGACTTTTGTCATGAGCGTGCGGTAAGAGAACGATCAAGACTCCGTGTAAGACAAAGGCAGGCGAATGATCCCTGGGTTCAAAATAGATCGACTGCGGCCTTGTGTATGATCAAGGCGGGTGCTTCCCCAAAGGCTCCTGTTGTTTTGGGCGAAAGAGAAAATGACATCGGCGACTTCGTTTCCCATTTGACTCGTTTTGGGCCCATTAACCCATTTTGGTGCTTCGCAGAATTTTTTAAGAATTTTATTCAGATTCAGCGCTAAATTTTATCTCAGAGTCGAGAAAAACTTCGAAGATTAGGCGGTTCTATCATCTTGGAAAAATGTTGACCATTTTTAGGCCCATTAACCCATTTTGGTTCTTCGCAGAATTTTTCAACAATTTCATTCAGATTTAGCGCTAAATCTTACTGCAGGATCGGGGTACACTTTGAAGATTACGCGATTCTTTCAATCATGGAGAATTGTTTTTCGATGATTCACAACTTTGGGAACCCCTGCTCTACAATTCCGGCACATTTTGGTCCATAACTCGGCTCAGAAAAGTCGTAGAAACTTCGGATGTGGCTCAAATTGAAGATAAAATTGGGATACAAAATTCGTACATTTGAACTATACGTCTAACGTTTTGTGTTCTTGCGCTACAACAGATTTAGTGCAAACTCCCATTTAACTGGTAACATCTTTCTGGTACACCCTGTAAACTGTTTCGTCAGAAGATTGTTGTGAGGTAAGTTGCCTGCAAATAACGCCCCAAAACAAAGCCGCAAAAGACGTAACCGATGCCGCAAACAATGCCGTGAATGACCCCACAAATGACGACATAATCGACGCGACAATGACCGCGCCAACGATCTTGCAAATGACAACGCCGCAAACAATGCCGCTAACGTTGCCGAAAATGACCCCACAGATGACGCTGCAAATGACGCAACAAATGACGCAGTAAATGATGCCGCCAGCAATGCAGCAAAGGACGCTGCAAACCACCTTGTAAATAACGACCCCGCAAACGACTCTGCAAGTAGCCCAGCGAAGAACAATGCAAATGACATCGCAAATGATCCCATGAACGACACCGCAAACAAGCAGTAGTTTAAAGTTGACTTAAGGTGTCTTAGAAGATCGCAACATTATTTTCAATCGCCTTCTTTTTTCTATATTTTTATTATATTTTATTTTTTGAAATTAAGAAATTTGTTTTTCCTTTCTCAAAAGAACCATTTTGCCATTAATGCCTGTTTTTTCATTCGCGGTCATAAATTTTATTGGAGAGATGATAATCCTGAACATCGGTTCAAATATATTAAATAATAAAGTTGACAGGGGAAGGGAAGGACTACTGGATGAATTTTTGACGTGGAACACGTCTTGTATTTCCACATCGAGGAGTATTTCTGAAAAATCGAGCATAATCGAGCGACAGATAAAACCGACAGATTTTCCATAGCATCCCATGTTAGGTAGCAACAGATTTTTGGTAGCTAAAAAGGTAGGCCCCCTGGCGAGGCGCATAGACCTTTTCAATTCTAAAGGTAATCTCACTTTATTTGAGTTTCTCCTTCACCTTCCTTCAAAAAGGTAGGGTAAGGGGAATAAATGAGAAATTTTGTAACTCGTTCAACAGAAAATAATCAGTGCGAACATGCGCGCGCGTCCGTGCACATCTCTACCCTGTGGGTGATTCAGAAATTTGCGAGTACACTCCGCATTGTGGATTCAAAATTTGCGTGCGTCCGTGCAAATGACCTTGGGACTTGGAAAAATTTTGAAATCTACAGCAAGGAAGGGGTCGAAAGGCGGAAGCCCAAAATATTTTATATCAGACTTATGGTAAACCGAGATAGGGACCGAGAAAGAGGGTGAACGAGCGGAGCGAGTGAGCCCCATGAAAGTCGATACCTCAAAATATTCCTCATAGAAGACTTAAATTTTCTCATTCCATTCCAATACGACAGGAAGACAGGGGGCGAACGAGCGGAGCGACTGAGCCCCACGAAAGGTTACCTCAAAATATTTCTCATAGAAGACTTAAATTTTTCATACCATTCCAATACAACAGGAAGACAGGGGGCGAACGAGCGGAGCGATGGAGCCCCACGAAAGTCGATACCTCAAAATATTTCTCATAAAGGCGATACCTCACATTTCTCATAGAAGACTTGAATTTTCTCATACCATTGAATACAATAGGTGATACCTCAAAATATTTCTCATACAAGACTTATACGATGCCAAGGTAGGTAACGGAGTAAACGAGTATGTCTCACAAACACTTGATGTGGTAGAAGCCTAGACTAAAATATTTCAAGATCACTGATAAAATATAAAAGACATGAAACATGATCTTTATTTATTTGGCTATGCCAGAAATTTTTTTGGACTCAGTCTTACCAGGGTACATATACTCAACAATCATAGTTTCTATATCTAAATCCATAAGCGCAATTATAGAAGTAAAATTATAATATGAAACTCGAGGAATAGATAATCTCACTTTCTTTAAGCCTCTCCTTCTCCTTCCTCTAAGAAGGTGGGGTAGGTGGAATAAATAAGAAATTCAACCGCAAAATAGTCTTATAATATACTAAGAAAGACATGAAATATGATCTTTATTTATTTGCCTATGCAACCCCGTCCCCCTTGCCCCCCACCAAAGAGGGGCCTCCACCACCCTCACTTTTTTTTCCATTCACTTATTCCTTCCGAATCAGGGGGGGGGCAATTGGGTTGAAAAATTTGTTAGGAGCCTCCACCACCGCTGGCCCCCGGGCCCAAAAATCCTAAATCCGGCCCTGGCCTATGCCAGAAAATTTCGAAACAAAGAACGTGTTCCACGCCTTATCTATTCAGTTTGACTGAAAGTAAATCAATTGGGGGGTCCGAATTATAGTTTTATGTCGGAAGTTGTGCACCTACAATTGTTTTAAGGATCAGATGAGTATTTTATTATTGATTTGTTCATCAATTTTCGTGTATACGTAATCGATAGTAGTTTATAATTGATTTGAGGTATCTTAGGAAATGGAAATATTATTTTCATTGCCGTTTTGTATTTTTCTATATATTTTTATTTTATTCCCTTTTGAAATTAGGAAGTTTGTTTTTCTCTTTCGAGAAAGAAGCATTTTGCCTTTAAAGTAAGTATGTTTTTTAATTCGCAATTACACACTTGATCGGTGATTATAGATGATAATATTCTGAACATTGTTCCAAATATAAATAATATTAACACTGATTGTTGAGAAAATTTTTCATTTTGGATTGAATAAAATGAAATTTAGGTTTCCTTCTTAGATTAAGGGTGCTTTTACTCTAGTTACCAGTTTGATGTGACGTGATGGTGATAACACTTTATTAACTGAGTTTTATTGTTTATTCTGCAACAATCTGACTTGACTGATAGGTGATTGGTATTTTTTCTAAAAAAAGACTGGGTGTGATGACTCGATCTAATGAGTTTTGAATGTGTGAGAAAAAAAGTCGTGCACTACTCACGCTACTGCTTGAGTGTTTTTCATTGTCACGCTTACGCAGAAGCTCACATTGAAGCCAAAGTCTATAAGTTATCAACTTTAGTCCTTGGAACAAAATGTCGGTAGAGGCCAAACTTGAAAGAGTTGTGAAAAAAAAAAAGAAAAACGAACTTATCCACTTTTTAATGCTTTTCTTTTAAACTCTTGGTTTCTATTTGATTAGGTATTGATTATTTTCGAATCCGATTATTTACAACTCATAAAATCGATGAAATAATTTTTATTCTCTTAAGCAGTCGATGGAAAGATTGAAAATTTATAAATTGGAAGACAAAAAAAGACATTAGGAAAAAATGAGAGAAAAGAAAATTTTAATTTATTGTAGGTACACCCTTTCGATTCCCGACGATTAAGCAAACGTGGTAGGTAGTGAAGAACTTTTCTCCTTCTTCTATCATCTCGTCTCGCTCAGTTTCTCTCGCCACAATATACTTTTTAATATTTCAAAACAAAGTACCATGCAAAAGGTAGAATACGGGCAAAAGCCGAGTAACGCGCATTGTTCGCAACAATATGACAGGACTAAAATTGTTTTTACGCGAAAGAAGCTATAACGTTGTACAAAAAGAGGAAGAAAACTGCACACCGGGTACACAATAATGGTGTAGACTATATGGGTATACTCGTTCACATTAACGTCTATACCGCGGTATTTCACTTTTTTTTCCTCCTCTCCTGGACCCATACAAATACTTTAGAATCTGTCAAACTTGATGAAAACAAAATCGCATACCAACTTTAAACAATGCGACCATTCTTTTAGGAGTTCCTATCATACACGCACTCGTCAACTTTAGACTAGGGTTCCGTAAGGCAGGTGATGTATAAAATAGGTTTGCTGTATCCTAACGTATGCAATAGTAAGTTGACGAGATCTAAAAATTTCACTGGATTCACCTCCATGAGATCATTAAAATAGTGTGAAAAGTTCTGGAAAGATGATTTGGAAGTACTGCTAAGGTTTGAAGAGGCTACCGAGATGAGGTTAAGTTGTATGATAAAATAACGACTGCCCATTATAACTCGTAGGGAGAAATAACGTAAGCCAGATGGACATAGCGTTTGACCATCACATTGGTTGCCTGGCTGATGAGAAAATACCGTACTTCCCTCGTCTTCAAGTGGCACGTTTGAAAGAATATTTTGTCGTTACAATTTGAAAAAGTAGGATAAAGTATACTTGTGTACTCGAAAGATATAACGTTCTAGAACGTTACGGACTGGCAGCACACCACAACACGACAAAACCCATCAAACTATCCTGCTTCTAATCGAGAGAAACAATTAGCCGACCCTTCCAAGAGCTCGTGCAGCAGGGTGCTCATAGACTACTTACGTCACATGGTATCGACAGGGCTCTATTCGGTGAAAAATAGAAAAATATTATCAATAAAATACATCTGAGAATGAAATTGTTACCTCTAACAAAATGTTTTTACATCTGAACTTTATGGGCCAAAATTGAGATCTAGGAACAAGAGGACACAATTTCTTAACCCATACCATTCCATGTGCACTTATGGATACACTCACATGAAACTGTCATATTTTTGGATACAATCGAAATTAATCAGAAAAAAATTAACGAAGTTAAACGAGGAACGCAGGGAACCTGTTTTATGAGTCAAATGGGATTTGGTGTTGAAAATGCAAGGGAGCCTGGACCTAGATAAAGCTAGTATAAAGAAGGCCTAGACCTATTATAAGCCCAGTATAATATAGTTTGAGACTCTAAATTTTCTGGAATCAAGAGCTATATATGATAGCTCGAGAGTCGAAATTTTTTCAAATCCTTCTTCTATCATATATGGCTCGAGAGTCGACATTTTAACAGGGAACCTGTTTTATGGGGGGCTTTTTGAGAAATTTGTCGTGCGCCGTGCACAATCCAGCAAAAAAATTGGAAAAATTTCGACTCTCGAGCCATATATGATAGGAGAGGGACTTAGAAGAATTTCGATTCCCGAGCTAATTATGATAAGAGGGGACATAGAAAAATTTCGACTCTCGAGCTATATATGATAGGACGGGGACTTGGGAAAAATGTCAACTCTAGAGCTATATATGATAGGACAGGAACTTAAAAAAATTTAGACTCTCGAGCTATATAAAATGATAGGAGGGGGACTTAAAAAAATATCAACTCTCGAGCTATATATGATAGGTGGGGGACTTAGAAAAATTCAGGCTCAAACTATATTATATGTACTAGGCTTATAGTAGGTCTAGGCCTTCTTTAGACTAGCTTTATCTAGGTCTAATAATAATAATAATAATTAGCCTTTATTATAATTATACAACCGAAAAAAATTATAAGTTACATTTCATTTTTTTTTTTGGCCCGTGTGCCGGGCATAGGCCTCCCTCAGCCTGTACCACTCATGCCTGTCGTAAGCCACTCTATGGTATATCTTGTTCCCTCCCAAGAATTTTATTATGTCGTCGTCCCACCTGATTTTTTGTTTTCCTTTTTTCCTCCCTTCCTTCAAAAACCAATTTTTAATTTTGTAAGTCCATCGCTCTTCGTTCTGCCTTGATATGTGACCAGCCCAATCCCATTTAATCCTTTTTGCTGCATATAAAAAGTCATTTCTATTTTTCATTTTTTTATGTATTTTTATCATACTTATTTTGTCTTTTAGTTTTATACCCATTATTGACCTTTCCATTGCTTTTATTTGTGGCAGAGGGGAGTGGTCTTACGTACCCTTGCGGACCAGGCATGACTGGGTACAGCGAGTTTGGCTTACATTCGTTCTATTTTGTTTTCTTCGGAGGAGCTGTGCGGCTGACGTTCCTCGTGCTCATTCCAGCGTTCTTCTCGGTGACATTTTTCAGGTCTTCGTATTTCTTGACTCTAATTGCAGGGGTGTCTTCCTTAACTCTAACAAAAACTTGACAATCCTTTTCCCAAACGTATTTTATTACTCCTTGATCTCTGAGCATTCTCGCTTCAGCAAGCAGACTTACGGTGTTCTTAGTCAAGTGGCTATTTACATAAATACCCTTCAGCTTGACTAGTCGAGATGCTTTTACTAGTTTCGATGTTTTCAACCTATTATTCTGGCGGACGATAACGGCTCTTTTTTTAAGCTTGTTGGGCGCTAATCTGTGGTACGTATTGACATCATACTCTTCGAGGGGGACTCCCAAGCTTTTTGCTACTTCCTGTATTGATTCTAGTAAATCTTCTTCGCTTTCTTCCTCCTTCTCTTCTATTCCGCTGATGATTATGTCTTGTTTCCTATGGTATTGGTCCGTCTCCTTCATTTTTGTTTTCAATTCGTCATTCTCTATTTTCAGCTCTTCAATTTCACTTCTCAGTTGTTCAATCTCCTCTTTGTTTTCACATATTTCTTGTCGTAAGGTTGATATTTCTTCTTTAATCTCTTTTTTCGCTTCCGTTATGCTTTTCTTCACACTTTTCAGCTCTTCTATTACTTGTTTCTTCAGTTCATCCGCAATTATTCTTTTCATATCTTGCTTCATTTGTTCGTTCATCTTCTTTCTTCTTTGCAGTGCTTGTAATTGTAGTTACCGATTATCTGATGTAAGTCTAATATCGCACTATAGCAATCACGATTGCTGCACGAAAAAACACGCTACGCACTATTATATGCTTATCGTAATAATTCGCACCTTAGGTATTCACATTCACTTCAACATTTGAACGCAAAGCATACGTCCTGACACTCTGGCTTATCTAACCAAACTCCTATCTAGGTCTATGCTTCCTTGAATTTTCAATACCAAATCTCATTTGGCTCATAAAACAGGTTCCCTGCGTTCCTCGTTTAACTTCGTTAAGGAAGCCGTAGTTTTTTTCCAAGTCCCCCTCTTATCATATATGGCTCGAGAGTCGAAATTTTACTAAGTTTTCGCACGGCGCACGGCGCACGCCAAATTTCTCAAAACGCCCCCCATAAAACCTCTGTTAATATTTCGACCCCCGAGCTATATATGATATGGATACCGTTTTCCAGAAGTGAAAAAGTATTATGTCAATTTTCACCTTTCAAAAAGCATATTTTACACATACAGGCTGCTGACACACTCACACAAGTACACAACAAAATATTACTTTCAACAGCCTGCAACAAGAGTCTACTACTGAATGATATTATAAGTAAGTATGGGTTGCGTGAGTGAATCAAAAAAGGTAAACATTGAATCTAAACATGAGACCTGCAGAGAATTGTTACTTCATACCCTTTTAATCCCATATTTTATTGTGTGTTTGTGTGAGTGTGTCAGCAACCTGTATGTGTAAAATATGCTATTTAAAGGTTAAAATGGATATTACACCGTTTTTCTCCAATTCAATAGTTGAATCAGATCATTACTACATTTTATCCTCAGAATTTAAAAGGTATGATGTCCATTTTCACCTTCTAAAAATGATATTTTACACATACAGGCTGCTGACACACTCACACAAGCACACAATAAAATATGAGATTAAAAGGGTATGAACTAACAATTCTCTGCAGGTATCATGTTTAGATTCAATTTTTACCTTTTTTGATTCACTCACGCAACCTATACTTACTTATAACATCATTTAGTAGTAGACTCTATTGTTGTAGGCTGTTGAAAGCTATATTAACAGGGAACCTATTCTATGGGGGGCTCTTTGAGAAATTTGCCGTGCGCCATCCAACAAAAAACGGAAAAGTTTCAACTCTCGAGCCATGTATGATAGGAATTTTTCTAAGTCCCCCTTCTATCATATATAGCTCGAGAACCAAAATTTTAACGGGGAACCTGTTTTATGGGGAATTTGCCGTACGCCATCTAACAAAAAACAGAAAAATTTTGACTCTCGTGCCATATATGATAGGAAGGGGACTTGGAAAAATTTCGACTCTCGAGCTAAATATAATATGAAAGGGACTTGGAAAAATATCAACTCTTGAGCTATCATAATATAGCTCGAGATTCGAGAAAAATTTAGACTCTCAAACTATATTATACTAGGCTTAGTAGGTATAGGCCTTCTTTATACTAGCTTTATCTAGGTCTAGGCTTTCTTGAATTCTCAATACCAAATCCCATATGACTCATAAAAGAGGTTCCCTGCGTTCCTCGCTTAACTTCGTTAAACAGCATAAATGGATTTAGCACACCTTTTTTTTATGAGTGACATAGGCTTGGAGGACTAAATATTCCTCAGTATAGGATTTATTATAATAATAATAATAATAATAATAATAATAATATCAACCTTTATTCCGGCACTGATGTCTATAATATACAATAATACAATAATTTGGTATTACCGGACGCTCACGTCTGGTTCATTCCCATTTGTGAGCATAGGCCTCCCCTATTTTGCCCCATACTTCTCTGTCTTGCGCCGATCTTTTCCATAGCACTCCTAGCCTTCGAATTATGTCATCTTCCCACCTCGTCACAGGTCTACCTCTTTTCCTTTTTCGTCCATACGGTACCCAATCCATTACTCTTCCCACCCATTCATCCTTACTTCTCCGCGCGACATGCCCAGCGTACTTAATTTTCAACTTCCTTGTTGTAGTAAGCACATCTTTTACTCCTGTTTTTCTTCTAGGTCAGAAAATAATCTCGAAAATAATAAACAAGCAAAATGAAGTCATCACTGACCGGAACAAAATCATGGCTGAGTGTGCTGAGTATTTTAGGAATATCTACGACACAGGGAATAAGAGTGAGGATAAAGATTTGAAGATAAATCCCAAACATTGCGAGAGGAATGAGGACTTTGCCCCGATACTAAGTTCAGAGATAAACAAGGTGCTGAACGCATTAAAAGTAAATAAAGTGTCAAAGAAGGACATAATAGAAAATGAAACGCTAAAACAGTTTAAAAAAGAGATGATTGAATCCTTGCGGATTTTATTTAATAAAATATTTGAATATGAAGAGTTACCCCTTCAATGGACAGAAGCGGAAATAAGACTGATTCATAAAAAAGGTGACAAAGCAAAGCTAGACAACTACCGACCAATTAGCATCACACCTGACTATAGAAAACAGAGTGTACAGTCAATTCGATGAAAGTCAATCACCAGAGCAAGCAGGATTCCATAAGGGGTACTCAACAATCGATCATATTCATACCATCAATCAACTAATTGAAAAAACGAGCGAATACTAAATGGAAGTACATATGATCTTTGTGGACTTTAAAAAAGCGTTTGATTCAGTGGAACACAAGTATTTAGTTTGTGTATTAAGGGAGCAAGGGGTTGAAGAGAAAGTTGTGCGCATTATTGAAAAATTGTATGATGAAAACTACGCGTATGTGAAAATCGATAGGAAAAGTGAAGTATTTAGAATAAAGAAAGGAGTCAAACAAGGCGACCCACTGTCGTCGAACCTGTTTAATGCAGCATTGGAAAAGGTCTTCAAACAGCTTGAATGGAGCAATTACGGAATTAGTGTTGATGGGAAAAAACTAAACCACTTAAGATTTGCTGATGACATTGTATTAATAAGTGAGGATAAAGATGAAATTTCTAAAATGTTAAGCGAGCTGATAAAAGCCAGCAGAGAGGCAGGTTTGGAGTTAAACTTTTCGAAGACAAAATATATGAATAATGGTGAAAGGAATGATCTGATAATCAACAATATAGTAATAGAATGGGTTGACCAATATACGTACCTAGGACAAATTATGTCTTTCCTGAAACGATTAGATAAAGAGTTACAAACTAGGAGAAAGAAAGCGTGGAATGGGTACTGGATGCTGAAACAAGTCTTCAAAAGTAACTTAAAGGTACCATCGAAAATTAAAATACGCGTACTAGAGTCGTGCATCATCCCCATTCTATCCTACGGATCACAGACGTGGGCGTTAACTAAAAGCCAAGCAGCGAAGCTCCAAACCACACAAAGAAGCATGGAACGCAGCATTTTGAATGTTAAAAGGAAATATAAAATAAGGAACACAGTATAGGATTTAAGGCCTCCTAAAAAATTTTCATCTGCCAATCTAATATGCAGATTTTGAAGGCACTCATCAAATCATGGTTAGTTACTGAATTGAAATTAATTATATGAGAAATGGAAGATAAAGGATTCACTAAGATATATCTTCAATAAATTCGTCAAATTTTCTTTTGGTGTTCATACGATGGACTTTTACCGACTTTTCGTAGAAAAGCGAGTATTACACCCGTCACAGTTGTGGCAGAAAGGGGGGGGGAAATGAACTTTCTCGACGTTTTACAGGTCATAGATCATCGCTATGTCATTAAAAAAATTTCAGGTTTCCTTATATATATATATATATATATATATATATATATATATATATATATATATGGATCAAAATTTGTCCGGACTTCTCCTCCGAGACTACTGGATGGATTTTCTTGAAACTTAGTCAAGTTGTAGTGTTATATCTGAAGTTGTGCACCTGCATTTTTTTTGACGATCGGATCAGTAGTTCTCCAGATATACCCAATTTTAAAAAAAATTCCCCACTCCTATAACTCTGATATGGTTTGTTCAATTTTTTTCAAATGTTGATATATTGTAATTTACATGTCTAAAAATGTAATTGTGAACTTTTGGTGTTGATACGATGTTTGGTTCGTGAGAAATCTCAAATTGAAGCGTGAACTAATTTGATGAAATTTGCAAATATTCGAGCTACTAATATTTTGTAGTACTAAACTTCAGGTAGTCGCTTTCGTCATCAAAAGCGAAGGGTAACCTTTGATTACGTAGATTGTCAGTGTAGTTGTAGCTAGTTTTATTCATTTTTTGGGTTACCTGTTCACACACGTAAGGATACGCTCTTTATGAATGAATTTTTAAAGATGTGTTCGTTCGTGTTGAGTCAGTCATGAATGAATGTTGTGTTAGTATAGTATTAGTGCAACAATCCTTTGCGTATAATTTTGTCATTTTTTTGAGTGATGAAATAGTTTTATATGTGTGAAAGATTTGCTCGTTTGTGTTGAGTTTCTCATGAATGAATGTTATGTGTGAGTCTACAACAACCAACATTAAAAGATGCTTGAGAATCGGAGATGATCAAGAACGAATTAGAGTGGCAAGAGATATGTTGAGGATGTGTGTATCTCATTGAGAAAACGATTCATTGAATAAATTGGAGTACTAGAGTTAAAGTTTAAGCAAAAAACTTGATTGTAGATACAGGTGAAAAGTCGTGTATTGCTTACGCGGCTGCGTAAGCATTTTTTCTAGAATAAGTTCGTAGAAAGAATTGAAATAGTCCCTAACCTCCTATGTGGCACAACTTTTAGATACCATCAGGTATAAATTCAAGATGTTCACTATTGTATAACATTAAAAGGCTATGTAACCATCTGTGATCCTTTTTTCCCCAACTTCTTTCCTTTCTTTCTTTCTTTACATTTTATCAATTTTTTTTTTCCTACGCTCCATTCCTAACTGGGACCGGTTTTGTCAAACCTGACAATTTGTATTGCAAGTATTTATACATACTTGTATAATAGCCGTGAGCTGTTTGTTGTCGGCTGTCATCTGAGAGTAGTCTGCCTTTAAATTAGTTGAGGTGGAGACCGTCTGAATGGAAAGTACTTGTACTTCTGAAGGAAGCTGATATCATTTTCTTCGCTTTGTTGTCTCATTATTAAATCTGTTCCCAGCTACTTGACTTACAGATTTTTTTTTGCAAAATACTCTTATACAGTACCACACCCTGAACTAAATAGACCGATTCCCCGTGACGTCAACATCTTCGATTTTGATTGAAGGCTTGTTCTCTGCTGCTGGCTTTGGGGCAGCCACTTTAGAATCCCATAAGAATACACAGGGAATGTTTCGATCATTCACTAGTATTCAAGAACAAGAAGTACGTTATCTCGTTTTCTAGACGCACAAAACATCATTTGTGTTAGTGGACGACTACAGAATTGAAAAAGGGTTTTTCCAATTGTACAAATCTACTTTATTAGTTGCTTATACAATAGTACTTTCGGGTGAATTATCAGATCATCAGTTGTGTCGCAACTGGAGAACAAGGCCTTAACCATGAGTTTTTATAGTATAACACTGTGATCTTATTGGCTATAACAATGCTGTGTTGTGATTGGTTCACTTCTTAGAAACTTATTCTTACAATAATATGACATTGTGTTCTTATTGGCTAAAACATACTGCTTTGTGATTGGTTCAATCTATTGTTCTAAATGCTGCGTTTCTATTGACTACCTGGATTCCTGCCGTCTCATTGGTTGGTTCCGTTCTTCTTCTCTCGTCCAATCATCAGGTCGAATAATTTTTCGCTGTCAAATGTGATTACATTGTTGAAGAGGCAGGCTTTCTTCCTCTTGGCTTTTGCAATCTCCATTTGTTCCCAGAGTTTTCTTCTCTTTGTGCGATACGTGTATGACTTTAAATATTCCCTCTCCATCGTGGTTTTCCTCGTTACAGTGTTTCCCAAACAGTGACTTGCCATCTTCTTTCTCCCACGACGTTTTGTGCTCCTTTCTCCTGATCTTAAACTTTCTCCCAGTCTCACCAATATAGATCCCCTCGCACTGTTCACAACTGAGCTTGTACACTCCGCTTAAGCTTTCTTTGTCCTTTTGTTCCGTCTGGTCATTGCTGATTCTCTTCACCATGGGTTGGTTATTCTGGATACCCACATTTACACCGTAGCCATTGAACGTCTTTATCACCTTGTTTGTGTACTTTCCCACGGTATCGATCCGGAGTACTTTCTCACAATGCTATCACGGGTTCCTTTCTTTGTTTCCATTTTCCCAAAGACTCCCTCCACCACACATCTGCGGTAGCCTTTGGCTTCTGCGATCTGCTTTACTATCTCGATCTCTTTCCTCTTCTCTTCGTTGTTCTTGAGAATAGAAATTGCCCGATAGCAGTAGTTCTGGATTGCCGCTAACTTGTACCTGGGGTGGTGGTAGGAGTCATTTGGAATGATGGTGTCAGTATGCGTCGGCTTCCTGTAGATTTTGTATTCTATCCTATTGTTCTCCATTGTGAGTGTAAGGTCCAAATAGTTGATGGTCCCATTGTCTTTTTCTACTGTGAATTTGATGCTCTCATTCATCGCGTTCATTTCTGAAAGGAATAGATCCACCTGTCTATCGGTGCCTGACCACACAATTAGGATATCATCTACATATCTGGCCCAGTGTTTGATCGAGTTTCTGCATTTGCTGCCCTTCAATATCTTGTTTTCCGTATCATTCATGAATATCTCCGCCAGTATTGGTGACAGCGGTGATCCCATTGCAAGTCCCCTTTCCTGACTGTAGAACCTGTTATTGAAGCGGCAGTAATTCTGGCTCAAGATCTCCTCCACTATGTTGGCGTACTTCGACCCATCGGGGTTCCCGGGGTATCTGTTGCTTTTGAGCAGGGTGAGAAGTTCCTCCTTCGGTACCAAACATATTAGTCACATCAAAGGATATCAGCTTGTCGTTACTCCTGATTTCCAACTTGTCCAGTTGCTCAATCAGCTTTCCGTTGTTTCTGATACTTCGTCTGGGTGCAAACTGGCAGTTTTCTTTCAGGAATGTGGCTACGATCTTTGCTATCTTGTAGCATAGTGATTGAATGTTGTTGACCAGGGGTCTCATCGGACGGTTCGCTTTGTGGAGTTTTACAAGCCCCTTGAGTTTTGGTGCAACCGGGTTCATCTCAAGCGTCCTTCCATTGCCGGGTACATTGGTCCGTTTTAACACAGCTTTCAGGTCATCTTGTTATTTCCGCGTTGGGTCCCTTGCCAGCTCTTGGTATCCATTAACTGCGATTTACGACTCTACTTTCTGGGTGTAGTCCTCCTTCTCCATTACCACTACCGGGCTGCCCTTGTCCGCCTTTGTCAAAATCAGGTTGTTCTGTCGGATCTTCTTTTGTAGATTGCATTACTTGCGTTCTGTCATAGGTTCGGCACATGGTATTCCAGGTTTGTGGAGTGGATTATTTCGGGCCAGTAGAAATTAGAGAGACTAAGGTTCAGCGAAAAACAACTATAAAACTACAAGCCTTTGTAGCAATTTTTGTTTGTTTTTCTACCAAGGCGATCCACCGAGAGCTTGTTTCGACTTTGACTTCAGAGGATTTTATCACAGCATTAAATCGATTTAATGGCAGAGGAGGTCTACCATATAATGCGAGTACCTTCATAGGTACGACGAAACTTCTGGATTTGAAAAAATTCTTCAACAAGAAAAATGATATTATTACGCGTCATCGAAGAGATTTAGGTTGTAATTGGCAATTCATTCCTCCGATTCAACTTGCCAACCCTAACTGTAGGCTCATTGTTGAATTCGTTGAAGGATATTTTGTTTCCCTTTCGAATCACAATCATCTTCTCGACCAGATCCACCAATCAGTGGGTTGCATTTTATGTCGTCACCAGAGGGCACACCTTCAGTTTTGAATGCTACTACAGTTGGCGAATAAAATAAATTACCATCGCTCACAAATTTCACGCGGTAAATTTGTCTCATTCCGAAACAGTTGAAGAAATATTTCCTGGGTTTTGACGGAATAAAAGGAACTTTGTCAAAATAAATGTTCTTAAGTTATCGCACCTTACAGCGTTCAGTAGACCTTATAAATGGATGATACGCACTTCGCATACAGCACATCATACATTTTCGCAATAATGAATGGAAAGATGATCGATTTAGAGCGCAGTAAATATTAAACTTGTCGGAGACGTTTTAAATTGATGGGTTCCTTCTTGTCAAACGTCAATAATATTTATCAAAGAGTGAAGTTGGGTGTGTATTTTATTCGTAAAATGTCAACAAACAGGTTGAATGAAGGAAGCTGTACGATATAGCTTTATGATAGGTATATACACATATATACGTTTACGTCTTCGGAAAATACAGCCCAACTCGATCATATACGACAGAGTGAGGTGTAGAGTTTAATCTACCCTCGCCGAAAGCTTAAATCAGGAATTCGCTCCTGCGAAGGGTGTATATCTTATATACCGTACACGTTTGTGCGTTCATTGGGCCCACGAGTACCATTTGCCACCGCTCCTAACCAGCCTCTCTGAAGCGCATTCAAACACGATAAAATTCTTCGGTATATAAATAGGCATGAGTTGAGATTTTGTTTTAGCCGCAAGAATCGAATCTTTTTTTTATTAAGGCTGTTGCAGTATCATCAGTGTTCTCTGCTGCGTAATATTTTCCCAAATGTATACGTCATCTCGTAGACATGGTTTTTACTTTTTGTTTTCATCATACCTTTTCTCCGTGGGCTTGCATGAATTCATTTTCGGCGGTTTCCGTTCTCACTAAACGCCAAGAAAGAGAAAAACAACTGAATACTAGCTACTCTCTCAAATTCGTTATCACTTGAAACTAAAAACTGAGGGGTTGCATTACATACAGAGCGCATATTTTCAACTGAGTACACCCATGAATAGACAATACACTCATAAGATCCCTCTCTCAAAACGGCTTAATGAGAGGTCATCTAGGAAGAAAATTTCACAGCAAATTCAAATCTGGCATCAGATTGGACTTACGATACACATTTTCAAATTTATCTCTGACCCACCTCCTTCTATCAAAATTTAAATTCAATTCATTTTTTCTGTTTTTCCTTCGAGGTAAGGCCCAGTAGCCATCCTCTTTCCAACCCTTTTTTTTTTTTTATGATTTACTTTCTTTAAACTCTAAAGAGCGATTAAATCATACTCTTTTAATACAAGAAATCAAACTCGGCTCCAGTCCTTACAACGGATTGCTATGTCGGAGTACTATTGTTTTCAACTTTTTTTTTAAATACATTTATGCATGTGTATAATTTTTCCCCCTATTCCTTTTTTTTTTTTTTAAATAAATTTCTCTGGTTGGATGTAATAAAAAAAAAAAAAATTAAAGTGGAGAAATGGGATGATTTTAGTTTCAAATTCAATTTTACTCATGAAAACGGCACCGGAACGACCTCAAATGTAGATTTTCGGATTCTACGTTGAAAATTACACCTAAGAGACTACAAACTAAATGTTGATAAATTTCACCCAAAAAAGTATCAAAGGGGTACCCCTTGCTTGTTTTTTGGGCAAAAAATTTCTTATCTTGAAAGGGCTGGTACCACATTGGGCGTACAATAATTTTAAAGTGGAGAAATCGGATGATTTTAGTTTCAAATTCAATTTTACTCATGAAAACGGCATTGAAGCGTCCTCAAATGTTTAGATTTTTGGATTCAACGGTCTGATCACAGTCCGGATCGCAGTCTGGTCCGGGTGACAGCCCGGAACATCCGGAAGGCAATCCGAATTGCAGGGCGGATCGTCCGGAACATAGCCCGCATTGTTTGGATTGCAGCTCGGACTGTGGTCCAGATTGTGATATGGACCGCAGTCCGAATTGTCCGGATCGAACTCGGAAAATTCAGAAAGCAGCGCAGATAGCAGCCCGGAACGTCCGGATCACAGTCAGGACCGTCCAGATCACAACCCAAATTGTGGTCTGGATTGCAGTACAGAAATTGTCCGGATATGCAGCCCAGATCGCAGCACAAAACGTTCGGATTGCGACCCGGATCACAGCCCAGAACGTCTGGAAAGCAATCCGGATCGCAGCTCGAATTGAGGTCAAGATTGTGATCAGGATCGCAGTCCGGATTGTCCGGATCAGAGCCCGGAATGTTCAGAAGGCAGCGCGGATAGCAGTTCGGAAAGTCCGGATCAGTCAGGAATGTGCGGATCATAGTCGCGATTGTCCAGATCACAGCCCGGATCGTTGTCCGGATCATGATCTGGATCGCAGGCCAGATTGTCCAGATCGCAGCCCGGAACGTGCGGAACGTAGCCCGCATCGCGGTCCGGAATATCCGAGAGGCAGTCCGGATCGCAGCCTAGAACGATACTAAAGTAAAGAAATCGCAAGATTTTAGACATCGCAGCACAAAATGTACGGATTGCAACCCGGATCGCAGCCCGCATTGTTGGGATTGCAGCTTGGACTGTGGCCCAGATATGGATTGGAGTCTGGATTGTCCGGATCACAGTCAGGATCGTCCAGATCACAGCCCGGATCGCAGACTGGATCATCCACATTGTATCCTGGAACATCCGGGATGTAACCCGCATCGCAGTTCGTATTGCAGCCCGCATTGTTTGGATCGCCGCTCGAATTGTGGTCAAGATTGTGATCTGGATCACAGTCCGGATTGTCCGGATCAAAGCCCGGAACGTTCAGAAGGTAGCGCGGATAGCAGTCCGGAAAGTCCGGAATGTCCGAATCACAGCCCGATTGTGGTCTCGATCGCAGTTCGGATTGTCCGGATCGTCCACATTGCAGGCCAGAACGTCCGGAATGCAGTCCGTGTCGCAGCGTGTGTCGGCACATATAACGTCCGGATTGCAACTCGGATCGCAGCCCGTATTGTTTGGATTGCAGCTCGGAATGTGGCCCGGATTATGATATGGATCGGAGTCCGGATTGTCCGGATCACAGTCAGGATTGTCCGGATCGCAGACTGGATCATCCACATTGCATCCTGGAACATCCGGGATGTAACCCACATCGCAGTCCGGATATGCAGCCCACATCACAGCACGGAACGTCCCGATTGCGACCCGGAACGTCTGGAAAACAATCCGGATCGCAGCCCGCATTGTTTGGATCGCCGCTCAAATTTGGTCAAGATTGTGATCTGGATCACAGTCCGGATTGTCCGGATCAAAGCCCGGAACGTTCATAAGGCAGCGCGGATAGCAATCTGGAATGTCCGGAATGTTCGGATCACAGCCCGATCGTGGTCTCGATCGCAGTTCGGATTGTCCGGATATTGGGCCGGATCGTCCACATTGCAGGCCAGAACGTCCAGAACGCAGTCTGTGTTGCAGCATGTAACATCCGGATTGCAACTGGGGTCGCAGCCCGGAACGTCCCGAAGGCAGTCTGAAACGTGCTCCGGATCGCAGCCTGAAACGATACTCAAGTAAGAAATCGCAAGATTTTAGTTTAAAATTCAATTTTACTCACGAAAACGGCTCCGGAGTGTCCCCAAATGTAGGTTTTCGGATTCTACGTTTAAAATAAGTCCAGAGACAGGATTCCTCGGCAGAATGCCGAAAAAGTAAAAAATAAATTCCGAAATCGTCGCTTTTGCCGAATTTTAGAAGGAAAATGTATAATTTTTAGCATTAAATGACTCAAAAAATGCAAAAAAATGGTACTTTTTTCGTTAGGTATTGCCGAATAATGCCGAAAACTGAATTTTTAGTGCCGAAAATCTCCATCAAAAATGCCGAAAAATCCGGTCTCTGAAAATAACTTATAAAACGACTACAAACTCAACTTTGATGAATTTCACCCAAAAAAGTACCAAAGGGGTGTACCTCTTGCTTGTTTTTTGTCCAAAAAATTTTTTCTTTCAAAAGAGCTCAAGAATGGGATTGCACGGTTGATCCAAATCTAGTATCGGACCGATCGTGGGAGCTTGAGGCTCTAAAGCTAATTTAGGCCAAGATTTCTATTTACTCAATAACGTTGGATCAAAAATCAAGCAATTTCAAATACTTAAGGCATAATTACGAGTATAAAAATATATTAAGCGCGGTCTTTATTCATTGGGCTCCGTTAAAGTATTTTCTTTTTTGTGTACTTTACCTGCTTTTTCTTTGTACTGTACAAAAATTTCGATAGGGTTCATCATGATTACTTTATTTCAGGGAGTCAGGCGTAAAATAGTACTTGTGCCATAATTACAGTACCAGCAACGTTAGTTGTCAATATCTTACAAAACCTGCGAGTATCTACGTATATCTCACCTCAATTTAATTTTTTCATATGGCTACAAACATGAATCAAGTTCTACAAAAAAATGAACTAAATCCCACACTAGTTCAACGATCGCACGATTTTTATGTCCAGATTAAAATAAGAAAGAATCGCTAAATTTAAAATTCTCACCCGAAAAAATAAAGGAGTACGACAAAGAAAGAAAACTCGAGTGTTACGTAGAATTTCTTTTTAATACATACCTAGCACACAAAAGAGATCTATCTAGAAGAAAAAACTGCGCTTGATTACAATATAGAATAGAAATAAAATAAGTCGAAATATCAGTGAGAGTACATATTACAATACATTGAATAATATCGATAAAATATCAGAATTAGAAAATATGCTCGAAAACTTTTCATTCTTAAGAATTTGGGTCATTTGAACGCAGAAGATTATGATTATACAATATACTCTAGTTACCCTTGTAATATAGAGGCCAAAAACACGCTTCCACTCGTTGACCACAATATTCTAAATTATTTACTTGTTTGTTCTAGTTTAGGAAAAGATGAAACAATCTTGTCACTAGCAAAGTACAGCCAGCCTCTCCCATTCCAAAGAAATCTGCCCTCGCTTACGTGCACCAGAAAAACATTCATGATTTAGGAATTGTACTTTCTACTTTGACTTTTTAGTGTCTTTCATCTCTGCAATAGAATTTGAGTGGTTACACGATGTGAAAAATGAAAATTCTTTCACACAACCCAACACTTCGCTGCCGCGCGTAATCCAGCACCGGGTCTCGTCGCGCGACTTCTCCACTACAATCTACCTTTGGAATGAGACTCACGCTCTTATTCACGCAAAAATATATTTCCGCCATATGAGTGCACGTCCTCATCACCGCTTCTTGTTTCTTCGTTTTTCCTCCTCACCGCCTTCTTCAGTGTCGTCTCCAGAGACCTCGAGGCACACGTATTCCAGCCTTCTTAATCTTATTCAATTATCGAGTTTTTCCAACCCAAAACAATGTATTTGTACCGGGTCTCGCGAGCGCACACCATATAAAAAACAGTCGTAAAAATACCTCGCAAAATGGCACGAGTGTCTTACCTATTTACCGACCGGAGAATATGAAAAACGAAAAATATAAAAATTTTTCTTGTTTCATTTTTACGCGTTCGGCGCTGAATTCAACTTACATACGTAGAAGATTCGACAAACAAAAACACGGGAACATTTAAGATCTTTTTTCACCTTACAGTCGCGAAGAAAGAATATAGCATATTAAATGAAGAACTGAAATGGAAAAAACTCGATTTCAAAAAGACTTTTTTTTTTTTTTTTTTTTTACAAACAAATTTCACGACAATATGCACTACTTTTATGATCGGTCTAAAAAAACGTAAGAACATAAAATTCATGTAAAATCAGAGACAAAAAACATTCGCACAAAACACACGGTAACAGAAATCCAATTTCATAACGTACGTTCTTGATTACTCACAACTTTTTTCTGGAAATAGTCTGTATTGAAAATATGTCTCCTTCAAACTATCTAGAGGCATTGCACAGCTGCACATTGAGAGTATGACCAGTGATATTGAAAAATAAAAATTCATTTTAGAAAGGGAATAACTTTTTCTTGAATGAATAAGTTGAATAAATGAAAAAAAAGAAGAGACATTATAAAATTAGAACTTCTTAAAATTAAAAAGATCATAGTTGAGAGGTTTCAATCAATAACAATATGAAAACCCAACTGGCAGAGATGTGAAACTTAGTAATGTTCATTCCACATCCCATGCAGCATAATATACTGATAACTGCAAAGCCTTGACGTTATAGAATGGACTCTATGTAAGTCAAGGTCGATGGGATCTGGAAAGTGACGTTGGAAGGGTACACTTCGCTTCTACCACCTCATTGCGGTATGCTGTTAACGTGTTAGGCAACAAGTTAGGCAACAGTAATGGGCCTGTAAGGCCGTGCAGATGAAAATTCAGGAATTGAGGCTATAGTTCAGGGGAGAAAAACATCAAAACCAATGTAGACGGAATGAGATTTTCTATTCTAAAAAGGAAGAAAATAGAATTTTTTCCATATCATGTTCACAGTTACATCATATGTAAATAGGAAGATACACTTGAACCAAAATTAGAAAACTTCTAGAGATTAGAAAATTTGGTGCTTTTTGAATCAAGAGAGAGAGAGAGAAAAAAAACAAAACGAAACAAAATCATTCTTCACTTTTTACTGTCTAGAACTGCAGATTCATCTTCATGGAAACTTTTTTCCTCAGACAATAATATTCCAAAAAATTTTGAAATTCTTTTATCACATATCACAAGTTTAGGAAGATTGATATTATTCTTCAATTAATAATATGTGACCCCGTCTACAGAAACCCGGCCTAGTGTTCAATTACAATCAAGAGAAAAGGAATCTTTCTTCCTCGGTAAAAGGTCCTTTCCTCCTGATCAATATTCAACGCTAAGCCGGGTTTCTGTAGACGGGGTTACATATATCATTTGTAGAACATTGTTTTTTGATAATATTATCATTGTAGTTCCAGAAAGTTGTAAATTAAGTTACTTGTGTAAATATTGAATCCTTCTAAATTTGTAATATAAGAAGACAGAATTAAGCTACATTTTTACATTCTTGGGTAGGTATCTCATTGTCAACATTTTGTAATATTAAGATATTCTCCAGATACAACAATTTTTCATATTTCACATGATTACTCCACAAATTGATATGTTGGCAAAAAACAAAAAGTGGATTTGAATTTAGCGTTGAAATTTCAACGCTAATTCCACATTCAGAACTTTTACATTATTGGGAACCAAAAATAAAGAGCCAAGTCAAACCAGCCATCTGCTAGGATTGCATGCGCGTGGTTGAATCAACAGGGGAGAACAAGAAATAAAACGCTATTTTTCTATCACAGGTCAAAAGTTTATGAATCATTTGCAAACTCACAGAACTCAGAACATACCTACTGTTTTGATAGTGTTATCATTGTGATTCCAAAAAGATGCAAATCACTTGCTCAAATAATATTGGACCCTATCAAACTAAATTTCCACATTCTAGTCCATCTAATTATCATTTAATGTCATTATAATAATTATCATCTCTACATGATGACTCCAAAAATTGATGTGTTATCAAAGAATAAAAAAATGGATTTGAGTTCAGTGTTGAAGATACTTCCAAAATCATGTAAAGACTTTCATGTTACAGAATAGCTATTTAGTACTTAGTGTTCTTTAGAATTCACATTTGGAACTCCTGTAAAGTTGAAAATAAAAATTGAAGGCAAGTCAAACCAACTGTATAACTTCATAGCAATTTTTTCCTCAAATTGGAACTTCTTCCATCATACATTGAAAGTTCAGGAAGATTTATTAATATCCTTTAAATGAATCATTATTTTATAGAACATTGTATTTTGATATTGTTATTACTATTAGGTACAGTGGTTCCATAAAGTTGCAAATCACTAGCTCAAATAATAAGAAATCCTCCTGAATTTTTGATACCCAAGGAGGCGGAACTATAAAGAACATTTTCACATTCATGTCTATCTCATTATTCTCATAGTAATACTCAAATTTGGTGTATGTACCTTAAAAATTGATGTTTGTGAAAAATGAAGAATTCATTTGAATTTAGCGTTGAAAATACTTCCAAAGTTGTATGAAGACCAACATATTATGTGACAGGATAACTGTTCATTAGTAGAATTGAATAGGAAGATAAGTATATTTGAACTGAGTTCAGCAAACTTCTACTAGAAAATTTAGTGTATTCCAATCAAGAAAGAAAGATAAAGCAAATGTTAATAAACTCCAATATGAATTCTGTTGGAAACAATTACAATTTAATGCCAAAGAGTCTTTTTTTACTTAACGGACTTATGTTTTGATAAATTTATTGTTTTCCAGAAATCTTCCAGTATTAGAAATTGTAGATACAGATTTTCTTCTTGTCTCAGACTCAAATTGCAATGCAAAGTTAAAGGATAAGAATTTGTGAGTGAATACTGACGCAGAAATTGGCTCTGATTTGAATGCAACTTTCAAGGGAGTTGATCATGAAGCGCCTGAAATTCACAGACATTTGACGCCAGACCTGTGAGAATTCTTGAAATGAATCATTTGCAGCTTGTAGAAAAAATTGTATTTTGACAGTGCTATCATTAATATGGTTCCACAAAAGTCCAAATTTTTTGGTTTACTAATATTGAATGTTCCCTACAGAAAAGGAGCCAAAATTAAGCCACAATTGAGGGGGTATCTGTAGAAAAGACGTCTTTTCCACAAGAAATACATGGAGTGGATGACTATTGTACAGATACCTCCTCATTTCCACATTCTTGTCCATCTAAATATCATTTGTTTTCAACAAAATTATTATATTTTCTAGATATACCTAAAAATTCTCCATCTTTTCCATGATTACTTCAAAAAGTTGATGTGATAACAAGAAACAAACATTGAAAATACTTCTATAATCATATGAAGACTATAACATGTAACAGGATAAGAGTGCTCTACAGATTTCAGATTCAGAACTTGCAGAATGTTGGGAATTGGAGCGAAGGCAAGTTGAACCGCTAAAATCATTATCTACACGCGCACTTTGATCAACAAGGAAAATGGAAACTGAATTGAAGAAAATTGAAAAATTTGGAATAACTCTCAAATAAAACTAGATAGAAGAGGTTTCCGGAGATTGTATTGAATCTAATAGACAGACCAGCGACTACAGTACAAAGTAATACGCCAACAATGATGTAAATTTTTTTTACAATAAGTAAATCCCCGACGCTCTAAGTCGCCATCTTAATATTTTTGTTTGATGGTTTTATCATCTTATCTAATTAGTAGTATGTATATTTTTCATGGGATGTAACAAAATCTGCATTATTCAAGCATTATTTCAATTTTTCTCATTTTTTTCTGACATACCAACATAATTCAGTTCCCATTTTCAATACCTACACGCTCAATAGAAGTGCAGCGTGATGTTAAGACTGTTTTCCTAAAATTACTATTGAACAGGAGACCAAATATTTTCATAAAAAATAATAATTCATAAATTTTTCAATGTACAAGCAAACAAATGAAAAAAAGCTTGTTTAAAGGAATGAAAAAGGAAAAATTTACTTTTGCAGTATGAATAGTCGATAAAGAGTAAAAATTGAAGAAAAAGAAGAGTAAATTTTTTGAGCACTAAAAAGAGTACATCTGGTTAGCCAACATTAAACTCTACCTAACTGAATAAAATACATACATCATAACCCATTGCACAAGAGTTGTTCCGAGCATAATCCACATGATGTTCTAATGAGTCAATTAACTGCAATATATTGGTAATCGCGTACAGATAATGAAACAACGCGTACATAAAATTCATAATAAATCGGCTAATTCCGCGATAATATATACATGAAATTCTATTTAAATAAATTTATCATTTAAAATCTCAACAACACTACTAGTCTCTAACGCGCAGTCAATCAGTATTGCAAGGTCGATGTCAAAATTGAGGTCGATCAATAATAATATCTATGGAAAAGGAAGGTGGAGGCGAATTTTCCAAAATCCAAAACCTCTTCCTCATTAATTTACGTAACCTATAATATAATATTACTTGCGGAAAAATCATTTTCTTCTTCTAAAAAGCAAAATTGTCATCGATTCCAAAAAAATATGACTAGATCATTTCATTGCTCGTAGAAAATTCTGGACAAAATTTAAGCTCCGCAATAATTCGGAATTTAACAATTGACAGTTTTGAAAAGAAAGAAAAAAAAAAAAAAAAAATGGAGGGATTTCATATTTTGTACCAGTGCAAATCAAATACATAGTAAAATAACAGTGCATAAAATTTCAATACGAGACTGATCCAACTACTATCGCTCCTCAAAAAATATCATTGGTAACTAAACGCGGTGAGTAATATTTGAGGATCTTACGTATTCTGCGGGCGTAGTACATTCAAATACTTAGCCTCGCTAATTATGAAACAATAAAATTCTAATAAGAAGAGTAGAGAATTAAACTTAATAACTAAACTATGAAATTTCGAAAACGAGTATTATGGAATGAAAAGACGAAGTATACAGAAACAATCAATTGAATACACAATAGAGCGTATTCATTAACGATAGAAAGAGCAATACGATTACACATATGTATCGATAAAGAAGCGACACACCAATGGCGGTGTCATTATCTTCTGATCAATTAATTTGATTACACAATGTTTTACGATCATCATCGATCCAAGCTAATGAATACCGCTATATCTCGGAAGCGCCGTCGGGAATTCGTAACTAAGACAATCGGATTCGTAAAAATTTACTAATTAGAAGTTCGTATTCGAGTCTTACTTCATTCCGCGCACGACTATAGCAATCAGCATCGCGCGAACAACCGCCTATAAATTGCTTATCACAATTGATTTCCTTCTCGTCTTCCGGTCGAAATGTCTTAAAACTCATTTTCGACCGATTGGATTTCGTAATATAAGCGCGCTTTCTGCCGAAATTATAGGAAGTTTGTTCTGACAGTGGTAGTTAATGAGATGACTGACGCTCTCGAACATGCGATCTTTCGTCCGTACCTGAAACAGAGAAACACGATTTTGAAGAAACGGAAATTCGAATCAGTTCGTATCGAAACGGATGACCAGAGTGATATGAAAACCGCGGATATTAAACGACGAGATAAACACTGCACTGATGACGAGCACTATTAAGTAGTGATAAAGAAGGATATAATCGAGAATTTTTTCCAATATCGGGCCGAGAATTTACCATCGAACGACAGTTTCCAAATCGTTTTTATTGTAATTAGTAACGAGATCCGCGAACAAGTTCTAATAAAAAAAGATTCCTATTTTATGAAATATTATTCATTGAAAGTCAATGTCTAGAGGAATTTCATTACTATAGAACAGATAGAATTACGATTTCTCTTTGGAAAAGGGAGTTCATAAAATGGTTCCATACATTTCACTGACGAAATGCACAATTCTTCGATTGAAATTATTCGAATTTTCCCTATGGAAAGAGAAAAAATTATAAGTTTGCCCTCTCTTCTCAGATGACTAATTTTCGAACTTCATACACCAAATAAGGAATGAGGCCAATCGTCACGATTTAATCGCACTATCCGTTCACATTTTGTCATTCACATTATCAATTAAACAGTCATCTACCAATGTTTTCAACTAAAGCATAAATAATATGTGTACGTGCATAGATGGTCATTCAAAACCTAGTACTTATATTATCTGTGTGTTTGCATTATGATAAAATCGTGACCATTTGTACATCATTTTTTGTTCTACGAATCAAGTCAAAATTGCAATCGAAAAATTGACGCATTCAAATTGTTAGACCCAACACACAATAATATTGTTCCATACGTATCTTGTGTTAGGGTTGACAACATAAGAATTTGGTTGGAATGACGCAAGAAACAAAAGAGAGATACTGAGGAAAATAATTGCAAAGATATTGACAAACCTCGATCAAGGAATGATGGATTTTGGATCTTTTGCATTTCAATTGTCTGCCTCCCAAGTACGAGTATCTTCTGACTAGCTCTCCTCTCTGTTAAAGAGTGAGGATTTTAAGAAGTTCCCCTCCTCCAAACAGCTGGAGGTCTTTCAAAATAGATCAGCCATTTCTCCCTCTCTCCACTACTCAATCAATTTTTTTCCAAAACCAACCGGTCGAAAGATATAAGACTTGAAAATTACTTATAACGGAAAAACTTACTACCGAGTTGAAACTGGGATCAAATTTTAAGACGGAAACCTCCCTTCCCCCGGGTTAGCGTCACCACTCATTGCCCAAAGATCACGCAAAAAAAAAAAAAACAAAAATGATTCCATGAATATTGATTTTTAAAAGGAAAAATCTTTTATCAAAATTAAAAAACACAAAATTTCCAACGAAAATGGTTTACGAAAACCTCTCAAACACTACGCCATAAAATTATTTTTCGACTATATCTTCATAAATGTTAATTTTTGTGCTAATATACCTCTTATCAAAATTAAAGAACACATAATCTCCTACAAAAATGGTCTTCTTCAATTCAGTTATAGGATTAATATTTATCGAGCAAATCGTCGAAAACCTATGTGTCTTTTCAACGATGGCGTAGCTAAAAAGACACACACAAACAAAAATAATACATCAGATTTGACAAGAGGTGGAGGGAGGAGAGTATCGAACTAAAATGAAGATTTCATACCATGCAATTATCCTGCGGTAGTTTCATATAATCCAATATTATTCATGCATAGGAAAATAAATTATTTTGCCGTAGTTCTTCGACGATTTTCTGACACTACGAATAGAATGAAAGAGGCCACTCTTCCATGAAATTTTGTGTTCTTCAATTGTGATGAGTTATTTTCATTTTTAAAGTCGAAAAATCATTTTTTAACCTGGTATTTGGGCTACGGAGGGTAGCGCTGATACCGAGAATTCAGGAGTTTCAGTACCTTAATTGAGGAGCAATCCTCAACAATTGTACCCAGTTTCATCACTGCAACATATTCGCCTGGACCACACTGGTGACGTCCGTCCTGTAATTTCTATAAGTCTCTAAATAAGGTTAAGGTTGTCGATGACGTCATATTTTCCTATTTGTACATTCTAGGGACCTTCATCCTGAGAAATCTAACCAGACGCGGATACGTGCGAAATCATTCCAAATCTTTCTCTTCAACTAACCTATAAGTCCTACAACACCAACTTATGATTTAAAAAAAAAAATAATTTAGGGTCCTCTTATTCGCCGTCCGCAAGAACTGACCTACTTCAATCTAATTATGCACGGGAAAAAATTTCCCCTTTTCCCCCGTTTTTTTATTGTTTTGGAAATGGAAATTAAAAAAATTTCGACCATCAAACTTTGGAAAAATTTTGACTTTCAAGCTGCACATGACAGGAGCGAGACTAAGAGAAATTTTAACTATAAAGGAGTAGAATTTGAAAAAAAAACCAAATACAGTGGAAACTCTATATAACGAACCCCTGTATAACGAATTCCTCTATATTACGAATTTTTCCTCGGTCCCTCCCCCTTCAATGAATTTTACATGTTAAAAAATCTCTTTATAACGAACAATTCACTCTATATAACGAATTTTCTACAGAAATCTTGTCATTTTTTCCCAAAAAAATGTCGATTTCTGGCCTGAATTCAAACTTTTTTCTGAAAATTCTGATTCTTTGGTAAACATTTGAATATTTTCTCCAGAAAATTTGAATTTTGACGAATGTTTCAACATTTCCTTCTAACAATGTCAACTTTCAGGTGAAATTTGAAAATTTTTATCATTCAAAATGTGGAACTTCGCAAAAATAAGACAAAAAAATGAATTTCTTTTTAACGAATTTTCTATATAACGAATTTTTTTTTGTGGTCCCTTCAGATTCGTTATATAGAGTTTCCACTGTATCAAGAGGGATACTGAGAAGAGTTTCGATTTTTGTGCCACGTGCGATAGGAAGGGCTCTTATGGAGATTTCAACCATGAAAGGAGCTGGATTTGAGAAAATTAGAATGAAAAGATATTTCTAGTATACAAAGAGACAGGGAAAAATTTCGGTCTCTGGAAACCCCAATTTTAAGTACAATCGTCAATATCAAAACCAAATTCGTCCCTTGCAACAGATTTCTGGAATTCTTCGTTTTACTTCCTTACGGAAGCCGTCGTTTTTTCTGACTATCCAAAAGAGGTTAAAGCTATCATGCTGGACAAAATCTTTCAAATCCTAGCCTAGAATTTTCCATTATCTATCCTACACAATTTTCTTCTCACTGGTCGAGGACGCGGACATTTCCTGAGAACTTACTCTCAACTACAGTAACACTAACTTGCTGCTCCACTAGAAAACAAAAATCGTTTCTTCCATTAAGCCTAAGAATATTGCGATTAGTTCAGGAAAATCAACATTTTCCAAGAAATAAATCGGACAAAGATGAAACTTGGCACGAATGTCAATCAAATAAAGCCTTTAAAAATCTATTGGCAATCATGCATAGTTTTATCCTCGCCCAATAGCCCAGGTTTCTGTGACGTCAATCAGTAAATAACTATAAGCAAAACTACCCATCTTGTTGATCCATCTGGCAACTGATAAGGTGACTCCCATAAGAATAACATGGGAAGCGAAGATTATAACGTAACGAATTTGGAATGAGACTTAATTAAAAAATCAGACATATATATTTAGAATCTTTAAACTTCTCAGCGTTTGTTCATCAATCTCTGAATATTAAGAAATTCGTTATGATTGAACAAAAATACGATGATCTCCTTGGGTTACTCTTATTGGAGTCAACATGTCAGTTGGACCAACGTTGGATAGTTTCGCTAGCAGTTATTTACTGTTTAACGTCAGAGAAACCTGGGCTATATTCTCCCGTCCAATTTTCCTGGACTAGATTACATCGTCCAAGACTGATGATGAGGTGAAAAATTTTTCGGAACAATTCAACGCCTTTAGGCTATTCACCTACAATATTTTTCTCTATTACTTGTTGACTACTTCTAAAAAATTCACGATAAATACTTATTCACGCACATGACCTTGATATCACATAAGATACGCGACGACTCATCTAGTATTCATCAGCGATTGACCATCATTTATATAAATAGCTTCGTTCTCTCGTACACTCTCTTTCTCTTCCTCTCTCTCTCAATATTATAATTCACGTCTTCATTCGATCAAATTACGCACGAGAGTTAATCAGTAGAACCATCTTTTTCTTATTGAAGACAATCACGCCGTTTCGCGGTCAGCAGAACTCGAATGAGGAACGAATCTTACCGGTCCATGGAATAAGATTACATTTCAACACTCCCCTTCTCACGACCTTTTTTTGACTTACGCGTACATTGGCCCGATAAACATAGTGGAGAAAAATTACGCCAATAATAATAATAATAACAACTAATAAAGATGAAAATAATATCTTCACACAGAACAAGGTCACGCGTACCTCAATTTCTTCACCCGGATCACGGTCGCGTACAAGGTGTAAGAATTAATTTGCAACCAGTCGACATTGTTCATTTCGCGATCGGCAGCTACTTGTTATACGAGTACAAAGACGCACTCCGAATTCTCATAATTAGTAACCAACTTGATGCAACGACTACCTATACTCACTTCGGGACGTCCATCGCGTTATGTATTCGCTTCACACGACGTTTACACCATAATAATGACCTACATGTCGGATGAAATTTCAAGATTTATCTTCCTCTCTTTCTTCCTCTCATCTCTTTCTTCTTTTTTTTTTTTTGCCACGAGGGCGACGACTTTACGTTTTCACGGGAACTAAACTGAAATCTCGTCATGCAAATCGATTATACCATCAACCTTAAAAAGCATTGTTTTAGATGGAAATACAAAAAACGGTTTTGTTTTGCGGATGACACGAACGTAATTCTCATACACGAAAGCCTGTCATTTACTACACGATTTCCTATTCTTCCGCAGCCGATTAAGAACGAACGCGCGAAAAGAAATACGAGAAAACGAAAGTTGCATTGAATGTAGATAGATTAATTTTAAAAAAGAAAACACTTTTACTAACAACGCCTTCCGGATCGATTAGAAGCAGATGTTTTTTCACGCCTCCTTGAATACCAGTGAGTACGTACTGGCCGGGAGAACCTTGCGATTCTCGAACTAGAAAATCACCATCCTATCCACAGATCAATAATACTGGTTTTAGAAGTGTTTGTAAATAGATGATACTAGTTATTTAGAACATTAATTATTTTATCAACGTACTTGTTTCAATAACGCTTCAGCTTGTTGTCGACTAATACTGCCGTGAAACCAAATTTCTTCTTGCAGTCTTGAATGAGAATTCACGACTTCGTTGTTTATGAATGGTTCTGTAAACAGCAAAGGAATTATCGTCGATCGTCGTTTTAGAGAGAAAAATTGACGAAAAATGAAAAAACTGAAGATTACGACCAAACAATTTCGTCATATCACCATTACCACATTTTATAGTTTCACACTTTATACTCACGCATATCAAAGACGTCTCTCGGTTGGCTGGTCTTCGTTTCGTCAGTAACCATGTCGTTAATATACTCGTGCATCCGTGACTGAGAAGGCAAAGGAGCTATAACCTCGCAGTTAAGATCTATTAGATTTGTTGACGGTAATCGTTCTGTAAACGAATAAATAAAAATTAGTTTTACAATATTAATCTCGTTCAAATGAATCAAAATACATGTCATTTGACTTTTATGTAATAAACTCGAGGGAAAGTTGAGACACAATCGCGAGTAGTGTAAATTTTCCAACAGTTACACACGTAATTGGGAAGTAAATAATCTTGAAAGGAAAAGTATGCAAATTCAATTATCGGAGCAAAACAAAACTAATCTGACCTTCGTTCAACTTGCACTTTCTTTTTCTGACTTCATACACTTACCTCTTGGTTCTGGAGAGTACGCACTATGGTTCGAATTCGGTAATGGAGGAACGGGCGGAGGACCCACGTCCGGAGGTACCTTACCAGGCATATCGTTATAGTAATCAATCTCCCTTTCAGCTCTAGACATACTACAAAATCAAATACATGTGAGACGATTGTGCACCTATCTGGAAGGATACAATAATCCAAATTGACTCACGGCTCAACAAGTGGCTGTGTTAAAAATTGCTTGAATCTCAAATCGAAAGCTTGTCCAATAGTAGTGATCACATCTTGCGCTAAACCTCCGCCGCATTCTAGTACAAAACATGCTCGCCAATTGCTGGAGTCTTTCGCAACATACGCAACGAAGTCCAACGTTTCCTGAAACAAAATGCAGGGTATTGAGAAATCTTATACGGCAAAGGTGTCTTCAATCAATAAAAAATATAATTCGAATAACTAACGGCGTCTCCTCCAGAAGCAAATGATATGCGAGGCATATCGTGCATTGCGATTACCGCATCTCCTTCGTGTAGTTTTAATGCTAGACATTTACTCGAGATGGACAATTTGACATTCGATCCAGCGTGTAGCATATTGGGTTGTTCACCGATGGCACGCATCACTCGTTTATCGATCTAGAAACAATCACCACGTACTTCATACTGTAAAACTAAATACTGTTATCAAAGATTGAAATAATTAATTACCTTGCGTTTTCGATCGACGGTTTTCAAACCAGCGGCTTCGCAAACTCGATTGATGCATTCTCTGATAACAAAATATCATCGTTTAGCAGAATATTTCAAAGTCAGAGACCATTAATAGCATTGGGATAGCTGTTTGACTTACTTGGCTATCTGAAACCTTGCATCGAAGTCCAAACTTTTCATAGACGTATTCACGTCCAAACAACCCACGTACTGAAATCAATGAAAATAAATAATCCGTCGGTACTCAAATATTAAAGTTGAAAAGATAAAACATTTGATAAACATTCGGTATCAAGAAATGTTATCTCCTTACCCGAACAGCATAGGTGATTCCTTTCTTAATTATCTGTTGATCAGGATGCAACCACCCCCTCACTGGTTTATGGAGGAAATTCCCAGATGATCCCGCTGAATCAGGCATCCTACTCTTGCAAAAACAGATAGGAAGGTGAGATTGAGAATTAAGGATCAATTATTAAATGTACACACATACCTTGAAGTCGTCGCCGAGCCGTATTTGAAATGAATTAAAAAGATTACGTGCTAAAGAGGCTTCACAAGAATTTTCTCGCTTCAAAACAAATAGATGCGAGTTTGTTTTTCTCTTTTTCTCGAATTAGAAGATTTACCATCAATAGTGTTCCGATACCTAGGAGAAAATTTCCTAAAATTTAGAACGGATTCGTAAAATTTGTAAGTTCGGAGAGACTTGGCTGAGAGTACCACCTCCTCGAGCACGACGAAATGAACATCTGTAACGACGATGAACAAAAAAAGAACGATAATAATACAACCAGTACAACGAACACTGAGCGAGTCAGTTTAAAAAAATCGTCTGGCTGATACGCAGTTGCTTTACCAATTACCACTAAGTACAAGAGTAAGTAAAAATTTTATGTAATGTGAACTGTGAAGTGAGGTGAATCCCAGAATCACTTACCGAAGTGCAACTACGAGTCTACGACTGCGATACGAAGAACGAATAGAGAACAGAACTAATATTTTTGTAGAGACACTACCATACAAAGTGTTGACTTGAAGAGTTGAATTGACGACGTATCTGCAAAATCACGATTACGAGAATAGAGGTTCTGACGTGATTCAATGAAGTCTAATTCCGCTGATCTTTGTTTTGCAGATACGTCACTCCTGCCGTACAAGTGGAATGAACGTATCCGCATATCTACGATCTGCGCTAAAGAGATCCTTGATCTCCGGTGAAAAATGCTCTTTTTGCTGATCGTCAGTGTGGAGATACGTCATTCTATTTTGAATACTGATAAGAATAGTCGATACTAGCGCTGTGAATTCATCGTTTTTCGTATTCATGTTGGTGATGTTGGTGTTAGGATAAAAGTAACTTCATTTCTTCGAATCAGAAATCCATTTTTCCAGATTCATTTTTTGGATATGCGTCAATCTGATTGTTTTGAAGGAAGTCAAGGCTCCGAGTCTGGTGGAATGCACAGCCGTCTGCCGTCATCTACCGTACGCCGTCGGGGAAGATAAAGTTGTCAAGTTGGTTTACACGGTCTTTTATGAACTTTAAGATTCAGCATCCGTTTTAAATTTTTGGAAATTTTTCTCCTCTCGAACATTATTATCGATAGTAAATTTTGTGCTTCGTGAATAGATGTTTATGTCTGAACATTCGCTCTTGATATCAGAATATCGTCACATCGGTGTATTTTTTAGCATTTAATCTGATAGTGTTCCATCTTCATCCCTCGAAAATCTGAGGTCTGTTTGCGATTTTTCAGCGTTTACCACGTGAATATCATTTCAAGTTTCTACTTATGGCATAAATGAGAACAACGCTTGTATTTGTATGTACGTTCGTGACTTGACTTCATCGAATAGAATACTCTGATATTGATCTATTCTCGAAGAAGATCAGTATTTTTGTGTCGCACCAGCGTTGAAATCGTCAGAACTTCTTCCGTTGGATTTGCAGACGTTAAATAGAAGTCTGGTCTCTTTTCAGTCTCGTTTATTATCTCACGTCCTATTACAATACTTCTTGATTTTCACTTTTTTCTCTAGTTCATCGATTTCAAAAATGAATGAAGATAATAACTGGAGGACAGCAAATTTCCGGCAAAATATCATAGCGAAGATGTGAGTAACTCTCTTTTTCGAATTGATGTATGAGATCATTCGTAAATATAAATGGTTTGATGACGAAACTCTTATTCTACTTTTTCAGCGAAGAAGCGATGCAACAATCGGCTATGCCGACGAACAAGTCCAGTTCTGAAATGGAGAGTCATGTATTTAACAAGGCTAAAAATAAAGTAAATTCTTCTCATCATACTTTGAATGATAAATTTACGATAATTTAAATTTCGCTAAGACAATCTAAATTTCGCTTTTTGTCTTCCCAGGAAGAATATCTTGGATATGTTGCTAGATTGATACTTCACGTTCGAGATATAAGTGAGTGGATTTCTTTATCGCTATCACAGTGACAAATTGAGTCCGATGTGCTTTCGATGGTATGAAAGTTGATAATCCAATAAACAGCGTGGTGTTGTACCTCATTTTATGAAAGACGATGTAAGGAACCAAGGGTAGGATGTACGAAGTCACGGAATTCGTTCCCACTCTGAGTCTTTCATAACCTTCGTACTACTGATCGTACTGCGAGAAGAAAATTAGGTACACTGTATAGTATTTTAGTGATATGTGAATTCGATTATAAAACTATACGTTTCGAATGATGCAATACATCTCCAGACGTAAGACCTGTTTGTGATTCAGAGCGAATGAGGCCCTAAAGAAATAGAATATTGTTTCATGGAAAGATGTACAAGCAAGCACTAATTTCGAAAGTACTCTAATCGTGTCACCTAAATGAGTGCAGGATAAAAAGAAAATACCATGCGTAAAAGAGAAGGAACCAAACCTATCTAGGGATGCAATATAGAACATGACCGAGAAACAGAATTTAATGTTGTGAAAAAGAGCACACTGAATGAATTTGAGTTCATCTGCCAATCTTGTTTTGTATTCGAGGTTAATCTCGAAGGAAAAAGAACGTAAAAGAAAGAAAGGAGAAGGAGGATGCAAGATGTCGAATGAGAATGATGATCCGGTTCGTCGCATGAAACCTCGGATCGAAAGAGTCGTTGTCACATGAATGAGATTTTTTTCTTTCAAATTCTTCAGATAACCCTGGTGCAAAAAAGATGAATATGCAAGCGACGCCATCAGATCCAATGAATGCGTTACGAGCCATGGCTCAACCTGGTACGTAAATTACTTCAAGATTATTCTTTTTTGTAGTAAACGAAAGTATGCATTACAAGGTAGGACTGATCGCAGGTACTCCCGGACAGATGATGAATATGCCTCAACAAGGAGGTCCTCCACAGCAGATCACTCCAGCTTCCAATCGTAAGTTCAGTTTGGTGTTCTATCTATGTAGTTAAAAAAAAGAAAAAAAAACTGTGAAAGCGGGTCCAGACGATCAGCGACTTCAACTGATTATCTTCGTTTGCGGTATCTAAAAAAAACATCGATGGATAAAGATTAAAATTTTTACTCTTGGATGACGATATGTGTCATCAATGGTTCTGAGGAATTGAATGTCGTAGTACTGGGTCGAGAGGCCTCCTAGGTATCTGAGAGAACTTGAAAAATGTATTAGAAACCTCTACAGGAGGGACCGCACGCGTACGGTTCAAAAATTACCAAACGATCTCCTGGTCGAAAACAATCCGTAAAAAATACGAATGATGTAGATATTCTAAACAAAATTTATTTACATGTTCGCTGTCCTGCCATGAGAGTAGCTGGAAAAATATGTTTTTAAATATTCGCATTTTCGCGGGGAGTACGCGATCCTTATTGGAATTAACACGCAGAAAGTTCATTCACATTTTCATCCAAGACAAGCTTGCAGCACGCAGGTCTGTATTGAACGAAATCATCGTCTTTCATTCGATATCTGACGTCATGGGGCATCGTATATTCTCAATTTTCTTGACATCTATTTTTAAAAGAAAGAACTGGAAAGAAAACTAATGAAAATGTATTTGGCAAATATATAAATAGGTGCGACTTTTAAATCCGTGCAAAATGTTACAATCAGAATCATGAATTTGAGTGGCAAACCCGGTTTCAGAAGCTTGATATCCAAACAAATTACCCAGTCTGAGATATTTAAATTCTATACTCGCTTTAAAACTGTCAATTTCTCTCCACAGACAATAAAGACAAGCTAAAATGAGAAAGGGAAAACAAAATTATATATTAACACCGAGAAAATGAGCAAATAAATAAATAATAAATAAATAGACCTATGAAACAGAAAAAAATAATAATTTAATAGAAAACTCGGCGCTTCACAAAAAAATAAATTGATGGAATATAAATAAAAATTTCACACCGCAAACAAGAGCAAATATATAAAAAAATAACACTGCGTAAAAGAAAGAAAAATCAATAGATGAATTAATTGAGTAGGAAAAACTCTGCACTTCAAAACAAAATAATACCATAAAATTATAAATGAACAGAAGTACAAAAATGAAAAAAAAAAAAAAATCAATAGAAAACTAGGCGTCTTACGAAAAACAAATTTATAAATAAGTAATTGAGCAAATAAATAAAGAAATAACAAACTGATGAATTAATGAACTAGGAAAAACTCAGTACGTAAAACAAATTATAAAATATTAGCAGCGGGAAAATGAGCAAATAAAAAAATATTAATAACAATGCAATTGAAAACTAGGCATTTTGGTAAGGGCTTTGAATTTCAAGAAGTGAACTTAGAGAAAACCAGAGGCACACTGATTATTTTCAGTTGAACAAGTTATAAAATTTCTCCTTTATTCCACTTACCCTACCTTCGCGTAGAAAGGAGAAGAAGGAGCTTACAAAAACTGAGATTATCCTCAGAATTAGAAAAATACTTGGCGCTATACGCCTTGTCAGGGGGCCTACCTTTTTAAAATCTATAGCTACCTGTAATCTACCGCTAGGGAAAATCTGTCTATAATAAGTAGCTTCATAAAATCTGTCGCTACCTGAAGTCGGTTGCTAGGGACAATATGTCGTTTTTAAATCTGTCCTTTGATTTCTCAGAAATACCTCCTCAATATACAAGATGTGTTCCACGTCAAAATGAAATTACTTTTGATTATGCTCGGATTATAACAGCTTTCTTCCACCGTTTCAAGGTTGAGCTTCTTGTTAGAAAAGCACCCCAAAGTATCTGTAGCGCGTTCTATACTTCTTGTTCACTTACTTGCAGTACAATTTTCTTAATCAACTTTGTAGCAAGGGAAATGCGCGAAAGAAAAAACCATGCTGTGAGACTGGTCTTTCGTCATGAGCTCGCGGTGAGAGAACGATGGAGGCCCCGTGTTTGATAGAGGCGGGCAGATGCGAGAAAATTCTCGTACGTTTGCGCGAGGGAGGCGTAGCTGATCGCTCATCACGAGCAAGACCGAATTCGCGGTACCCTCCCATTGCCTGAATCAAGGAGTTTTTGCAGTTTGGCCCGCTTCGCTCATAGGTAGGGCGTCAGTTGATTTCTCATTGCAAGCACGCAACAGAAGACCAACCTTGGGTTCTTTGCCGAAAACAACGTGAGTTTTCGCACTTTTTCCCGTTTTGATCATACGCAGAGCCCTACTCGACCTCTCACCGCGAACCTTCAACGGAAGACGAAGTTGTCGTCTCCTGTCAATCCCCAAATGAGGAGAATTTCCGCAATTTCTTCTTTCGTATCTGTCATCCGACGCTAGTCGATCTCTCACTCCGCAAGCACTCAACGGAAGAGGGAACTTGTCGATATTCCTTCCATCCCCTGAACCAACAATTTTACTGCAGATTGAGAATTTTTTATTTTTCATTTTGGAGATCATCTAGGGCCATTTCAGTATTTTTTTTTTGGACTCGGCGCAAAAATTTTTTCCATAATTGAAAACAACATTTGAAGATTACGCAATTATTCACCTTGGAGGAATTTTGATTCTCTTCGAGCCCATCAACCCATTTTGGTGCTCCGAAGTATTATTTCCACTTGAAAATCGAAATAAAATTTGAAGCTTGAACGATTTTCCAATTTGGGAAAATTTTGGCTTTTTTTGGGTCCATTAACCCCTTTTGTGGTGCTTCGAAGAACTCTGTGAGCATTTTCAACTTGAAACTTGATTTACAATTCAAAAGTTTGAACGATTTTCCACCTTGGGCCAAAATTCCTGGTCGAAATGCATTTCCCTCTTTGTTCGAGAGAATGAACTGAATAATGCATTATCCGAGTTAGGTCCTGATAATTGGCGGTGAGATAAAATATACAGTGGAGCGGGGTGGGGGATATCATTCGAATTTTACATTGGTAAATGATATGAATATTCGAGTTGAGTCCTGCAAATCGTGTCGAAGATGACCGTTCCTTTTTAAATTCGAGTAGCACGTAGATGCATATGACAAAGAAAAATGTTATAGGTACTCATTTTCACGTACGAGTATCACCTTTCGTTCGATGGTTATCTGCCATACTCGTATCATAATGCGATGTAGTTCGGTATTGTATAGTATTAGTGTTTGAAATTTTGGTCTACAACATGGCAAAATACTTCGAAGCAACAACCCGACAAAACAAGAAAGCGCTTGTAGTTGATGGATACAGATTTTCTATGATTCATCACAAATCACAGGCCCCTTTCTATAATCCCAGTACCAGCAAAAATACTTGAGTCATTGATACACAAGCAGCTCTTCCCTCAGGTTAAGAATATGATAACAAATGCACAACATGGCTTTCTTCCAAAACGAGGGGTACATACTAACTTAGCCTACTTTAGCCAATTTATTATGGAGCAACTAGATCAACGCGGACAGGTCGACACAGTATATACAGACTTTCAAAAAGCATTTGATAAAGTAAATCACCCATTGCTGATTAGGAAAATGAAAAGTTTTGGTTTCTCACAGAATACTTTGCAATTCTTTAAATCGTACTTGAATGATAGGAAACAGTATGTCATGTACAAGGGTGCGGAGTCGCGGCTTTTCCATTGTCCGTCAGGAGTTCCTCAAGGGTCCAACCTGGGTCCCCTCCTATTCACACTCTTCATTAATGATATTCCTGATGATGTAAAAAACTCGCATTTGCTATTATATGCGGATGATCTCAAGATCTTCCGCCCCATAAAAAATGCAGAGGAGGGTGAGCAGCTTCAAAGAGATATAAATGCACTAGAAAAGTGGAGTGAAAGGAACTATCTTCCCTTCAATATAGGAAAGTGTGAGAAAATAACATACACAAGAAAAACGACTGCAGTGTACAAGTATACCTACAAAATTGGTGGGGTAGCACTCAGAGAGACTGAATATGTCAAAGACCTGGGAGTGTTAATGGACAGTCAAATGGACTACAGAAGGCACATTAAGCATACTGTTACTAAGGCAAAACGGGCAGTTGGGTTTATAATCAGGAATGCAAGTCTATTTAAAAATATGCAAATTCTAAAAACACTTTACTTTGCTTTGGTAAGATCGAATCTAGAATATGGTGCATTAGTTTGGAATCCCCACTCGAGTAATAATATAAACAAAATAGAGTCAATACAGAAAAGATTCCTGAAATACCTTTACTACAAGACATTTGAATACTACCCAACTGACATAGGATACCATGAACTGCTGAAAGGATTTCAGGTTGTCTCACTAAATAATAGAAGAATGATAGGATCAGTTTTATTTCTCCATGATATTCTTCATGGCAGAATATATGAGCCCTATCTTCTATCGAAAATATCCCTGAGCGTTCCCAGAGCTAATAGTCGCTCGAGATTCGTATTTCGCCCAATGAACGTGCGAACAAACGCCTTGGAATACAGTGTGCTTAATAGGGCCGTAAATTTTTGGAATAAATTGACTGATAGGCATCCTGACTTGGATATATTTATTTTAAAACGAGAGGAACTGAAGAGAAGGCTTCATAGTATGCTGGGGTAGGGCCTGGGTGGTGGTGGCAATGACTTTTTTTTTTTTTTTCTGGTTCTATTGGTATTATTATTACATTTTTTCTTTTTTTTCCGTTTGTTTTTATTTTTTATTTTTATTATTTTATTATTTTTTATTTATTCATTTTTATTCTTTATTTTTATTATTTATTGATTTGTTTAACATTTTGTTATTATCTCATTCTATTTTTTTTTTTTTTTTTTTTTTTTATCTTATTATGTCATTTTTTACGGGGTGTTGCAAGTAATTGGACTACGCATCTGTTTGCAGCACCCTCCCAAATAAACTGAAATAAATAAATAAATAAATATTTCAAAGAAAGGAGAACAACTTTTCAAGTGTTCTCGCCAAGGTTGTAAGCGTTCCATATTATTCAACACGGATGGAAGTGTTAAGAGAGTTCAAACGCAAGGACATCAACACCCAAGACCGCGACCGTCCTGGAAGCAAAGTGAGAAACGTCTTGATAGTTTACATTGAAAATTCCAAGTGTGTAAAAGTAAATAGCGTTCGATCTGGAGATGCAACTCCGCACTCACTAAGACTCAACTCGGACTGTAATTTTCAAGTATACCGGTGAATTGTAGAGACAAGACTCGAATATGTGTATTAATTGGCCTACGCAATATCAGGGCTTAACTCGGTCAAAAAACACTGTTTAGGGCTCGATTTGGAGTCACTGAATGAATTATACTTTTAGGAGTTAAAAATATACTGTAAGGACCAATGCGATCTCTGTTATTGATTATAAAATTTTTAACTTTCGTATTATTTTCTCTTCTTGTTACAGTCTTGCAGTCACTGAACCAGAGACCAAACTTACAGAACAAGATAGTCAATATGCAGGTATCTATTTACTATTTCATTAAAGTTTTTCAAACTAGTTCAAGTCCAGCCGACTCGATCCAACGCGTCACTTCCTCTAGGGCCCGGTTCACCCTGCTCTCCACCGCTACAGTTGTTTCGGCGGTGCATACCACTAGGGTGTCATCCGCATAGCAGATAAGCTTAACCCCCGAGGACATGTGATGTCGAGTGTCCTGTTGATCGTAATTTATCCATGAATCATTATCACTTGAATTTAATTTCAAATGGGTGCTGTGCTACTGTAATCCAAGAATGCTGCTTCCTGCAGTTTGAGGACTGTTCTCAGTGCAACTGATAGACCTTATTTTTTGTATCTCTTGCTTGTTTCAAACGTTTAAATGCTATTTTATTCGATACATATAAATCTTATCGATAACTAAATTACACAGTACCTCCAAATAACTTCAATAATAATTATTTTGTGTGTTCTTCGTTTGTATGGAATTGGGTGAGCATAAAAAACTGTGTGTACCACTTAGAACAAAACGACTTTGTAGTATCGGGAGTAAAGAGAAGACACACATATACTGCACAATTCTATGAACGCTCATTAATGTTGTGACTTTTCAACGTTTGTCAAAATTTAAGAAAGAAAATTTAGAACAAACTACATAGTTAGAATGACGTTATTCGGATTGATTTATTTTAAACTCACCATTCGTGCTCGCAAATCATCAACATCTGCCAATTCCCCAGTGAGACATTCATCAATATTTGCGCATCGCGTTTCATTCTTATTCATAATCTTTGTATGATTGACGTACGTAATACGTATGTTACTTCATTACCACGCCTTGATAAAACGTTTTTCGTTCGCTTTTCCAGCCAGGTGTCATGGGTCAGATGGGCGGTCCGATGGGGCCGATGCAACCGAACACCATGCAACAAGGACCGATGCAGCAAGGCGGTATGCAACAGGGCATGCAACAAGGCCCTATGCATTCCGGACCAATGGGTGTGGGCGGACCGATGGTGAACGCTAACGCAATGCCGAATCAAATAACCATGAACGCGCAAATGTCCAATGCAATGGCGAATCCGCTACAAAATCAAATGGGTAACGTTATGAGTAATCAAATGGCGAATGCGCAGATGCAGGCTCAAATGAATCAAGGAATCCCGCATAATCAGATTGGAGTTCAAATAAATCATATGAACGTTCAAAGAAACGTGAGTAGTCTTTTTAAGCCTTTCTGAAATTGAACATTGTACGCTTTATTTCATTCTCTTTCTATTGATATAGATTGCTCCTGAAGGCGTTATGATGCCCAATCAAGGTAACGTTCAGTTCATACAGAATCGATGTGCTATGCAGAAACCATCATTCTTGCGGCAAAATACCCCTCCTCCAAATCAAGCTCCTATGCAAATGAATTCTGTGTAAGTATCCTTTGTGTTACTAAACAATGCTAGTAAATTACTTACAAAAAATGAAATTTTGCAGTCCTATGATTCCATCACCGGCAATGATTCCTACACCTAGTCCTACTCAGTTACCGAATGCAGGAAGTTTAGTGGGGCAGGGAATGAGACCTGGAGGTAAGAATTTTTTAATTATACTACACGGTGCAGAACAGAATGAGTATCATAGCGAATTATATTTTTTAGGTCCTGGTATGGCTCCATCTCCAAGTAGCAATACATCTCTGAATACCCCTGGAGGGCAGTCGCAGCCCACTCCTAGTCCTTTGAACTCTACCGATGATCAAGCGTTTCAGGAGAAAATCAGGCAGTTAAGCAGGTATATCGAACCGCTGAGGAAAATAATCCAACGTTCCGGAAGTGAAAGTGAGTAATCCCTTGTGAAAATTATGCCGAAAGCGGACATGACCCTGTCTTATTGGAACGTTTTCTTCTAGATAACGAAAAAACAAATAAGATAAAGAAATTGTTAGAAATCCTATCGTCGTCGGGACCTACTGCTCAACGTATCACGATGGAAACTTTGCTCAAATGCGAATCAGTGCTCGAGAGGATGGATATTAAGGTAAAATCAAAGAACTAAAGAAAATAATACTTTATACAAATCATGAAGTAATCATTGTGAGTAATGTTTTTTCAGTGTGGAGGGAAAGAGCAACATCCTCTAATTGAGGCTATTACTACTACCCTTCAAAATCCGAACGCCAATCATACGTTCCAGAGGACTTTCGAACCTATCATGTCAGCATTTAACGGCAAGCCTTTGAAGTAAGCAATTAATTTACATTTTAACGGAGATATCTTTATAAAATGAGGAAATAACGTTTATTTAATGGTTGATGCTTAGAAATATGCCGCGACCATTGAAAAGAAAATACGTGGAGGAACCAACCAGCGATATACCAGAAGTTCTACAAGGAGAAGTAGCGCGACTGGATCAACGCTTCAAGGTACCTATCGCTCATTTTTTAGGCTCGAACTTACGCAATTTTAACGGTTTTATTCGACTATTCAGGTCTCGTTGGATTCTGTACAACAAAATAGTTCGAAATGCATTTACCTGCAGTGCTGGCTAGATGACCGTCACCTTCCTTGCATTCCTCCGGTACAAATAATGATTCCTGAAGATTATCCGAACAGCTCGCCGAAATGTAATTTGTCCAAATACGAATACAACGGAACTAAATTTCTGCAACTTATTCAGGAAGCTTTACAATCACGAATCTCCAAGCTTCCGCCCAAGTATACCATGTCGCAGTTACTGGACACTTGGGAAAATAGCGTGAGAGAAACTTGCTCTCCTGGGTCTACCAGAGGTAACGATTTCTTATTACCGTTACCCGCTTTCGACTGATGGAAGATGCACGACGCTGGCATATTCTTCTTAATTTTGTACAATCATAAATTATAGGAAGAAATTCTTTGACCTTTCGTTGAATGTAATTGTTATTATGATAACCCTATGTCATAGTTTCGTTTCATTGCATACGACGTGTTTATAAAATGTCTTCTACTTTTATTGTCCATTTTACTATGTTTTTTCGTTAATAATAAAAGAAAAAAAAAAAAAAAAAAAATGTAAATAAATTAGTTTGAATTTAGAATGTCTCCTCTCAAAATTTAATTGAAAAAGAATGGTGGGGACGGTAAGTGTCGAATATGGGGTGAACCAGAAGTATGAAATTTGGCGTACGGCATCATTTCACTGTCGATCGAACCCCCGGAAGCATTTTAACGGAGCAAATTCCCACAGAAATTTTAATTTTTTTAAAATATTGGACAACATAATATCGAAAAATTATTTAGTCCCGTAGAATACTTCGCTAATTACGTTCTATACAAGCGCTTTGACAACTCAAGCCGTGGCCGTGGCGAGAACCACCATACAGCACGAATTCATGGGTTATAAGTAGAATACAATAATAATGAACTACCTATTCAGGCGGGCCATCCGCTAGGATCGGTAATTACGCGCGTGGTTCGTTTACCTAGAATGGTATTCTTGCCGTAATTGAATAACACTCTTGAATAAAGCGAAATTGAAGACTTTGTCATCTTATTTAATTTGTAGAATTTTTATTTGGTAACCTCTTTTATGGGATGTCCGGAAGCCAAACCTTCTTCATTCAAGTGTTATTTTGTTTTTTTCATGTTTTCCCCGTATACCATCATAGTTTAGCTCCCGTTTTCAATTCCTCCCCGCTCGGTAAAAATGCAGCGCGGTCGCGACGCGCTGTCCGATAGTGTTGGGAAAAACCCGGTATTTTTGATTAACCGGTCGTACGGTTAATCAAGAGTAATAAACATGAGAAATAACCGGTTAACCGGCAATAAAATACCCAGTTAACCGGCGTTTGAAGTACCTGTTGACTGTATTTTTATGAATTAATTATACAAAAGATACGTTTTGCCTGATCCATAAAGGCAAATCATTAGTGCGTCGGTTAACCGGTGTTTACACAAAATAACCGGTTTTTTACGGTAATTCAAAATAAAATAACCGGTTAAAAATTGGAACATGCCCAACACTACTGTCCGACCCATAAATTTATATTCGCATGAGGATGTTCCACTAGGAGCACTAATTTTTAATTGTACACTAGAAAATTGGTTACAAAAAATTTTATTTTTCTGTAAGTAATCGAAAATTAAACTTGAAAGCCATTGTCATCAGATATAATCTAAAATCAAATTACCAACGTTTTGGAGTTGACAAACTACTTCATGAGGGTAAGAGAAAATGGAACTGATATAAAACAAGGAACAAACAGAAACCAGAAATTAAAAACAAAGTAAAAACTAAAAACATGAAGGATTACAAATTGTGACGTAATCTCGTGATGATAAAGCATTACAAATTATTGTTCACATCATCTGTAGCTAATTATTTTATACTATTTGCTGAACAGATCATGATCTCAATAACCTCACGTAGTTTTCTCTTTTCATCATTTTAACAGGGAATTTGTTTTATGGGGGGCTTTTTGAGAAATTTGCCGTCCGCCGTGCGCCGTGCGCCATCCAACAAAAAACGTAGAAAAATTTCGACTCTCGAGCCATATATGATAGGAGAGGGACTTGGAAAAATTTCTACTCTCAAGCTATATATGATAGGAGGGTGGGGGGGGGAGGAGGATTTGGGAAAATTTCGACTCTCGAGCCATGTATGATAGGAGGGGGACTTGGAAAAATGTCGACTCTCAAGCTATATATGATGGGGGGGGGGGACTTGGAAAAATTTCAACTCTCCAGCCATATATGATAGGGGGGGGGGAGGACTTGAGAAAATTTCGACTCTCGAGCCATATATGACAGGAGGGGGACTTGGAAAAATTTCTACTCTCAAGCTATATATGATAGGGGGGGAGGACTTTGGAAAATTTCGACTCTCGAGCCATCTATGACAGGAGGGGGGCGTGTAAAAAAAACGACGGCTTCCTTAACGAAGTTAAGCGAGGAACGCAGGGAACCTGTTTTATGAGTCATATGGGATTTGGTATTGAGAATTCAAGGAAGCCTAGACCTAGATGAAGGTAGTATAAAGAGGGTCTACACCTACTATGCGCCTAGTATAATATGGTTTGAGAGTCTAAATTTTTCTCGAATCTCCAGCTATATATTTTAGGAGGGGGACTCGAAAAAATTCTGATTTTTGAGCTATATATGATAGAAGGGGGACTTGGAAAAATTCCTATCATACATGGGTCGAGAGTCGACATTTTTCTGTTTTTTGTTAGATGTCACACGGCAAATTTCTCAAAAAGCCCCCCATAGAACAGGTTCCCTGTTAATATAGCTTTCAACAGCCTACAACAATAGAGTCTACTACTGAATGATATTATAAGTAAGTATGGGTTGCGTGAGTGAATCAAAAAAGGTAAAAATTGAATCTAAACTTGATACCTGCAGACAATGGTTAGTTCATACCCTTTTAATCCCATATTTTATTGTATGTTGTCTGAGTGTATCAGCAGCCTGTATGTGTAGAATATGCTTTTTAAAAGGTGAAAATGGACATGATACCTTATTCTGAGGATAAAACGTAGTAATGACCAATGAGTTGATTCAACTATTGAATGGGAAAATAGCATATTTTACACAGACAGGTTGTTGACACACTCACACAAACACACAATAAAATATAGGATTAAAAGGGTACGAACTAACAATTCTCTGCAGGTATCATGTTCAGATTCAATTTTTACCCTTTTTGATTCACTCACGCAACCCATACTTACTCATAATATCATTCAGTAGTAGACTCTATTGTTGCAGGCTGTTGAAAGTTATATTTTGTTGTGTACTTGTGTGAGTGTGTCAGCAGCCTGTATGTGTAAAATATTTTTTTTTCAAGGTGAAAATGGACATATTACCTTTTCAATTATGGAGTTAAAACGGTATCCACTTTCACCTTTAAACAGCATATTTAACCCATACCACTATAAGCCTAGTATAATATAGTTTGAGAGTCAAAATTTTTCTCGAATCTCCAGCTATATAATATGATAGCTCGAGAGTTGAAATTTTTCCAAGTTTTTTGCTGGAAGGCGCACGGACAGTTTCTCAAAAAGCCCCCCATAAAACAGGTTCCCTGTTAAAATTCAGCTGGAAACGATCAGGAGAATTAAGGATTTGTTTTACTTGTGGAAGATACCTACCCTCTAGTTTGTGTTTATCTCGGCTTTTGGCTTCTGGAAAAACTATTCTACAACTTGTGTTTATCTCAGCTTATGGCTTGAGAAAATTCAGCTTGAAACAATCAGGAGAATTGGGGCTTTGTCATACATGATTGTAGACGATACTCATTTTACAGTTTGTGTTTATCTCGGCTTATAGGGAGTATTAGCATTATGTTAGACCTATACTTACTCAATTTACTAGACCTGAAGTAAAGGAAGAAAAGATCCGTCTAAATCCCTACGTAATTCCTGATTCTGCGTCCATCCTCTTCTCATGTACTAGTTTTATGCTAGGCTTGAACAAAGAAAAACAAAAACAAAAAAAAAATCTCGAGCTATTTATGATAGGAGGGAGACTTGGGAAAATTTGTCCCCTATCATATATAGCTCGAGAGTCAAAAGTTTTCTAAGTCCCTCTCCTATCATATATGGCGCGAGAGTCGAATTTTTTCCAAGTCCCCCCTCCTATCATCTATAGCTCGAGAGTAGAAATTTTTTCTAAGTCCCTCTCCTATCATATATGGCTCGAGAGTCGAAATTTTTTCAAGTCCCCCTCCTATCATATATAGCTTGAGAGTCGGAATTTTTCTAAGTCCCCCTCCTATCATATATAGCTCGAGGGTCGAAATTTTTTCTAAGTCCCCCTCCTATCATATATTCTCGAGAGTCGAAATTTTTCCAAGTTTTTCGCTGGACGGCGCACGGCGCACGGCGCACGCCAGATTTCTCAAATAGTCCCCCATAAAACAGGTTCCCTGTTAAAATTTCTACTCTCAAGCTATATATGATAGGGGGGGGGGGAGGACTTGGAAAAATTTCGACTCTCAAGCTATATATATGATGGGGGGGGGGGGACTTGGAAAAAATTCTACTCTCAAGCTATATATGCTGGGGGGGGGGGACTTGGGAAAATTTCGACTCTCGAGCCATATATGATAGGAGGGGGACTTGGAAAAATTTATACTCTCGAGCCATATATGACAGGAGGGGGACTTGGAAAAATTTCTACTCTCAAGCTATATATGATAGGGGGGGGGGAGAACTTGGGAAAATTTCGACTCTCGAGCCATATATGACAAGAGGGGGACTTGGAAAAATTTCGACTCTCGAGCTACACAAGAGGAGTGTACACCCGAAGGTGTAGCCATATATGATAGAAGGGGGGCTTGGAAAAATTTCGACTCTCGAGCCATATACGATAGGAGGGGGACTTGGAAAAATTTATACTCTCGAGCCATATATGACAGGAGGGGGACTTGGAAAAATTTCGACTCTCGAGCCATATATGACAGGAGTGGGACTTGGAAAAATTTCGACTCTCAAGCTATATATGATGGGGGGGGGGGGGATTGGAAAAATTTCGACTCTCGAGCCATATATGACAGGAGGGGGGCTTGGAAAAATTTCGACTCTCGAGCCATATATGATAGGAGGGGGGCTTGGAAAAATTTCGACTCTCGAGCCATATATGATAGGAGGGGGACTTGGAAAAATTTCTACTCTCGAGCCATATATGACAGAAGGGGGACTTGGAAAAATTTTGTCTCTCGAGCCATCCAGTAAAATCATTTTTGATTCAATTTCAATACGTAGACCGCGCAACGAGTATAAGCGCGCATATCCGTAGACATACAGCGGGTTTTTCCTCATATCTCTCGAATACTGAGCGCACCGAGTACAAACGCAGAATACATCGGTCTTATGGGCGCAACAAGTACAAGCGCGAGTATAGTGGAGTATAGCGTAGCTCTAGTGGTTTCTCTTTCTAATGTTCTTCTCTCTCAGATCTCTAAATCGTTCTAAAACTTGAAAAAACCGGTGTCAGGCAATTTGTCCGAGCGAAAATTGACTTGAGAAATTGAGCAATGACGAAAGGACGTTGTCAACGTGAAAATTATTAGTCGAAAAAAGTCGTTTGAGAAATTAGGCAATAACAAAATTTTACCAGTAAAAAAAATTGAACTTCGCGTCATTCGTAATTGTACTCTCGATAAGCTCGAATAAGCCCAGGACGTTGAACACGATAATAGATATCGCGAGTTCTTGATACTGAACCATATTCTCGTGTGTATTAACTACTGTAATTTTATCACACGTGTATACTGGATGATAATACCACCATAAAATATGAGTAATGCGCTTCGTTTTATCTTTGCTTTTTTACTTCACAAAATCATTCGTCATCAAATTATTCACCCGATTTTTTTCGTGAAGAGGAGGATGACGTCGACAGTGGGACAACTACTTCTTAACTTATCTAAGAGATATCGCTTACAATCTCACTTATCAAGATTTATACATTATAGAATACTTTTCTAATTTAGAACATTTCAATTTTCTAGAATTTATATTTTTTCCAACACTCAAATTTTGTACGTTCATTTTTTAGCAATCACAATTTTCTGTCGGTCGATTTTCGCTCGGACAAATTTCATGGACTCAAAAAAGCCATCGATCTTAATTCCAACTTAACAAAACGCTGTAGATAAAGTTGAGTGTCAACATGCTTTAATGAATAAAATAACATCGAATAATAACATAAATTCACATCAGAAGAAAGAAATCAAGAATATAACGTGAATTCTACAAAAATATACTCTCGTCAATCATAAAATCCAAAATACGGATAAACAAAAAAAAATTAATGATAATAATGCAAAAGTGATAGTCAATTTAGTAATCGAGCCCTAACTACTGATTAGAACTCGCCCGTAATATTATTATTCGTGATTATCTTACATATAAAGCTACAACTATCCTAAGAATGACTTCGAAAATACAATAATTTTCTTAAACAAAAGTCTGAATCATGATCGTCCCGCTAACGATAGTGTCTACTGTATAAAAATGTTGCTTTAAGTACAGCACATACAGAAAACCTCTCGCTCACAGCTGTATTGACTAGTTTAAATTAAACCCAATTTAATGTTCATCTCAAATAAAAAAATCAAAAGTCGACTTACTCATACACTCGTCATTTTCAAAGCTGGACGGCGACACAATTGCAAAAACAAAACGAGAGAACATAAATCGTATTTTTAAAAATGAGTATGAAATTAGCCAGGAATTGGAAAGCGGGTACTATGATACAAAAAGATATACACACGGAAGTTTAGACGGAGGTACTTTGTTCTCGTGAAAATGAGTTTGTTTACATAATAAGACGTCTCTGAAATAATTGGTCGAACAAGTATTCAGAAAAAAATCAGCCTTTTTATGTTATCAAGAAATACCACTCGATTGAAATGTCGAACATCATCACTCTGTGAAAAGAATTAGGACGACAGGATGCACAACTCGTGTCATGAACTCATGATAAACGTGTTAATCATTCTTCATTGGAAATGTATCATCATTTGTTTGGCGTAGGTAAATCAATTATTTGACTATCCAAACTGTAACCCGTAATGCTGTCAGGACTTTGCAACGAAGCTACGTACAACGGGTTAACGGGCGATACAGCATTGAATTGCGTACTCTCGTAAATACTGTTAGTCTGCATATAAATTAACGAAATATTAATAATTTGTGCAAAAAAAAAAAATTAAAAACAGGAAGCAAATTTTCAAGATCAACCTGTATGATCTTAGATCCTTCAAACCGTAAGACGAGATAAGCTCGAGATTACTCACCCGATAAATGTACTCAGAATCGGTTTTCATAGAGGACATAGATTGTTGATTAGGTAAGGAGACATTGTCGTCTTCACTGGCTTCATCCGTTTGACCTTTGTACGAGAAAAGGATATTCGGTTGCGATACTCTGCAATAAACGAGACGTCACGATTATCGATAAGATAAAAAAAGAAAAATTCTACAAACAAATACTTACTCGAAGAAATCACTTAGGAATGTGTAATACACAAGAGGTGTGAAGAAGGTGAAGTACACACAAGTAGTAACATCTATAATGCAAAGACCTTCTCTAATACCCCATGCCAAAAGACTTCCACTGACGATGTAACTAAGATTCAGCAGTACCAACAGAGTAATATACACGTAGAACGATTTCTTCTCTACAATATAAAAACGAGTTAATTAGGAAATGCGTAATTGATAAGTAAATCTATTTAATTTAATGAATGTATCAATTAACCTGGTAAGGCTAACTTGTCTCGTAAACGTGTCCACGGTAGAATGATAATCGTCACATAGAACTATAAAGAAGGGGGAAAAACAATCTCAAAGAAAGATACGATAATCTACTAATTAGTTCTTATTTCCAAGACGCTTACAATGGTGAAGATGATCGAACTGATACAGAAAAACCACACTCCACCGTGACCAAATAACATCATTTGGTTACTCGACGAGTTGACGTGAAAATTTTCATCGTGAACAAGTATTTCTAGCGAACCTTGACAGAACGAATACACCAGAGAAATCATCGACGTGACCAGCAGAACGTAACGTATACTGCTACGACTGTCCAGATGACCTTTTTATAAAATTAAAAACAAATTAGCCTACGGACTTCCTATTCATTATTTCATTTTGAAAATCGTGAATAATTTGTGCGCACCAAATGCCAGACCAAATATAACAACGCTTATTTCAGTCATCAGAAGAAAGAATTTCACGATCACCCACAGTATTAAATCGGTGTATCCTCCCATTAAAGAAGATGAGTTGACCAGCATGGATACGAAACATCGCAAAATACTAACGCAGACATTGACAACCACCTACAAATCGATAAGATCGTATTAAAATTTCCGTTCGTCATGCATTACTTCAGCTGGAAGATCTGGAATGAGCTACTCACTAAACAGTAGAATGTTAGAAATATAGGACTATTGGTAGCTCTTAATTTCAGAAGAGCTTTGTTAAATTTGAGGATTAGGAATAATAGGAACACAAAATTCGGAATGAGTATAATCACATCCCATATGCGTATTCTGAAATCAGATATTAAAGATATTACAATGTAATTCTTGACGGACGAATACAAAATATGGGTATTTTATCAAACGTTACCTTGTACTTGGTATTTCGTAATAAAGGATAACTTTGCACGCGTGATCTGAATTCACGGTCTCCGTGGGTCGCAACGATGATGTAGGGATAGGAGTAGTCGAATTTATTGCAGAAAATTGATCCATTTTCAGATAACTAACAACTACCTACAAGATGAACCCCATCTTAGTCGTGTTACAAAATGAAATAGAAAAAAATAACGATACCGTTGAAGAGATTCCCGTGAAGTAGGTGTCTCCGAGAGGCGAACTAAATTACAGCTCAGATATTTGTAAATACTTACGATACTTATGTATTATTAATCATAGAGTATAATTTGATTTTAAATACCTTATATAAGTAAAACGATGGATGAATTTTCACATTCTAAAGCATATGGACGTATTGAGTTCTTGGATACTTCGATTACAGTCCGTTGTCATTCAAAACACCATAGATCGGGAATGATGAGAAAACATATGTGAATAAAGCTGTAAATATTCGTGATGAGACCTCCAGAGTAGAGTCATGAAAGAAGAGTCCCCTAAGAAGACTGAAGACAGAAAATAAAGTAATTTTTTTTTTTTTATATGAGAAATATGATAATAATGTTTGTGATCTATAGAACATTGAACAAGACATAGAATGATAACTATAATTATGATTTACTTTTCTATCAAACTTTCATTCTCCCCAAAACGCCACGAGAGCGCTAGTGTCCCATAAGAAATTCATGATTCTCATCATCATCTCATGTTATCGAAATATTATTATGAAGACCACACTAGAAGATCAGAATTATTTTCTTCTTTTTGCAAATCGAGTTCCAGGGTATGTTCTACTTAGTCACTCACCCACGTAAAATACACTATTAAATGTCTTGAATTCGGCAAACTGCAGTTTACGCTATGGGAAAATGATATCCTGAAACTAGTGAGAGGTCAACTTCAAGTTGGCTCTATATCTCATGAAACTGTGTGATAATACTAATACATAGATAACTTCATCAATAACGCGGAAGAGGAAATGAGTTGATAAGCGTTAGTTTAATTTATTCGTTGAAGAACGGCGATCAACTAAAAAAAAATGGTTATCTATACACGTTACCAATAAGATACTGATGGTAGCGCCTTACTGAAAGAACTCGACTTCTCACAATAGAAAAACAAAATGAGAAACCTTTTCTGCATCGTAAACCAATTTTCTTTGTTTTCAGAACCTTCGACTCTTAATTTACGAAGTTGAATAGAATTCGGAGCAGACTACAAGTCGTCGTTGGTATTTCACGTTACCTACCTAAGCCTACCGTGTTTTATTCCGACGGTTAGCTATGTTTCTTAGTGTTATATGCCTACCTACCTAATGACTTTAAGTAGAGCTCACCCTATCAATTTCATATTCAACATTTTAATCTTTTTATCAATGAAATAAAAACCTTTGGGCTGCGAGTCTATATTCGAACCTAAGATACTTTTCTTTGATAGGTACCATCTTTACGCATTTGGTCGTCAACTTCTATAGAGTTTTTTTTTTCTTCTTTTTTTTAAATCTAATTCTCTCCAAAGAAAAAGGATAGGGAGGTACACGCTGCGACGATATCCAAACAGTCTTTCAAAGACCCGATAACGATACAAGGATCCCAAAACAGCGATATCGATTTCTCCATAATTTGTGCAAAATAATGGCTTTTCTTTAGGCCGCCCGATTAGTTCCTCAAAAGAATAACATTAATACTTCCTTCGGTGAACATGCAACTTTTCCATATAATTTTTAGACCCTTCAATGGTTTAATTGCTTTTAACGTACATATAGATGCCTTTCATGTACATATGAGGACCTATCTGTAAAAAGGGCGTCCGTGAAGAAAAATTCATTACAGAAAAATCAGTTTGAAGTTTCAGTTCAAAATATCTCCGCAACAACGAGTTCAATCAAAAAAATGGTAAGGATGAAAATTAAAGAGCAACTCTTCTTCTATAAGAAACGATAATCACATTTTGAATACATCCAGAAACGAACAAAGTAGAGATCATTGAAAATATGACAACGGACGCCCTTCTTGCTAAGATGGAAAAAATTGTGGGTTTAAAAAAAAAAAAAAAAATTATAAAAGATAGTTCATGATCTGAAACGCACAAAAATCGAGGTCTCGGCAAAAAGGGCGTCTGTCCGACGGACGCCCTTTATACAGATAGGTCCTCATATTGTAATAGCAGAAGTCAACCAAGTAAGCGCTTGGTCTTGATGATGTACTTCGTCGTTATTTTTGTTTATCAGCGGAAATAAAATGAGAAGAAATATTCACAACAACAATAATATTTATTTCGTAAATTTCTTTATGACAGGTTTTTATCTTTATAAGTAATTCCAGTCCTTCCACGTCACGATTATGATAAAAAAAATTACAATGAATTATAATAGTGCGCGCACCAACCATGTTCGTTAAAATAATACAATTATATATTTTTACGTTTTATTCATCAGTACAGTACTTGACTGAATGAGTAAATTAAGTAATGAAAACACTTTGTTTAAAAACAACGTGAATAAAATACCTATAGTATTTTTAAAATTTTTGTTGAAAAATATACTTCAAAACAATTGATTCATGCAGTAATAATAATGGTAATAAAATGTTAGAAAATTAAGAAATCGAAATTCGTGAACGAAAGCGAAAACATCTACGCTAAAGTGTTTTTTTTTTTCTTTTTCTTCATTCATCTATTCCTCTCTTTAGTTAAAGAAAATTTTTAATTCACATAAAATTCAAAGATGTTTAAAGTAATATTGCCGTATTTTAAAGATAGAATATAGAATTCTTTATTCAGTTCTGATCACGTCTCTGACTGAAGACATAAAAGAGAAAGTACGTAATACACCATAATAAGTACGGAACCTCATGCTATAATATTTACACCCCAAATTTGGGAAAGAGAGAAAAAAAAAGGGAAAAGGGGAAAAAGAGGAAAAGAAAAATAATTAATAATCATCATACTATGGGATACCTAATATTTTGTCGGAGAAATTTTCTAAATTGAAGTAGGTAGTCAAGATTTGGCGATCATATTCAGATTTCAGTTCTTTGTAGTTGCAAAATGGACGGGGTTTTGAGGTTGGTAGCCTTATAATGAGAGGATTATTCGTATACGGTGAAGGCAGTAGCTTATTAATACAACTTTTAAAAATATTTCGAGTAATTTTGACTGAATGGATTCTTAATATTTGTTTTTGAAAAATATTCTTGGTCTGCGGTCTTACATTACTTTTTAAAAATATTGCCTTCTTATGATGTGATATTTTTTATTCATTTTTCTACTTTAATCATATACAATATTAATAAAAGTATTTATTCGAGAAAGTGATTAAAAAATTTGTACGTTTTCTTACTTGAAAGTCTCAACCGAACTTGAAAATTTTCTGTGGAAAATTCATTCTTCAATACAGTATAATTGGGAATTGAAAAAAATGGTCAATTTATGGCATTATTCCTGACAAAAAACATAAACTCATTGGACACATGCGGTGACCATCAAAGCTTGAAAATATCCAGAAATTTTCATTAGAATTTTAACGCAGAAATTTTTAGTATTTTGATCCAACCATCAATTGTTTCTTAAAAAATTTTTTACCGTTTACGTCAATTCAACTAAAAATATATTAGCTTTAATGGTAACGTAATCAAATTCTTTCAGTATCACAGTTGAATTTCGGAAATGTGAAAAAAAAAAAAAAAAATCATAATAATACACTTATATGAACACTTTCTTTTGTCAAACAAAAAGAAATATAATATCGGTACGAGATGTTTGTATAAATCGTAATTTTCTATTATAATACAGTATTATAATTATATTCGTAATAAAATGGTATCAAAGATAAATCCTAAGACATTGTTTCTTTTTCGTCAAAAGAATTGAAAATGAAACAGGTACATCCAACAAAATTCACAACAACGAAACAGAAATATGAAGTACATAATTATTATTACGCATAAGGTAAAATATTATAAAAGTAAATTCATAAACTTGGATTTTTATCCCGCATCAAATTATCGTACAGTGGAACAACACCTAAGGTTTAAGATCAGGGAACGTTTAATCAACGAGTATCTATAGTCTAGTTAAATATTTATTTATATCTGTCACGATTTTTTACTAAACAGGACCAAATTTCGCGTGCAAATCCTTAGACTGTCCATCTTTTTCATAGCTTTCGGCTGAAGTACTCGATGCCGATGAGCAACTCATTGGTCGACATAAGTCGTTTTTACTACCTTCTTCTTCTTCCAAATCTATACACGTGGTCCTTGTAAAATTCAAACGTCGCAATTTTACCTCCGCCTCCCAGTCACGTAAATTTGAAATTTGAGCAGTAGCCTCACAAGTAGCGTCTTCATCCAAATGATCGTATTTGCGATACCCCAAACCTAACCTCGAAAATGCTCTAGTCATATTGTTAGATGAGGAAGAAGAAGAAGACGGTAGGGCCAAATCGCCTACTTGATCTCGTACTTCATCTTCGATTTCGTCATCGTCATCGTCGTCGTCGTCGTTTTTGAATAAGTCTTCATCATCATTATACAATGTTTCTTGGCTGCTAAATTGCTTTTGATCCTGCATGAAAGTATGCGACTCATCCAAACTATTAAGCTCCGCTGTCAAGTAAGAGGATTGCTCAGAGGCAGTCGCGAAGAAGGAATAATTATCACTAGGAGTCGTGATAAACGATCTATCTTGATCAGGAGTGGCATAATGGGAAGAGGCAGTTTCGGAAAAAGATTTTGGAGAATCGAGCAAGTCGATATGAGGTGCCGTATCGTACACAAGCGATACTCGGGGTAAGCTGCGCTTCTTCTGAGATTTCGGGCTTTCAAATGAATAGCTACGGGCATCGCTCAGACTTCCACTACTGACCTCTATGGATGTATTCATTTCCGTACGGTATCGGACAGGATTCCGACTCATCGCGAATGAACCAGTCTTTATTTTAGGGTCTTCATCTTTACTTTTGTTGCGTGACTCTGATGTCTTGAAATATGAATCAAGTTCTTTAACGTAACGAATGAAACTCTCGTCGTACATAGAGGTGTGCATCGAAGTAGTTTTCTTTGAGACGGCTTTGGTAAGCTTCGTTCTCGTTATGGTTGGCTTCATCGATTCGTTACTCGGTTTCGAAACGATGAAATTCAAATTAGGTTTTTGAAAGTGCACTTTGCCGTCACCGATAGTGAAAGATCGTCCAGAAGTACTTAGAGTGGCCGAACGTTTGTTCACTGAGAATGAGGGACTATCGGCGATCGGGCATTTCGTCTTGATCACGTACTTTCCCGGAGACGGCATGGGTACCTCAAGTCCTCGAGCGGTAGTCGAGTTTTCGGGGTCACCTGTTATTTCTTTGTCGTCTTCGGGCGTTAGTGGTAGAACTGGGCCGCGTCCGACTTGTGAGAACCATTGGTTCTGTATCTCACATTCTCATTTCTTCTCCTTCAGGTCTTTATCAAGATAGTGAAGGACGTAATGTAGTACCAAGTCGTAACAGTATTTGTATTCAGTCTGAAAAAAGATGATGGTATTAATGAGATATGGAGAAGCCAAAAAAAAAAAAACAAGATCTATAGTTGGAAAACTTGCTCAATCAACCCCTCATCAGGAATATACCTGTTTAAAACTGTGATGTCTTCGTTATTCCGGTCTATAATTTCAATATTTTTCAAAGCCCTGCGTTTAAAATACGAAATCTCTCTATGGAGGAGGGCTCCAGACCTCTCTTTGAACTTATGGCGACTTTCAATTCAGTGATCGGTAAAGGCCGATTTATCCAAGTTTTATTCTCCCTCGCCTTTTTATGCTCAGCGATTCTTATTTGGAGATGACGGCCAGTCATCCCTACATAGACTCTAGGGCGATCGTTGGAGGCTACAATGTATTCACCACTCCTCTCAGCCAAAATAATAGGAGGCTTTAATTTCATAAATAAACTGTTTACAGTACTAGGGTTGTAAAAGGCCAGCCGGAACCCAAAAGGACGAAGAACACTGCAAAGAAACCCTGCCCAAGAAAGGAAGTCTAATCCAACGTTTTCTGCTATCTCGGTGTGAATGTCTGGGGAAGGAGGTGGTGGAATCGATTTCCTACCAAGCCTCCTCTGGACCATGGAGTCCATGTTTACCCTGACCTGATTCACTCTGGCCAGGTGCTTGATCGTCACAAGTTCCTTCTGGGAAGCATCCTGAATCAAGGGAATATGAGTCAATCGATGAATCAAACTATTGAAAGAAGCGATCTTGCGCGCAGCAGGACAAAAAGACGACCCGTGGATTGCAATGTCGGTCGAAGTTTCTTTTCTATATATAATATGCCAAATTCATGGACGTCATCTCTATCAAATAAGGACAAACCCAGAAAGTTTATTAACGCGCCACCATTTTCAGGAATGAATTTTATGGAAGGCTATCGACTATTTAAATATGTAAGAAACTCACTCAGGAGACGACCGGTCCACGCGCATAAAATGTCGTCTACGTACCTGCGCCAATAAAAGACATGATTCAAAAGCACCTGGCCCGAGGAGAACAAATCAATTTCAAATTTGGACATAAACACTTCTGAAATAAGCGAGCTCAAGGGAGAACTAATAGGGATCCCCTCTTCTTCGGGGAACTCGAAAAATCTCCCTTCAAATTTACAAAAATTAGGAGACCAACAAAATATTTTCAGAAGGTCAAAGAATTCCTCCCATTCCTCTCATTAGGGACAACAGATTTAACGAGCAAATCACCCATGTGTTGATGTGTTAGATAGCGACAGTCTTGGGGTTGTGAAGAAATAATCCTATGATATCAAATGAGCACAAGGCCGTTCGCGGAGGAACACTTATACGTCCTTCAGCTTCTCCGGCAAGAAATCTGAGTTCTTCACTGAGTAGGGAGATTTGAGTTCTATACTCAAAATTTAAACCAGCGACCGATAAATTTAGCTAATAAGTAACTAATAAAAGTACAAATGACACAACCGGCCTCATTGCGATCTTTTTATGTACATTAGGGAACCCGTAAAGGAGGGGAGGAACAGAATTACGTTCTAAAATAGCTTTCTTTGTTAAAGGACTCTTGATAATAACTTTGCTACTATTAATGATATTCCTCCCCTCTTCGACAAAATTAGGGAAACGGAAAAAAGTATTTTCCTCAGCCTCGCACTGTTTGAGCACATCATAATCACCAGAGACGTAGAAAAGGTTTTCTGTAATCTGCCACTCATCTTAGAGTGCACTTCTTTGTTTCAACAATCATGTACAACCATAAAATTCAAGAACGCATTGATTCTATCCCCTCGTAGCATATATAGGTAAGAGGGTGGGGTCTGTGACGTCACAATTTGATGACGTCATAGGTGAGGTTTGTGACGTCGCAATGTATATTTTTCAGATCACACGTTTCCGATAAAACAGGTTCATAACACCCCTCGTTCAACTCCGTTAAGGAACCCATGAGTTTTCAACAGGGAACTTGTTCTGTGGGTTTTTTTTTGAGAAATTTACCATGCGCCATCCGGTGGAAAACTTGGAAAAATTTCGACTCCTATTGTATATAGCTTGGAGGATGAAATTTTTTGATGTTCCCTTCCTATGATATATACTCGAGAGTCAAAATTTTTTCAAGTCCCCCCCACCTATCATATCAGGCTCATGAGTAGAAATTTGTCCAAGTCCCCTTCTGAAATAGGTCCAGGTCACTGATGACGTCCTATTTTATACTAGGTTTATGGTAGGTCTAGGCCTCCTTCAGAATAGCTTTATACTAGGTCTAGGCTCGCTTGAATTCTCAATACCAAAACGACGGCTTCCTTAACGAAGTTACACGAGGAACGCAGGGAACCTGTTTTATGAGTCAAATGGGATTCGGTATTGAAAACTCAAGGAAGCCTAGACCTAGATAAAGCTAGTATAAAGAAGGCCTAGACCTACTAAAAGCCTAGTATAATATAGTTCAAGAATCTAAATTTTTCTCGAATCTCTAGCTATATAACTTCAATTTTAATTTTGAGGGCACTGCCGAAACGTCAGCGTTTTTTGTATTGTTTATTATTAAGAGACGGCAGTGCCCTCCAAATTAAAATTAAAGTTAATAATATCCGTCCTCTCAAGTTTTAATTCTTTGATCTCCAGCTATATATTCCAAGTCCCTCTCCTATCATATATGGCTCGAGAGTCGAAATTTTTCCAAGTGCCTCTCCTGTCATATATGGCTCGAGAGTCGAAATTTTAACAGGGAACCTGTTTTATAGGGGGCTTTTTGAGAAATCTGGCGTGCGCCGTCCAGCAATTAACTTAGATAAAACGACGGCTTCCTTAACGAAGTTAAACGAGGAACGCAGGGAACCTGTTTTATGCGTCAAATGGGATGTGGTATTGAAAATTCAAGGCAGCCTAGACCTAGATAAAGCTAGTATAAAGAGGGCCTGGACCTACTATAAGCCTAGTATAATATAGTTTGAGAGTCTAAATTTTTCTCGAATCTCCAGCTGTATATGATAGCTCGAGAATTGAGATTTTCCAAGTCCCCCTCCTATCATAATAGCTTGAGAGTCGAAATTCTTTCAAGTCCCCCTCTCATCATATATGGCTCGAGAGTCTACATTTTTCTAAGTCCCCCTCCTATCATATATAGCTCTAGAGTCCAAATTTTTCCAAGTTTTTCGCTGGACGGCGGACACCGGACACCGGACGGCGGACGGCGCACGGCAAATTTCTCAAAAAGCCCCCCATAAAACCGGTTCCCTGTTAAAATTTCGACTCTCGAGCCATATATGATAGGGGGGGGGACCTAGAAAAATGTCGACTCTCGAGGTATGTATGATATGATAGGAGGGGGACTTGGAAAAATTTCGACTCTCAAGCTATATATGATAGGGGGGGGGGGAAGGACTTGGGAAAATTTCGACTCTCGAACTATATATGATAAGAGGGGGACTTGGAAAAAATTTGTACGCTCGAGCGATATATGATAGGAGAGGGACTTGGAAAAACGACGACTTCCTTAATGAAGTTAAACGAGGATCGTAGGGAACCTGTTTTATGAGTCAAATAGGATTTGGTATTGAAAATTCAAGGAAGCCTAGACCTAGATAAAGCTAGTATAAAGAAGGCGTAGACGTAAAATAAGCCTAGTATAATTTCGTTTGAAAGTCCAAGTTTTTCTCAAATCTCGAGCTATTTATGATAGGAGGGAGACTTGGGAAAATTTGTCCCCTATCATATATAGCTCGAGAGTCAAAAGTTTTCCAAGTCCCTCTTCTATCATATATAGCTTCAGAGTCGAAATTTTTACAAGTCCCCCTCCTATCTTATATTCTCCAGAGTCGAAATTTTTCTAAGTTTTTCGCTGGACGGCGGACGGCGCCCGGCGCACGCCAGATTTCTCAAATAGCCCCCCATAAAACAGGTTCCCTGTTAAAATTTCGACTCTCGAGCCATATATGATAGGAGGGAGACTTAGAAAAAATTTCGACTCTCGAGGTATGTATGATGTGATAGGAGGGGGACTTGGAAAAATTTCGACTCTCAAGCTATATATGATAGGGGGGGGGGACTTGGGAAAAATTTGTACGCTCGAGCCATATATGATAGGAGAGGGACTTCGAAAAATTACGACTCTCAAGCTATATATGATAGGGGGGGGGGAGGACTTGAGAAAATTTCGACTCTCGAACTATATATGATAAGAGGGGGACTTGGAAAAAATTTGTACGCTTGAGCTATATATGATGGGAGGGAGACTTGGAAAAATTTCGACTCTCGAGCCACACATGATAGGAGAGGGACTTAGAAAAATGTCGACTCCCGAGGTATATGATAGGAGGGGGACTTGGAAAAATGTCGACTCTCGAGCTATATATGGTAGGAGGGGGACTTAGAGAAATTTCAACTTTCGAGCCATCATATATAGCTGGAGATTCGAGAAAAATTTAGACTCTCAAACTATATCATACTAGGCTCATAGTAGGTCTAGGCCTTCTTTATACTAGCTTTATCTAAGTCTAGGCTTCCTTGAATTCTCAATACCATATCCCATTTGACTCATAAAACAGGTTCCCTTCGTTCCTCGTTTAACTTCGTTAAGGAAGCCGTCGTTTTTCTAACAAGGAACCTGTTTTATCGAGAGGTTTTTCGGGAGAAATGTCCGCTGTCCGCCAACCTCAAGGTCGTTTAGAGGTCGACCTTCTGTCATGTATGGCTTAGAAGTCGAAATTTCTGCTATGTTCCCCTCCTACCCCCTATCACATATAGCTTAGAGGTCACATCGTACATAGCTTGGAAGTCAAAATTTTTCGAAGTCTGTCTCCTATCACATGTAGCTATGACGTTACAATGTGATGACATCATAGATCTCCCATAAAACAGGTTCCTTACCACTCCTCGTTTCACTCCTCCAAGTCTCCCTCCTATCATATATAGTTCCAAAATCCGAATCTCTGACGTCACAATTTGATGACGTCATAAGTTAGCCTTATGATGTCACAATTGACCTTTTTCAGACAAAACAGGTTCACAGCTAGCCTTAATTAACGATGTAGTCAATGAAAGAGACCCTGCAAGCTGCAGGTTTTTCTTCGTTGGAAAAAGTTGATACCTCGTTTCCACACCATCTATAAGAAAGAAAAATGGGACCTACACTTCACAGAAATCGTGGTATTGTTCCAGGCGATATACGAGTATCTTGACAGAGCAAAGGGTCGTTTCCTGAAATTCTACAGTTAGTGCTCTGTTTATGGTCAAACGTGAGGACGGACCGGATAAGTTGAGAGTTTAGATATTAGGGTGCGCTTCAATAAGCACTCGAAACATGTCGAAAAGAAAACGATAGGTTAATTATGTTACCATATTTTCGATCAATTGAGGTCGATGTCTTCGAACCGTTTTCACAGCCTGAAAAATATCAACTTCACCGTGTTGTATAACCTGTTCGATGCAAGCATTCGCGGCACAATAGACTCCACAACGTCCTCTTCCATCGCTGAAAAGAAAGAAAAAGGATCATCGTTAAAAATCAGAAAATAATGCAATAGTATTTAAAGTTCTTTGAAATGAGACAATGGTCAAAGAAATGGATAGAATCATTAGGTCTTGCGAGGTTGATTTTTAGTTTCGATTATAAAAAAGAAGACTTAGCTATAGATTTTTGAGCACTAAAGCGTGGATGTCATCGAGTCTTGAAAATATATAGTTCTGAAATCAGGAGAATAAAATTTTTACCACCCAGCTTTCTTCGGCAAGTTTTTTTTTTCGCTTTTTTCCATATCATGTTTCCTTTTTCGGGGGAATTCTCGAAAATTACTAAATAGAATTTTCCTTTGCGTTCCTGTCGTGCACTACGCGCGGCTGATTTTTTTCCCTTAATTTCCATTCTTCTGTACAGAATTTTTTACTTCCCAAGTCGACGTAGTTGGAGCAGCATTCGAGCAATTAAACCAAACTCCTCGTCATCGACCGTCACGAACTAATTTCAAAAACATTAGAATTCCTAGTGACGTTGCAGAAAATAGAGAAAACGATTTAAAAATCACTTCTCACCTCTCAAAAGTGCTTTTAAGCGTATAGTAAAAGAGAGTTTTTATAACAATATCGAGAGAAAGAAAACGCTGCGAATAAGGATCCAACAATTTTTTTTTTTTTTTCAATTTTTGTTTAATATACAGTATACAAAATATTTATCCTTGTCACGTCCCTATCCGCGATGAATTATGTTAAAATATTCAGGTCAAGTTGAAGAGTATATCGAAGCGAAGAAGTGAATGCGGTTAAGCTTAGTGTTGTCATCTCGACGACACAGCTGCATATATATATATACGAAATATATGCTCGGTATATTTTTATAACAAACATGTAGCCTATAAGTAATAACGAGCGCGTATCTCTAAATACAAAACGCGAAATGGAATAAAGTTCGTCTCGCTGAAAAAGTTTTTCGTTCGCTTCTTTAATTCATGACGCGTCACGCAAATTGATATCGTCGAATACCAAAAACATGCCCTAGCCCGCGTTTTCATAATTCTGGTGTAGTCGAAGTCAATATTATTATTTTTTTTCCGCCCCGATCATGCGGTGTCGGGCTTTCGTGGGATGAAATATAGGGGACGCAATCTAGTCAATTTATCGTTAAGGCTGCCTTCATTTTCGGAGTGAAAAACGCCTACATCGGGTTCCCACACGTGCATCAATTTACTTTTCATTTGATGTTCATGCTAGAGAAATGAGAAATAACAATCTCTTTATTCGTGTTAGGTATCAATTACAGCCGTTTCGAACTACGGCTATACGTTAAGGGTTTCGAAGGTGACCTATTCCTCAGAGTCTTCAGCAGCGGGGTCTTGGTCCCGTATAATTAATTTGACGTTCATACTAATCGAAGGGAGGTATCTCAATAAAGCTTACATATTATTAGATTTGTACCGAAGGAAAAATGAAACTTTATTCCTAATTTACTCATCGGGACAGTAGATAATGGGTTAGTTAGGCTGCCTTTTGTGCCAAATCTACCTCTGATTATTGGTAAAGAATTTGGCGAGAGTATATTTGTGACTTCTTAGAAAGTGAAATCAATTGAACTTCTCACAGATGACTAGAATCTTTTTTTGGAGCTATCGCATTCACTGTAAAAGATATCAAATTCGAGTTGAGAATATAGGTAGATTAAAAAGACCTCAAGGGTACATGAGAGCATCTACCGTGGAAAAAGGCAATAAGAGCATCAATAATTTGGACCTAACACTCATACTAACGAACGAAGGATAGAATACTAAATCTACAGGAAGCAAACGCACATCGAAGCATCACCCCGAACGACTTCTACTCACACTCGAGGCACAAATTTGCGGTGATCCAGAACTACTGCTACAGAGAAATCTTTTCTTCAAAGAACAATAAAGAGAAGAGAAAAGAAATAGAAATAGTACAGCAGAGGGCTACTCTGGAAGCGATGTTTAAAGAGTCTTTAGGAAAACGACGGCTTCCTTAACGATATTAACCGAGGAACACACAGAACCTGTTCTGTGGATTGGAAAATAATACATGATATGTCTCGCATTAGGAAAGCTCCTTCAAGTAACTAGACACACAATGCTTCGCACACCAATTGGCTTAACCCCTTCAATGAGCCAGATATGCAATTCTTCAAACATCATGAGTCCTCCCAAGTTGACGGGTCGCGAGTCGAAATTCTGTATAGCTCGAGAGTCGTAATTTTTCCAAGTCCCTTTCCTATCATATACGCCTGGAGAGTGGAAATTTTTCCACGTCTCCCTATCACGTATAGCTCGAGAGTGGAAATATTTTCGAGTCCCTCTCCTATTATAATATAAATAGCTCGAGAGTGGAAATTTTAACAGGGAACCTGTTCTATGGAGGTTTGTTTAAGAAATTCGCCGTGCGTCGTCCAGAGAAAAACTTGAAAAAATGTCGACTCTCGAGTTTAAGACAGCACTGAGAGAAAGTACTCTGGATCAGTACCCCACAAATGAAAGTACACAAACAAGGTGAAGAGGCGTACGGCAGCTGTGATGTGAATGTAAGTATCCATAACAACCCACCCATGGTGCGAAGAATAAGAAACAATCAGATGGAGGAAGAGGACAAGGGAAGCTTGAGCGGAGTGTACAATTGCTCAGTTGCGAACAGTGTGAAGGCGTCTACATTGGTGAGACTGAGAAAAACTCACGGGTTCTTTAACGGTTTTAAACGAGGTGTAATAGGAAACCTATTTTATGAGGCACGTGGATCTGGAAAATTGGTGCATGAAGTATTGCATATCTAGTTACTTGAAAGCACGGTATAAGATGAAGAGGTAATGACACAACGCTAAAATCGTGTCCGCAGTTTTGAAGTTGTACGTACAAACTTCCGCTAGGTTTGCAGCGAACACTCGGGCTGTTTCCCTGTTCCTTCTACACCCCACCTGCGCCGAGACGTTACCGTTGGTACCCTAGTATTGATGAAATTTCCATGGATTATAAAATATCCAAGAATTTACTTAGAAGGGTGATTCTTTCGAAATTTTATAGAGTAGATTAAATGGTATTTTTATGCCAAATATGAAATGCATCGGCTGATTCCTGATCCTGCAATAAATTTTTGAAAGTAGCGGCGTTCCCATAAGACTCTGTACATTACCCATCACTTTCATCACGAGCGCTGCGCTCGGAATGTTCAGAACTACTTCAAAATCACGGACAGCGTTTACCACAGTCAGAATACGTTCGTGTCATTACCTCTTCATCTTATACCGTGCTTGAAAGGGCTCTCATTCAGGCTACATACACCGATCTTTGAGCTATTACCCGATAAACCAGATTGACCAGATATCTCAGTTGATTTTGAGTAAATGTAGACCAAAAATAGACTGAGGGGGCGCTCTGATGAGTGACTAATAACGGACCAACTTTTTCAGTCGATTTATTTCCGCTCTTCCCTACAATATTTAGACCACATTTAAAGCAACTTGACAAAATTTTGAATGAAAAAATTAGTCGATCTGTAGGTGATATGGGTACCATAAAATGGTCTATCCTCAGTCATTGGCCATACTTCCTCGGCAATTGACTATATTTTGACCATTTTTTACCAAAAAAAGAGTCGATTTCTAGGGAACCTTGACGATATAAAATATTTTCTCATAGTCAATATTTAATCATTGTCAACAAACCACCATAATTGGAATTCTTCTGACGAAAAAGATTGGTAGATTTCTGGGCAATATACACGATTATAAAATAGTCTGTTGTAGCCTATATTCAAGCAATATTAACGGACCACTACAAATAGACCCCTTTTGACCAAGCAGAACAATCAAGTTTTGGGCAATAGAGACGCCATAAAACGGTCTATAGTTAGATAATATTAACAGACCACCATTTTCGACAGGAAAAACCAGTCCATATCTAAGGCTTTCTCATGTGAGAGAAGAAAGAAATGAAGATGGCAATCTCGTTAGCAGGATTATGTCGAGAGGAGTACGATTTTGGTCTAAAATTACAATATTAATTAGTATACCTTCAATTATTTATGGACAATATTCTACAATTTGTGGAATTTATCATGGATTTATACCTATTGAAATTGAATCATTCAATTTAAATAATTTTTTAAAATGAATCTAAATATTATATGTATCTATTTATTTAAATTTAATTTATAAAATTCGTACATTATTACGTAATTTTAATTTCATTTTTAATTATTATAATTTGATTGATTTAATACAATAATTATCATTATTCTTTATCAATTTATTATTTATAAATTAATTTTTATCAATTTAATTTATGTTAATTTATTATTTAAATATTAACTCTTTAAAAATTGTTTTTTAATGATTTTTTTATTTGTCATAAATAAACTCAATAATCTATTAATTGAATGTAAAATTGAACAAAAAAATGAAAAATATCATTCTGGTTCAATATGATTATTTAAAATCATTATTGAAATGATTAAATAATTAATTCTCATTTAAAGGATCAAATATGTTAAGTAAATTGAAAGATATAAAAAGTTATTTAGTTTCAATTTTTTTAGTTGTTTTATAATAATTTTTATTGAAAATTAATATACATAATATTTTTATTAAATAAATTATTCTGAAAAAAAATGAATAATTTTGATTAAATCAACTATATCAAGAAAATTTAAATAAGATCTTTATTTTTTCAAAATAATATTATATGTATTATAAACTTCTTAAATAAAGTTGGAATTTAATTTCAAAAAATAAAATTGATATAAAATTAAAATTAAAAAAAAAAAATTATATTTAATAATTATTCCTGTAGGAACTCCTTAAATTGAATATAATAAATCTAATATTTTTATGATTCGTAGAATTATGTTCATTTATTGAATAATTTTATTATTAAGAATATTAATTTTAAAATTAAAAATTTTATTTTAAATATCTTTATTTATCTGCGAGTTTGCGAGCAATATGATAGTTGATTCATTCCTAAGAAATCGGCTGGAAATCTTGGGCAAAAATGAGTGACCGCGGTTTGCACGAAAATAGACAAAAAAAAAAAAAAAGAGTAAAAATATTGGTAGATGTTGAGGAAAAATCTACTCAAAATGGATCAAGGTATCTCCCAAAATATCTGTCCAGAAATTGACTAGAAATCTTAGTCAAAATTGAGTGATAAATACAATATCAATTTTCGACTAAGAAATGAGGAAAAATTCTATTTTGTATTGACAATAATTATAACGACCAAAAAATGGGTCGAAATGTATTCCGCATAGTGATCAAAAATCAACTAAAAATATGATCAAAATTTAGTAGGAATAATATCAGACCAACAATCAACTGAAATGATTTGGTCGATTTATCTCAAAGATTTACTAAAAATCAACCATTTTCTGATGGTACCATAATAGGTATTTGGTCTTTTTTCAGTCGTACGACCAAAAACCGACCAATGTCGACCATATAGTGGTGGTCGATTTGGTTTATCGGGTATCTTATGATATGAGAGGGACTTATAATACCTTAGAAAGACGTTCTGAGTCTTATGGTGTTTCATGCTTTCCATAGGTCTATCTGCCTAATTGAAGAAGCTAAGTCAATTGGTGTATGAAGAATTGCATATTTAGTTACTCGAGGGAGCTATATTTCAGGCTATACCGGGTGAGACCAAAAAATGTTACCAGTTGAATGGGAGTGTGCACTAAATTCACTCCAGCGCAAAAACGCGAAACGTTGAATGTATATATTTTAAATCTACGAAATTTCTATCTCAATCTTATCTTCAATTTGCGCCCGTACTCAACTTTCCACGACTTTTCTGAGCCGAGTTATGAACCAAAATGTGACGAAAATTGACCAATTTGCAGTAAGAAATTGAACAAACTTCATAGGGTTATTCAGGTATTTTTTTCGGAATCAGCGTTGAATTTCACTTTCAAAGAAAATATTATCGAATCTTAAACAATTTTTATTTTTTGAGAATTTTGGCAGATTGGTCAATTTTCGCCATATTTTGGTCCATGATTCAGATCAGAAAAGTCGTAGAAAGTTGAGTAGAGATGCAAATTGAAGATAAGATTGAGATAAAAATTTCGTAGATTTAAAGTATACATCTAAAATTTCGCGTTTTTTCACTAGAAAGAATTTAGCGCAAACTCCCATTCTACAGGTAACATCCTTTGGCCTCATCTTGTATACACCGACCACCGCTATATATGATAGGATGGGGACTTGAAAAGTTTCAAAGTTCTGAGCTTTGCCGGTCGGGCGGCGGCCGGCGGACGTTTTTTCCGAAAAACCCCTCAACAAAACAGGTTCCCTGTTAAAAATTCTGAAAGAGATGGGGTCCTGGAGTTCGAGATTTATAGGAAAGATACATCGACCGATGTTTTAGTCCACGGGTCGTCATTCTGTTCTGTTGCTCACAAATATGCAGCGTTCAATAGTTTCGCCCATAGATTTCATTGAGTCAAACTGCCTCCAGAAAGGAGTTCCATAAAATATCTGGCCAGAGTTAATGAGATTCATTTGGACATAGAAGCTATGGTTCGTAGGAGGGTTGTTAGGAAGCCCCTCGACTCTACTACCTCCCTCCCCCACTCCATGAGCCGGGAGAAATTTCGGTGCCGGTGAGGACGGGCCCTTCGCCCCTTCAATTTTCGGTCTGTCCTCTATAATCCCGTTACAGTCAAAGGGTTGTTTGTCAAGCTGAAAGACCGAGTTCCTGAGGAGGAGAAGAGTCGGGTGTGCAGTTTACAGTTTAAGGATTGTAAGGGTGTTTATATGAATGAGACTGGTCGGCAGTTGAAGATCAGGGCGGCTGAACATAAGAAGGCCTGGGATTAGGGCAGTGAGGGAGATTCTGCCTTCGCTGATCACTTAATCACCAGTGGGTACACCTTCCGAGAGGGTTCTCAGGTGCTTCTCCACAAGGAAACACATAAGAGTACTGGTGGTGTCATCGTGCTAAACAGGCATATATCGGACGAAGGTCTAATCGAGCTTGTTTATGAGTCACAACTCAATGATTAACTCTTCCTTTTTGTCTCGAGTTGATGTTGTTGTATCGTTTCATCCTTGGGTCAGTTCTTTCTTCTTCTCGCTGAAGAGAAAAGCGCTTCGGGTTTTCGAATTTATTTCTGCGGTTTTCGCAGCTTTCTTTACCGTCGTGAGTATCCGTCAATGTAAATAGCCGTAATTTGGAGGATTGGATTAATTCCATACATTATACTTCACTTGTACAAAGTCAAGAATGATCCTGTCAACAAGTTGGCCCAACATATAGAATACCAGGTTCATACCAAATTAAGAAATATTGCGGTAAAGGGGATATCATAACCAAGATGGATGTATCCAAATTCGATTCAATGTGATCGATAAAGTCGATATATCACTATATTTTACGCATTACAATAAGCAGGCGCCACGTTAGCTTCTGCGCTGGGTCACTTCTTTTTTCCTGGAGTTGTATTTTTGGCCGAAAGACCTGTAAAGGAAATTCGGCAATTGAGCTCACGATTCAGAGGAATTGCCTTAAGGGAGAACAGCACAATGGGGTATGAATATTACAGTCTTATCAAATCATCAGATTCCAGGTCGTATCGGTCACCCTCCACATGAAAACATTGACCGCGCTGCGCTGTTACGGTTGCCTAATGCCACCCTTATACCTTAAACATAAACTTTAAACTCTGTACCTAATTAATATTATCTTATTACCAAGTATTTGTATTATTATAACATCTTTAATATACTTTTTGATCTTTATACACTGTACAGTGTATCTATCATGTATACCTACCTAAATTAACTTCATTATTCAGACCACTAATACTGTTTAAACCTTATCCTCTACTCTTATATCTTGCGTAAACTAAGAGTATGATCTATGAACTCTCTCTTGTATACTTTAGTATAACAAAGTCTGTATTATTCTATAAGCATAAATCCTACCCTATATAAACCACAAGACATCATGTACAAAATCAGTTTCAATTCTCCTACAGTCAAATGTTGTTCCTGTAGTGGTATTCCACTTTGCTGTTGAACGGTTTGACTAGAGAGAATCATAGGCCTTATGTGTCCAACATTTATTTTTCTAATTCTTGCAGTCGTTTCAAAGCTCGCTCCCGACAATCACGCTCGATCGTCATCGAGTGGAAGACTGTCACGTACGGGTTGTTACTCAGATACCTGAGGATGAAGAAGGTAAGATGGTTTGTTGCTTTGCGGTATCTATCCTTATTCTCAAGATCTAGGTCCTCGAAAATAAAATAATATTTTTTTGATAGATATAAACAACGAACTAAGTGAAAAGCATTTGTACTACTTATGCTCGATACGCAAGAATTTATCGCTAGGTTATTGGTAAAAGATTTCGGAATTCATTCACACCAATTGTAAGAACCGTTGTGCCACACGGATGGAAGCGTTCAAGCTAGAGCCCTATAAATACGAGTGAGGACAAGGTCCGCCATATTTAATCGTTACGTCATCACTCAGATGAGGAATTTTTGCGATTAGTTAAGCTATTTTGTATTTCTCAATAGTGTACTGAATCTTGCATTTTGCTTTGGCACTTAGTCTCGTATGTCCTCTTATTATTTTCAAATCATGATTAACTGTTATCAGTCGTTAGAATAGGAGACTGTGGAAAATTATGATGACGTAACGACTAAATATGGCGGTCCATGTCCTCACTCGTATTTATAGGGCTCTATTCAAGCGTTAGATTCAAAGTTCAACTACTCATCAAATTAGAGATATCTCTTGAATCATAGCTAACTCAAATTCAAAGAACTTAGCACAAAATCCAGATTTGAGAAAGACCTACTTTCTCAAATCTGGATTTTGCGCTAAGTTCAAACGAACTTGACGCGAAATCCTTTAGCTATGATTCAAGAGATATTTTAATCTGATAAGTGGTTGAACCTTAAATCTGACGCTTGAGCACTCCCATCCGTTTGGTGGTCACAATGGACCTTACAACCGGTGCGAATACATTTGAAAATGTTTTGCCAATAAATCGTCGATCATTTCTTGCGTGCCAAGCGTTAACCTTAGTCCATTTTTTACATCTACAACAGAAATACGATTATTGTACTGTCGAGAACCTAGACCTTGAAAAAATGAATAAGTACCGCAAAGCAATACGTTGGCTAAACTTGCCCAAACCATAGTCAGAAAGCTTGACTGAAAATAGTTTCATCTTATCCTAGTTTCACCTGTTTCCGATGATAGTACTCCCGAGAATTTTATACGTATAAACAATTTTGTAAAAGTGAAATATGTGGTCTAGATATATTTAAAAATTTGAATATTGTAGCTTCAGTTATACAAATAGTTCTCATAAAGGAAGTGATTTACTGATTGCAAGAACTTGTGGGAGACTCACAGATGGTTGAAGAAAAGTTCGAGGCGAGGGAACAAAAATTCATTGATAGCAATAAAACTTTCGATGTTGAATTGAAAACGGTACCTACATTCATAACGACTTGTTTTCGTCAAACATTAGAATGAAATATTTTTTTACAGCCATTTTAAACATTTCACCTTCGCGAGAAAGTAATAGACCATGAAAAGTCTGAACGTTTCGGTGAAACAACAATTAATGAAAGCGTAGAGAAATGACCACAATGGTAAATTAGTACCACCACCTCAGCTCTAGCTATAGAGAAACCACCTCCGTCAGGATCTCCCGCTGCTGCTGTGCCTGCACAGGTGAAACTGATTGCAACGCCTGCATTGCCTTCGTCGTAAACTGGCACTGCTTACGCAGAACGCAATGCAGGTCTTGCACTTAGTTTGACCCGTGCAGACACAGTAGCAGCGTGTGATCCTGATTGAGGTGGTTTCTCTATAGCTGAAGCTGAGGTGGTGGTGGTACTAATTCATCATTGCGACCATTTCTCTGCGTTTTCATTTATTGTTGCACTGAGACGTTCGGACTTTTCGTGATCCATTACTTTCTCGCAAAGCTGAAATATTTAAAATGGCCGTAGCCAAATATTTCATTGTAATGTTTAATGAAAACAAGTCGTTATAAATTTAGGAACCGATTTTAATTCAACATTGAAAGTTTTGTTGCTATCAATGAATTTTTGTTTCGTGGCCCAAACTTTTTTTCTTCAACCACCTGTAAGTCCCCCCTAGTTTTCCCTGTGATGCATTTGCTCTTAAAAGAGTATTCGCGGAATTTAATCTTTATCAAATAATTAAACTTTCATTTTGGAATAAATTGAAATCTTACGATAATTTTTACCGCTCGCTTTTTCCAATTTATCGGCAATACTAGGGCTGTCGGATTTACATGACTGAATCCAGGGTTGTAAGCTGAGTAGCTTACGAGCTCACTCGATCTGTATTTTTGCCACTATTCTTAGCCTTGAATAATTTTGGTATACTGTGGGCCCACTTGTTGACCTGAACAACCTGGTAAAGGCTTATGACGTCATGCTATGCTCCGCTTTTTTTTCTCTTTTTGACCCTACTTTACTACATATTACGAGTAAGTTTAGCTGAGGTGAAGAGTCACCACCACCACAGCATCACATGAGTTCTTGCTTGGGAGTGGAAATCTCACGCTACCTTGTAACCGGAGCCGGAAGCAGAACTCTCCTCTTTCACTCCTCACTCTACTTAAGAACAGCCATACCTTCAGGACCAAGCAGCTGGGGTGTGGTGGTGAATTGTCTGCAAGACTCCGCTTGCCCATGAATCCAGTCAAATATGATGGCAGCACATGATAACCGAAGACAGAATACTCAGTTCAGATATTGACCCGGTGAAGTACAAATCTGTCGTGCAAGTCCAGTACTATTCCACCCTCAGTGATGAACACTGCTAGAGGGATAGAAACTAGCCTCCACAAGATGAAAGAGGTTTAAGAGCTGTCACTAAGAACAAAAGCGGAAGAAGCACCATTGGAGAAAGAGAATCAAGATGCAGCTAAATGAACTCGAAAATAAACTCAAGAAAGAGGAAGAGAAATATTTCAATCTGTATATACAATATGAAGAATCAGAAGAGAGAATAGCATCTGTAGTATTTGAACTTGAACAAGTGAAAGAGGAATTGACTTTCCATAAAAACGATTTGGACGTGTCCAATAGGCAGCAACGGCAAGACAAACTCACTATGGTGGGCAAAACTACTAATACAGTATCATACAAAAGAATCTCATCCAATAGTGAGTACCCTCCTCTAGGAGCAAAGAAGAAGAGTGTCCCTTATGCTCTATCTGCAGGAAGTAGCTCACAAGCAAACCCAAGAGTTCTAGTCATTAGCTCCAATTCTTGTTTTCTTGCAGAAGCTAGTCAACAGTGTACCAACAAAAACAATAACATATTGTTACTCGCCAAGGAGGAAGAAGTCATTAATGTAGGCACTCGAAAGTATTTTTCCTCATTCAAAAGTGGCTGGAAGCCGGAGCCACGTCTCATTCTCAAGTGGGGCAGTCCTACTCCGTTATAAGAACCAGATGGCTGCACTAGAAATTGCATCTCGTGTTGCAACCAACCTATAAAAGTATGAATAAAGGTCTTCCAACGTAAGGATCTTCTATCAATAATTTTAATATTGATTTTTTTTTTTTTAATCATGTTTGAATCATGGTTATAGATATTACCTATTCGAGTTTACAATATTATAAATTGTTTGCTTTTATTTTAGCGGGGAACCCGCTATCCCTTTTGTTGGGGGTACTTTCAGGAAATTTTCGTCCGCGAGCGCGAGCAAGGTTGATGACGTCACGGAGACGGGAGGGGAATTATAAAAATTCCTACCTGCGAGCTATATAATATGATAGCAGGGGGACTTGGAAAAATTTCAACCCTCTAGCCATATATGATGGGAAAGGGACTTAGAAACATTCCTACCTTCGAGCTATATATGATAGGAGGAGGAATTGGAAAAATTTCGACTCTCTAGCCATATATGATAGGAAGGGGACTTGGAAAAATTCCTACCTCCAAGCTTTATATCCGTATGATAGGAGGGGGACTTGGGAAGACGACGGCTTTCTTGAAATTTCAGCGCGTTCAAGTTGTCACGTCACGATTTTCGGGACTTGGAAAAACTTCAGGCTCTAGGGGACTCGGGACAGCGGGTTCCCCGCTGCTATTGCAGTCCTGCAATGGCATCTAATTTTTAATTTTTATCGGATCGATTGTTTTAAGGACAATCAGAATTTATTTCACCTATCCGTACTTTATTACCGACTCATGCAGAGTGTTGCTACAGCGTACAAATACAACCAACAACATACAGTAACTATTTAATCTTCGCTCAACATCGATTTCTTTTCCCTCCCTCTAGGTGACTTCCCCACGGTAATATCAGAGCTGGCGACCGCAAATAATCTATCGTTCTTCTTTTTTGGTTCGATGTATTTCTTCTTATTCCTCTTGATCTGGTTCAGCAATTCCAATTTTGTTTGTTCCGATGTTCCGATCCTTTGCAATACTTCTGCGTTTGCAATTTTCTCCGTCCACTTTATGAAGTTCATATGGCGGTAATTCCACACTATACCAGGGTAGTTCTGCGCTGTGTAAAAAATTTTGACCACTATAGAGTCGACTTGAAATTGACGCAACAGAGCAGCGGTTGATTTCAGGTTGATCGAAAATTTTGGAGAACTTGACTCGGAATGGATTCCAGATCCATGTCAATTTGAGATAAATTTGAAACCGACCAGTGAACACTATTGGAGAACAACAGATCGACTTTAAATTGAATCCAAAGATAGATCAATTTCAGGTCGGTAAAAAACTCGGAAGTCAACTTGAAATTGACAATCAGATCGATGTCAATTTGAGGTCCATTTACGGCCGACCAGCATAATATATTCATAAAAAACTAAAAATTGACTAATTAGGAAAAAGCTTGTCGCGACGGTTCAATTTATACGTAGATGAATAAGATTCAAGTTTTTTCACGGCTCTGCCGTCGTTTAGATATCAGTACCTAATAAAGATTGACGACCTCTTCGGAATTTCACTCATGCTGCGGTCCGCGACCAACAAATATAATAATAACAAGAATAAATAAGAAGAGATACAGGAGCAGGAGCATAAAATAATCTACTGTACAGATAATTTTTTTCAAAAAAAAATCATCTGTACAGTAGATTATTTTATGTTCCTGTTCCTGTATCTCTTATTATTTATTCTTGTTATTAGATACTATATTTGTTGGCCGCGGACCGCAGTATGAGTGAAATTCTCAAGAGGTCATCAATCTCTCTTACTAATAAAAAAAATTGGAGAAGTTGACTAAAAATTGATTCCAGAATTCAGACTGATATCAATTGAAACTGACCAACGTACGCATTACCAGAGAACCGAATTGATCTGTACGTTTGAGGTCGATAAAAAATTTGGGGGAGTCAACTCAAAATCAACTCCAAATCATCTTTGATTCAAGGTCAATTTGAAACCAATCAGCGTACAATTTCAGAAAACTACTTATACACATCACTTTGAAGAAATTGGCTCGCAGTCAATTTTAGGTTGATTCAACATCGACACAAAAGAGCAGTTGATTTCAGGTTGGTAAACAAAATCGAGAGAAGTTGACTCAAAATTGACTACAAATCGACGTTAATTGGAGTTTGATTTGAAACCAAGCAGTATACAATTCCAGGGCGCAGTCAATCTTAAGTTAATAGAACAAATTGGAGAAGTTGACTGAAAATCAAGTCCATATGCACGTCGATTTGAGGTTGATTTAAAACCGACCATCATACAGTCCCAGAGAACTACAAATCAACTTGAAATTTACCCAAAAGAGCAATCAATCTTAGGTCGAGGAAGAATTGACCAGCATACATTACCAGAAAACTAAAAATTGACTATGACGGAACACAGCGATCAATTTCAAATTATTAAAATATTCAGAGAAGTTGACTCAAAATCATCTTTAGATCAAAGTCGATTTGAGGTTGATTTGAAACTGATTCACTGTAGATCCTAAAATTTGTATTGCTTTTGGTAACCACAACACGCGCCGGAACCAAAAAGTCATTTCTCAAACTAAAGATCCCACATCCTCCCCATATTTTCATTAATTCATGTCCTTGAAACATCGTCCAAGCGAGAGCGAAGCCCGAGACGTTGGAAATTTTTTTTTTTTTTTGGGGGGGGGAGGGGAGCACAAACCTGGGGCCGGGCATTGAAGCTTCTAAATCCGCCCCTGTATCCTCCACAAAAAGAGCAGATGTTGTTTACTCCATTCCTTGTCCCAATAGGAGAAACTATCGTCAGTTACTCTCTGCTAAACTCTCCAAACATAGATACGACCGAAAAAATAAGAATGATCACACTGCTCTAGCTGTCCACCCCCCCAAAAAATGCCACCTTTTTAATTTTGAATATGTCAAAATTTTACCCGATGAATCTATTGATATAAAACGTAAGCTAATAAGAGAAGAAATCGAAATAATAAAACCGTAAACTACAAGAACGACACTGCGAATTTCGTCTCGCCATACGCTACCCTTATCTTAAATAGCGTGAAATAATTTTTTGAAAATTTTTCTGATTCACGTCTCACATTACTGTGTACCCGTAGTCCTTGTTTCGTTTTTTCTGTTTCTCAGTTCTCGTTTCGTCTTCATAGAGGCCACTAGTTAGACCGAAACGTCGACAAATAAATTAAATTCTGTGAGGGAAAAGCCTCGACCTTTCTTTCTTTTGTAAAAATCAACTGTTTATTGACGCGGGGAAGCAATCAGTTTGAGGTTAATGGAGAACTTTTAAGAGGTCGATTAGAAATAGACTCCACATTGATTTTGATTAGTATCCGACTAGCTTACATTAAGAGAACTACAACTTGATTTGAGTTGAATATAAGTCAACTCGGAATTGACCTACCAGAGCGGTCGATTTCAGATAAATTTGAAGTCAGTGTCGTGCTGGCCGGGTCGGGGATCCCCGACAGTCTGGGTTTTATGAGATCCACAAGTTTGATCATGAGAGTTTGAAGAGCCCGACAAGCTGATTAACCGGCCAAAAAAATGTGAGCCAGTACGATACCGGCTAATGATCCAAACTAGAAAAGAGGTGTTTGCGGTGTCATTTGCTCTAAATTGTAAACAGTCCCGCAAATAGTCCTAATCGGGAAAGAGGCGTTTACGGCGTCATTTGCCACAAAATAGATAACGATCCCCCAAATAGCATGGTTGCACTGACCCGGCCAGGCAGGCGGAGACCCACGGCGAGAAAAGGACGGCGAAAGTTTCATGGAGCTTGAAGAAAATTCTTGAAAGTTTGACCATGAGTGTTTTAGGTGCCCGACGAGCTGGTTACCCGGTATAAAAAATGTGTGCCGGCACGACACTGTCAATCAGTATAAAATGTAAAATCGACTGCTCATTGACATAAGAGAACAGTCGTGGACTTGTCTACAGGACATATAATTTGATTTAGAAGCTTTAAAATGGACTCAAGGATGCAAAGTCAATTGATAAGACTTCCACTTCCACTTCCAATTTTTTTTCAACTTCCAACTTCTCGCGTTGCAGCTTCCAGCTTCCACTTCCAACTTCCAACAAAATAAATATGCAGTGATGCCATACAAACGAAACAAAAAAAAAAGATTGAGATATGCTATTGACTTCCACCATTGACTATACATGTACCAGACAAATTCTCGCATTGTTGAAAAAGTTTTCATTTCGCTGAATACAACCACAAGAGCGTGCTGCAATTCTTAGCAGAGTAAAAGAGATAGAACATCTTTCCCTCTCTCCAGGAGTGAGAACAGGAACCGAATACCGGTTCAGGAAGCGGTTCTCCACCCGTATTTCTAGGATTCTGGAACCGGAACCGAAAGGAACCGGATCTCTCTATCGGGTTCTGGAACCAGAACCGAAAGAAACCGGATCTCACTATCGGGTTCTGGTACCAGAACCGAAAGGAACCGGATCTCTCTATCGGGTTCTGGAACCGGAACCAAAAGGAACTGGATCTCGCTATTGGGTTCTGGAACCGGAACCAAAAGGAACCGGATCTCGCGATTGGGTTCTGGAACCGAAACCGAAAGGAACCGGATCTCGCTATTGGGTTCTGGAACCGGAACCGAAAGGAACCGGATCTCGCTATCGGGTTCTGGAACCGGAACTGAAAGGAACCGGATCCCACAATTCAATTCAAGAACCTTCATAACCGGAACCGTTCAAAAAGAAAATAAGTGTTCTCAGCCCTGTCCATAAGGCAGCTCGCCACAGTATGACCAACTTGTCATTCAATTCAATCTGCATCAATAGCTATAGGGAATCAAATGGGCAGTGGCGCGCTAGCATCGAGTCTTCCTCTCCACCCGCACGAACCGGTGATCAACACATATTCTACATAAAACAAGTATACTTTTGAACAAGCTCTAATTCATCTAAAAGAATCAGAAATTCATTTAGATCATCATTTTTCGATTTTTTAGTAATATTATTCTGAAAATTTTAAGGAAAAATTTGTACCAAAAAACTATTTAATTTTCAGTAAATGAACGCAATTCTTTCATTACGGCTTATGTATTTTCATGCATGATCACCTGTTCAGATTGTAGTGTCAGAATATCTCTACTATCACTTATATCTTTCATAATTAACAACACCCAACTAATAGAATAATACTTTATTATGTTACACGAGTACCTCCATTCTAAGATATATAGACGCACTATCCTGCTCAATACACAGAATAGTTACATGTCACAGATACAGTCGTGGCGTTAATATCAACAGTGGCGCACTCTTCTCTGACACTCCTCCCGTGTGCCCTGATTGATCATTGACGTCATCCACAATCAGATTCTTAGAAGAGTCTTATCCTGTCTTATCTCAGGTTCTGTGATTTGCTGATAACATAGAACAACAGTGAACTAGGTCTATAATAATTATTTCTAATTTCAAGATTCTATTGATTCTATCTTTTTGGGATTTTACAAAGAGAAATTTGAGACTGTTAACCAGCTTTGTTGGCTCGTCAGATAAGTATTTATTTTATGAGAGAGTTGACTCTTGATTGGAAGGTCAAGTATACTCTGTGAGTTGTTCCCAATTGTTTCAGGGTAGGAGTAGGAGAGAATTGAATTATATTGCAGATCACGTCCATAAGAAACTCAAGCTCTGGTTTCAATGTAGAAGAACAAGATCTGTTTAGTTACAAACATGTAAAATACACTTGAATGCAAAACTGGTAAGTTTCTCTTGAGAATTACTCAAAACATCCTTCTTCAACTTGGAGAGATCTCATTTGGTTATTGTGAAGCTGCCAATATGAACTCAACAGTTTTGATAAATTTATCACCTTCTGTTTGAATGATGAAGCTTCTTTTTCTGGATGTTTTAGGTTTCAATCTCGTTAGTCCAAGAGACTGACTTCCATGACACCACTGGAACGGTTTCATTAATCTCAAGTAACATTACGCAAGTTACTTGAAGGATTTGTTTTCGTTTTGCTTCGCCGGTTATATATAATTTTATTGTGGTACAATTGTCTGTCCTTATACACAACAGAGAACTCGCTGTATAGCTTTCCAATTACTGTACCTTTGTGATAGTGCACTTTCTCCTCCCTAAACTATTAACTGCGGAGAAAATATCTGAACGAGTTGAATTGTTTAAATATAAGAGTACACCTATCACGTTTCGATGTGGATAAATTGCAATTAATGTTTAAAAGATTTAGATTAACTTAAGTTTTCCTGCGTTAAATATTTATGCTGTGCTCGTTTGAGAGCATTAGGCTGGGTCCACAGCCTTAAGATTTTAATTTCAAATTTGGCTGTCGCGAAACCGAATTTTAAAAGAACATCTTTGGTCTTAGAAGTTTGAGATTTTGCTTTAACTTGTTTTGTTTTACTTATTTCTTTGATTTTGAAAGATTCTCTTCCCTTTATAGCAGCTGTTCCGCGGAACTAAATTACTACGAATTGAGTTATTAGAATTAGAAGAAGTTCCTCCCAAATTAGTAGAAACTCTCATTTTGTTTGTTTTAACCTCTGCTATAATTACTATCATCGGTATTGACCATTAAGTTTTGCGACTTTTGTTGTTACTGCGCTTTCAAACATCAATTTATTCAATTGATTGGTAGTCACATGAGATTATTTCTCGAGGTAGGCTAGTTATGCAAGTATTTATGTAACGTTGTGTCTACTTGAGTTTTATTGTAAATAGATTATGCCTCAATGTATTGCAAGAGGTCGTCATTTGTAATATTTGCGTAGCTCAATGTTCACTTTGAGTAAGTTCAGGACTTTTCAAGAGAGGAGTTATTTTTAGAAACCATCATTTAGGTGAGATTTTCGACCCATAAATTGCTTTCTTCAATTTTAACATAATATAGGTATGAGCTTATGGATAATTTTCTGGTTTACTAAGTAATCTAATAATCCAGGTGGCATTTTCATATGAAAATTGGAGTTAAACGTTCCATGAAGAAAAGCTATTGTGACATCCAACTGATGTAATTCTAAATCTCTTTGGTTAGAAAATTGAATTATCAATCGTATGTCTAAGATGCATGAAACGATATTTTTAATGTTTAATTTTTAAATAAGGATTTAAATTTGTCTTTCATTGCTTGACGCCATAGGTTCTTTTCTGCACAATTATTTGCTTGTTTAAACGTTTTATATTCGTGTAGGTTAAATTAATCGTCAGTAATTAGAACGAAGTCTGAGTCATCGTGGATTTCTTGACTTGAGACAATGTTATAATTATTGTCGTTTTATTTTGCAGAAAGCAATGTCTGGTCAGGGGTGAATTGTATTTGGGTATGAATACACGTTATTCCAGTTCCAAATCGTCTTCCTGTTGATGAATCAATTCGTGATATGTATAAATATGTTCATTGTCAAGTGGTAGATTCATTACTTTGTCGGTGTCCGATTGCATGTTGTCGGGTGAAATACAACAATCACAGATTTGATTTTAGTTTTTGGGAGATTCTCCTCCCGTTTCAGTTATTTTCTAGCTGAAACTAGGTATGAAATTTTTGAAGCTGAGGAGTCTTAAAAATTCTTATCTCCTCCCGACCTGCGTATTCGGTTCAGTTTTGGTGTTCATTGAAGCATGAGTGATCAGGGTACTCTACATACCAGCTCAAAGACCACAAACGACTTTACTGCAACACATACCTCTTGCTTTTATGAGATTATTTTAGAGGATATACAGTTCATAAATTAAATTAGTTTTCCTAATCATCAGGATATAATTGAAACAGTTTGCCTGAAAACACGGTTGGCACTTTCATGATAAAATCTTTCGATTTGTCGACGGTTGCATGTTTTGTATTTTCTATTTCCAAGTCTTTGCACATTAATTTTTATATCCGGTACTCTTGATTCCAATAAACAGACCAAATTCACCTTAACGATCGAATTCTTGTGATTTTTGTAGATTTTGTACGGAATTTTGTAAGTCTATTTAGTCTTTCTTGTGTCTTTAGTTCATTATTGTTTGAGAGATTTTCAGTTCTAGATTTTTTACTTTCGTTTTCAGTTAAGACTCCTCCCGGATTTGATGTCAGTTGTTGCAAGTTGGAAGTTTCTCCTCCCGAATTCGGTGCCTGCTGCGAAACAACATTAATATTATTGTTTGATAGATTTACATTATAGTATTTTAGTACATGTATTTTTTAACAATTTTCGAGGTTGACTTATTTATTGGAAGCATCCTGGCGATCCAGAATTTTCCATTTTGTTTAGCGATATGAAGTGTCTGACCAGAACTTCGTTCTAAGAGATGTTTTTCATCTCCTAGAGTGACAAAAATTATTTTATCACATAATTTCCTTTCGGAAAGTAGGTTTACAGGGCACGATTTTGCATACCGTACTTCTGTTAGTTTGATGTAATCCTTAGTGTAAGGATTAATCATCTGAGCATCACCAATAAATTTTACCTCAAGTGCACTGTTGTTAGCACACCCCATATAAATTGGGTTGTCCAATTTACGAATATTAGTAAGAGTCTTAATATAATTCGTTACGTGGTGGGTGGCACCACCATCGATAAACCATTCAATTTCATTTTTAATAGTAGGCCTATGATAAGACTTATTTAAAGATTCATACGTAATGAGATCGTTATGGCCTTTCTCAATGGCCATAGCCATAGATTCAAGTTCACCGAGTTTTGATTTCAAAAGATCTCGAAACTGAGCCAGCTCTTGCTGAATATCAGTATCATTTAACGTTGGTGATATCTCGCGGTAACACGACGTATTCCTGTCCGCAGCGTTTTTCCGATCTTGAACTTCACGGCGAGTAGACTCATCAGACGAACTAATCGATTCGGAGGAGCTGCTTGTTGAGCGACGAGAAACTTTCTTCTTTTTACTGAGCTTCGACTTTTTCTTTTGCGATTTGGATCTTTTCATTTTGACAACTAGCTACAAGGATCCGATGGGACGAACGTTGAACAAATTAAAAATAACTTGAATGAATAGCAGAAACTCGATCTAATTATGACTTTTGATGAACAAAAAGCCAGGCAACTGCAATAAAGCAATTCCACAGGAATAATTAAGACTAATCTCTTTCAAAGAATTACGTCTTATATTCTATTGTTGGATAGTTTTTAGATAATATTAAATATCAAGGTAAGTCATGTAACTTAAGTAACTTAGTCGAGTATTTTAGTGTTACGGTTTATAGTCCTGGTGACTTTAATTTACTGCGTTAGCGTTACGGTTTATAGTCCTGATGACTTTAATTTACTGCGTTAGCGTTACGGTTTATAGTCCTGATGACTTTAATTTACTGCGTTAGCGTTACGGTTTATAGTCCTGATGACTTTAATTCACTGCGTTTTGTTCATTTTGCGAACCCAAAACCGTGAAGAAAAAGTTCGGCTCGAGACAACGTCGTCGTTCCACGAAATTACTACGTGCATCCTGGATATTCTTCTAGCACGAATTACAACGTATAGAATCGCGACATAATTAATACAGTCAAGTCCTCACGCAGTCGTTCCACCTGCACCAGTTCGCGCCTACTAAACTTTTATTTCGACGTTGAGAAACTCAGGCGGAGGTTTCACTCTTACGACATTTGGACAGTTACAGCGCCGAATACCCTCAGTGTCGTCACACTTCAGATATCAGATATAACCGAAAGATAACTTTAGCGATAGTAAGGGATGCTGGACTCCAGATCAGAGCTTTACCGGAGCCTCAATTACTGAGTGTACTCCGTACTGTTTTGGCATACGAATAATGGCTAGCTTCCTACTAGTACAGCCCGCGAGTAGGGTGATCAATCCACGTCGGTGACCGTAAGTTCAAAGAACTAATTTTATTACCATTACTCTGCGCCCCGTAGAGTTACTAGCCGCCCAGCGAACTGCAAACGACTTTCGCATTCCGATACGTACTGATCCTCCTGAGCATCTTATCGAAGCATTGACTAATGCATCGGTAATTATTTTTTGGTTTGATGGTTACCTGAAGAATTCTGGCAGTATCCAGTTGTCCGGAGAAAAAAAAAAATTCTCTTCCGGTTAAATTAGTGTTTAAACTCCTTACGGAGGTAACTCCTTACGGAGGTAATTCCTTTCGGAAGTGATTCCTTTCGGAAGTAATTCCTTTCGGAAGTAAGGAATGCAGAAGACGCGTAACGCGCCGCCATTTGCATTCGGTATGTGATTTACGTAATAACTTATATTTAGGGTAACCTATCAAGTATCCATTAATTACCAATGGTATACCATGTCAGAATATCTCTACTATCACTTATATCTTTCATAATTAACAACACCCAACTAATAGAATAATACTTTATTATGTTACACGAGTACCTCCATTCTAAGATATATAGACGCACTATCCTGCTCAATACACAGAATAGTTACATGTCACAGATACAGTCGTGGCGTTAATATCAACAGTGGCGCACTCTTCTCTGACATGTAGTTCTCGACTTTTTCCCAGATAGCGTAATTATCGTTTTCGTTTCCCGAACCAAATCCCGGTTCAGGAAGCGGTTCTCCTCCCGTATTTCTAGGATTCTGGAACCAGAACCGAAAGGAACCGGATCTCACTATCGGGTTCTCGAACCGGAACCGAAAGGAACCGGATCTCACTATCGGGTTTTGGAACCAGAACCGAAGGGAACCGGATCTCGCTATTGGGTTCTGGAACCAGAACCTAAAGGAACCGGATCTTGTTAATGGGTTCTGGAACCGGAACTGAAAGGAACCGGATCTCGCTATCAGGTTCTGGAACCGGAACCGAAAGGAACCGGATCTCGCTATTGGGTTCTGGAACCGGAACCGAAAGGAACCGGATCCCACAATTCAATTCAAGAACCTTCATAACCGGAACCGTTCAAAAAGAAAATAAGTGTTCTCAGCCCTGCCTCTCTCTTACACCTACGTCTTGACACGCAGCACACTCTGGTGGTAGTATCCAGCAAAGTGAACACTTTTTTAACAATGCGAGTATTTGTCTGGTACATATAGTCAATGCTTCCACTTCCAACTTCTCACGTTGCGATTTCCAACTTTTAGCTAGCTTCCACTTCCTGAGCGCATTTATCGAATAACTTCCAACTTCCAAATAACATCCCATCCTTGAAAATGGTAAACTGATGTCATTTTCGAACTCTACAGTCGATTCTACATAAAATTGACTGTCATGTCGAAAAAATAAGCCAAAAGTCGAAAGCTGAAAGCTAATGATGAGCAAAAAAGCCAAAGCTAAGCTGATAACATTTCGGAAAAACTTCTCATCTCTGCAGAGCAGTCATTCTAGCTGTCGGTAAACAAAATCAGGAGGAGTTGACTCGAAATCGAATACAGATCGACGTCGCTTGGAGGTTAATTTGAAGTCCAAGACTCCAAGAGAACTACAAATTGATTTGAAATCGACCCAACAAAGCACTTGATTTCAGGTCGATAAAAAATGTGGAAAAGTAAATTTAAAATTGATGTGGCAGTGAAGTCAAATAAATGGAGTTCTCATTGTCAACTGCATATCGATCAGATATCTAGACGTCGACGGGAAGTCGATTTCGACAATATAACGACGAAATTTCGACCAAGACTTTAAAAGAAGTGAATTCTAGATCGATATGTTCATCGGGAGGATCTTGAGTCAGCATAAAGACTGTATTCAATTCAATTGTTTGTAGGTTAGTTAACACTGAAGGGAGTCAAGGGAAAGATTAATGGCCAGCAATTTGTACATTACGTTTATTTGTAGGTACCTATGTGTACTTTCAGCAACAGTCTGTTTTACTCCTTCACATTGTTTTCCCTCAGCAGTTCAAAATTCCCTCATAGAAGTTCAGAACGTCAAAGATTTCATCTGTACTTACTGCGAAACCACCACAACAGGTCCGTAATCGGTTCTTTGTCGCCACCTCTCCACCATATTCATTAGCTCGACCAGGGAATTAGTAGATGTCGGTACTCGATGACCCATCGGCCAGCATGTTAACTGGAAAAGCTGAACAGTTCTAGGAGGTGCTTTAACACCGGCCATCAGTTCAGTCAACGATACGATCTAAAATGAAACCAAACGAGGAAAAAAAATGAAAATAAAAACAGAATGTCACGTGCAATTGCTGTTCAAATATTCAATATCGTTGATAAATGATTTTCAATTATTTTTAAAGCGAATTTTAGTTACCGCGAGCAACTATCGTACCTAAAACAGAATGTAAAAGTTAGTTTTATTTTAAACTCATCGATGCAAATGTTGTTCAACAGCTGTTAGCGTCAGTGCATCATTCCACGGCACGATATCGGAGAGATGGTTTTAAAAGATTGATACGAGTACGTAGGTACGCGTGGATTCCTATCGTGCTAATGCCGCGCGTGTAATTGCATTTTAATTGAATTTCGAGCACACGGAGAGATACTCTACTGAGGTTGACAATATTGAAAATGCTATTCTCGTACTTATCCTTGAAAGGCCTATGCATTTACGAGTGCTTTATAAGTTGGCTCTAAAGAGGATGATAATAAAATAAAGTCGCAGGCCTACGGCGAATAATCTTTGTTGAAACGAGGAGAAAATTTTCAAACCTCGCGTATACCTTTAGCTATTCTGCAAACATGTCATGATACCTAATTAAAGGTATCTTACACGTACAAACGAGCATAAGCAAAGAAACAAACGCACAATAGCGCTGACCTATGAAAACTATAAAAGTTGAAATTGAATGAAAAAATACGCATCAGAGTTTATATTAAAATCTCGAGCAACTTCGCTAGATTTTTTCAGAATCACGCGCGTGTTCGTGCGGCGAACGGAGTGTCTTCGAAAAAATTTCGGTATCGTAACAATATGAGTAAACCTAGAGGCATTAATCTCGCAAAACTTTCCACTCAGTTACGCTATTTAGACTTTGATGGTCAACTTTTTACGATCGCTGGCGCGTTTATTTTCACGATAGACTACATTTTGACCGACCCTGAGCTCACCCCATATTAATTTTTTAAAGCGTGAACGCCCGATAAATTCTACATTTTTTGAGTCGTTGTAAGTGCGCGTTATACCGTAACATCACGGTTTGTATCCATGTGCAGTGAAAGTGACGATAACATTATTAATCTTCCATTTGCAACATTATAAATTTATCTATTTTTTTTAGGAATTTATTTTTATTGTGGCTGTTTGGTGAAAAATTTCTAACATCCGCCTCTATCCAGTAGATTGTGGTTCCGGCGAGAGAGGTTGTAGCTTTGACCTAGTTGGAGAATTTGAGAATATTTTCGAAGGTGACTGATAGTTATCGGAACTCATAATGAGTGAGTGAGATGTAAGTGGACTGTCACAGATATTCATGAATGATATGGAAAACAAGATATTGAAGGGCAGCAAGTTCAGAAACTCGATCAAACACTGGCCGAGATATGTAGATGATATCCTAATTGTGTGGTCAGGCACTGGTAGACAGGTGGAACTATTCCTTTCAGAAATGAACGCGATGACAGTGGAAAAAGGCAATGAGACCATCAACTATTTGTACCTTACACTCACAATGGAGAACAATAGAATAGAATACAAAATCTACAGGAAGCCGACGCATACTGACACCATCATCCCAAATGACTCCTACCACCACCCCAGGCACAAGTTAGCGGCAATCCAGAACTACTGCTATCGGGCAATTTTTATCCTCAAGAACAACGAAGAGAAAAGGAAAGAGATAGAGATAGTAAAGCAGATCGCAGAAGCCAATGACTACCGTAAACGTGTGGTGGATGGAGTCTCTGGGAAAATGGAAACAAAGAAAGGAACCCATGATGGCATAGTGAGAAAGTACTCCGAATCGATACCATATATAGGAAAGTACACAAACAAGGTGATAGAGGCGTTCAATGGCTACGATGTAAATGTGGGTATCCAGAATAACCAACCCATGGTGAAGAGAATCAGCAATGATCAGACGGAACAAAAGGACAAGGAAACCTTGAGCGGAGTGTACAAGCTCAGTTGTGAACAGTGCGAGGGTATCTACATCGGTGAGACTGGGAGAAAGTTTGAGACCAGGAGAAAGGAGCACAAAACGTTGCGTTGAGGGAGAAAGAAGATGGCAAGTCACAGTTCGGGAAACACTGTAACGAAGAAAACCACAATGAAGAGGGAATATTTGAAGTCATACATGTAGAGAAACGCACAAAGAGAAGAAACCTCTGGGAACAAATGGAGATTGCAAAGGCCAAGAGGGAGAAATCCTGCCTCTTGAACAATGTAATCACATTTGACAGCGAAAAATTATTCGGCCTGGTGATTGGACGAGAGAAGAAGAACAGAACCAACCAATGAGACGGCAGGAATCCAGGTAGCCAATAGAAACGCAGCATTTAGGACAATAGATTAACCAATCACGAAGCAGTATGTTTTAGCCAATAAGAACACAATGTCATATTATTGTAAGAATAAGAATCTAAGAAGTGAACCAATCACAAGACAGTATTGTGTTATAGCCAATAGGATCACAGTGTTATACTATAAGAACTCATGGTTAAGGCCATGTTCTCCAGTTGCGACACAGTAAAAGCAACCAATAAAGTAGATTTGTACCATTGGAAAAACCCTTTTTCAATGACTGATAGTTATTCGAGTAGTAGGGAGCTATCGTAATTAAGATGCTCTTCAGGCATTGACCAAAATGAATTGAGCGATTGCTCTGATGAGTAACCAATAATTGACCAACTTTTTCAGTCGAATTTGACAGAACCTCCCAGCGTTCAAGGGGAATGAGACCAGCACAAACAGAAATTTCGACGGCACAATCTGGCGCAAACGTAACTCAAACGATTCAACCCGGTTCCGGACCAAAAATCAGAATGGGTGCGGCTGTGGACATGGACCTGATGCGTCCGCACCTGAGCTTGTATACTCCGCTCAAGCTTCCCTAGTCCCCTTCCTTCGTCTGGTTGTTGCTTATTCTCTTCGCCATGATTGGTCGTCATGGATACCCACATTCACGTCATAACCACTGAACACCTTTATCACCTTGTTTGTGTACTCTCCTATATAAGGTATTGATCCTGAGTACTTTCTTATAGTGCTGGCATGGGTTCCCTACTTTGTTTCCATTTGCAAGGACTCCTTCCAGCACGCCTCTCGAGTAGTCGTGGGCTGCTCCAATCTGTTTTACTAACTCGATTTCTTCCCTCTTCTTTTCCTTGTTCTTCAGGACAAAAATTGCTTGGAGGCCGTTGAATTCGAATACCAATTGATTCGTAAGAGGCTGAAGAAAGCCAATGAAGTCAGCGAGAATGCTGCATGGAAAGAGTTGTGTGAAACAGCAGTGAAGGACCTGTTAGGTAAGGTCTATAAGGTGGAGCTGAAGAAGCCGAATAGCTTTTTAACAGGGAACTAGTCTTAATGGATTTTTTTTTCGAAAAATATGCCGTACGTCAAAAACTGACCTATCCTAATCAAAGATTTGGGTTTGGAAAAATTTCGACTAAAACATTATGAGAGGAAAGGGATTACAACGACAAATACTACAACGAGTAAATGAATTAAGAAAGGTGCCAAAGCCGCAGAAGCAGAAGAACACAAACTACCGCAAGCACTTTCTGCTAAGAAGCCATCAACGGGCGGAGAATAGAAAGAGAGTCGCTTTCTATATTCATTTACTCGTTGTAGTATTTGTCGTTCTAATTATGTCAGGCCGTAACTTGGAGGAACGATTCGTTTCAATAGCAAAGGGACATGGGAAAATTTCGAGTTTTGAGCCGTAACATAATATGACAGGAGAGAGACTTTGAATTCTCAATACTAAAACAAATTGGACGCATAGAACAGGTTCCATGAGATCGGAAGACGTAATTTTTAACAGGGAACCTGTTTCATGAGGGGCTTTTTGAGAAATTTGCCGTGAGCCGTCCGCCGTCCAGCAAAAAACTTGGAAAAATTTCGACTCTCGAGCTATATATGATAGGAGAGGGACTTGGAAAAATTTCAACTCTCAATTATATGATAGGAGGGGGACTTGGAAAAATTTCGACTCTCGATCTATATGTGATGGGAGGGGGACTTGGAAAAATTTCAACTCTCGAGCTGTATATGATAGGAGATTGACTTGGAAGTGATGGGAGGGGGACTTAGAAAAACGACGGCTTCCTTAACGAAGTTGAACGAGGAACGCAAGGAACATGTTTTATGAGTCAAATGGGAGTTGGTATTGAAAATTCAAGGAAGCCTAGACCTAGATAAAGCTAGTATAAAGAAGGTCTAGACCTACTCTAAGCCTAGTATAACATAGTTTGAGAGTCTAAATTTTTCTCGAATGTCCAGCTATATATGATAGCTCGAGAGTCGAAATTTTTCCAAGTCGCTCTCCTATCATATATGGCTCGAGAGTCGAAATTTTTCCAAGTTTTTCGCTGGACGGCGCACGGCGGACGGCGCACAGCAGATTTCTCAAATAGCCCCCCATAAAACAGGTTCCCTGTTAAAACTTCGACTATCGCGCTGTATATGATAGGAGGGGGACTTGAAATAATTTCAACTCTCAAGCTATATATGATAGGAGGGGGACTTGGACAAATTTCAACTCTCGAGCTATATATGATGGGAGGGGGACTTGGAAAAACTTCGACCATCGCGCTATATATGATAGGAGAAAGACTTAAAATAATTTCGACTCTCGAGCTATATGTGATGGGAGGGGGACTTGGAGAAATTTCAACTCTCGAGCTATATATATGATAGGAGGGGGACTTGGAATAATTTCAACTCTCAAGCTATATATGATAGGAGGGGGACTTGGAAAAATTTCGACTCTCGAGCTACATGTGATGGGAGGGGGACTTGGAAAAATTTCAACTCTCGAGCTTGACTTTGAAGTGATGGGTGGGGGACTTGGAAAAACTTCGACCATCGCGCTATATATGATAGGAGAGGGACTTGGAATAATTTCAACTCTCGAGCTATCTCGTATGATAGGAGAGGGACTTGAAATAATTTCGACTCTCGAGCTATATGTGATGGGAGGGGGGCTTGAAAAAAATTTCAACTCTCGAGCTATATATTATGATAGGAGGGGGACTTGGAAAAATTTCGACTATCGCGCTATATATGATAGGAGAGGGACTTAGAATAATTTCAACTCTCAAGCTATATATGATAGGAGAAGGACTTACAATAATTTCAACTCTCGAGTTATCATAATATATAGCTCGAGATTCGAGAAAAATTTAGTTTCTCAAACTATATTATACTAGGCTTATAGTAGGTCTAGGCCCTCTATACACTAGCTTTATCTAGGTCTAGGCTTCCTTGAATTTTCAATACCAAATCCCATTTGACTCATAAAACAGGTTCTCTGCGTTCCTCGTTTAAGTTTGTTAAGGAAGCCATCGTTTTTCATGTCCCCCTTGATAAAAAAAGGGACTTGGACAAATTTCGACTTTGGACTCTATGAAGTCGCGATCGTATGACGTCAAAACGGTCTAAGTTACACTTTGGCAAAAATGGTCCAAGTCCCCTTCGTATCAAATAGCTCGGAGGTGGGACTTGGAAAAATTTTCACTTTCGATCCTCTGACGTCGCGATCTGACGACGTCATATTGGAGATGAGCTTAAGGGAGTCGGACGCCGTGGGATGAATCATTGATCACCTCTTCTCAAAGCAGCCACCACCAATGGTAACGCTACCAATATCAGAGGAGGATGATAGGGTACCGAAGTGAGCAGGTGGGTGCATCAGTCGATAGACCGCGAGATAAGAATATGAAGGCTCCAGGTCCGAATCTGATCCAGAATCTCTGGAGCGCAATACATTTAGTTGACCCGGCATGGCATTGCATGCTTGTTGATACATTCAATGTGGCAGTTGCTCGAGGACTGTTTTCTGTGAGGTGGAAAAAAGTCAGCCAGCGGTGATCGATAAGAAGGATAGACCACCTGGCCTGCCACCCTCATATCTTCGATTGCTAGATAAAGTGGCCAAACTTTTAGAGAAAGTGATAGCCAATCGACTTGAGAGCTGAGACTTAATTTCAAGTAGCCAGCGTGGTTCGGACATCAGATGCTGAAACCAGGCTTATCAGAATAACCAGTTTTGCGCAGCCGTCAGCGTCGACATACGAAATGAGCTCAACTCGATTCCCTGAGAGAGGATATTGAAAGCCCTTATGGACGCAAAAAGGCCTGAATACCTGCTCAGGATGATCAGTACCAATCTTAGCAGACGAGAAACATGTGCTGGTACGATAAAACGCTTGGTTACTTTTGGAGTGCCGGGGGTCGATCCTTCGGCTTCTCCTACGGGATTTTCAATGTAAAGCTGCCACCACGCGTTAATCTGCTAAGCGTTTGACACGCTGGGCGGTCTACCAGTCCCTAGAGGCAGTGATGCGTTGGCTCGAGCCGGCCAGACTAGAACTCACAACAGGTAAGCCGGAGGCCATATTTGTCACAAACTGTCGGAAATTCATGTTCTTTAGGACAGAAATTGCTCGGATGCGGCTGCGCTTGAATACAGCTGGCTCTTAAGAGGCTGAAAAACCCATAAAAGACAGCAAGAACGCTGCATCGAAAGAGCTATGTGAAATAGCAGCAGAGGATGATCCCGAATCCAGTTTACCTTTCACCTGCCAACGTGTGGAAATCACGATCGAGAAAATGATGGAGTATTTGGGCCACTGATTTGATTCAAAGCTGAGCTTCAGGCACCATTTCCTCATGAAAGCGAAAAAGATGGTCAGGGTCGTAACCTACCTAAATCGCCTGATAGGAGCAAACCCGTATTTTCACAGCGATCGAAGGAAAGAGATCGAAATGATTCAACGGAGAGTTGCGCTAAGGTGGGTTAGTGCCTACCACACAGTCTCGACAGAGACTCTTTGCGTATTAGTGCGATCATCACCAATTGAGCTCCTTGCTGAGGAGAGAAGGAGTTATCAAAGCAAAGAAGAGGGCAACGATTGATCAATAAGCTTCTGAGTCAAGAAGGAGACCAGGTGCTTCGCCTGAGAAATGGAAAGTGAGAATCGCTCACAGTGAGCTTGGGATTGGATGAATCGAGACTATGAGTCAGCTGAACTTTCAACTGACGCAGGTGTTGAGCGGCCATGGCTTTAACAAGTACCTACATAAATTTAGGAAAGTTGAGGAGACCCGAGGTTTGTATTGCGATCGAGAGCAGGATGGTAGATCTCAGCACATCTTTTTTTGAGTGTGAGACATAGAGGCGTGAGCGGAACAAGTCGTTCATTGCAGGAGATTGGGGACGGTGGAGCGCTTGCTCGAGTAGTTTGGTAGCCACCATACTAAGTTCCGAAGAAGTCTTGAATCAGGTGTCTGCATTTGCAGCCACAGTCATGAAAAAAATGGGCACGGAAAGGAATAGGCAAATGCAGAGCCACTCTGTGGCCTACTCACCACCTATGTAGCATCGCATTCTGCAGGAAGAATACCAAGCATAGGGAAATAAAAACAAAGGAAGAAGAGACTCCAACAGGTTGTGTTTAGTGAGTATGCTAAATTTTGGTTGCCTGGGGCTGGTGGTTATTAAGATGAGAGGGTTTCGACGAGGATTCTTCCAATACTACTGTTATACGCGAAAGGGTCGATACCAGTATTGAAGGATAAAATTGATTCATAGGCAACCCATACCCCACTCCACTATAGAGAAGGGACGGCTGAGCGATTTCTAACGCTGGTTCATATGCTATTACAAATCCATTCAGCTCCAATACTTCTTCCCGGAATCCTCATATTTCCATACTCACTTATGATACTAGGTCTAATTCACGGATTTCTTGTCTATTCTTGCTTTCTTTATTGTAACAATGCTGTCTTTTTATTTTCAAATCGTTTTCTCTCTCCCGGTACTCTTGATTTTTGTTTCATTGTAAGTCTGCTGTTGAAATTTCGAATCAACGAAAATTTAGCATAAATGTTACCTCAGACTTTTGTAAAGGGTAGGCACTTCAATGTTTTTCACAGTTTCCAAGCATTTTGCTACAACATTCCTAAGGCGATTTTCGCGCCTGCAATGTTCAAATAAAACAACAATACAATTGATGTAGGTAATGAGAGATATTTCCAGAAATGGGATATTTCTCGCAGAAAGAAAAGAAGAAATAAAAGAACATATGTCCTATAGCCTATACGTATATAAAATCCCCATAAATACGCACTCGTTACTACCAACCAATTGGATCCGAGATACGTGCAAGAAAATGAGTTCGTTTCAAGGCAATTTATCATCAGGCTTTTGTCACGCGCGGCCTCAAAAAAGGAGAAACTAGAGCTGCAAGCGTAATATGTATTAAGCTTGCGAGTAACGTGAACTCAAAACACTTGTTGCTTTTAAGAAAGGAAACGTATTTCACACGGTGTTATAACAAGGCTTTAAACTTCGCTTGAGCGCACATAGGTCTTAATTTTCATGAATAAAGGAACGTTCCTCCTAAAAGAAAAACTTGAGCAAAAAAATTAATTGACACATTTTCGACGATGGATGATAGGCAAGGTAATTTAAATTCTTCTTGCTAAAGCGAAGATAAATGAGAGCGTAAAAAAGTTACGTTGAAAAAAAAGTAAGTAACTTTCGAAATATCGCAAGTGAAAGTCCTAATTGATGAAGTGAACAAAGAAATAAATGATTTCACTGCTTGTATACGATAAAAATATAATACGCCCAAAAGTGCTTCTGGTAAGAGAAAAAAGGAAAAAAATTCGAAACTCAGAGTGGAAAGCAAAGTAGGTCCGTTATAATTTGTTTCATTTTTTCAATTTAAAAACTTTTGAAATGAGTTGTTGAAAATACACTCGAATCCGAACCCATATTACAGAAACCTGCGTATATTTTCCGCCAAAAAATCGATTTCGTCGTCCTTCATGTTACAGTCGGTGCTATTCATAACAGAAAATTAGAAGACTTTTTTCGTAAGGCGTTTATACCTACGACGGTACGAGGAATCAGCGCGAGTGTGCTTTGAATGTAAGCAATGCGACTTCACGAAACACTGTCAGAATACCTGCGTCTAATGACGAAATACGGATATTGTAAGATGCCCGGTATTATAACGTATAGGTATACTTGTAGCACTTTACATAGCTTTAAGATGTTGAAAATTGGTCCAAAGGGTACGATTATGAAAAGTTTTCGCTTCGGCTACGCAGATAAAAGACCCTCGAGAAGTATAAATTCACCAACAAGAAAATGGAGAGAAATTGCGTCCCCTTTTTCGTTTATTTAACGAAGAAAAAATTCAATTCACTAAAATGTGAGCTGAAAAGCTCGGGCGACTATTGTGATTCTTTGAAATTAAGTTTCATTTCCACTTCTTTTCTCTGTTCAGTCCTCATTTTTTTTTTTTTTTTTACTCTGCTTCAGAAAGTATACAATGATTCGTCAGAAGAAAACTATATAGAACAAGGTGGATTTTAGAGGCTTACCAATTTTATAATTAAAATAAGGATAGATGTTGTATAGGTTTACAACTGTTGAACAGCCTCCGCATAGATTGTATGACCTGGCTATCAGTTTCGAGAATCATCTGCAACCACTTCAATTGCAAAAAGAGCGGAAAAGATGTGACATGCGGTGTTCCTCGAGGTGGATCACTCGTTCAACTCGTTCGGCCCCCTTCTTGGTGTAGTAAGAGTCTATGTTCCAATATAGTTCGTGATTGGGTTGTCAGAAATCTAGAAATCTCTTCCTGCGACAACATTGCTTTAGGAAATCCATAGAGCACAGAAAAATCAATTTACGGCTAATTCGAGCCTTGTTCAGGCCAATCTTCCAGCCAGTATAGCCTAATAACTATACAATATGTGCTAAAAGTGAAAAACTCGATCTCGACCTCACATATTTCTGGATCGAGTAAAGGGCTCGTCAACGTAGGGGAGAGGGGTGCAACTCAGCCGGTTTTTCATTAGTAAATAGGGGTGGATGTCAGTAAAGATATTTAAAAGAATGATAATGAGTACGGACTTCCACAGAGAAATTTATATACATGTATAGCGAGGGAAGTATGAATGGCCGCAGCACTGACTAGCCTTCAGGGATCACTCGCTCGCCTCGTTTGGCCCCCTTCTTGGTGTAATACGAGTCTACGTTCTAATATAGTTGGTGATTGATGGATAAGGTGATATGGAATTGTCATCAATTCTTGTACTTCAGCTTTTTTCTTAGCTACTAGCGCAATTATAAATTTATTCATTTCTCCTCCATTTTCTGTCATTTTTTTCGAACTTGAAAATTCTTAATTTTTCTGAATCAAGATTCCTTCTATATTCATGAAAAAAAAGTTATATTTTCATAATTGTTGTCAGGTCAAGTACCGAAATTTTCAATTTTTTTCCACAAAAATGTGTACCAAACTTTCGTATTTTAAAGTATTCTGTGTGCAGTTACTGGATGACCGTACATTTTCCCGACCCCGTATTCCCGAAACTCTTTTTCCCGAAAGTTTAATTTCCCGAAGCCGAATCCCCGAAGCCATATATACCCGAAAATTTCTTCCCTGAACATCCACTTTCCCGTAAATTGTATTCCCGAAGTTATTTACCCGAAAAAGAGCACAGCCATGTTCCGAAAGCTCGATTACATTCTGGAATTGAAATTTTAGAAAAAATAATTCCCCCCCGGACAAAATGGTACTCCCGCTGTAGGAGGACGGCTTGCAAGCGGCGTACAATGACAAGGAAGACCGGTCTCTAAAAGAATTCTCGCGTATGATCGTCGCCTTGGCTTATGTACCACCTGCAGATGTACCCGCCGCCTTTGAAACACTGAATGAAGCAGTCCCTGACGAGCTACTGGACATTATGGACTACTTCTCACAAACTTATGTTGGAAACAGGCCTGTAAGAGGAAGGAGAAGAGCCGTTGCCCCCAGGTATCCTATCCGGTTGTAGGACCATTACGAATCTGCTACTGAAGATGCACATAAGACTAACAACGCCAGTGAAGGCTGGCATAACCGTTTTGCCCTGCTCGTAGGAAAACATCACCCGGATATGTTCACATTTCTCAGTGAGCTACAAAAGGAGCAGGGCGACTCGGAGGTCAGTCTCGCAGAGCTCGCCCTCGGGCGAAGAGTTAAGGCGAGTCCAAAAAGGAAGTGGCTCAAAGTCCAGAAGCAAATCCGTGTGGTAGCCTCCGAATATGAAGATTGCAAGCGAGAAAACAAAATTTCGGACTACCTTCGAGCGATACGTTATAACGTTAGCCTTACATAATCTTGACTTCATTTTGTTGTTGGACCATTTTTCCATTTGTAAATTATACGCACTTTGAAAACTTTTAAAGAAATTTCGGGAATTTGGCTTCGAGAACAAAAATTTTTGGGAAAGTGAATGTTTGGGGAAAAAATTTTCGGGTAAATGGCTTCGGGGATTCGGTTTAGGGAAATTAAACTTTCGGGAAAATGGATCTCGGGAAATTAAACTTTCGGGAACATGGGTTTCGGGAAATTGGATGGGAACCGAAATCTGTATAATCTAAATTTTTAGATTATCGTGTAGTTTTTTAATTTTTGTAGTCTTGTATTTCTTTTAATTTCTGTATTATCTGCATTATTGGTACTTTTTTTGTATTTTGCGTATTTTCAGTAGGTGAGTTTTTACATTTTTTGAATTTTCTGCATGTTGTATACTGCATATATTTTGTGAATTTTCAGTGTTTTCAATTTTTTTCCCCCCCCTCCAATTTTGTATATCTCTGGAAATTTCCTGTATTTTAAATATTTTGTGTATTTTTTGTGGTTTATGTAATTTCTGATTTTTTTTTTTTTTGTATTCTGCGTACTGTGTGTATTTTTGGGATTCATATCTTTTGAAAATGTTTTGTATTGTTACCATTTTTTGTATTTTCTGTATTTTGTGCATTCTTTTTCATCTTTTTGTATTTTGTGTTATTTGTATTCTCTATTATTTTTAAAAATTCTGTGTACTTCTCGTATATTAAATATAATTTCTTGGGTTTTCTGACTTTGTGTATTTTCTGTATCTTTCGAAGAAAAATCAAAAGAGTATAGTTTATTTTCCCTATAAAAATTGGAAGATTCCTAATGAATAAACTTATGAAATTTTTGACATTTTCAAAAATTGAGAACATCTCTTATTGCGCTAAAAAAGAATTAAATAATAATGAGAATTGGATAAAAAATTTCATAATTTGACTTGATGGAAATTTAAGAGAAGCAGCTCCTTTTTTCCTATGAAAAGAGATCAATATTATGTTTATAATGAGGAATTTTTACAATTTGTAAAAGTGATGAAGTATGGCCTAAAACCTGAGCAACCTTCAACTGCGCTAACCCTTTGCCAGAAAGAAAAGACTAATAGAAAATAGAGGAATAATATGAGATACAATAATTAAAAAATTTTGCAATCGAAAAAATGTCAGAAAAGAATGGTTTTTAAAAGTCCAATATTTTGTTTCATGTCTTCAAACGAAAGTTAGTTGAAAGAATTTATTGGTGGATTCACATTTAAATTGGGAATCAAATTGACATAAATCCACCGCGATTTTGCCATGATTTTCTAACCTTTACCCAAATGACAGTGTTTCTAAACCGGTGTACCGCGAGATTTTGAACAAAAACATGAACTAACATGAATTTTTAAAAAATTGCTAATTTTTTCTAACTACTCGAAAAAGTAATCAAAAGATCTAACGGACCAATGCGTTCCAGCTTTTGAATGATGTTAATTCCAGTTTATAATTTCTTAACAACTTTCTGCGACGTGGTAAAAAATAAAAATCGTACACAATATTTCATATTTTCCCACGAACTTCGGAATTAGGAGAGCCCCGGGTCAGTAAATGCAAGAAACATCTTGACCCTTTTGCGTACATTGGTGGCAAGACTCGAGATTTTCTCAAGTCCCGGCGGAAGGTCAAAGCTCGAGTTTCCCGGAACAGCAGTGTAGAAATAGAGGATTGAGGCTCCATATGGCCACCGTGTAAGGCCTTAAACCCTGAAATTAGGGGGAGGAAATCAGTAGAAATGTAAAAATTTCAAATCGCAAAAAACTTTTGGATACAATTTGGAGTTTTGGAAACGCTGTGCCGCAGGAATATCATCCCATGGAAATATGTGTGAAAAAAACACTGCGCAATGAGGACTTGTGAAAATTTTAGAATTTTTTACTCTTCTTTTTTGGTAGCATTACGCGGTGACTATGACGTAGGATGCTCGTCTCACCCCGGGCTAGTTTGATCGATTGTTTATCTATTCTCTTGGGGAGTGTAAAGGGAGTATCCTTAAAAGACGTTCATGTCCATATCCGCGTCCGACCTTTGTGACGTCATTACTGACCTTGCCCTCATTCAGGAAATAGGAGGAATTTCGAGTTTCGATATTCTTTTGGTGCCATACTAGCGAGACACCATAAGAAACTGAAAGTAATTCCCTGAAATGGTACTCCTGTTCAAAACCAAAGAAGAGGGAAGGTGGTGTTTATTCAGATTCTGTACCACTGTGACAATATTATTTATAAAAATCAGCACTCTGATACACAAGACACATCTTAAACGATTTTTCAATAACTTGAAAGGGAATTACAAGCACAGTCTTAGAATGAACTTCCCCCCCCCCCCCAAAAAAAAAAAAAAAAACTTCATCAAAGAAAAATGTATCATTTAAAGTGTTCATCAGTCATCTTTCATTTCTTCTAAAAAAGATTTCATCAACATTAATAGGATCACATTTTCCGTAAGCCTACTTCAAAAATTCGGTTCCACTGTATATCGCGTCAAATATAAAATTTGGGTCGCTGTAAATTGATCAACAGAGAAAATTGAAGACAGTATGAGAGCTTATACGTAGATAAAATGAAACATCGATGTAGGACACCGAAAAGAGAGAACGAAAAAAAAAATAATAATAAGTCGTTCGTAAAGAAAGGGACAAGGATAGAATATCTTAAAACCCTGCAGCGCAAATTCCGATGAAAAACAATACAGAAATGAGGAAACCGAGCAAGGAAGCAGGTGGAAATTGCCAACGAGAAGAGAGAAGAAGGAGGAAAAAAAAGAGAACTGTAATACCAAATTTAATAGCCTTCGACTGCGAGAAAATGTTTCACTTAATTATCGAAAAAAAAAAAAAAGAAAAAAATGGCTAACCAATCTGGAGGAAATGAGGACAGACATCGACACAACATGTAACGTAGAACATCGTAAGACCAATTACGACGCAGGGTCTTATTAACTAATAAAATTTAAGCACAACACTATAAAAACTTCAGTTATAGGTCCTATTTTATCGTTAATGATACAAATAATGATGAAGTGATCCTGAAAAGCACTCGGTCAAACTTTAAAACGCTCTTGAGTAGAATTAATTCGTAAAACACGTTGACACAATATCTAACACATCGTTTCAAAAATTAAATTCATGGCTGAAGCAAGGATTTCGATTGAAACAAGGACCAATTAATGCGACGTTTTTTCCTCGTAGTTGAAATACTGAGAAGAGTTTGGTTAGATATTTAACCTCAGACAAAAAAGCACAACCAAAATTTGAAATTTTGTGAATGTGGGTGTTGGTTTTGAATATTGTTCCAGATCTGGTGATTTGATTTTTTCAACCCATCTCTCTCTCTCTCTCTCTCTCTCTCTCTCTCTCTCTCTCTCTCTCTCTCTCTCTCTCTCTCTCTCTCTCTCTCTCTCATGAGGAAAGATTAGGAAATCCATACGTAAGACCGGAGTTTGTCCCAATCTTGGGTTGTGATAAGCTCCAGTTTTCCTCATCAATCTATTCAACTGACGCAATGTGAACAAAAAATTAATATGCTAACAATCGCCAAAGATAGACTGCAAGCATCTCTCACGCCATTACTAGCCGCTATGGCGCGCAACTTTCTCTGCGAGTGTCACAGCAACTCGACAAACTCGTTATAAAACCTAACATTCATGAGAGGAAGCGAGAGCAAGAGAAAGGGAGGTTTGCTTGGGATCTTTAAAAACTTAAGATCGCCAAGTGTTACAATTAATGATAATAGTTCCTCAGAAACTTTTAGCTCTACCAAATAATCAACTGCAATCGATAAAATATGGAAAGTTCACCGTAAAACAGGTCCTTCGATGGGTCCACGTAGCCAGCCTCTCCTCACCAACTCAGAATCCCCTCAAATTAGGCTTAATCACTTGTATTACTTTGTGCCGCCGAGATTTTCGTTTGCGCTCGTTCTTTTCCCCTCAAACTGAATCGTTTGTGCTACTTTTGCACTGGTATCCTTTCTTCTGCTGTGAGCTTACTGTGAGTGACCGGCTGGAAACCCTTGTCTGGTCAGTGCGGTCAAATGTCCAGAAATTCTCGTTGTGTTACGCGGTGGGTGAAAGGTATATTACTCAAGACTTCCTCTTCAGTTCTAGACTAGCGATGAGAGATCGATTGCTGCCCCGCGTCCGATCAAAGCGCACAAACGGGCGGAAGTTCTACTTATTCTACAGGGTGGGGGAAATTTTACCCAAGAGCTCGTCCTCTGTTGTGATTACGTGGTGAGAGATCGGCTATATACTCGCTTATGATCGAAGCGGACGAATGTGCAGATACCAAGAAGCTCGTCTTCTATTATCTGCTCTTAGCTACAGCCTCGTGTCTGGTGAAAGTGGATAAACGTGTGAAAAATTCTCGATGTGCACGGAAAGAGTACATGAATTTACTTGAAAGCTTGTCTCCTGCAGGATACTTGCGAGGATAAATCAGCTCCAACTCCCAATTAAAATTAAAAAGGGCAAGTACCTACCCAAATAGAGAAAAATATATTCAAAGATGACAAGAGAATAAGTAGATGGAAGAAGATATCTAAGTAAGTTGAAACGTCAGAACTCGTTTCAATTACGTCTATTTCTATGTAATTATTTGTATTCATTGTGCGAGCAGAGCCGAACTCTTCTCCTAATTGAATTCGAATGGTGATCAGCGGGAGAATGCGAATTGACCAAGAAACTCGTCTTCCGTTGTGAATTTTCAGTGAAAAATCAACTCTTGCTCCACTTCAAGTTGAGGGGGCAAAGACTCTAAACATTCTAGATGTGATAGGCGGGAGAATGTAAATTTACATAGAAACTCTCTTCCAGAAGGTAAGAAATCACGATCGTCCCCGGTTGATCTCAAAGAAGGCTGATCTATAAAAATTCTCATTATGCTTAGCAAGAAAAGTTAATTTTCCGACGTTCTGCTGAATAGTATAATGAGTATGACTCAAGGTTATCTACTGGTGTAAAGTATGCTTACGTCTGAGGTTCTGAGAATAGTAAAATATTGGACTTATCGTTGACTCGGGGCACTCCTGTAGCAACTGCAGAAGTTAGCACCTGGATAGTAAGCTGTGGCCAGAGCAGCCAATGGACTGTGCTGATGCTAGGGGATCTTGAGTAATGCGAGTATTTTTAGTGGCCGCTCCCGTGGCAAGCACTGGAGCTGCGGTGCCTCCAGTGACGGCCAGGACTTCAGAGGTCAAAATTCCTGAAATGGACATCAGGGTAGAAACGGGCGTTGTTATTTGAAGAGTCTCCCGAGGGTACCTGTGAGGAGGAACTTCCGTAATGATTGGCACCGACTAGTCAGCTAACGAAAGTACCGGTGATTCTGTCCGTTGGAAGTGGATGTTGCAGAGCAATGATGATATTGCCGAGGTATGTAGCCACCAGGCTGCTCTTGAGTGGCTCGTGGGCCTCGAAACAACGAGGATAGTGAAAGTGACTAGAAAAATCTACCAGAGTGAACATTGGGGCAAGGCCCCAATACGAGATCTGGTCAAATCCCAACAATGAATCCACAATTCCTTAACTCGACCTCTCAGGTGGTGTGGAACTGAGTTGATAATCTTGTCATATAATTCAAATCGAAATTATCATTCTACATTAGCTCGAGAGTCGAAATTCTTCCAAGTCCCCCTCCTATCATATATAGCTTGAGACTCGAAATTCTTCTAAATCTTCTAAGTCCCCCTCCTATCATATATAGCTCGAGTCTCAAAATTTTTCCAAGTTTTTGGTTGGACGGCGGACGGCGGACGGTAGCTCGAAAGTCAAAATTCTTCCAAGTCCCCCCCCCCTATTATATATAGCTCGAGACTTGAAATTCTTCTAAGTCCCGTAACCTAACCTAACCTTAGGTTACTAACTTCGCGGACGCGGACGCGGACGTGGACGTTTTCTGAGGATGTAATCTCCTAACAAAATGGATAGCGGGTTCCCCGCTAAAAAATTGAAATAACCGCAGGATTTTACTCGTTTGAGTATTCTTCTCAATCATGGATGACCCTAAAATACAAAAATGAATTTATTCAGTGAACAGTCCATGGCTTGGAACGCGCGTAACCGCGAGTCAGGTACGACAAGTAAGAGTAAATTGCTGGTAACTTAAAACGAGTTTTAAAAATCTTTGTTCAATGGAAAGGCAGAGTCGGCTCAACAGCTTTATGTGTCAAGAACAAAACGGGTACAAGTTTCGATCTCTAACCGCGAGCGCGCAACAAAAGACGAGATTTTCAGAAATATTCTGACCATAGCCTGAGACGTAGAGAGTTTCCGCGCGTTTGTCCGCTTTGATCAGACACAGGGCTATAGCCGACCTCTTACCGCTAGCCTACAACGGAAGATGAGCTCCTGGGTAACATACTTTCCTCCCATCGCCTAACACAACATGCCCGCTCTGACCAGACAAGACACCTTCAGCTCGCAGTAGAAGACGACGATTGGAGCGCGAGGATACCAATACAAACGTAGCACAAACGATTCAGCCTATCTTCCCAATTGTTGGAAGAGATGGAAAGGTAAAACAAACGATTCAGCCCAATTTGAGGTGATTTTGAGCCGTTAGGGGGAGACCTTCTTCGACTCGGCTCAATCAACGTTTTTCAACGAAAGAGACTTCACGAGCACCGAAAACGACAATAATCTGCGTGATCCTTTGATTGAATCCCAAGTCTTAGAATTTTTCCTAGTTTTATTTGTGAGATAATTCGACTATTTTTCACCTATATAGCACTAGCTTTGATGAAAATTTTCTTTTTCTCTTCAAAGTTTAAGATTTTTCAAGTCCTTTGTCTCCAGATAAGGACAGAGGAGGAAATATTACGAAAAAATCTTCTAGCCCGAGTCAATATCCTTTGTATCCTTCTCACCTGAACCAAAACAAGTGGTTTTATGAGATATGTATGAGAACTACTTGAATTCTATTTTCACTTACCTTCTTATTGATTCTAAAGAGCCAAGTCTTGATGTTACTGTAATGATTATGAGATATATGGTCGATGGTGAAAACGGGTCCATATTTTTTCGAGTGTTTTCCTTCCGGCCAGAAAGGCGGGTATTGTTGCTGTAAACAAGAACGAGGTAATCGTGCGTGAAAATAAACTCTCGAATATAGGTGTTCCCGTCGCTACATAGAATCACTCTCCCTGAGAGGCGCATAAAATTTTAGGCTTAAATTGTAAGCTATCAGACGGATTACTAAAACTGCGGACCAGGATGCTTCATTACACGAGTCGCATCGAGGCAAAATTTCAAGACCAACAAAATCTCTACATCGGTGTTTGTCCTCAAATATGGGGCAGATAAGAAGGCCACACAGCGGATGGATGATGATAACGCAATAATCGAGTTCGCTAACAAAGATGCACACAGAAGCGACGACTAAAATTATTTTAGGGTAATTGATTACCGAGTCTTTAGGCGGCAGGCATAGCACGACGACAGCCGAACATTCGTAGTCGTATACTAAGGACCAAAATTCACCGGGCGTGTGTTTGAGCGGCCATTCTGTAACGATGTACTCTCTCGGTTTCGTATAACCCTGTAGGGTAGAGAAAAAATTTGCAGAAAACGTTAGTATCGGATAGACCTTCGAGAAAGTTATGAACTTTCTTTGTAGTCATGTTACTTACGTCTACAAACACCGCGTTTATGTAGTCCGTATAATTATTCCCCTGGAATGATATTAAATAGGGCCGGAAGTTGTCGGCTGAAAAGCAAACACGGAGAAGAGAATGAGTAAATACAAAATATTATACTTTTTCGAAGCACGAGAAAAAGATCCTGTACGTGTGCAGAAAGCGGAAATATGAAAAATAATTTCATATCTCGTAACAACTCGCGAGATATGTTGACCCTGTATGTATCAAGGCTTCCTAAAAGACGAATCGAGCACTCAACTTCTACAGGCATTTCTTAGCTCACCTCTAAAAATTCTCGAAACGTGAAAGTTGCTCGCGGACTGACAAAAAGTAAAAATTATTGTTGACTTGAGAAGTCCGAGATTTTCATTGTTTACTCAAGGGTCCATTCCAAACGCAATGATATTGCGGAATAATTACGCAGTACCGTCAAGGCGGGTATTTTAATACAATGTCGTATCGTCACGTACACTCTCGCACCGTTATGAGAGTGCAAGAAAGAAAGAAAGAAAGAAAAAAAAAAAAGCTTTCAACCGACTCAGTCTAGACACACATAAATGGATCTTTTTTCTATCGGTCGTCGTCGCCGTTACATGCGAACAGGACACTTTCCCGGACGCACAAGGATGACGAGCCCTTCGGGATAATCTGGCAGAAACAAAAATAAATGAAATGAGAAGCTACTATACTCACGTGGAACAACGAGCACGTCACGATTTTTTTCTCTATTGTCACCGCGGTGTCCTCCGGCACAGTCACCGATTGTGAATCTGGGCGTCATTTTGCAGATTTGCTGAGACAAATAAAAAATATAAATTGTAACTTTTCAACGAGCTATAGAAGGTAATACAAACACGTGCCAAGTAAAATTGGGGTGTTTTTATTGAGAATTTTTTTGGGGGAAATTCGTTCCTATTCTAAATGAGAAAATATTCATGAATATTCAGTACAGGCTTTTTTAAGGATATTTGTTGCCTTTTTCCTTGTTGGGCAAACTTCACGATGAACTGAGATTCTTAAAAAAGTGGAAATTCAGAAAACTTCCAAAGACTGAGCAAGCAAAGCAACAAGCACAAAAACTGCATCATAAAAATCAAAATATTTCGAAGATTAAAACAGTGCACTGCAGCTAGTCGAATTCAGCCAAATTTTGACGTTTTCATTAATTTAAAAATTCAAAAAATTAACACAGATTCGTTACTGAGAAAGGGATTCTCCAAAAAAAGAAGGATTAAACAATACGCGAGCGTTTTCGGTTCAACAACATGAAAACACCTTCAACGACGACTAAAAACGAGAACATCCAGAGAAATCAGGACTGAATAAGCGAGTCATCACAAGGTGAATCATACTCCTAAATTAATTCGACCAGGTACCTATTTAGAACAGGGACATCATCGCTATTCCAGCGGCGAATAATTTCGGTTGGCTCGAGGACGTCTTCAGTACAAATTTCTTTAGTGGGGAGGGGGGAGTGCTCCACAGATACACTCCTGTTGAAAGGTTGATTGGATAAATTCCCGTGTCGATTTCGAGTCTCTCTACTCTGTGAATAATTCAGGGGATAAGCTTAAAGATTTAAATCTTCTCCAGATTCGACCCTTTGCTCATTCGACGTTGTCATCCAACGTATGAATGATGTGCTCGTTAAATCTAGTATTCCTTATGAAGAGTTAGAGGAATTTTTTGATCTTGTTAATATTTGCTCGTCCCAGAATTTTTGATTGTTTAATGAAAGATGAAGAAGGATGAAGAAGATCAAGATGGTAAAGAGACGAGAAAGTTTCACCTAAATTACAACTCCAAAAGTTCGAAACTACCTAAGAAAATATGCGTCAAAGAGAAAAGGCAAAACTTGAATTTTAAGCGCCAGGTGCACTACTTATGCGTCTTTTTTCTTGTTTTTGTTAAGGAAACCGGATAGAAGGATGAGGAAGGGCAGGATGGTAGAGAGATGAGTAAAGTTCACCTAAATTGCAACTCCAACAGTTTGAAAACTGCCTATTCTTCGAAGAAACAGTGCAAAACTTGAATGTTAGACGTCGAGTGCACTACTTTCGTGTCATTTATTGGGCACTAATCTTATCATTTATAACAGTTAGTCTGGCACCCTACAGTTAGTATTTGTTGGTCTGTGAATTTTTGAAGATTTTATAATAAAGTTTTTGAGTTTCTCTAAACGGTAGGCATCCCTATCGGGGTTTTTTCTGGATTCCTCATTTTGTAGGTATTTATATTCAAATTTGAATTGGATCTTTTCTCTTTGGGCCAAGTATTGGTGAATTATGTTCATAATAGGCACAGGTACTCTAGATGACGTTCTTCATGATCATCCTAGTGAGTTTCTTATGTACCTTCATAAGTTTGCTATGGAAGACGGAAAATCCTCTACAAAGTACTCTGATTTGACGATCTCCGAAAGAGATGGGGTCCATAAGATTGGGATCTAGAAAAGATACGTCGATCGATATTGCAGTCCACGGGTTATTTCGTCTTGTGACCTTCGAGATTGCTACGTTTAATAACTCGATACAGCGACTGACCCATATCCCGTTGAGTCAGTCTGTTTTTAACAACGAATTGATGACCACGAAACACTTATAATCTCTCCATATATTTCCTACTATTTCGTCTTCTGTTTGGACTTCACCATTTCCATCCTCAATTCTTACGACTCTCGACTGCCTCTTCATAAGCCATCTCATCTCTTGGTCCACTTTTCTTACCTTTCCAGCATCTTCCATAAGTTGTACTCGTCAGATTTGTTCCCATACCATCTATCCTTGACTTCTTAGCAAAATTTCCTTTGAGTTTCCCTTTTGACGTTCTTGTCATTACTACATCTGCTCCGATATTTTCTTCTTTCGTTCATCATTCGTCATATTTCATTGGTCATCCACACTAACGACTTTTTCTTTTCTCTTGCAGTGTTCTCTTTCAGGAACTATCCATGCCGTTTGCACCACCGACTTTTTCCATTCCCCTCACTTCTCCTGGTTATCCTCTGTTTCTGATATCTGTTCATGCTATCATTGATACCGTGCGTTAGCCTTAGTATATAATGAAGGTTAGGGACACAAAGTCTGTCTAAGTCCTTAAAGTAGGTCAAGGTTATTGATGACGTCATAAAGGTCGGGCACGGACGCTGACATTTCCCGAGGATCCAACAGATGGCGGCAGAACAAGATGTTACAGCCAAACAATACGACTCAGATTTCCGGCTGAAGCTGACGATCTTGAAAAATACAGTTTCAGCTTTCGGCTTCTCATCAGCCGAAACAATAAATCTTGTTTTTGGCTGATCGTTAAGTAGGATATCATTATCCCATTAGGATTTCATTGAAATTAATTTCCAAGCCACGTGTGACAAAAATCAGAAATCCAGCAGCCAGCTACCAGTCAGCCATTGAAAAATGAAGAGATTAAAAATTCCCACATGCCAATTAAATTCTGTTGCTTTATTCACAAACTCTAATTAATCTTAAATACATGCCAAAAGAGTTGTAAATTGAAATTTTTGTGAAAATCATCGTCAGCCAAAAGAAGCAAAAAAAAAAAAAAAAAAAAAATCCGGCCTAATTCAGCTTTGTACTGACAGCTGAATGCATACAGTTTTGAAAATAATACGGCTCAACACGTCTCTTGGCTTTCGGCTTCCAGCTAGCCACTTCCCGCTAAAGTAGCAAAAGCCACCCAACTAAGAGAGAAATGATTATCAGAATAGGTGTCTCTTAAACGGTGAACAAAGCCCCATTTATACAGATCGATCCACTTGGACTCATATGGTGACATTGATTGATCAGCAGAAAAATCCATAAGCCAACTGAATTTTCACGGACACCTAGAATTGTACATCTAGAACTAAAAGTCGAAGCCGTATTTTTAAATTTTGTAAGTCCAAGCCGAAAGCCGAAGCTGAGATCTTTGGCTACAATGAACTGGATTCTAGATTATTATTCGATTCCCAGAAATCATATGACGGGCACTTTCACCTAATATTCTTTAATCACTTTCTAAGGTCAATATTTTGCCTAATCATAGACTTTGACCTCGAGAACGAAAAAGACAAAAGATGAGGCTGTAGTACCTGGCCTAGCCTGGGGTCAAACTCTGGATAAGCCCTTTTTTATGACGTCACCAAACAGACTAAATTTCAGTCTGATTTCTGGTATAATTACTATACACATTAGAAGTATGTCAGGCTGACCAGCCAACGGACTCACCCCATACTTCTTGGCCAAGTATCGCATACGCCTTATAGCTTAATTTCGCCTAGTACATTATTGGCTAACATCAAGTATAGCGAAGGTCACCATTTGTCCGAGTCATTAAAGTAAGTCAAGGTTACTGATGACGTCACACTACGTCCAGGGTAAAATTTTTTCGAGCCACTATAAATTAGGTGAAAGTCGAAAATTTCCGACTGATCTCCAGCCAGAACATATACTAGTCAAAAGTACGGGATCGTGACTAGAAGAACTCACAATGTCTGGATTCATGGAATCCATCGGTTTTACCCACATGAAATCATTCTGCTGTCGATGATTAAAATTTTTCATCCATTCTCTTTCTTACATCTATGAATCTAAGGTTGAAAACTTCCCGATTCGTTAGTCCCAAGGTCCAAGAAGTGGTGTTGAAAAAGAAAAGCGAAAAAAAAAACAATAAAAAACAGGAGAGGAGGGGAAATTTTGCATTAACGGCGAATATTTACAAACTGATACCCTGTCAAAATTTTTGATTTCCGAGGTAAAGTTAGGATGGAAACTTGGAAAAATTGAACGTCCGACCACACATATATAGGGAGGGGGGCTAAATTCCATGAAAAAGTGTCAAAGAAATGTAGAGTTGGTGTAGAAAGAGCACGGTTTAATTACAAAAAGATCTACAATGGAAGAAAAAAGAAGATCCTAGCAGAAGTAGGCAGATAATCTAAGACTGCTCCGTACAATTTCCACTAATCTGGATTAAGTAAGACAATTCTATTCTCCATCGAAGAGTATTTCTCCTTTCATTCAAGGACCACGACGTGTTCATGGGTCTTAATGAAGGGAAGAGGTCACGAGAATAATATCGTGTGTACGAAGTAAAGCCTTTTTAAAATTCATTTAGAACAGTCCGTGTACAAAATTAAGAAACTAAGCTCGCTTTGAGCCACCAAAAGTAACTCGAAATTAGATATTTTTCACCGATACAGACACGTTTTACGTTTTTTAGAGTGGAACACCGCTACCGAATTTTCGAGTGAATGACAAGAAAAGTAGGGGTAAAAATTCGGCTACCCAGCCAGCTGAACCCGAAATGCGAATTAGACAACGTCGGACAATTAAAGACGAAATGAAAATCGTGCAGCAAAATTGGTGCGATGAAGTTGCAAGATTACGCGGGGCTTTTTAAAACTTCGCTTCTTAGAGAACGCGCGTGTAGTGATGTTTTTGTGATAAATAACACTCATAATTGTGTACACTAATAATAAATGAGGGTGGGTGATGTCGTAGAAACGTAATTTCCAGAATTACTGCGCCTGAGTAAAGCGCGCACCAAGAGAACACAAAAGCTGATATTAAGATATTTTCTTAATAAGTACAATCATATTTTTGAATTATCTTCTTTTCAAACACTTTAGATACGCACAGAAGATTATAGTTGGCATGAAAATTCTAATTCCACCTCCGAACGTCATACGGAGACGAGTTTAATCATCTTCTGTCGTATTTGTAACTTATTTTGAAGTTTAAAGTAACCTCAACTCTAAATTGGTATTCTGATGATACTCTGCACGTACCTATCATATATTTAAATAGTTTACTTACTTGATACTCGCGTTGGTATTCATTCAGCTTTGTATAGGAATCTCTAACTGATTTCATTTTCAGTCTTTGGGAGAGTTGTTTGACAGGGAACCAGGAAATTCCGCAAATAACATATTCTTCGAGCGTATCATAGGCAAACCTATATTGATCCTAGAGAAGAACGAAAAAAAAATATAAATCTCGTTAAAATACAAATCTTACTCTAATTTATTAACCTTCGTTGCAAATTGCAAAAAAAAAAAAAAAATTTGAGTAATAATAAAAATTAAAGTGAACGACACACTCCCATTGTGTGATCCAAAATTATTAAAAACTCAGCGCTCTCACGTGATAGGTTAAAACACGGATTTAGTCAATTGAGAGTCTGAATTTGGGCAATAAAGTTGGATTAAGTTCGAAAGTATGGAAATGATGTAGGTCACCTCATTCCGATACAGAAAAGTTATATGACTCGAGCATTGTTATCTAAATTCTTCATCGTCACACATTTTTACCGTTCAAAGCCTTTATGAGAGTCGATTAAGATGATATACTACAGGGTTCAGAATCAATCATCTGAACCGAAACCTCGACTCGCTCAATTAGAATCAATTCGACCCTCCAAGTTATACGGCTATTCATAGTGAAATCATACTCAAGAGAGTAAAAATGCAACCGGAAAAAATCACTGACAAGCGTAAAGAAAATGCAAAAAGCGCAGAAACAATTTTGAAAAACAAAGCGCTTTCGATTAAAAAATCATCTTCAGCGAGAACAAGAAGGCAACTGACCCAATGATGAGACGAAACAACAACACCAACTCGAGAAAAAAGGGTTGTGATTCATAAACAAGCTCGGTCAGACCTTCGTTTGGTATATGTCGGTTCAACACGATGACACCACCAGTACCTATTCATAACAGGATAACACTACATAACAAAAAAAAAAAAAAACAACGGCTTCCTTAACAAAATTAAATGTTGATAATTTCATCAAATACGTACTTACTGATTTCTCATCCATAATTTCTCTCCTTAAGGATCGAATGACTTCAAATTTGTAAGGTTTCTTGAAAATACGTATCTCCAGCATATTTCCAAGTTTCAACTAGGTCGACCTATAAGGTCGTGAGGAGGATAGTAACTAGCAATAAACCACGTTATAGCACACCTCTCCACGACCTTATATCCATATCAGGTCGACCAAGTTGAAACTTGGAAGTATGCTGGAAATAAGTATTTTCAAGAAACCTTGCAAATTTGAAGTCATTTGATCCCTAAAGAAGAAATTTATGGATAAGAAATCAGTAAGTATTTGATGAAATCATCATCATTCTCTGTAACATACTGTGGCGTTCTGCAATGAAGCCGCAAGCACCAAGCTTGCACATGCCGCTAATTTTTTAATAATAGTAGATGCCGCAAGGAAGCGCACTTATTGCTTAACTAGTTCGCCAAATGCGCGTGAACAACGTGGAACATGCTCGATTGATTGTAAGGACTCTTGCATAACCTGTTTGCCGTTCTAGAAGAAATCTCGAGAATTCAAGAATTAAGGGTGAGACTATAAATAGCCGGCAGCAACCCGATAGAGCGATTCAGTTGTAATCTTAAAGCGATAGTTAACGTGTTCTCGTTCTTTAACGCGATTGTGTTAACGGTGTTTAGAAGTGTTGTATTTGCAATACCAGTAATAAAGCTTGGTTTTTGTAATTGTTCTTTATTATTGGCGTCAAGAGATATTCGGTGACTGGTAGAACGTCACAACTGGTGTCAGAAGTGGGATTGCGTAAGCCTACTCTGTGCGTTTGAGGCTTGTGGTGATTCAAGATGGTGAAGAAGAAGTTTCATGAACTTACTCGGGATCAACTCCACAAGGAACTCCGGAATCGTGATCTCTCTGTTACCGGAACCAAAAATGAATTGGCCGATCGTCTGGAAAAAGCATTCAAAGACTTGGGTTTGGACGGGGCCAATTTTGAATTTGAGGTTAACGAGGCTACTGGAAACCTTGAGATCGGTACACCAACAAAGCAGTCTCCAGCTATAGATTTGAGTACAATGCTGCAAATTTTGACAGATACAGTGGCTAAAGATCTGAAGGCTGGGTTTACTATGATGGACCAGAAACTCGAACAGAACAAGAATGCAATGGACCAGAAACTTGAACAGAACAAGGAAGACCTTAAAGCAGAGATTTTTGATGGACTGAGCGAAGTTAAAAATCAAGTTGAAGGACTCAAGCAATGGTGGAAAGTAATGGAGGAACGCCTCCAGAGACTGGAAGGGAATCCAACAGTAAGCATGGTTGTAGATCCGCCAGGCGTTGTCTTCTCCAGTTCTGGATCTAATGAAGGAAACATACCGGGTACAGAACCATTGTCAAAGGCCAAAGTCAAAATACCGACATTTGATGGAGAGATCTCTTAGGAACTGTATAAATTGCAGTTTGAAATAGCAGCTCGACTAAATGGATGGGATGACAAAGCCAAAGCTGGTAATTTGATTGTCAGTCTAAGAGGTGCTGCCTTACAGGTGTTGTCCAATATTGCTGAAGAAGACAAGGAAGACTATCGAAAATTAATTGAAGTCTTTGAGCAACGCTTTGGTCAAGCCCACTTGGTTCCCATCAGAAGAAGAGAACTGAAATACCGCCGACAGAACCGTGGGGAAAGTCTTCAAGCATTTTCAAGCGAAATCCTAAAATTAACTCAACAAGCTTACCCAGAAGCTACTGTATCAGCCATTGAACAAACTGCGCTTGAGGCATTCATTGATGGAATATTTGACTGGGAGGTTCAGAGTCAAGTTCGCATTGCGCGTTGCAAAACCTTGAAAGAAGCAATATCCTTTGCCCTGGAAGTAGAAGCTGCAAGAAAGGCGTCCCGTAGACAAGGTTCCACAGTTTTGAAGCAAACAAAGGTTGGACCAACTGGAGACAAACGTCGATGCTACCACTTTGATGAAGAGGGTCACATCAAGCCTAATTGCCTCAAGTGAAAATCTCTGCAGAAGAAGGCGGAAAACTCCAACCTGGAGTTGCCAGGGGCCAACCAACTCCAGGGCCAAGCAGAAGGGCCCAAGAAATAAGAATTTCCAAAATGCGTACTTCAAGTGAGAACGTTCATGTATCGGGATGGAATAATAGTATTGGACGCAATATAGACATGTGCGTGGACTGCGCTGCTACTGATTCAGTTATCAAGACACAATTGGTCAAGGACATCCCAGGCTTATCCATTAATTGGAGAGAAAAGTATTGCCTCAAGACTGCCATGGGTGAACAAGCTTGGACCAAGGGCACTGTCCAGCTATCCATCAAGATTTCCTCAATGATAATAACTGGAAAATTCATCCTTGCTGATATTGAGGATGACTGTATTCTGGGCCAGGATTTAATGCGAAAGTATATATGGGTTGATTATTGATCTGAAGCATGACCTTTTAAGAGGTCCCTATAGGGATATGCCTCTTGATGAGTTGGAGGCCAAGGATCGTCTCCTCCAGACCAATGTTGAAGAAGAACCAAGCACTGTAGTCAATGAAGTGAAGAAAGATTTAGATTGTGAAACTATGTCAAGTTTCAATAAATTTTTGAAAGATTACCAGAGCATTTTTGCTAAAGATGAAAATGACTTAGGGTGGACTTCTATAGTTCAAAATCGCATAAATACTGGTGACGTGGCTCCAATCAGGCAGCGACCCAGAAGAATGCCGTTTGCCGAGGAAGCAGAGATGAAACGTCAACTGGAAGAGATGCTGAAACCAGGAGTTATAGAACCTTCCTCTAGTCCATGGGCTTCGCCAGTAACACTAGCACCAAAGAAAGATGGAACTTTAAGATTCTGAGTTGACTTCCGGAAGCTTAATGATGTTACTGTCAAAGATAGCTATCCCTTGCCAAGAATGGATAGTCTTTTTGACATCTTAAGAGAAGCAGAATGGTTTTCAATAATCGATATGAAGAGTGGTTTCTGGCAAGTGGAGATGCATCCAGATGATAAGGAGAAGACCGCGTTTTGTACGACTGGAGGATTATGGCAATTTAATGTCATGCCATTCGTCTTATGTAACGCACCAGCCACGTTTGAACGCCTTGTGGAAAAGGTCTTAAAAGACGTCATTGGAAAAATTTGTTTAGTCTACATGGACGACGTGATTGGCCTCAGCAAGACACCTAAAGAGCACATAGAACACCTGAGGATTGTTTTCCAAAAATTACAAGAAGCAGGTCTCAAACTTTCCTTAAAGAAGTGCTTATTATTCAAGAAAGAAGTCAGATACTTGGGCGATATTGTTTCAGCTGACGGTTGAAGATTGACCCAAGGCAAGTAGAAGCAATAACTCAATGGCCAACACCAAAGGATCGTACTGAAGTGAAAAGTTTCCTAAGTCGTATGTTCATACTACAGAAGATTTGTAAAGAATTTTGCAAACATTGTGAAACCATTGAACCGTTTAACTGAAAAAGAACATCCATTCAAATGGACCAGTGAATGTCAAGAGGCCTTCAATGAACTCAAGAAGAGAATGTGCTCCACGCCAGTACTAGCCTATCCAGATCCAACTAAAAGGTTTATTCTTGATACAGATTGCAGCAATTTTGCTATGGGTGCTGCATTGTCGCAAGAATATGAATCAGGGGAGCGAGTCATTGCCTATTTTAGCAAGACCCTGAGTAAGATGGAACAGAATTATTGTGTGACCAGAAAAGAATTACTAGCCATTATAAAATCAATGAAAAATTTCCACGAGTACCTGTATGGCCAGAAATTCTTGCTACGAACTGATCATGCTGCTTTACAGTGGATAATGAATTTCAAAGAACCAGGAGGGCAGGTGGCGAGTTTTATTGCTCATTCTGTCTTGATCGATTGGTGTTTGGTATTTAATCTAAAGAGTGAGAGTGACTCTCTTGATGAGTTTTGAATTGTGAGATGAAAAGTCGTGTATTACTCTCGCGATTGCGTGAGTGTTTTCTCTTAGTGCACTAGTTATTTACTATATTATTGTTTTCTCCACCCGCCCCCCTTTGTTCTTCATTTCATAGAAATAGGGACCAAAAGTGACTATTTTGGGTCAGTAGTGACAAATAGTAACCTAAAAAGAAGCGAGTGACCAAGTCACTGAAATACGAGTCCGTATTTTCTGCAATATCATTTCGTGTTCATATCTTTCCTTATACCTTGTTTCATCAAATTCATACATCGCAACTTGCAGGTTTCGAATTGTCACTCATCAAATCTCAGGTTCAATTGAGACACTAGTAAAGAAGATATTTCTTCGCCTCATTTAGTATGCTCCCATTGTGTCTATCAGTGTTTCTATTTCTGTAGTTAAGAAAACTACTCGTAGCTTTATCTCAAAAAATAATAATTTCTCTTCCCTCTTGCAAGAATTACACGTACGAATAAAGTAAAAATATCAAACAAGAGGATGAGAAAATTGCAACGGTATAAATCGCTCTGGAAATAGTTCGGCCCTTTTCTTCCTAGCTGAGGTAATTTCTTTCAGTGTAGATGTTTACCAAAGTACATAACAAGGAGAACTTTGATAGTCACCAAACTTTTCTCCAAACTTTTGTCGACAATGCGTTGACTACCGACGTAGAGTCTCGGGAGAGCGAACATTTTCAACATGAACTTTCAACCATAACCTTACGAGTACAAAAATATTTTCGACGAAAGCGCGGCACTTTCGTATTTATACGTCGTGGTGTACAGCAACACGACCCTGTTTGCATCATTCAACTTCTAAATGAGAACCAATCGGCCTATCTATTTTCCGCCAAGAACCTTACAATGTCGTACGTACATGTCATACAGTTACATCATCATGATTTCCAAAAACAGTGTGTAGCTATGTTCAACCGCCAAACGGTCTCATCGGAGTGAGTAATAAGAGCTCGTGAAGTCGCGCAATAAATTCATAACGAAAATTCCGTCCGTATGTAAGTTCGCCCCGCTTATTATCAAGACGAAGGGAAGTCGACAGTCGACAATTTGTGAAAAACGAAAAGGACGAGAACGAGTGGGACGAGGCGATAAAGGCGAGCAAAAAATTGACGCGAGTAACGAAATTACGCAGAGAATTTACTAGAGAGAAGAGTCGAGCGAATGAGAGTTTTTGCTTCGCGCTGGGAATACGACATCTTCGATGAAAGTTTTTATTTTATTTTACGCTCGATTCTTCGCGGTAAATAAACGTGCGTAGTACTTTTGACGGAGGGGCGGTATGGGGTTGGAAGTGTTGGGTTCATTGAATGGAATTTGCGGCAACGTATTTACCGGCTTACTTCATTATTTAATCCTTTTAAAACGTTCTCGGTATTGACATTGTTATTCGATTCCTATTTGGTGGAGAGGGAGAGAGAGAGAGAGGCTGGCAGGCGGAGATAAATTTACAGTATTTCTTACTTCTTCGTCGGAACTTGAGAAATCCACGATGCGAAGCAGAGGCAGTTTTCTTAAGGAAAGTCTCCGCGATTTTGTAGAAGTAATTTTTCTCTTTTTTAATCAATTAAATTTGCTAAATCCGTTCCAATAATTAATACAGTCACGTATACCTATAGCTTAAGGACTACGGAGACCATCTTATTACGCGAAAGAGAAGACAAAAAAAGAGGAAAAGGAGGCAAACTACCGAGGGAGAAGTGGCTCCAACACTTTTTTACTGAAAAGAAAAATTGAACTTAACCACGTAGTCGGAAACTGAATAGGGCGATATTGGCTTTTGATAGAGAAGTCTCGTCTCTATATTGTTCCAAAGCTCGTTTTCGATGAGCTTTTATAAGGTGTCCGTTGAGTGTTCACGAATTCGAGGATAATACATTCCTCGAATGCTCAGATCAATACAAACGAAACATCTAAACTCATACAAAAAAAGAGAGACCCAGAGAGAGAGAAAAGATTCTTATCATAATCCGAAAGAAATTTTCAGAAACTGAATAAAAATTAGTAATAAAAAATAGATGAAGTAGCTAAAGAATATCATATACTTGAGATTCTCTGACAATACAATCCTGCTCTCTGAAGACTACTCAATGAAAGGACCAAAAATCCTGCTAAAAGAGGGGAGAAAATATCCTCTCGAAGAATTGAAAGAAAATTCGTGCGAAAATTCAGACCAACGAGGCGCAATATATTTATTTTTCGTTCGAGGATGAGTGAGATAATTCTAGTTTCTAGTCTATGGGTTCCTGGTCGAATTTATTATACATTGAATTATTGGGAGGTTATCTTCAAACTGTTCATTTTTCGTCAGTAATCGTTAGATTATAACCCATGTTGAACATCGGTCTGCTGTCGGTTCCAAGTTTTATTCGATACCGCGACCAAAAATCGATTCGAAATCAACTGAAATTCAACTCTCAGTAAATTCCTGGTTGAAATTGCGTCGATATATCGTCAAACTTGATTTTACGCTGATGGTCAGTTAATTGTCGATTTCGAATCAACCTCTTCAACTTTTTGCTGGACCCAAAATCAACTGCTCTATAGCGTCGATCAGTGGTCGATTTGTCAGTGGCTTGGACAGAAAATATTCGAGGGAGGAGGAGAAGGAGGGAAAGTTGCAGAAAATTTTATACCATACTTCATTTCGTACCACGTTTGGACTGGATTGCGCTGTCGAGTTTTTCGCTTGTTCTAATCTCTTTCCCCTTGGCTGTGGATATGCAAGACCTAATTTGAACGATTATTCGAGTTTTGAGACTAATAGGGATGGAATCGAAAAGAGGCGTTTGCGGGATCATTTGCTACTAAATTACAAACAGTATCGCAAATAGTCAAAATTAAAAAGAGAAACGTTTGCGGTGTCATTCGTCACAAAAATGCAAATCTAGACCCGAAAATAGCACAGATTTCAAATGTGGTATTTGCGGGTATCACTCGTGGCGAGAGCGCAAATAGTCCAAATTGGAAAATAGACGTTTTCCGTGTCATTTGCAACAAAATCACAAATGGTCCAGGCGAGGCGTTTGCGATATCGTTTGCCATATAATCGCAAATGGTCCCGCAAATAATCCAAGTTAGAAAAAAGTCGTTCAAGTTGTCGACTGCCACAAAGTTGTAACTGGTCCCGAAAGTAGTCCTAATCAGAAAAGAGACCTCTGCGGTGTCATTCACCACAACATTGCAAATAGTCCCGAAAATAGCACAGATTAAAAAAGAGGCGTTTGCAGTGTCGTTTGCCATCAAATCGCTAAGATCCCCCAAATACAATAGGAAAAAAGGCATTTGCGGTGAAATTTACGGCGAGAGCGCAAACAGTCCCACAAGTTGCACTGTCGTTCTGGCCCTACCGGACGGCCGGGGTCCCCGACCAGAAAAAGCGCAAAGATTTTATGGGGCATGCGACAAAATCCTTGAAAGTTTGACCATGAGAGTTGGGAGGGGGTTCGACGAGCTGGTTACTCGATCTAAAAAATGTGAGCCGGTACGACACTGATTTGCTTACTTTGATCCCATACGCGAGGCAGTATTCGAGCTCAGAAAAGGAGCTTTTTGATAACATCTCCTTCCACGCCTAAAACGACAACAATTTTCACGCATTTTCCCTCTTCGATTGCTTACGCGGGGTACCGCGAGCATACAATAGAAAACGAGCCTTTTGGTCACATCATCTCCAGTGCAGTGCTTGAAAGAACTAAGGGTTTTCGCACATTGCCTGCTTGAATCATCCGCGAGGCTGTCGTTCATCCGTCACCGTGAACACATGAAAGGAAACGAGTCTCTTGGTAGCATCGCCTTCATCGCTCGATGCAACGAGAATTACCCTACATTTGCCCGCTTCAATTGTATACGCGCGACTTTAGTCAATCCGTCACCGCAGAAAACGAGCCTTCCGTTCACGTCCTCTCCATCACTCAAAGATACGAGAAAAGTTTTGCGCCTTCATCCGATTACATTGCTTGAAACAACGAGAATTTCCGTATACATATTTGTACGCTTCAGTCATACACGAGAGGCCAGGGACGGATTTAGGGGAGACGCAGGGGGCCTTGGGCCCCCACAAAATTAGGGCTTCACATTTTCATTAATTTTTGTCCTTTAAACATCGTCCTGCGAGGGTAAAGCCCGAGACGTTAAAAAAAAGGCCCCCACAAACCTGGGCGGGCTCCGGGCATTGAAGCTTCTAAATCCGGCCCTGCGAGAGGCTATAGTCGATCTATTACCAAGAGCACGCAAAAAAGAATCTTCTACTGAAAATTTCTAAAAAAATTCAAGAGTCGCAATAAATTTCAACTCGAATGCGTGACAAATTTGTAATTGAGCTACAGGGCTTATAATCAAATAATTAGACAAAAAATGAATAGGAAACAAGGACTTTGCGGCTTGAATATGCCCAATTTGACACATGGTATGATCTACCTAAGATAAGCATGAGAGATGATTTTAATTTAAGACCATTATTCCGCTGTGTTCTATCCAACAAATTGAAAAATTGAAATTCGCTATCATAGGCAATAATAATGATTAAATGATCACCCGGCTCGTAATCATTCTTTACTAATAAAAAGCAAAAATAAATATACTTCACTCAAAATAAAAATTCCTTCTCCAGACAAAGATATTTATAGAGCCAATTTTTACATAACAACGAACCAACATGCGAGTGAATTCATCGAAAAATGGAGCTCAAGCACTGGCCTACACTTCAATAATGGTCAAGGCTGAGTAGCGTGCAAATTCAGGTCAACGTGATAGTGAAAATGTTGTTTATTCTGTCGACGGGTTCGCGAGTAATTAACGGATATTGTAAATATGGCGAAACGTTTTTGTTTAGTAATTTGAAGACCGTCGTCGCTCGTCCGGCGTGAATTTTTATCGAATGTCATCCGCCCGAATGCAGGGGTTGTACAGTCTACAAAAGTGACAAAATGTGGCCACTAATTAAGTTATTTGGGACAGCATAGCATACTGTACGCATCAAGAGAATTGCGATAGTAGGTGCACCACCCGCCTGACATTCGTTTGGCGAAGGATAAAAGGTGGCGGGCAAATTTATCGTCTTCCGGCCGGAACGAGGCGAACTCGTTATACAACCGAGAAAAATCCTCTTTTGTGCGGTTTTAACGATTCGAATCCCGCGTAGTCGACAGAACAAAACGATGAAATTTTTAAAAGCGATTGTCACACACATATTGATTGCGATTACTGAACCAAAGGCCGCTTTTCGAAGAATTAAGCGTATATTTGCGTCGAGGGATTCGACTCGGTAAATTACATCCGCGATCATCGTTAAGTCTATTTTATGTTTTAATAACCATAAAAGTGTTCCGCCGTCTCTGTACTTTATCGCCACTTTGGTAGACCTTGTCCCAATTTATGTACTTTGTTTTCCATCATCAATCCTTTCATCGCTCTTCCAATACATGTTGATACATTACGAGAATAATGACTTTGGAAGAAGAAGTTTGAAAACAAAAACTTTCAAAAATCTAGAACGTAAATATTCCTCGAAGTACGGGGAAAAAACGTCCTGGAGACGTACGTACTTTCTGTGTGTTTTGAAATCGACTCTGTAGGGAAATAATGCATTGTGAACATTGATTTGTTTACTGAGGACGTTACGAGTATGAGAAAAATTTCAACACCTGAAATAAGGGTTTCCATCTGACCGCTTGCTTACATGTCAGTAATAGCAACCAATTGGGTAATTATGGACCTATCACTTTTCTCTGCGTTACCAAGAGCGAAAAAATCAACTTAGTCGTCAGTAATTTGGAATAAAAAAACCGTTATCTCGTAACATTGACAGACAACTTCTTTCACGTGTTCCAGTCATCGACAACTAACAAAAAACTTTCTTCGAATTTTGAATTTTTCAAAATCCGTTATCCTAGAAAGCGTAAGAGTTCGCAGGCGCGGATCCACGGGGGGGGGGAGGAAAAATTCCCCCTCCCCCCAAAAAAACAACAAATTTGTAATATCGAAGAAAATGTAAAAAAAAAAAGGTTCTTTAGACTTTTTTTGGATTATTTCCCCTCCCAAAGTGATCATCTGGATCCGCACCTGAGTTCGAATAAAAAAGTAAAAGCAAGAAACTATCCTTCGATTACAGACCGACCAATCAGGAATAGTGATCTATACGTGACCTCTTCAACAGTTGATACTCTACTGTAGCACCATATGACAAGATTCTTAATTGTTTAGACACTAGAATACTAGAAATTTAGATAAATAGGGCCACAATTAAGGCAAACCAGAGAACGATGTAAACTCTGCAAACTACAAAAACTTAGGCTATACAAATTGAGAGGTCCAACTCATCGATATTTCTAATTTCCCTTCCACAGTGGTCAACCTTTCTAGCATTCAACCAACTGACTCTGAAATCGAACTTCTTTAGTGATCCAATATTGAAAATTCGTCACAATCTTCGACATGGAATCGGGGAGGACTTGTAACTCGATCTTGACCGTACACGTCGCTTATTGATCAAATAACTAATCATAATCAATGACTGCGACATGCACCACTCTTATCGGACCTTCGACCGTCAACGTCTCCGAGATAAAAACTAGTTCTCGACATAGTGCTGTCTTCGTTCATTCTACCGAACAACCAATTCCTCCAATCGGTAGGAACTACCAAGACCGAATCTTACTTCATTAAATACAGCAAACAGATACGAACTTCTAAAAAACGCTTCCTCATCTGTCATACAAGGAGACTGTGATCACCTCTACCAAATAAACTTCGCTTTGCCACATGGCCAGATAAATCTACACAAGACTAACCATCCAATGGAACTAATCGTTTCCTTTTATTTCGACCCAGTTATAAATCGGGAAAATAGTTTCGTCTCACCACTGATTATAATCAGATTCCTAAGCAAGACCTCGCTACCAAACTACAGAGCATTAAATTCCCAATTGGTTCTAAATTAGTATCTTTCGACCTATAGAAGAACCTCCCCTTGGGCATCTCCAAATCTAAAGGGCTCATATCCACCTGCCTCCAGCATAAGAACGTATGTGCATTTAGGAAAGAAGTTTTCTGCTTTTCAAAAGATATTCCGATGAGGTCCACGTCCTTAACCCCCCCCCCTCTGGATTCTTGGGACGGGAACAAATGGATTTGTTTGTGCTAAAATTGTGCTGGATTGTGTCGCGCACTTTTTCGTTTGCGCTGGTCTCCTCTTCCTCCAGCCGATGGGAGGGCTGAAGACATGGTTCGATTTTTAGGGTGGTGGTGGGTGGATTTGTTTGTGACACGTTTGTGCTGGATTATGGGGTAGAGTTTTCCGTTAGTGCTGGTCTCCTTCCTTTCCAACTCTGGGGGGGGGGGGCTGTAGACATGTGAGACCTATTTGGAGTAGATTTATGGTACAAATATTGATGGAATCGTTTGTGCTAACTTTGTGCTGAATTGTTCCGCAGAGTTTCCCGTTTGTGCTGGTCTCGTTCCCCTCCAACCTCATGAGGAGGCTGTAAACATATTAGGCCCTGTCCTATTCAATTTTTGGCCTAAAAACAGTGTGCTACGTTTTTGCTGGATTATACTCTCGAGTTTTTCCATTGAGGATACCCCTTTCCCCTCCAGCCCTTATGGGAGAGGGAGCCAGAAGACATCCAGAACCCAATTTCGATAATTGACAGTTTTTGAGATAAAAATAAAGGAATCGTTAATACTGTATTTGTTCTGATATCCTTGTCCTCCAATCGTTGTCTTCTGAGGTAAGGTTGTAATTCCTCACGATTAGAGATCAATTTCATTCCGTGTCCAATAGGGCCAAACTTGTTAAAATTCTTATTGTTCTAGGCGATATAGGGAATGATACCAAGAAGCCCGTTGTGTGCTCATGGTGAGAGATCGACTTCGGCCGCGCATATGATCAGGGCGGGAGAACGTGCTGCAATTCTGGTTGTTTCCCGCGACGAGGGACTGAAACTGAGGAAATCGTAGAGAAATATACTCACAGAGAGTAAAAAACAAATACAAGAACCGCACAATAATATAAACAAACCGAGCGCTTTCGACTAAAAAGTCATTCTCACGGTATAGAAAGCGCTTTCTATACCGTGAGAATGACTTTTTAGTCGAAAGCGCTCGGTTTGTTTATATTATTGTGCGGTTCTTGTATTTGTTTTTTACTCTCTGTGAGTATATTTCTCTATGATGGATGACCGTAAAATCAAAAAACGCATTGATTCTGAGGAAATCGTCTTCTGTTGTGGTCTCGCGGCGAGAGTTTTATTTCGACCCCGCGTACGATCGAGGCGAGAATCGTTTCAATCAGTGGAAGAAATATTACCAAAAAGTTCGTTATCCGTTGTGTGCTCGCAGTGAGAGATCGACTACAGCCCCGTGTATGATCAAAAAGCGAGTCTGTAGTCGATCCCTCGCCGTAAGTCCACAACAGGTAACCAATTTGTCGGTAAGATTCCCTCCATGGCCTGAAATTACCTCACAGTCACTCTTACTTGGGGAAAAATTCAAGAGATTCTGGCGGCTGAACTTCGGTAGTTCGACGACAAAACTGCATTCTACCCACTCTTTTCGACATTATCTCACCCAGTGATCCTGTGCCTAGAATGAAAGCGGCTGGTGTTTATCAGATTTCTGGCGGCGACGGCGACTCAATTCACATTGGCTAGACAGGGAGCAAGCTGAGTCAACGATTTAAAGAACATAAAACTGGGAATACGGCTGCAGTCACAGCCCACTGCCAACAGAACGGACACAATCTAAAGCCCCCCGTTTGGCAAGAAAAGCAGGCTTATGAAGCGTGTTGAAAAAATGGAAGTTGTCGGAGCAAAAAAAGCTGGCATCAACCTGTTAAACGACCTTGAGTTGACGTTATTTATCCATTCATCCAATATCATCTTAATTTTACTGCCGACTAATCCTCTGTAGGCTTTTCGACGTTCTTTTAGTGGGGAACCCGCTATCCCTTTTGTTGGAGGAAATTTTCGTCCGCGAGCAGCCCGAGCTTGATGACGTCACTAAGAGAGAGGGGGGACTTGGAAAAAATTCCGACTCTCGAGCTATGTATGATAGGAGGGGGACTTGGAGAAATTTCGAATGTCGAGCTATATAGGAGGAGGACTTAGGAAAACGACCGCTTCCTAGAAATTGCAGCACGTTCAAGTTGTCAGGTCATCATTTTCGGGACTTGAAAAAACTTCGGGCTCTAAGCTTTATATGATAGGAGGGGGACTTGAAGAAGTTCTCAGGTCACAGTACCTCTGCCGTAAAAAGTTAAATTGACGTTATATCCAAATCAACGATCAGGCAGAAATCATATTTTTCTAACTATCCGAAAGATACAGTTTCCCTGATCGTCAACTTTGTATTTCACGGTGACCACCCACAATGGCTCGTTTTTGAATCGAACTTATAGTATTAGAGTTTCATCCCGTAGGATCACAAAATTTTAATTACGTGCTCATCCTCGGGTTTTTCACTTACCGCGGCATGTTTAAACTGATTATTAATCAAAATTTTCAAAAATTTGAAACTTTAGGATACGTACCAGCGTTTCTACCATGCCCTTTCGAGATCTTCGTAACATTTTCAAGTAACCAAACACGTTAAAACAATCTTCTTCCTCCATAAGTTCAAGATTAGCGTCAATACATAAATACACCCCTGATCGTCCACCACCATCGCTGAAAATGCACAACAAAATAAAACATATGATAAAGTGTTATTAAAAAATCTAATGCAAATCGTTATCAAATAATTAAGTGTCACAGAAGTGCCACAACAATACATAACACAGTCACCGCCAATTTCATACAAAAAAAAAGTACTGTATTTCTAATAACTTGTTAGGGACACTTTTTTTCAAATTCAATACCTACAAAACATTTATTTTCTAGTAATTCCTCGACATACCGATGACGAATTCTCTGTGTTGCACTGTCAACAACCATAGCTGGAGACACTTTTTTTTCTGAACAATTAGGCATACTTTCGAAAATCCTAAAGAACTCTACGTTAAGCTGAGTAGTTGTACAACTTCTGATTTAGATCTTTCATTTTTCTTTCGCCGTCACGTATTTCATCCAAAAACGAAGTATACTTTCTACCATACCCATCTTTTATTCCATTAACCGAACTACTTCAGCGACGTGCTTACCTAAGAGGGTAAACTTATCAACGTTCATGTCCTAAATAAATACTAAGAAGAAAGCGAGGCAAGGCGAAAAAAGTTTTCCGAAAGTAAAATTCAAAAATAAATAGGTTACAGCGCTCGACAGATAAACTTTGTCACGTGAATAAATAACGGAAAATAAGCTCGGGAGCAAAAAGATACAAAAAAAGGGAATTAAATATTTTTTACTGACAATTACAGCAACGATGACAACAAAAAAACGGCTGCAAAAGTACGTATACATCAATCTAAATGACCGTTCGACTCCGAAATAAGTACGGTAGTGTAATTATAAATCAAAATAACAAATGCGAATGTCCGGGAAGTTCTGACATTTCTCACAAATATTTGTCACAAACGTACTTTGTAATACTATTACACGATAAAAGTTCGAAAGTTATTAATTGGATCGAGACTACTGCCATTGACTCAAGTTCGCTTCTTATATCATGTCGCAAGATCTACGGTAACTCGAAATTTTCATCAGAAGGAGAGTTATCATCAGTACACCTACAGGTAAGAAGTTGAATAAACAGAATAAAAGGTCACTCTTTGAGTCGACCAAAAAGTTTTTCTCTTTGTGCTCTAATGAAAAATCTAGTACGCATTCTTTTGCCTCACGATAATGAGTTTCTCGGTCAGTAAAATTAGAAAATCGAATTACGCTTGTAGTGGTCGGTAAAAGCCGGCGGTAATCAATTAATTCTATAGACGGAATTTCAACTAACTGCGATAGAGGGCCAAATTTTATACAGAAATAACAAACTTTACGAACATCACTTCCAAGGATTCGCTTTTATTCATAATCAAAGAAGAGGAAAGTACGCGGGTAGAGGATTGTAAAATTTGTTTCATAGTGAACCACTCGCACATAAGGTGCTGAATAGTTTTTGCGTGGAGATGAAGCAGTTTCGAATTTATGTACCGTTGAACTCCATATGTAGGTATATGAACAAAAAACTTTTCGAAAGCTTTACGAGCATAATCCGGAAATTGTTTATTTTGTAATGGGTGGAGGAAATATTATGGAACTTGGTTCAAAAGCACAATTTTATATTAGGCGGAAAATTTCAGCTCAAGAGGAAAAACTCGTGAGCGATAAAATTTTGCATCTAGAGAATTAGAGACAATCACATTTCCCTGCAAAAGAAAATTTCCTCACTATAAGAGTCTAAAGCACGGAATTTTTCCAAGATTCATCTCTTCCAATACGTCCAGTCAATCAACAAAATTTCTCTAAATCTCCCGTCTTCCTTATACTGCACTATACAGTATACTCAACTATATACTTGGCCTACTACTAGCTTTCATGAAACCAGTCCTAACATACGCCTAACTTGCAGCCACTAAACGTAGGAAGGAAGGTGAATTAAAGTCGTAGATTTCAAAATCAGGCTCGAGGCCATGGCTAATGACGTCAGCAGCTGATGACGTGATAGTTCATTAGAAGGAAGAGAAAAGATACAGTATAAAGGATTATTAAAGGGTGAGGGGACTCGCTCGGGTGATATGAACTCGCAAATTTTGCAGCTAGGAGCTAGGATTAAGAACTCAAGGAACTGCAGATTTTTAGAATAATGTCCAGGGTTCTTTTCCGAAGGGCAGGGAGGAAGCATCTCACGGGGGTGATGTGAATTCGCAAATTTTGGAATTGCGGGTGAGGATTCAGGAAATTTCGGTAATGATATGAAACATGTCAAAACATTTCAATTTCATAATTCAGCATTAAGTCTGACCCCTCACTTCAAGTTGCTAAAAGCCAAAGGTCTCAATTCTATCACCATCTTCAAACACCTATAGCTCACTCCTTCAAACTTTATACAGCCCTATAATTCGCTTTCAATTAGACTAGGGAAACCTGATTTACAGTCAATCTAGTAAATCTTGTCTGAAATCATTGGATACAATCGTCGGCGTCTAGATTGTTCTAGTCCTACTATCAACCTTTGAGCTGAAGTGGAGGAGTCTACTCCGACCACTGCTAATATTCTTGCGTCCACTGTTTCATTTGATAAAGACTACGAGATAGTCAAAACGTAAAAAAAAAAAGTTTCAATAAGTAAATAATATATTTGTGTGTAGGACAAGCCGTGTTTCTTTATTTCCTGTTTAAAAAAATCCTTGCACGGAAAAAAAGTCGTTTTATCTATCATGTATAGCTCGGAGGTCGATATTTTTCTGAGTCCTGTAACCTTAAGTTGATGACGTCATCAACCTCGGAAGCAAAAATTTCCTGAAGATGCCCCTTACGAGAGGGATAGCGGGATCCCCGCTAAAACCCACACTTTAATTGTATGATTTGTTCTATATTCGAAAAAGGCCTCAAGCAGGTGCTCTAGTAAAGCGTCCTTTTTTTCTATAGATAACTTCTTCGCCTTTCGTAATTCGAAAAAATTCCAACCTTGCAGCACTACAATTAGGAAAGGATTCTAATAAAATTTCGATCATTGAGCCGCATGTTAACGCATCCGACTACTTTCATTATCTAGCCCTGATTTTTTCTTTCGAAGTGTGAGGGAAGTCCACTCCCTCATAATACATTTGTGAAAATCGTCGATCACAAATGAATGGGTCATTTTAAAAACCACCCAAGTCCATAAGAGTAAATTTTACAGGAGATGAAAAAATGTACTCTACAGCGACTCAAAACAGTGTGATTCGCCTTTGAATAAAGGGGGGGGGGGGTATGAGCGTGCACGCGCGCTCAAAGTAGTTCCCTAAAAATCGCACCCCCGGCACCGGTATCCACCTCTCAGAACATTGCGTCGGTAGGCCAGAGGGCTCGAATTTCCCCTTCGGTTCTGCGCGCTGTGCAATGTCCGACAATGAAGTCACTACAGGGGTCTACCCTACTGACCGAGGGAGAACTCAGCACTCAATCTGGAATTCAGGTAGTCCTATACCATGGACGTACACGTGTCTACTCCTCTACCAGAGCTTTCAATCACCACTGGGAGCTCACAAGGAGCTCACTAGTAATGCTTCGCGGCCCTGGCTTCTCAAGCGGGGTTTCTTCTTCCTCCTCTTCTTCTTTTGTGACAGGCTTTTGTTTTTTGTTTTTTGGCCTTCCTTCTTGTTGACGCTTGCTCCTGAGCACCCTGTATTGTGTTGCGCTAGTGTTGATGCTGGTGTTGGTAGCAGCAGCAGCAGCATGGGGGATGGTATTTGTAGATGTGAGAGGCCGTAACGTGACTCTGCATCTGCCACTCTCATTTCACGTTCATTTTGTTCTTCATTATCTTCGAGGCAAATGTAGATACATAGCTCCATACCTGCGTTGTTCTGAGCATGCATGGTACCAGATTACTTATGGTGAGTTCTTCATCTTCCCCAATCTCAGAGGAAGACCGTTTTAGCTCACCCCGTACACTTCTCCACGCCTCATACTCAAAGAAGGTGTGGTGTGGCCCATCATGCCCTTCCTGACAATGTGAACACGACGTTTGCACAACCTTCCGTATTTTGTACCCATGGCCGCTCATCATTTGTGTGAGATGGAAGTTTAGCTGACCATGGTATCGGTCCATCCACTCGTCAAGATCACGTATTAGCAGGCGGGTCCACTCTTCCTTTACTGTCTGGGTGAGTCGCTCTTTCCACTTGGCAAGCATGGAGCGCCTGGCCTCCGCATGGAGCGCCTGGCCTCCGGCTTGACTCGCAAGGATTGTCGGATGGTCCTTGTCTTCTTTGTCTCGAACACCAATGCCTGCTCTTCTGCCAGAAGATCAATTGGCGGTATAAAAACGTCCGTCGACACAGTCCGGTAGGCATTAACACACCTAAGCGCAGCTCTTCGTTGGATTCTTTCATTTCTCTTCTTTTGTGCTCAATCTTTGTGGAGTCGGCTCACGCAGGGGCTCCATAAAGGAGGACTGACATTGCTACGCTCATGTAGTGTCTTCTTACAGCTTCCCTTGGTCCTCCTTGGTTCAACATGAGGTGGGATGAAAGTGTCACCACCCTCTCCGCCACTTTCTCAAAATGGTGACGCAATCTGAGCTTACTGTCGAATCAGAGCCCCTGGTATTTCAGTGTCTTCTTAGCCTTAATTTCCACACCCTGCGGGCGAAAGGTGGGTGGATTAAGCTTCCGACGAGTTGTGAGAATAATGGCCTTCGTCTTGTCAGTTACCAAGCTTGATCCAGCCGACTCAATTCAACGGGTCACAGCCTCTAGGGCCTGGTTCACCTTGGTCTCCACTTCGGCAACAATGATGGCCGAGTGAACCACCAGTATGTCGTCGGCATCGCGTATGAGCTGCACCTCTGGCGGCAGCTTTATCTTGAATAGGCCATTGAAAGCCATGTCCCATAAAGTAGGGCTCAAAACAGAGCATTGAGGAACACCTCGTGTTGCGCTTCTTCTCACTACTGTGCCAGCAGACGTCTCTGCTTCGATTTCTCTGCGGTTTAGGTAACTGCAGATGATCCTTAACGGGTAATCAGACACTCTTGCGTTTTGTAGCATTATTAAGATCTTCAGTCACGGAATGAAATTAAACACATTCTTTATCATGAGGCTGACAGCCGCGCAGAACTGTCGCTGCCGCAGAGGCTATCTTCTTCAGTTTGATTGCTGTATCCGCCGAAAAACAGCGTGATTGAAATGTATAGTAGTGTGGCGTTCTGCAATGAAGCCGCAAGCACCAAGCTTGTACATGCCGCTAAACTTTTAATAATAGCAGACGCCACAAGGAAGCGCACTTATTGCTTAACTAGTTCGTGAACAACCTGGATCCTTTCACTATATAGTACTTAGTATGGACTGCGCTAATGCGTGTTAACGCTCGTTGAAAAGTGGTAGCAAGATCTCTTTCAGTCATTTTGGCGGCAACGTTAATCAAATGGCAGCTCTCAGTCACGTTGGCGGGGCGACGTGTTTTTAAACGGGCGAGATCTCACTACCACTTTTTCACGGGCTTCGCGCAGTCCATTCAAAGCATATCTATAGTCAAAGCCTGGATCATGCTCGATTGATTGTAAGGACTCTTGCATAACCTGTTTGCCGTTCTAGAAGAAATCTCAAGAATTCCGAAATTGAGGGTGAGACTATAAATAGCCGGCAGCAACCCGATAGAGCGATTTGTAATCTTAAAGCGATAGTTAACGTGTTCTCGTTCTTTAACGCGATTGTGTTACAGTTCAACGGTGTTTAGAAGTGTTGTACTTGCGGCATCAGTAATAAAGCTCGGTTTTCGTAATTGTTCTTTATTATTGGCGTCAAGAGATATTTGGTGACTGGTAGAACGTTACAGTAGGTACTCTAGGACAGAAGGAGAGTTGCTAAATCAAACGGCGCCAATATTTAAGAGCAAAGCGTTCATCACTGTCCGCGTCCCCCTCTTATATGGAAAGTATTTGAACTTAGGGGGTTTTCAAAATGACCGATATATTCAAACACCAATTAATACCTTCGGTGTTTTTTTCGTTTGAAATACATTGTGCAGTTGATAGAGGGTGATATTCTGATTTAAAAATGATTAAGAAGTGTATTTTGATAAAATTATGACGTGGGTGGTTTTGAAAATGACCGAAACAAATGTAAGTCGGTGTTTTCACTGTCTGTTTCCTACAATTCGCAAACGTCTTTGAATAGAATTGTTGTCTACAATCGGATTCGCCGATTTGTTCGTGCTTTAGCAACTATCAACGACCGTATAATTCGATAATTAATTATTACACGAAAGAGGTAACACTCACTTGCAATGAACTATGATAGGACCCTCTTGCTCCGTACGGGTGCCGACAACCGCTCTCATTCTTCGTCTAAATTCGAGAATAGCATTCGAAAACGGACACGTATGACAAGGCCACTCCGTATAATGAAATTGCAATAACGTCCTCCTCTGCTCTTCTGGCTGGAACGAGACAAATGTAAAATATGTAGTCTATTATTCATAATGTCGCAAGTTCACGCGCAGTGCTGACAACTTTTTGTCGAAATTTTCGGGCGCGCTAGAATCAATTTCAGGAAGACGCGGGAAATTCTAGGTCGCGCGGATCTCTCACGGATTTTAGGAGAGCGGAAGCGTGACAAGCTCAGTGGATGACGAGGTGGCAATTTAGCGGGTCGTTGTTGAACATCGACGCGGTACGCGAATTTTGTGACAGAAGAAAGATGATAAAAGTACGATATAATTTATCATCGTCAAACTCAATTACCTTTTGAACGAATGAAACTACTATAAGATAATATGGCTGACAGGAAAGATACTGCAGTAAAAATCGAGAAAAATTAATGAACCCTTAAAAAGAAAAAAGGTACCAGCACCAGATAGTCATATCAGAGTTCGAGCCTATAGCGCCGAACTCGCATAATTCCTAGATTTGATTATTGTTAAAGAGCGTGGAGGAAGAGTACTATGTTTTAATGAATATGCACGTTGTTACGAGCTCACGAGTGAACGTTTTTCCAACAAAAAGGAAAAGTATAACCTTTCTAAAGTTCAACGCCTACATTTGTAACACGATCATTATTAATGTTGATAGCGGTGGTGAAATTTATATGAGCCTAACGTAACGGTCACGAAAACGTAATTCCCAGCCGTAGCGCTTTCGACTTCCTCTCTTCTAAAATGAATTACACACATAATCGGCCGCAAAATGAGCTATTCACCGTTGCACCCTCGGTTAGAGGTTAAAGAAAAATGCACGCGTGTATTTTGGATCGCGAAATTAGATAGCAAGGTATATTGAATAATAATTTTAGGCGGAGGGAACTATTCGGAATCTCATTTCAACTTTCACGCGATTGTTATAAGAATCATTAAAGGCGGATAATATACTTACTGTTCCTCGTTTGTATATCACACAAATGGTACGAATATGAAAATTAGCCAATTCTTCTTCGTGTTGAATCGAAATGTTTAAATCACCGTAGTCTTCGCTTTTAACTTTGGCCGATGGCCAATATTGTATACACATAACCTATAAAAAACCGATAACAATTTTATAGCGGTGACAAGAACCTACCCTGATTTGCAGCAAATACTACAAGTTTCTCGCGATAAATTGTATATAAGATGAATGTTTTCTATTGCCGTTCGGAATAACTACGGCCAGAGGAAAGTAAACCAGACCTAATCTATGAGACCTATTCTTGAAAACAGCTCCAGCGTGAGCTGTAGTCAGGGGTGCCGTGCGGCCATTTTCTTGAAGATGATTCTTCGTAGGAAATTTAGGGGGCGGTTTTTTCCTTTGTTCTCGTAACATTATTAGGGGGGGCTTTTTTTTTTTTTTTTTTCTTTTTTTGCTTGTTAAAAATTTTTTTTTTGGGGGGGGCGAAATTTTTGTAAGCTTTGGAGGATCACGGCACCCCTGGCAGTCAAACCAGGCAAGCTTGTTGAACTACAAGTATGTCGACTTCTTCAAATTTTCTCATCCATCTGAAATCGTCTGCTCTCTTGCGACGACTAACATTTTTCTTGGAATGTATACTGGTCAATTTTATATCGACCAAAAATCGACCTTAAAGTGAAATCGTTCCAGATTCGATATGCCCGAGATAAATCTTGAATTGAGTCCGCAGATAACTGTAAACTTGGATGCACAGATAAGTTTTGATAGGAAGCTGCCCAAGATAAGTCGTAACGCGGCCCCCCCTCCCCCAGATAAATTTCAAGTTGGATCTGACTGAAATAAGTCTAAACTTGGGTTCACAGAAATTTCTAAATCGGATCCCCCAGATAATCTTGATACGGAGCCATACAATACAATACAAGTCTTGATTAGAATCTATCCAGAATGACCTTTAACTCGGGTCAACTCAGAATAAATATTAGGCCCGATTTACCCGAGTCAAATTTTGATTCGGATTCATTGAAGGTGAATTTCAGTCGGATTTCCTCAGATACCTCTTAACTCGGGACCACAGATAAGTCTTGATTCGGATCTACCCTAGATAAGTCTTAACTGGGGTCCATAGTCTTGGTTCAGAGCCACCCAAGATAAGTCTTCACTTGGCTATATCCGAAATGAGATTAACCTAGGGTTTACTCAAAATAAGTCTCGACTCGTATCTACAGTGAATCAAAATAAATCCCAACTCGGATACAAGTCTTGATTAGGATCTACCCAAGGATAAGTATCAGGTCCGATTTACCCGAAATAAATTTTGACTCGGATCCAGTAAAGATGAGTCTCAAGTCGGATTTCCTGAGATTTCGGGTCCATAGAAAAGTCTTGATTTGGAGCCACCCAAGATAAAATTTGACTTTGCTATATCTAAAATGAGCATTACCTAGAGTCTACTCAAAATAAGTCTCAACTCGGATCTACTGTAAATTAATTTAAATCATATCTCGGTTTCACTCAGAGCAGTTCTTCAGTCAAATTTACCCGAGATAAGTCTTGACTCAGGCCCAAAGATAAGTCTTGAGTCGAATTTACCCAGGATAAGTTTTCTCTCGAATTTACTCGAGATAAGTGTCAAATCGGATCTCCAACTAGTATCCACAGATAAGTTTTGATTTGGAACCACCCAAGATAAGTTTTGACTCGGCTGTATCCAAAATGAGACTTATTTAGGGTCTGCTCAAAATAAGTTTTAGTTCGGATCCACTTGAAATAAGTCCTCAATCGGATCTACTTTTAAGGTAAGTCTACAGTCGAATTTACCACAGTAAGATTTGAAAAAACTTTACGGAGACACGCAATTTTTAGAAAAGGTATATTTGCAGACCGGTTTCGTAGTTCACAGGAAAAACTAAAATTGCGTGTCTCCGTAAAGTTTTTTCAAATCTTGATCATGGCTCGCAACGCTCCTACCATAGAATTCATTACCACAGTAAGTCTTGACTCGGATCCACTCAAGATCAGTTTCAGGTTGGATCTACCCAAGAAGTATCCAAACTGGGATCCACATAAGAATGCGTCTCGAGTCTGATTTATCCAGGATAAGTCTTCACTCAAATTTACTCAATATAGGTAAGTGTCAAGTCGGATCTACCTGAGATGAGTTTTAACTAAGGTTCACAAATAAGCTTTGATTTGGAGCAACCCAATATAATTCTTGACTCGGCTGAATCTGAAATGAGACTTACCTACGGTCTACAGATAATGGGTCTCAACTCGAATTCATTCGAAATAAGTCTTAACTCGGTTTCACTTGAGGCAAGTCTTGAGACACATACACCGGAGAGAAGTCTTGACTTGGATGAGTATTCAGTGGGATTTACCTAAGATAAGTCTTTAATTGAATTCACTGAAGATGAGTCTTAAGCCGGATTTACCCAAGATGAGTCTCGACTCGGATCCACTTAAGATAAGTCTCAAGTCGGATACACCCGAGATAAGTTTAAGTTCGGGTTGAAAGAAGTCTTTATTAGGAGCCACCCAAGATAGCTCATAATTCGGCTACACCTGATATGAGACCTAATTACGGTTCACTTAAAATAAGTCTTAACTCAGATCCACAAGAGATTAGTTTCAAGTCGGATTTGCCCGAGATAAAGTCTTTACTGGAGTGGACAGATGAGTCTCGACTTTGATTCACTGGTAAGTCTTGTTTTGGAGCAACTCAAGATGAGTTTCAACTCGTATCCACTAAAGATAAGTTTTAAGTCGTATCTGCACTGATTCGGGTCCAAAAATATGTCTTCATTTGGATTCACAGATAAGTCCTAATACGAAGTCCACCGACATAAGTCTTAACTCGGATATATCAGAATGAGACTTAACTAAGGTCTACCTAACATAAGGTTAACTCGTATCCACTCAAGATTTATCTGGATCAGTAAAGCCCACCGGCCTCTTCCTTCTCTCACACTATTTTGGTCACCTTTTACGGTATTCTATAATGAAGATCAAAGCTATGAAGATCACTAGCTCTCCCTTACACAGGTCCATCCGGATCAAAGGTGAAAAAATTAGCTTTCTTCAAGTTTTTATAGCATTAGACTATAAGACGAGCACTCCAATGGTCGAAATGTTTTCCTAGTCACAAGTTCATCCAGGAAATGGGGCAAAGGTAAAAGAATATCCCAATTACTCGCGAGCTGGTTGGCCTTGCAAAAATTTCAAGTTTCACGCCCTTAAAGACTTGGAAAAAATACGAACTCCTACAGAGAAGGGATTTGAGAAAGTTTTAAGCTTCGTGTCCCTTTAGAACCGAGTCCCTAATGGGGTGAAACTTGAGAAAAATGTCAAGTTCTGAGCTTCTACAGAGGGTGGGTCCGAAAAGTTTCGTTGATGGACTAGTCTAGAAGTATGAGAGAGGATGGGACTTGAAAATAATTCATGCTTAAAAGCCTACAGAGAAGGGATTCGGAAAATTTTGATGACGAATCAACTGAAAATAATGAGAGGGGTGGATGAGGATAAACGTATCACTAAATTCCATTCTATACGATAGATTTAACTCGTTTTGCATTCATACAGACCGTATTTTTCAACTACTGTGTCGAAAATAATTTTAATATCATAATTATAGGGCATCGATTATCAATCATGTCAAGTAGGAAAGATTTGAAACATACAAGTCGATCTAAAACGAAACGTTGCATAAGAACGAAAAGCACGTACCTTAATAAAATCGAATGTCTTGGTCAGCATGACAATACAGCTCGCTTTCTCCTGCCAAACCATTCTCCAGAAATCATTGACTGTGGTTTCGGTAGGACCTTGCGTTACGATATAAGCTTTTGGCTTTAGTAAACTCTGTAACACAATTTGTGAAAGATACAATGCAAACGTGAGCGAATAAGTTTCGCCGAGGAATATCGCGCTCCGTGCTCAGCAATATAGGATAAGGATAAACCCATAAAACCAGCTTAAATAAAGGTGTAGGTTCACGGGCAATTTTTTCTGAGATGGTACAAAGTTCCCAGAATATCGTCCACGAAGAAATTATACATTTGGCCTTTGCCTGCAAATTTTCCTTTCACATGATTTTCATTTAAGTTGCGTTGTACGAAAATTCCGTCCGCACGTACTAATTAACCGAGTTTCGAACAATGAAGGTTATGAGAGTCACACTCGAACGTTATGATACCCTTTGTCAGAATAAGTATAGAGCGAAGTACGTATTGTAGACCACGTTCAATCGAAATAATTCAGATCTCTCAACTTGTTGTCAATTATTCGACGAGTGTATCTCAATTTCTGAAATTTCTTTTCTAGGAGAGTACTCTCGACTTAAATGCGACGTGAGTCATTACCATTTTCGTACCGTACAGCGGAACTATGTACCTACTCGTAGTCTATTATAGAAGTCGATTTGAGCGTTATTGTCACATTATTTTCAACGACAAGATAGAAAGCTGTAGTGAAGAGTGCTGTACAGCACTCGACAGCGTGCTTAAAATATCGGCGGAAAATACTCGGTGGATTACGAAAACGATATTTGCAATAAAAGCAACATTTTTTCGTGAGTTGAATATTTATTCGCGATGATTAACCCGCCCTAATAAGAAGTATTATTCCGTACACAGATAACGATTTTATTCGGGTATCATTTCGGTAATCCGCATTTCCACTTCTTCGCGAAAGAAAAACGGAAAATATACGGCGGAAAAAGGCGTATAATATATAACTTCACGATCTATATCCCGGTCTCGCTCTCAGCATTCGATACCGGGTAAAGCTGTATTTCCTAAAGGTATACGATTCTGTCCCAGTGGTGTTTGATAAAATAAATACCGCACGCCCTGTCAATATTTTCGCGAATAAGGGGACGTAAGACATAAGAGGAAAATTTTGAATATTGGCATAATCACATTTTCTTGGCTCGCCCCACTTTGCCTTCGAACATTCGTCCTTTTTTTTTTTTTTTTGCGTAAGTATACAAACTTCTTTGATAGCTTTGATATTTGTAATATTCTACCTCTTTTGCCTTTTGATTTTCTTTCATACGAAGAACTAGCGTCTGTATTTCGATCTACTATAGTAATTAAAGACAAAGTTAAACGTAGCGAAGTCATAATTTGGTTTTTGCGAAAACGTCTGCTTTAAACGTGGGAAATCGTGGGTTCAAAAATTAACGAAAAAACAGTCGGTTTTTTCTTACTTTCGAGACTACTCCTCTCTCATCAACGAACTCTCGTCCCATAATGTCATTTCCACTGTAAGCTTTCTCAAAACTGTTCCACAAGATAACGACATTCTATCCTTTAGCCCAGGCAGATTAGGTTTTGAAATGGAAATAGATGCCGGCAAAAGGTTTTTTTCTTGGATTACGTTTAAAATGGTCTCCTGATAAACATACTAAAAATCCACAGCGATCAGAGAGCGGGCCCTCCCCCAAAGGGGGTTAAAGTACCACAAAAATTAGTTTTCTGAGAATCAACCGAAAACTAAGCATCAGAGAAAAAAAAGTTTCGAACAAAAGTTGTTCCCCATCAAATTTCCTATAAATTTCACTATATGTATGTCAACTTAGCCCAAAAACTCGAGCTGAAAAGTTGGTTTGACAGTTGAGCGATTTTCTAAAATTTTTGATTTTAGTGTTAGTGTAGTCAAATTAGACAGGTTTCGGGGAAAAAAAGAACATTGCGACTTAGTAAAGGTCTGATTGCTGAAAATGGTTAAGAATGAAGTCCAAAACAACATACTAACTTCTCCGCGTTTTTCCCCAAGAGCATCTTTTTTATGGGGGTTGAAACCCCCTCGAAATCAGTTTCTTGTAAATGTCCCGCTTAATACGCATTTTAGAGAAAAAAGTCATCAGTCAAAAATTATTCCTCGTGAAATCCAGGCAAACTTGCTGAATTTCTTATTGTTCCAGGCGATATAGGGAATGATACCAAGAAGCTTGTTATCTCTTATTTCTCCGTTTTGATAATTGAAAGACTCATGTAGTCAATCTCTCACCGCAAAATCAGCTTCTCGGTAGATCGCCTGAAATGGCGGAGCAAGTTTGCCTGACCCAATCGACTATCAACGTGAAACCCTCATGCGACTACGCCAACTTTGACAAGGAGCGCGTTATTCTCGGATTTGTATTGCGGCGGTCCTTCCTGAATTTGTGGGGGCACACAACAATAACAAGCTTCTTGGTGACATTCCTTTCATTGCTTGAAACAATTCCACACGTTAGCCCACTTCAATTGTACGCGGGTCGAAGTCAAAATCTCATCGCGAGTCCACAACAGAAGACCACATCCATTCCTACCATCGCTTGAAACAACCAGAATGGAAAACTTGAGAGCATAATACAGCAAAAACGTAGCACACAAAATTCAGCCTGTTTTCAGTCCGAAAATGGAGCACGACATGCTGGCCTGGCCTGGCATACAGCCCCCTCATAAGTTGGAGGGGGAAGAAGACCAGCACGAACGGGAAACTCTACGGCACAACCTAGTACAAACGAATCCACCCACTCCAACTAGAGAAATCGAAATGGGGGAAGGGCTCGCATGTTTACAGCCCCCCATTCAGCTTTTTACATATCATACATGCATAAGAAACGATTTTTAAAATGTCTGTCCATGTATGGAAAACTTTATTTTCATGTATGATAGGCAGTTGAATATACCTTTCTCAAAATAATATCATGCAGCAAATTCCCTGTGACAATTAATTAAAACTAATAAAATTAGTATACGTTTCAGCGTATGTACTAGCGAAATATTAAAGTTACCTTCGCGCGTGACCACCGCGCAACGACGTCATCTCTCGGCAAGAAGCGCATTATTCACGGATTTGCATGACGGAGGCTCAATTTCCATGAATTTCTGAGCTAACTATCTATCACGTGTAGGTTAGAAATGAAATACGTAGTCCGATAGGAAATTTCACGAGAAATAATTTTTGACTGATGACTTTTTTCTCTAAAATGCGTACTAAGCGGGATATTTACAAAAAAACTGATTTTAAGGGGGTTTCAACCCCCATAAAAAAAGATGCTCTTGGGGAAAAACGTGGAGAAGTTAGTATGTTATTTTAGACCAATCAGACCTTTACTATGTCTCAATGTTCTCTTTTTTCCGAAACTTGTCTAATTTGACTACACTAACACTAAAATCAAAAATTTTAGAAAATCGCTCAACTGTCAAACCAACTTTTCAGCTCGAGTTTTTGGGCTAAGTTGACATACATAATAGTGAAATTTATAGGAAATTTGATGAGGAACAACTTTTGTTCGAAACTTTTTTTTCTCTGATGCTTAGTTTTCGGTTTATTCTCAGAAAACTAATTTTTGTGGTACTTTGACCCCCTTTGGGGGAGGGCCCGCTCTCTGATCGCAGTGGACTTTTAGTATGCTTATCAGGGTACCATTTTAAACGTAATCCACGAAAAAAACCTTTGCCGGCATTTATTTCCATTTATTCTTATTTTTGAGCCTCATCTTCCTGGGTTACTTGTAAAATACAAATACCTATTCAAAGATCAGAAAGTATTTTTGAATTCCTCCCTTGGGACTACATATTGTAATCGGCCGTGTAGTGTCCATTATAAATGAATCGGAACTACAACAGAGAATCTGTTTTTTTTTCTTCTTTTCTAATTTTCTCAAGGAGGCAAAGACCTACCTTCCACACTTGAAAAAACTCGAGACCTACCTCGTTAGCTGCTCGGGATTTCCTTCATTAACTGTGTTGATAGGAAACCTGTTTTATGCGAGTTTCTTTATTTATACTAAACTTTTTCTGAATAAAGATTGAACTTCATTCCTCATCACCTTGAGAGTTTAAGCTCGAAATTTTATATTTTCCCAAGTCCCCCCTCCCCCTACCAAGTATAGCTCAATACTCCAATTTGTTCCAAGTCCCTCACCATCATAATATAGCTTGAGAGTCAAAATTTTTCCTAGTCCCACGTTTTTCCGGACAGCACCTATCATTTTTCTTCAATTCAATCTTCCTTCCCCCATAAAACAGGTTCCTGTTAAAAATTTTCGAAGTTCAACGAAAGGTACATTCTCAGACGAAGAAGAAAGAATAAATATGACGAGAAGGGCTTCGAAAAGCGGGAAACCCTAAAAAACAGCCAGTTGAAAATTTCTACATTTCATGAAGACATATTGTACCACCTCTTTTGGATAAAGAAAACACTTTGTCTTGAAGCACTTGATCTACTTCATCCTTCTTCTCTTTCCCTCCTGAGAAACGCATGCTCAGCCTACAAAAATATTCTAATAGATAAATTCGTTTCTATCTTTTGGCGTAAGTACTAATATTTTTAACCTAGACATATTCCTATAATATAGCCCGGACAAATCTTTTTAAGCAATTACGTGACTTAACTCAACTCAGGTATGACGACTTCATCGACGTTAGACACGCAGGCGCACACGTTTTCTATGAAACATAACGTAACCTAACTTGAGACTGTCGGACGTATCGAGGGAGGGATACTCAAAGAGTAAACACAACAATTTATTGCAAAAACCCCTCCCTCAACTCTGACCTACTTCGAGGACTCGGAAAAATTTCTAAAGTTTGACAATAGGTACACGAGGATTCAGAAAAGAAGAAGCAAATAAGTGAAAGAAGGAATGGTAGAAGAGAAAACTCGCTGACAATTCAACTTGATTCAGAACCCTATCCGTGACATCATCCCTTCCGACCTTCGTTACGTCATCACCCTTGTTCTTGGGACACATACACTTTTGTGACATATCGAGATAGTAATACTGATCGCAGAAGCCAAAGACTATTCTAACACCGAGGTTGAGGGAGAATTTGGGAAAATGGAAGCAAAGAAGGGAACCCATGATGACGGGACAGTGAGAAAGTATTCCCGATCAGTACCATACTTAAAGGAAAGTAAACAAACAAGGTGATTAGAGGCGTTCAGTGGTTATGATGTGAATGTGAGCATCCATGGTGAAGTGAATAAGCAACGATCAGACAGGACAAGGGAAGTTTGAGCAGAGTGTACCAACTCAGTTGCGAACAGTACGGAGGTATCTTGACTGGGAAAAAGTTTGAGATCAGGAGAAAGAAGCACAAAACATCAAAGAAGAAAGCGAAAGGAGGAGGGAAGTCACTGTTTGGCGAACACTGCGATGAAGAACAGCACAAGGGTGAAAGAATATTCGAAGTCATACACGTAGAAAATCGAATGAAGAGAAGAAAACTCTGGGAACAGATGGAGACTAAGAGGAGAAAAGCTAGTCTCTTAAACAAATGTAATCATCGAATTTATCCGGTCCCAAAGGTTACGGCTCGACATAATTGAAAATACTCAATGAGTAAAATTGCAAGGACCGCAGTAATTAAACAGTCGCGAACGTTTTCGGTTAAGAAACCATCATCAGGCGATTGTAAAGAGCGACTGCCCCAACTTTACGGTACACACAACAGATCACCGACGAAGTCAGGATTGAACCGGCGAGCCATCACAAGGTGACTCATACTCGTAGATTAATTCAACTAGCCCTGTCGGGAATATACCTGTTAAGTGACGTACAATTTCAATATTTTCTAACGCAACACGCTTAAAGTATGACTTCTCCTTATAGAGGAGGGTAGCTGACCCTTTTTTGAAACGATGACCACTAGAGATGAGATGGTCTGCGAAGGATTCGCCCAAATTTATTTTTTTTCCAGGCCTTAATGTGCTCATATACACAAATACCGAGCTGGCGACCCGTCTCGCCCACATACACGCCGTCACAGTCCCCCAGCCTACACCACTCCTCTCGACCGGAGGGATGGGGTCCTTAAGCCTGACAAACAATCCCTTCACAGTGGTGAGGTTGTAGAATGCAGGTCGGAAGCCGAAGGGGCGAAGGACACGACCCAGCTTGGAAGAGAATTGTACCAGAAACGGGAGACTTATCCAACGTAATGTCTTACTATCGCGGGTCTGTTTACGGGGGAGGAAAGTGGTAGAATCCAGGCACATCCTGGTAAGCTTTCTATAGACGATCCGGTCGATGTCCAGATTGACTCCATTCACAACAGCAATGTGCTTAACGATCGCAAGCTCCTTTTTAAAGGCGTACTGAGTCAACGGAATGCTGGTCAGCGATGAATGTAGCTATTGAAGGCAGCGATCTTATGGGAAAACGGGCAGAAGGACGATCCGTGGACAACTATATCGGTCGAAATATCCTTTCTGTAAATAGCACATTCATGGACCCCCATCTCCAATGGAAATGGAAAGATCCAAGAAATTTATGGAAGAACCTCCAATTTCTAAAGTGAATTTTATGAAGGCGTAATCTGTATTGAGATACTTAAGGAACTCACTCAGGAGATCCTTCGGACCGGTCCACGAGCACAAAATATCGTCCACATATCGATGCCAGTCTGTAGTGGATATGATTCGAAAGCACTTGGTCCGAGGAAAAAATATCGGATTCAAATTTGGACATGAAAATCTCTGAAATGAGTAAACCCAGGGGGCTTTCCATTTCCATTGGAGATGGGGTCCAACCATAGAAAGACATTAAAAACTCACAGCCAACTTCGTCAGCTGCTCGGGATTGCCTTCAGTAACTGTGTTAATCGGGGCAAACAGAAAACCTGTTTTCTGTAGGTTTCTTAGTTTACAAATAAAGATTGAATTTTGTTTCTCACCACCTTGTGAGTTTAGGCTCAAAAGTTCATAGTCTTCCAAGTTTCCTCCTGTCAAGTACAGCTCAATATTCGAATTTTTCCCAAGTCCATTTCCTATCATATATATCTTAAAAGTCGAAATTTTTTCGAGTCCCACATTTTGCCAGTCGGCGCCCGTCATTTCTCTTCAACCTAGCCCCCCTCCCCCCACTTAAAACAGGTTCTTTATTGAAACGATCTTTATTTAGTTGGCCCCATCAGAACTTTGGAAACTGGAGTGCTCCTCTCGCAGAAGAAATTCACTTTTATTATAATTTTCAAAACCCATTCCAAGAGATGCTATTTCGCGTATGTTTACTCACTTTCATTTCGAAGGTCGCTACGTTCGAGAATTTTTTCGATTAGATTTTCCACGCGTTCGATATTGTAATGTTATTCATATTCTACTTCTCAACTGCGTAAATAATTCCTATCTAAGCCTAAAACTATACATTAAAAGCTTAAAAACTGTACGAGACTTACTTCCTTATTTCGTTTTTCGAAGGTTGATCTCGCTCGTTTCCCGAATTCCCAATATCGTACGGTTTTTTTTTCTTTCTTTCTTTCGCCTTTTCGTGACAAGGAATTGACAGCGAACAAGAAAGACGTGAAAGTGTGTTAGGATTATGAGAAGGCGAGCGAGGGCGAAAGAAAGCTGAGCTTCGATTTGGAGCGCGTGTATGATATTGTAATGCAAGCAAAGAACTAACTTTCACATGTGCTACATGCTCATGAATTTAATGTAAAACTGATATTTCGCCCTCGATAATGGAAAATATGATGGAAAGCGAGCGTATAAAATAAACATCTATTTAACGAACTAAAACCGTACTCGATAAGCGCACATGTACTAGGAATATCTGTTTCATAAAAATATTATATAAAACATTTTCATCGTTACAAGAATGAACGAACAACGTGCTCGCAGCCCAGACGTCGTATGTTAAAAGCACGAGGCATAAAACGTGAAAAAAAAGGCTCGTCTCTTTAAGGTCTATTATTCGTCCCTATATTATACCATTGGCAGTTATTAATAATCTCTCGTTACGGAGTCAATACTGTAAAATTTTCCTTTCAGAATGAGATGAATTCAGGTTATTCGCGCTAGTAAATTATATAGTCTCCGGCGTTAATTTTTAGAAAATAAAATACGCACAAGTTGGGAGGAAAAAGGGAAATTGTGGAAAAATCCCGGATACATTTCTGGTTTATTCGTTCATAATTTTCTACACGCAGGCTGTAATAAAAGCTAAGTAGAGACGGTTAGTATGTGTACCATTTTGCTGACTGAAAATAGTTTATTGAAAAGATTAAGCTGGTAATTGAAGACCCATCGGTACGCTCAGGATATCCTCCATTCCGAATGACATTGACGAAGGAAAATACTTTTCATTAGGAACATACAAGTATTATCGTATTTTATCACCGAATGAGATAAGATAAACATTCGTAGATTTCCGAGCACGTTCTCTCAATAAAAGGGTTGTCTTTTCTGCTTCATGAAACCACGATAGTCTCTGCGGTCGAAAATGGGGCCAAATCCTTGCGATGATGAGTTTAATATGGGCAACTTACGAATATATTTCGAACGAAGAGGAATATCGCGAACGAGGACATTCACATACTTTCAGTGCCAATTTTATGTTAATTTATGGTTTTGTATTTTCAGTTTTCGTTGAAAATTTCACCAAAATGAGAAGTTTTCGTTGAGTAAGGGTTATATGTGTATTATACGAATTCTGATCTTTTGGGCTACAGAAAAGTTGATTTTCGAACTCGTACAGCGAATATGATTTTCGTGGGAAAGAGAGTTTTGCAAAGGAATCGCTTATAGGATGTATTTTAATGAAGAAACACTAATAGAGCGCGTAGTTTGTTTTTAGTTTAACGTCTAAATGAAAAATTTTTGATGGTCGAAAATGCAAAATTGAGACTTGAGAAGCATCTTCGTTGAATTTTGTTCGCTTGTCCCCGATTTTCTCATCACTTTTCGAAAACACGTATCAAATTCCGAATGAAAGTTTTCGAGCAATTTTCAATGATAATACTACAAGAGGGAGAGGGAGGAGGCGTGATACATATCGGATGAGTCTTTTCTGAGGAAGGTACCCAACAAAACGTGTAACACAGTGGTAACGTCGCAAGAGTGTAGAGTCCTCGAGGTCATGACGTCACGGTATGATGTGAGAAAAGTATACATGTACATTTTAAGCAGAGAGGTGATGACGTCATCAAGTTTTTCGGACGAGAAATCTAACGCTTATCCTTATATTCAGTGTAAAAGTATGGGAAGTACAATCTCCACTCATTTCTATCTTGCCAAAGAGTCGTCGTGTTGAAACCGGATCATAATAGGGCAATATAGAAGGCGGGTACACCGGACAGTAGTATGCGGAGTAGGGTACGCCAATCGGGGAAAAATATGGTTCGTTAGCCACGGAACACCGCGAGTCAAAATATACTTTCTCGCGCTAGTTTGAGAAAGGTGGGTATGGATCTGTTCCCACGTTTTGTTGGGAACCCAAGCATACTCTCTATATATTTCACGCTGACGTCTATTTTCAGACTTGGAAAAAATTTCAAAGATGATCTTCAGCACAATCTCGAGTATGGTTTATTTTTTTGGTATTGGCGTATTTCCAGGGGCCCCAAAGAACTTCCAAAAAGCTCTAGTATCATCAATTTTCAACTAACCAATATACTTTTTTTTTCTTGCTTCATGGAGATTTTGATTTTTGACACCCCCTAGGAAGAATTTCTAAATATACCACTGTTTTTTGGAACTTTTTTAGCGGGGAACCCGCTATCCCTTTTGATGGGCGGTACTTCCAGGGAATTTTCGTCCGCGAGCGCGAACGAGGTTGATGACGTCACGGAGAGGGGAACTTGGAAAAATTTCGACCCTACAGCCATATATGATAAGAAGGGGACTTAGAAAAATTCCTACCTCCGAGCTATATATGGTAGGAGGGGGACTTGGAAAAATTTCGACTTTCTAACCATATATGATAGGAAGGAGACTTGGAAAAATTCCTACCTCTGAGCTATATATGATAGGAGGGGGACTTGGAAAGACGACGGCTCCCTTGAAACTGCAGCGCGTTCAAGTTGTCACGTCATGATTTTCAGGACTTGGAAAACTTCAGGCTCTAGGGGACTCGAGACAGCGGGTTCCCCGCTGGCATTGCAGTCCTGATCTAATTTTTTTTTCTACTACGTTATCATTATTTTTCTCAATAATCTTGTCTTAATATCAACTATCCTCTTATTCTTTTTTTCAAAAACATTACTTTGATTTGAACTACAGTCTGTTCCAAGAGAGTTTGGTATTATAAATCACGGGGAACCCGCATTCCATTCGCATTCCGTAACATAAAATAAGCGTGAGTGACGTGGGTTGCCTATCGTTTATAATACCAAACTCTCGTGGAACAGACTTTACATTTTCTTTTTTTCATAAACGTTATCTTCATTTCAACTACGTTATTTTTCTCAATAACGTTATTTTAACGAGATACGTTAGTATTTTTCGAAATCTAGTAAAGACATGCCTTACAAACATTTTTTAATAATTTTTTTTTTTTTTCTGTTGTGCTTTTTATTTTCTCTTCCCTTTTTTACGATGTTCAGATTCTTCTAATGTTTTGCGTTCAAGCTTTGAAGAACAATCCTCTCCGGGAGTACCTTCAGCTTGAAAGGGGAAAACACGATTCATTAGCCGGGGGTCACTGCGAGCGGAAACATACCTTCTCGCGCCAGCTCGAGAAAAGTGGATATGGATCTGTACCCGCGTTTCCTCGTGTGCTCATGAGTACTTCCTATACTACTAGGGAAGAGGAGAAGAAAAATCAGAATTCAAATAGAATATGAGAAGACTTCTGGAATGGTCTGATACTGTTCACGTAACACTTCAAGATGGTCTGCGAAAATTTTTTCTTATATGGTCGTGAGTACATTTTCAAAAATCGAGAAACCCCCATAAAAAATGACGGCTTCCTTAACAAAGTTGAACGAGGAACACAGGAAACCTGTTTGATGGATCAAATTGGTTTTAGTATTGAGATTTGAATCGAAATCTCGAAGAATCTAAAATTTTTCTAAGTCTGTTGTGTCACAGTGTATATAATTTGAAATTTCCAACTTCCTTTCCTATCATTTTTTACGGATATGTGGGTACTCCTGTCATACTCTATGGCAAGGGACTCGAAACTGATCGTCCCAGGGTCGAAAGTCTAAATTTTTCCAAGTCCTTTGCCTATCATATAACACACCTCAGAAGTCTAAATTATTTCAATTACCTTGGAAAAAGACCTTAGAAAAATTTTACCGACCTTTGACCTCATTTACTCTGGCCAGAGGCATTCAACTGTTTTGTCCACAGACTAACTAACATTCCTTTGAGTCAAAATGCCTTCAGGAAGGAGTTAATGACCATAAAACATCGCCAGAGTTCATGAGATTCATTTGGACATAGACGCAATGAAAGACAAGATACTTACGTGCGGGGGTAATATTTAAGGGTAGGGGGTTGTTGGTAAATGAAAAACTCAAGCGAAAAATTTGATCACCTCGTCGGGATCCCCCCCTCCTTTAATAGACGCGATGGTTTGTAGGAAGGTAATTAGAAAGCACCTCGACTTACTACCTGCCTCCCCCGCTCCATGAGCCGTGAAAAATTGCTGTGGATTGGGCTCCCATTTTTGGGGATGTTCTTCCTTCAGTTAGGACGGGCCCTTCATCCATTCAGTTTTCGGCTTGCGTTCCACTCTGTTACAGTCGAAGGGTTGTTTGTTACTGCTGAAAGACCGAGTTGCTGAGGAGGAGAAGAGTGGGGTGTATATTTAGGTTGAAGTGTAAAGATTGTAAGGGCGTTTCTGTGAGACTGGTCGCCAGTTGAAAATAGAGTGGCTGAACATAAGAAAGCCTGGGTGAAGGGCAGCGAGGGAGATTCGGCATTCACGGATCACCTAATCACCAGTGGGTATAGCTTTCGAGGGTTCGCATTGCCTTGGAACGCATGGAAATCATTCGTTATATAAATACTGGAGCTGTAATCGTGCTAAACAGGCATATACCAGACAAAGGTCTGATCGAGCTTGTTTATGATTCATAACTCGATGATTAGTTCTTTTCTTCTTTTTCTCAAGTTGGTGTCGTTGTTTCGTTTCATCGTTGGGTCAGTTGCTTTCTTGTTCTCGCTGAAGATGATTTTTTTACCGAAAGCGCTTCGGTTGTCGAAATTGTTTCTGCGGTGTTTGAAATTTTTCTTTACCCTCGGGAGTAATTTCTCCCGTTTGCATTTTTACTTTCTTGAGTATATTTCATTATGAATAGCCGTACCCTTGGAAGATTGAATTAACCATGGTGAAAGAGCATTATGCTCCTGTAATTCTATTGACGGGGAAGGCTAAACTGACAAATTGGGTTAAGGCGGAGAGCCGGATACTGGAGATGTGGGTCGTACATGCGTAGCCTAAAGAAAGGCTGAGGAGGTGTATTTGGCTCACAAGATTTCTCCAGTGTTCCGTAATTGCATACTTATTCTCGCTCGTATCATTAATCGTATGCCGAAATCCGTGGAATGAAAATAAGATACAACCCAGCAACATACATAAGATCAATCTTAAGGAACACACTACCAGATTGATGATGCGCAGGAGAATAGGTATGCAATATGGAATACTGCGAAAGCCTTACTGGTCGCTGGGGTCACTAATTTACTCCAGTAATGCACGCCCATACCAATAGTAGTAGGTTTTTGAAGTTAGGCGTAATTACATCTTGGGTTGATGACGTAACTAAGGTTGAGGGCGATGACATCACAAAATTCAACGATACGGGTGATGACGTCACTTAGGTTGAAGGGAGGATCTCACGAGTTGATAACCGCATCAAGGTTGGGGTTGAGGACGTCACGGGTTGATAATGTCACAAGAGCGTTTATACCTCAAGGTTAGCGGTTATGACGTCACAAAAGTGTATGATTGTCTCAGTGGAGCAAAATTTTAGGATGAATACGAGTATAACCCGTAATGAACTCAACATATTATTCATTTTAGTCATTTTTTATCCCCTCTCTTGCACTGTACCGAGATAATGTCTACTTCATTCGGTTGATTAGGCACAGTGAAAATCATTCAAAGTGGTCTCTAATCGGCACCCTATAAGGATTCCGAATCTGTAACGCGATCCAGTCATGAAACATTAAGAAATTTTGATGTACAATAATTCACATAATATGAATTCATAAATATTGTACTTACATCAACGTACGATGCATTAATATAATCTGAATCTGGAATATTATTGACTTGCTCTAACACCACTCGATTATAATCATCTGTAAAAATACAATAAAAATTAAGTTTTCATATTAGCGCACGATGCGATGCTGTGTTCATCAAATTTCAAGACAATGCCCTCATCGGAATGTATTTTTGGCAGCTTGTGGAATGACTGTTTTTTTTTTCTAATAACAAGTTTGGCTAACTCGACAACTAACAAGAGAAAACGCGCGAACAATAAGTTCATAAAAAAATTTTCTCAAAAATCATTACGACATTTTTCCGGTACAATTTGCCCTTATAGAAAGTGGTTTAACTCAATAATATATTTCACGACGAGGCCCAAAAGGAAAAACAGCCACTCGTTGGCTAAATCGTACGGAAATACTCGACGAACGGAAACAAGTTAAGAAAGAAAGAAAGGAAGGAAGAGGGGAAAGAAAAGAAAAGTAAAGGAAAAATGTCGTCTTGGAAAAGAGCAAACTATGAAAGTTCGTAACAAAATATACGGCAATACCGTTGAAAAAGTTCGATCATTTCACAACATGGCGGAAATGAAATTTTTCAGCGCTTATTATAAAATTACGTGTGAATCAAACTCTCTCTCTCTTACAATTAATATCTCTAGCTGAGATGGGAAAAATATTATTCTTTAAAAAGTTACGCGGCACGTCGATCGAACGAAAAATTTCAATACCGAGCTCTAATAATTGGTTCGGAAATTTAGCACGAAAAGCCGAAATCGATTTTAAATTGTTAAAAATTTCGAGCGAGAGAACGTTGGTTTCTATTTCGTCGCACGAATAAACTTTTCGAATGCGAAAACACGATCAATTGGATTAAAAAAGAAGAATGACGGAGACATCGAGTGAATAAAAGAGGGAGGAAAAAGTATCACTTTGAAAGAAAATTATGAGATACTGACGAAGCTGTGATAGAAAGAGAGCCAGAGAGAGGAACGTTATTACAGGGTGAATAAAGCCAACGTATACCTCAAATACTTTTCAGTTCGCTAACAAGAATCTTGAAAGCTTTGAAAAACAGCGGATCCGCGTGAGTGCATCTCTAAAAAATACGCGAAAAGTGGACTCGTGTAGTCAAAAATTTCTCTTCAGAATTCGGTCGGTATCGGTAAAATATATAGACACGAAAATGCGGTATGTTTATCTCACGTCTCCGTAGAAGTAGAAACCAAAAAAGTATGTTACTCTCTTTTTTTATTGATCAGGTGAAGAGATGGGGTTAGAATTGCCTCGTATAAAATTCCTTTTTTGTGGAATGAAACTCAAATTCCAAAACTCTCATGAATCTTGCAACCTAAAACGAAATGGGGCGTAGAGCGTATTTAGGAACAGTGAACATTGTTTTATGGCCAATTTATTTGATTTTTTCTGAACATCATACAATATTATACTCGAGGATATTTTTTTTTTTAATGAGCTGTGGAGTTATTGTATAGTGAGCTGAAAAACTAAGTTCAACCATTGCTTTGAGGATATACGATACACCACATTTATGGATTAGTACCGTCATCTACACCAACATAGCTTCGATCAAATCTTTAATGATATTTATTCCAACATCAATTTCACCTCTGAGATTGAGATTTGAACATTAATTTTCTCCATCTGCATTAGAAAAAAAAATACCGAAACAATTTTGACCATCCATCAGCTCCTTTACAAACTCGCTTCCTTCCACTCCATGCAGAAATCCAAAAACGTGTAAAAGATGATCAGATCTGTAGCGCCAACTTTGATTCTCTCAATCACAAAAAGTGAAGTTTTTGAATCTGAAGAAAAATCACGGATTTTTTAACGGAGTTGAACGAGAGGTGGCAGAGAACCTGTTTTATGGGGCACAAGGGATCTGAAAAATGTTTACGCACCAGATCGTCATCAAATTGTGACGTTACAGGACCGGACTTTGAAACAATATATAATAGGAGGGGGACTTGGAAAAATTCCAACCTCTAAGCTATATATGATTCGACCTTCGACCTATTCTTTCTGTAGTCTCATACAAAAATTAAAATTTTTCTCAAGTCCTCTTTTTATGTATAAAAAGCATGGAGCCACTCACAGATATTTTTACACCAAAAGTTCCTCCGTTGAACTAACAAATTACCCATCCTGTGACGTCATCAGATGGACTATAGTCTAATATAAGGACTAGACTTCATATGCCTATGTATAGTCTAAGCCTACATCAGAAGTCGTCTTCATACCACCCTCCCCCTCTAATACACACTCCTGATCTCCATGCTTAGAATAACTGTCCGTAGCATAAACTACGAATAATATGTATCAAGTTTATGACGTCATCAGATGACCTGTGTTCATGGAGACTCGGATCAGTCATCTGCCTTTGTATGATCACGAGTGAAGAGTACTGCAATCCCAAAGTTGAGCGACAATTAACGATAGCCACAATAGCAAAAGCACAATTGTCGTGCTCTTGGAGGAAAGAAGAAATGAGACTAAGCCTAGACCTAGTATAAAGCTCGTATAAAGAAGGCATAGTCCTACTATAAGCCTAGTATAATATAGTTCGAGAGTCTGAATTTTTCTTGACTCTCGAGCTATTTATGATAGAAGAAGGATTTGGAAAAATTTCTCCTCTCGAGCTATATATGATAAAAGGGAGACATGAAAAAATTTCATCCTCCAAGCTATATACAATAGCAGTCAAGTTTTTCGCCAGACGAAACACGGCAAATTTTTCAAAAAAAAAAAAAAAAAAAAACTATAGAACAGGTTTCCTGTTAATATAGCTCGACAGTCTAAATTTTTCCAAGTCCCCTGCCTTAATATGTGATTGAAAAAGGACATTAAAAAAAAGTCCACCCTATCATATATTATGGCAAGGGACTTGAAAAAATTTCACTAACTTATGACATCATCAGATCGTGACTTCACAAGTTCGATCGTCGACATTTTTCGAAGTCCCTTGCCAGAATGTAAGATAGGAGGAAGACATAGAAGAGGTCCCTTGCCTGTAGTATACTATGTCAAGGGACTTGAAAAATTTTACTGAATCATGACATCATGACGTCACAGGCTCGACAGTCGAAATTTTTCCAAGTCCCTTCCATGATGTATGATAGGAGAGGGACGTAGGAAAAAGTCCCCTGCCTATCATAATATTATGGCAAGGAACTTGAAAAAATTTCACTGACTCACGATATCATTAGATTATGACGTCACCTACTTAACTGTCGACATTTTTACAAGTCTTTTGCCATAATTTATGATTGGATGGGAACGCCTACAATTTCACTGACTTATGACTTCATCAGATTGTAACGTCACAGGGTCGAAAGTCGAAATTTTTTCCAAGTCCAACCTTTGAGCTATATGTGATAGGAGGAGGGTGTAAAAAATGTCGACCTCTAAGCTGTATATGATAGGCGGGGGACTTGGAACATTTTTGTTTCGGCTGGACATCAAACGGCACACGGCAAATTTTTCGAAAAACCCCCAATGAACAGGTTCCCCGTTGAAATTTAATATACTACGATAAACGATGTTTAGCTGTACTTATAGCCCAACATACTCTTTTATGTACGTATGTAGTGAACTGGGACCAGAGAGAGAGAGAGAGAGAGAGAGAGAGAAGACGGGGCATAGGATGACGCGTGGCTCTTCAGGCAAACGAGTGAAGTGAGTGAGCCTTTGAACCACTCAACCTAATAAACAATACTCATACCAGACTTACACTTACCCAAGAAATACTGGTGGAAAGGGACGTTACCATGACGTCATCATGACCGAGAGACAATATAATAGATAGAACCAATTCAATATGATAGATAACTAAGAGCAAAAGCGAGAGTTCTAATCCGTTCTAGCAAAAAACGGTCCTGGAGCTCATTCTTGTCGACCATAGATAAGCCCGTTCCCGACTCCACTTTGTGGAGCAATATTAAGAGGTTAACGGGGAAGAAACAAGCACACTACATCACTCAGGTCAAAAACCAAGACCAAATCGCAACTGACCCCCTTGATATCGCGGAAATTCTCGCCTCCCACTATAAATCGGTCTCATCTGACGAAAACTACGACGAAACCTTCAGACTTCAAAAATTAGCTGAAGAAGCCTCTCCAATCAACTTTTCCACTGAAAACACAAACACTCCTTACAATCTACCCATAACTCTTCTCGAACAGAACAAGACATAAAAAATTCATCACCAGTTCCCGACAGAATACATCCATTCATGCTCAAAAACCTACACGAAAATTCCATAAACTATCTCCTCAAATTATACAACCAAATTTTCGAACAAGGTCAATATCCCCAGCAGTAGAAACTAGCCATCATCATCCCACTACTTAAACCCGGGTCAGACCCATTTTTGGCCTCCTCCTACCGCCCTATAGCTCTAACGAGTGTACTCGGAAAATATTCGAAAAAATTCTTAACAAAAGACTTATATGGTACCTCGAATCTAATAACCTCATCTCTGAATATCAGTTCGGCTCACGTAAGAAAAGAAGCACCCAACATGCCCTAGCTGACTTACAATACTTCATACAAGAGGCAAGCCTATCTAAATCTAGCCTATACACAGTATTCTTCGACCACGAACAAGCTTTCCCCCGAGTCTGGAGACATCTCATTAATAAAAATTATTCGACCACGGTCTACGCGGCAACCTCCCTAACATCCTCAAAACATTCCTCGAAAACAGATTCATAACAGTAAGAATCCAAGATAAGACCTCATCCCCCCACACTATACAAAACGGTGTCCCGCCAGGATCAGTATTCAGCATCTTCCTCTTCATGGTCGCCATAAATGATATAACTAAAAACATACAATTTTCCTTAACCCAAAGACTCTACGCAGACGACTACAGCATATCTATCAAGTCTGACTTTACCCAGCCGAGCACACCGCCTACTTCAGGAAAACCTCGATAACCTAACTCAATGGACATCCAAAAACGGCTTCCGTTTCTCGGTGAATAAGACACACCTAATCATATTCCGACACAGAAAACCTATACCAACTATCCCCCCACTCAAATTAAACGGGAACACAATCCACACCAAAAACAGTACTAAATTCCTTGGCGTAAATTTCGACCAGACTCAGACATGGGCACCACACATAAAATACCTCAAAGGCAAATGCAATCGTACACTCAACGTCCTCAAATACCTCGCACATCCCAGCACAGGATGCAATAAGAAAATTCTTTTGCAACTATACCGAAGCCTCATCCGATCACAGCTGGATTATGGAGCCCCAATCTATGGACTAGCCAAGAAATCTATCCTTTCCACATTAAACTCAATCCAAAACGCGTCACTTCGCCTAGTCCTAGGCGCTTTCAGAACCAGCCCTAGCCTCAGCCTATGTGCTGAGGCAGGCGAACCCCCTCTGGAATACCGCCGACAGATCCTAACAAACTCATTTTTAGCTAATATATCTGATAATAAAAATTCTCCCACATTTGACCACTTTTTTCTTCCTACCAACTATCAAAAATTCTCCCATAACTCTACTAAACATATCAAACTTAACTTACAACGCGTACACGAACGAAAATTTGTATTTGACCCTCTACTTCCCATCTTCAACTCCACTCCACCATGGGCACTAAATTCACCCCATTTCAACGACGAACTTACTAAATTTCCCTCATATACCCCAAAAAATACACTCAAACAAGAAACACAAAACCTCTTAAACAATTACCAATCACACACCCACTGCCTCACTGACGGCTCACGACTCAACAACAAGACCGGCTTTGCCTTTTCGATCGACCGTTCAATATTCAAATTCCGCATCTGTGACAGTGCATCTGTCTTTACAGCCGAACTCTTCGCTATCCTCAGATGTCTACAAGAAATATCTACTCTCACTCAGAACAATCAATACCTTATAGTCATTGATTCACTGTCGTCCTTTTTGGGTATACAAAACATTTTTTCGAACAATCCAATTATTCAACGAATCCACACCATCATTCACACAGTAACGCAAACCTTCTCATCTGTCACACTAATCTGGATCCCTGCGCACATTGGACTATTGCAAAGTGATAGAGTAGACAACGCAGCAAAACAGTCAACACATTTCAACAAAATAACACTCAAATGGCAAATTCCATCATCCGATATTAAAAATAACTATCGCACCCATATACTCAAAAAATGGTCCCATTTCTGGTCTAACCAAACCAATAACAAACTTCTCCCCATCAAAGTCGACCCCCTACAAAACACTCCCAACAGACCATCAAGAAAAGAAACTTCCGTCCTTATACGCCTCAGAATTGAGCATACACGACTAACCCACTCATCTTTTTTTGAATAACTCTGAACCACCAGAATGCCACAAATGCCACCTCGACAAAATTGACGTTAATCACATATTTACATGCCCCGAACTAACAACCTTACGAAACACTCACAATATTCCTCATTCCAGAAAAGAGGCATTAACAAATAACGACACCACACTTACAGATCAACTAATACAATATCTTACCGCATCCGACATCTTTCCTCTCATTTAACCATATGATAGTATCCGTATTTTCAATAAATATTTGTCAAGCTAATAGCCCTAGAGCAGCTTTAAAGCTTGTAAAATAAAAAAAAAAAAAATGTATGATAGATAAAATCGATATAATATATCGAAGTGCAACTCAACAATACAAGGTAAAAAAGAGGCGAACGAGCAGAATGGGTGAGTCCGTCAGCAAGATAGCCTCCAAGATGAAGCAAAAGTACAAATAAAAGCTACCTACACTACATGTCTCTGGTCTGTCCTGATTTTTTTTTTTTTTTTTCTCAATAATTGGTTCGGTAAATCTGCCTTCAAACACGAATACTCAATTATAATATAAAAAAGTTCTGTTTTCATAATAAAAATAATATTTCATCTTGATGTTTCGGCATCGACGTCGATAGAATTTTACAATTAGACGCACGCGATAACAGAAGCTTTCATACTCGATTACTTTACACTCTCCTTTTGTTCGATATCGTTCATCACAGTTAAATCGAGGAATTTTCGAAACAACAGAGAAACTAGTCTTCGCACATACAATTCCTCTATTGATGAACGAAAGAGTGAATAACCTATTTGATCGACGTACGGAAATTTAGCTCGACAAACTGTATTAAACTTTCTTCCCACGTAAACGCAGCAGCGTTATTTTACCACACGGGGCGCGAAGTGTAGAAGCATTTTGCACATTATAGTGAAAGAGACTACATCCGGCAGGTGGTGAATGCGAACTTCGCACATTGGAGTATAATTATGATAAAATTTGAGCGTAGAGTCTAGATTACGGCCTCTTCATTTTATAGTTGAAATTCAAATAGAAGAGTCCAAAAATATTGAATACCTATTCGTGAACTGCACATCTCAATCCTTTAAATGTCTTCAAAGTTAAGTTTCTGCGACGCTTGCAAGTGCCGATGAGCCGCGGCTGCACAGACGTATGATTATCGGTGAGAAAAAGGGCCTCAGCACCCACTAACATTTGTAAGTATTGCTTACAGTTCACGACACAATTTGCAATTTATTTCGACACCATTCGGAAAAGAATTTACATTTCAATGGTAAAGGCTACGACCAGCTTTACGAACCGACAAAAGAAAAGGGAGAGGTACGTATATCGAAATATTCAACGTTTGTGTACGTGAGACGAACGACTTCTAGCAAATTGATTCATACCGGGACCGAAGTTTTGAGCGGTCAATAAAAAGCGTTTGGGAATACTAACGAAGTGAAAGTTACGCCATTTTTTCATAATATACCGTAGCAAAATTCTATGTATAATTCAGTATCAAAATTTGGACGCGTTCGGGCATCCTTGAATAACCCTCGATCGAGATTTCTAATTCTTGTGATTTCTAAATCAAATAAATTGCGTACGCTTCACCCTCGCTGTAAACTACGCTTCTTTTTCATCCTGATACCGAGGAATATATCGTGAAATTAGGAGCTGATACGTTAGACAACCCTCTTAGCTTGCGAGATAAATTTGCTTCATTGCGAGGAGTCATCAATCCTCACGACGTGAATCAAATAGCTGCTCGTATTTCAACATTCTTTGACAGTAATCTTTCTCGCCCACAAAATCTGTACCAGTATCGTATTTCGTTCACTCTTCATTCTGACACATTCTCGTCGAGCGAACAACAATAAAGATTATGCTGTCTTCGTGCTAATTGTGTCGTACATCAGTAAATGACATTTAAGAACCACGCCGTACTCAGAATATGACCTTTTCAACAACATTGACGGAATTCATATCGAGTCATGAACGATACATCAAGAATTATGCGTGCTTACGCAATATGTTTTTTGAAAACTGTCAGTATAATACTGCGAAATTTTGACATTTTTGCAATTGATTGGTATAAACCTGACGTCAGACGGTAGGTCGTTGACCAGAACTCCACACCTTTTTCCGTTTTAAATTTGGTACACATCGTAGCCAACACCGAAGTTCATAATTGCCCAAACTTATGCTAAAACTGTATTGCAGTCTCTCGCCACCAACATTACCGAAAGCCTCGAGTCGATTTTATGGAGAAAGGTTGACCCTGCTAAGACATTGTGGCACGGTTCATTCCTCCCTTACGGAAATATTTTCTGACCACGCAACCGTCTACGAATTCTTTTCACACCAATAAACCGTACATCAAATTTGGCACGCGAACGATACCGATGAAAATATTTTGCGCGATACCCCACACCCGTGAAATATTACATGTAACCGAACAAATTGAGTAGGAATTGGAAGAACTTCTTGCGAACGTGCGAAGTCACCAATGCGTGGATGAAAATAAAAAATTTAGTTTAGTAATGAGAAAAAAATTATAAAAATGAAAAAATTTACGCTTTTCATCTTTACATACACACACACACACACCCACAGACATACAACATTTATCTAGAATATATTATTTGATGGGTACTTACATGGAATGCAACGTGGATTTTGATTTTTTTCTTTGTTATTCGGTTTTATAGCATGTCGACAAGAATGTGTTTCAACTTTAACGGCAGTCTGTAAAATATAATAAATCCGTTATGTCAATACGCAAATATTCAAGTCCGAGAACCTGCATAGCGAGAACAAATACTAGAATATTGACTAAACGGAATTTAATCCTGTACATAAAAAGTGGCACACATGGCGACTAAATTATGATAAAGGTCGTTTTTTTTGTCATATTTTGAAAATGCGATTTCGCGAAAGCAAACCGGCTGGAATTCCATACTTAATTGGCCTTTAAATTTTCCTATCCACTTTTACGTAATCTGAATTATTATTATGATGACTCGGGATAATTGGTATCTCGAAATAAGAAAAATAAAGTTGGCTTGAGACCCCACCCCTATCCTCCTTCACAAAACAGAAGTTTACAACGTTGTTCAAGATTTGTTTTCTTCAGAACGAGAACGAAGAATGAATCTATGTGGATCCCTGATGATGCTGGGAAGACGCTCTTTGAAAAATACATCCGGTTTTTTATTCTCGCATCCAATAGTATATTTCATGACAAGGTGATAGAAAAGTAAATAGACGACCTGTAAAGTAGATGAGTTCTCAAACAGCTACTTTCGCACCTAAAATCGACCAACAAAAAACGCACTTTCGTAGCAGGAGTTATAAAAAAAACTTTTCATAGTGAAGAATTGATCCTCTGTGGTCTTAAAATCATTCCTCCTCATCCCACTTCGTGATGGTCAGGGTCTAATATTCATTTACCTCGATTGTCAAACTTTCACCACTTTTAGCGGGGAACCCACTATCCCTTTTGTTGGGGGTACTTCCAGGAAATTTTTCGTCCGCGAGCGCAAGCGAGGTTGATGACGTCACGGAGAGGGGGGGAGGGACTTGGGAAAATTTCGACTTTAGAGCAATATATGATAGGAGGGGGACTTGGAAAGACGACGGCTTCCTTGAAATTGCAGCCCGTTCAAGTTGTCACGTCATTATTTTCAGGACTTGGAAAAACTTCAGGCTCTAGGGGACTCGGGACAGCGAATTCCTCGCTGCCATTGCAGTCCTGCGATGGCATCTAATTTTTTGTGTCGGATTTCATACTCGAATCGAAAGCTCCATCGTCATGTCACTCTTTCAATCCTTTAAAACCAAATGTTATCAATAGAAACGCATTTGTTAAACTTTTTACATTAAAAACATCGCGAGTATTGTGAAATCTCAAGTTTATTAGGAACGAGACCTTTGACCAGCATTTTACTATTGTTGAAAGACGAGCGTTGTTTACAAGGACACCCAAAATGAGTGCAGAGGATGAACATTCAAACTCTCAAAACTACTTTTATAGAAAAGACCATAATGCGAATGAATCTTGCAATTTTTGATACACGTTCATGGACCTCTCAAACCACCTCAAGGGACGATTTCTCCAAAAAGATTCAATTTTTGCAAAATCTTGAGTAAAATAATGCAAATACGGTAAAAATGCCTGCAATGGGAGCGCGAATAGTAACATAACTCTAATAAAAAATGAGCAGTTTGCGGTGTCTTTTACAGTGTATCGGTTCGAAATTTTTCTGCGTAAAATTTACCATCGAATAAACTATGAAAATGAATTAATGATGAAAATAAAATTTTTTAAAACAGAAAAAGAAACTTTAATTTGACGGAATTTATATAATTATTGATTTTATTATTTGATGGCTCTACCGTCATTTAAATAATACGAGTACAAAATGAGATGCTGACGTGTTTCAAAGGACACAGCCTTCATCCTTGGAGCATCGGCAGTGTAATTTTTGCTCCGAGTATGAAGGCTGTGTCCTTCGAAACGCGTCAGCATCTAATTTTGTACTCGTATTATTTAAATGGCGGTAGAGCCATCAAATATTAAAATAAATTAAAATTTTTAAAAATAATTACTAATGTAGGAATTTCATAAATTAAATTTAAATAAATAATTATTAGGCCTACTTAAGAAATATTATTTTGAATATTAGTCATTCAAACATTTATTGGATATAAATTGATTTCATCATTTATAAAATAGATGAACAAATGACTATTAATTTAATAATCAATATTTAGAATTGTAATATTAATAAAACATTCACTGAAAGAATTATTTGTTAAAAAATTTAATCAAATCCTTTAGTATTTTGCGTCCTTAAGTTGTGGTACATTTTGACATACAATTAAAATAAAACAAGAACCCATAACTTGACTACGTGAATTTATTCAACAAGAAAGGAGCCCTTTTAGCTCTGCGGCCATTATCAATGCATACAAGAAACAAACTAAAAAAGAAGCAAACAAGAAAACAAAGATGAGGAATTGATAATCGAATTTAATATAAATTAATTTAAATTATTAGTTATAAATTTCAATTATAATATTATAATTATGATAATAAATTGTTAACAATAATTTAAATGAATAAAAATTGATTTTACGAAAATTAATTCCTAATTAATTTTAAAAATCAATACGTCTTTTATATATAGGTTACTTATGAAAAAAAAAAAAAATGTTTTAATTAATAATTGGTACAGCGCATACAGCCCAGCGATTACATGCTCTACTTATATAAAGTATAGCGTAGGTTGTGGGCTTGAGGCTACACATGATTAACTGGGTGGTGTTGCTGTAGGAATGCTTATTCAACTAATTATTAGGATTGCATGTATATAATTGTTACAAAATAAAAAGAAAAATTATAGTAATAAATGATAATAACAAAAATATTTAATTAATAATTATTTTATATTAAATTTTAACCAATCAATATATTGTGCAAGCATAAGCAGTTAAACATTTTTTTTTTTTTTTTTTTTTTTTATTATTTTACTAGCATTATAAACTGCACGAGGGTTATTTTGATAAATTCATTAATAAAAGAAAGGAAAAAAATGAATTTATTATTTTAGATAACACTTTTTAATAATACCTAATAAGTTACATAAATAAATTTAAAAATAAAATTAATGGAATCCAATTGGTTTTAGTTTCCTCTAACCCTTTATTCTTTATTGTGGCCAACAATAAAGAGTTGGTGGAAATTAAAGTCAATTTGATTCTATCAATTCGATGTGTTGTTCCCTTAAATAAAATTTATTTTCATATTATTAAAAATAAAGGATTACATACACTCAACTAGGTACCTATTATATTAAAAAGTTATTATTTTCACAATTGTAAAAATTAATTCATTTCGTGGAATTAATTATTAGAAAAAATCCAATTTAATTTATCTTATTCATGCATGATATTAAAAATACTTAATAATAATAAATCATTTTATTAATTTTAAATCAAATTAATAATTAATCATTATTTAATTATTAAATAAAATTAAATTGACCATCTTTTATTTAGTAAAATTGTAGTTGTTGAAAATTACCGTAATTATTATAAAGATTTAAAATTGAATTTAGAATTTATCTCAAATTAAATTCCAATTCCAATAGGTACATATTGCCCGTTAATTCAAGATTACTGGATGAGTTGAAATATGGTTATTAAATTGGAAAATTTAAGGTCACTTCTAGGTACAGATAATTTCTCATCTGCAGGAAACAAGATCACCCGTATTGGGTGTTCATGATTCAGTTGTATTTAGTTTTGGAGGGTTTATCCGCTTTTCAAGTTAGTACGTCGACGCCTGTCGATGGATTCTTATTGGGAAGCGCTCGTCCGTGTTTTAATTGATTAATTTTTACGACTGTTTTGACTAGGCCTATGTACGTTCGTGCATAGTGAATTCGGGTCTTGACCTGATCCAGGAATAGGCTATTAGACTTCAAAATTACAAATAAAAGAAAACAGGGCTACAGATGTAGAAATTGGTACAATTGTTGAGGATCACTCCTCAATACTGAACCCCCTCCCCTTTCCCAGTGTCAACGCCACTGTGCACAGCCCAAACACTACACCAAAAAATGATTTTTCGACTGTGTCTCCATAAAAATTGATTTTTAGGCAAAAAAGTCTCTTAATATCAAAATTAGAGACTACGAAATTTCCGACAAAACTGTTTTTTTTCTTTAAGGTAATAGAATCAGTATTTATCGAGCCTTTCTCGGCCACCCACGGTTATCTTCGAATATTACTTGAAGCTCTAACCTGGATGAGAGAGGACTTTGCATCCTATTTATCCGAATTTATACCTAAACTAAATCGGAGCCCTCACAATCCTTGAAACCATCGATGGGCGGCGGCAAATTAAGGAATTTCTCTAAGCACAAACTCTTAATTTTTCTAAGCCTCAAATCAGATGAGAGCTTCTCCTTTGGAAAGCTATTTTTCCAAGCTTATGAAATTAGTCAAAGCAATCATAATATGTTATACAGTATATAATTTTTTCGGGTGAATTGGTTCTTAGGGGCTTATTTCGGTATTTTACCTTCCAATTTATTTGTATGACAAGTAAAATCTTTAGCACGAATGAAAACTGCTTTCAGAAAATTTCATTTCGTAAAAATTGTAATTACAGGTACCACCTATTATTTATATATTGTTTTCTTTTCTGTACGCATGTTATAATCAGGCGCCAGCCTCTATTTTTAAACGGCCCATGGCACACGTGTTACGACTGTAAAACGAATTTTATCTATTTTACCCAATTGGTTGTAAATTGCCGCCCATCTGTGATTCTGAGATAAAATGAGGCATTCAACGAAAAAAATGAAACGTCACAGACGAGAGGCAAATGAAATAAATTTTTTTCCTTTCTTTCTTCTCTCTTTTCGTCTTCCATAGCGGACAAATAAAACGAAAATTGAAATATAGTCCGTTGTACGGAATACAGTCTAAGAAAAAGAAACCAATAACTCCTGCGAAAAGGATGTTGTCGAGTAAAATTTAAAGAAATCAATCGGTCGGAAAAATCAGACAAAATTGTAAGCTTTCGCGATCTAAAAATAAATCAACAATGCGCGATGTATGGCTAGAAGAAAAGTTCGAGCTTGACGATAGATTGACGTCTGAATCGCGAAGATATCTCGCGCATCTGTTTTCTATTTTGCACTCATTTTAGTGTACACGTTCAAGGACTGACAAATGGTTTTTCTTATCTCATTTTCGGTATTTCGATCGAACCACCTATCTGTTTTTATTTTCTTTCAGTTTACTTCAACGTCTTCTCACCGAGTGAGTGATAAGAATCGCGTTTAATTTCCAAACTGTCCTGCGGAAGAACGCTTAAAAACCAATCAAAAATACATTACGAGGTGAGAACGATGAAGAAAGGCGATAGAAAAGAATAAAAATGCCTTCAGAACATTATGTTATGTATAGAGGAAAATGCGGCAATAAAACGCCATAAAATTAATAACTCTCCTATTTTTTGGCAGAATAGTTCGCGACAATAGCATTACCAAATTGTTGAAAAAGTGGTTAATAATCATTCTTGAGAGTGACGTGACAGAGGCGTTGAAGATAAGTTGATTTTTTATAAGTGCTTGAAATAGAAATTGAATGAAGAGCTTTTCAAACAACTCATTCAAGAGACCCTCAATTGCATTACGAGAGACCTCTTAATGAACGATGTTTAAGACACCGTAAACCTTCAAGAAAAAAGTGAAATTCTACTCACCAAGTAGAGGCAATGAGCATCAAAAATATGGCAAACACTGGACTTTTTGACAAGAGCATGAAATTTACTATACTTTTTATTCTAAGTGTCAATAATGGAATTCGGTTGGGTTGGAACTACATTGGGGGAAGATTTCCTCAAAAATTTTTCCATTTTTCAAAATATTGGGCAAAATAATCAAAATGCGGTAAAAATACCTGGTAGTAGGGTCCTAATTGTAAATCCTCTCGATGTGGCTATTAAAAGCAATTTCATGATTGATGTTCTACATACTCAGACGAACAAATGTAGCTTGTATGCCTATTTTTTCACTCCCTGCTTTCCAATTTACCGCACCTCCCCAAATCTAAAAAGCTCGTTTATCTCGAGAAATATTGACTTTTTAAAAAAGTTTTCAAACAAAAGTTGTTCCATTATGTCTCCTCTACAACTTTACTCACTATGAAAATTTTGTTTTGAGCAATCCTCGCGTTTCAAATTTGAAAAAACATGGTAAAAGAAACAAAGAATCATGTTTTTTTTACATCTTTAATGAGAAATTTCAAACATATAGTCAAATATATTATTACAAAAAATGTTTAGAATTCAGTTTCCTTTCGAATGAGTATCAAGACGAGACGACTTCACCCCACCCCTACCTCATTTCGAAAGTCCACCCCCGCCCCTCCTCTTACCTCGCAAACATTAATGATAAATTTTCAAAAAAAACTGCTCTATTTCAATTTATTATGATTGTTCACTTTACTTTTCTACCTCAAATTTAAAAATTCCTTCAAAAAATACCTGCCCACAGAAATTACAATTTCTAGCTCAAAAGAGATCAATTGAAATTAATTTCAACTTCCTGTTCAGCTTTTACATCATCAGCTCAGAAGGGTAACATAATAGACTGGAGGTTAGACTTATTACAATTCAAAACCTCGATTTTGACTAACAGGAGGGGTGGTGTTGAGCTTTTGAAACGAGGGAGGGGTGGGGTAAAGTCTTCTTGACACTCATTCGAAAGGAAATTTGAAATTTCTCATTAAAAATGTAAAAAAACGTGATTCTTTGTTTTCTTTTACCATGGTTTTTCAAATTTGAAACGCGAGGATTGTTCAAAATGAAATTTTCATAAGGCGTAAAGTTGTAGAGGGGACATAATAGAACAACTTTTGTTTGAAAACTTTTTTTTAAAAGTCAATATTTCTCGAGGTAAACGAGCTTTTTAGATTTGGGGGGGTAGTACCTACAAAACAGGGGAATAAGAAAAATAGGCATACAGGCTATATTTGTTTGTCTGAGTATGTAGAACAATAATCAATCATAAAATTGCTCTCAACAGTCACATTGAGCGGACGGGTTTTTCTGTACAATTGGGACCCTACTATGGGTTCAAAACTATTCGACTTGGAATCTCTCGTTATTTCACTCATACATTTTTCAAAAATTTATTTGAATACCTTTATTTTGATAATGAGAAGGATTGGACTGGTTCCTATGAGTAATTTTCATTCAGAATAGAAAGAATACGTGTGTTGTTTGTTGAAGAGAGAGACGGTAGAAAGCGAGAAAGAAACGCAGCTTGCACGAACAAGACGTAAACAAAGCCATTTAACATAGGAAAAACGGCCTATCCCGCCTGTAACGATATTAATTTTTCATTCTTTCGTCTCGTTTTCTTCTGTTTTCCTCATCGTTGGCCTCTCAACTACCTGTATTTCCCATCGTATTCCTTCACTCGTTGACGAGAGCTATGACAAAGTTCAATTTACACATGCACGATCCACCGATGGAGTGTATGCTCGCAGAGTCTCCACTTACTCGTAAATTCATTTCAGCGCTTTCGATGAAGTGGGTGATACTCTTCGTGTGAGAAGACAAGAGGAATAATAAAAAGAAAACGAACTCATTTTCATTGTTCTTCGCACAAATGAAAGAACAAATTTACCAGGAAATTTTCAAAAGAATTTATTATACGTTTTCTGAAGACTATATTATTTTGAAGTTCCACGATTCTTTTTCTATTTCATTTTAAATAAGCTTCGTTTTATTTTGTTGTATTTTCTCATTTTTCAATGTTCTACAAGAATTTTCCCCTTCTTACACAGTTCTACAAGACCATTGTCGATATACGATCAGAAAAGTACTCATATCAAAGACAAAATACGAGAGAGGAACGAAAATTCCAACCAAAAAATTGCGTGTTAGAGTACTACGTGCTTTAAATTGGAAGAAATGAATTCCAAATCGTCTTGTACGTTTTCACTTTCATACAAAAATTACGATTTTCTTCTCGTTCTCTTAGGCCGTTCTTCAAGAAGTTACTCAAGCCGCGGTGATATTGTTCAAGAAGAAAGCAAAAAGCAATAACGTATATCTACTCCTCAGATACCGATGGCCATCTTCGAGAGATCGGAGCACACTCCTCTTCCCAGACTTCGAAAATTTTTCAAATTTCAAAATTTGAACTAAGCCTGCTCTAAAAAGGGATCCTGGAGCAACTAGTCTTGGTCAATGTCCCGTACTACCTGCTAAGAACCTTTTCCTCATACCTTTGCGATCGCTCAGTCCAAACTACAACTCTTGAAAAAACTGCCCTCAATGCTCGGTGCGCCACCCTCTGGAACATCATTTACGATGTCCTAATAAACAAAGTGGAGAAGTTTCTCAACATTTGTCTATATGCGGAACACCATAATTATTGCCTCCGCTAACACCAAAGTAGAGCTGAGAAAGAAAGTGAGGGACTGCATCATCAAACGAAGAATTTGGGAAAGTCAGCTGTATCAACACACGAATACCAAAGCTACCATTCTATAAGAATGGAATTTGCCGCTTCAACCGACCGAATTAACACTTATCACAAATTGTACCATGTACAGGTATTACTTAATAAATAGGTAATAGTATTAAAAAAAAACTTACTTGGAATTCAATCTTATATAAAATAGGGAACTTTCTTCTTTGATCGCAGTGTTTAGAGAAATTCTTAGTTGAAACAGGTTTATCACTAATGGTCGACATAACTCCATTTTGCTCGCCGGCTGTAACAAGAAAGCGTGAAAAGTGGTTGAAAATAGAGAATAATAAAGAAGGAAAAAATGTACGCTAAACTTACTCCTACGCGGATATTCGCATTCGCTTTTTTTTTTCCTTCTACTTCGTTTCGCAACCATAATTTTTTATTATACCCACGAAAGTGCAATATGCTGAGAAACTTTCTTCGTTTATACCGACACACGTATCAATTTATCAGTAAACAAAGCTTACGAATCCTCTTCGCATCAAACTGTGGGGAAATTCGAAGAACGACGACACACTCTGTCTACACGTAAATAAATTTCATGCCCGTTCGATCGACAATTTCGAACGTGTTCTGCAATCTTTCAACGACTAGATTGTTCGGATAAAATCTGCATGTAGCTGTGAAGCTATACACAGGAAATGATGCGAGCAACAAGAAAGCAATATAAGTATTTGGAAGATGAAGCTCCAAATAGAGGAAAAAAAAAACGAAAATGATGTGTCTTACATACACTATCCTTGTTTTTTTTTTCTTTCTTTCTTGCTATCGAAAAGATCTTGAAATACGAATTCAAATTGAGGAAAGACCAACAAAAAAAGTGTAAATGATGTGAATTTAAATTTCAAGGGAGAAAGATCCACTTGCATCGAAAAAGTTTACACAATAATGCGACCGGAACCCAGGTTTTCATTTTTTTTTTTTTCTGAGTAAGAAGTGAGTTGAGGATGGGCAAAAATAATTGGATCCCTAAGATGGTTGTTGTTACTGACTTTGTGACACGAAAAAGATTTGTCTGAATTGGGCTCGGAAGGAACTCAGCTAAATGGCTCATCAAGAGCTACTGCCCCCTGGCTGCATGGCCACTCACTTTGCAAGTGCTGGGCGCATTCCCAGCCCACCGAAACCTAACATGTACTGTATGCCCAATAAACTGAATGTTAGACTGAGCAGCAGACAGGCGGATCCCCTCTCCTTGGTTGCCTGTAAATTAGTATAACTCGGGTCTCATACACTTATTAATTAGCTCATCCCAACTCCTGTATGTACATTGGCTCTCTGAGTGTTTCTTTGACGTTTGGTCTCTCAGAAAATTCTGGTGCCCCACCGTTCAGTAAAAACTGCATACGACCGACTTTAATAAAGGAAGTGGATATTGAAGAATATTTAACCAACAAAGGAGTTGGAACTGAAGAATTTTGAAAATGGAGTTTACTTAGCAGGAAGTGAACTTGGAAAATTTCATCGACTTTCGAGGCAGAGGACTTTGAAGAATTTTGACTTTTGAGCTATACCCGAATAGACCAGAAAGATGTTTCCACTTAAATGGAAGTTTGTACTAAATTCACTTAGGCGCAACAACGCGAAACGTTAGATGTATACTTGAAATGTGTATCTCAATTTTATCTTCAATTTGCGCCCCTACTCGATTTTGTACGACTTTTTTGAGCAGAATTATTGACCAAAATGTGCCAAAAATGTACCAATTATTTGTCAAAATTATAAAAAATTAAAAATTGTTCAAACTTTTATATTTTACTTGATTTGAAGGTGAAATTTAACGCTGATTCCGACAAAAATGTCTGAATAATCCTACGAAGCTTAAAATTGGGGGGATTTTCAATTTCTTATTTTAGAAATCTCGTCAATTTCGTGAATTTTTGGTACATTTTGGTCCATAAGTCGGCTCAAAGAAGTCGTCGAAAATTGAGTAGGGGTGCAAATTGATGATAAAAATTTCCATCTAACGCTACGCGTTTTTACGCGACGCGGGAACAGATTTAGTGCAAACTTCCATTCAACTGGTAATATCTTTCTGGTCCACCCGGTATATGTTGGGAGGGAAATTCGAAAAACTTTCAACTTTCGAACTATGTATGTTTGGGGGGGGGGCGAGGAAATTCGAACAATCAAAGGACTTAGATTTAGGAAATTTTCGATTTTTGAGGTGTATTAAGTGACAGAAGGGGACTCAAGAACATTTAGACTCTTCAGGACTTTAATTTTGAATTCACTTTTCATACGTCAAAACCCATTCTCCCCGCACAACAAGTTTCCCGCGCTCCTTGATCTTTTCCCTTAAGGACGCTATCGTTTTTCCAACTAGTTTGGTATACTAGCTGCTCCATATACTGTAGGTTAGGTTAATTTTCGAGTTCATGCCTCACTCTCTCAGACTCCATCTGCTAAAGGTCATTGACGACGTCACATTAGGCCCGGGGTGAAAGTTTTCCAAGTCCCTTAATTATGTCAAAATTATAGATCACGTCATCATGAGAAAGGTCGTTGGTGAGTCATATTGTTACGTCCAGGGTTAAATTTTTTCAAGGCCCTTAATTAAACGAATACGTTCCTCAAGGTTACGGCTATCCATAATAAACGTACGGTCCTGTTGCTCATAAGATGGCTGATTTTCACAGCCTAGTTCACAGACTGACTCGTATTCCTTTGAATCAGTCTGCCTTCAAGAAAGAGTTACTCACAATAAAACACCTGGCCAGAGTGAATGGGGTAAATGTCGATGTTGACGTGATGGTCCAGAAGAAAGTTACGAGGAGCCTTCTTGATTCCACCACCTCCCTCCCCCGAGACACGATCCGTAATCGCCGTTTGCGTTGGATCAGTCTCCCTTTCTTGGGGAAGTTCTCCCTCCAATTGGGTCGGGCCCTCCGCCCGTTTGGCTTCAGACCCGCGTTTTACAACCCTACCACAGTCAAGAGGTTGTTTGTGAGACTGAAGGACCCCATACTTGTTGATGAGAGGAGTGGTGTTTACAAGTTGGAATGTGGGGATTGTGGAGGCTTTTATATAGGTGAGACCAGCCGCCAAATGAAGGTTAGAGTAGCTGAGCAACTGAAGTCTTGGAAGAAGGGACACTTAGGGGAGTCAGCTTTTGCTGATCATTTAATAAACAGTGGCCACAGCTTCCGCGAGGGATCCGAAAAGCTCCTCCATATAGAGAATTCCTATCGTAAGCGCATCGCCCTCGAGCATGTAGAGATGCGTCATCTGAACACCGACGGTATCACTGTACTCAACTCGTACATTCCGGAAGATGGCCTGGTCGAACTGGTTTATGATTCATACAGCGATTTCTCGTTTGGACAGTCCTAATACCGGTGCTATTCCAATATGCGGTCTACCCAACACATACGTAATAATGCAGTCTACCGGAGTGAATAAAGCAGTCTACCTGTCATTCAATTCTTCACAATGCTCTTACGTGAATTTTATGAAATTGCGGGGACAGACGAAAAGGCTGTGACGTTTCTTCGAGATTACAATCTTTTAGGCCGGGAGGACAACGTGCCACCTCGTTCGAAGTGTGGCGGAGAAATGGTGACATCTAGGAAACGTGATCGGGGCGGTGCATTTCGGCCTGTCTTACGGTGTCGTAAAAAGAGATGCCAGACAACTCGTTCAATAAGAACAAATAATAATTACAGTCACACAGCACGATTGTCGACTGGTTCAATATGTGTCGGGAGGTGTGTTCTTTCAAAGTGCGTGCTCGTCCTCCGATGGTTGGGACACATCTTGATCCTATCCAAAAAGATGAAGCGCGTTTTGCGGGAAGGCGAAAGTAACGTCGGGATCGGATGTTAGAAGGTGGGGCTGAAACAGGGATCTGATGGTCGCTATTTTATGGTTCAAAGACGAGACCGGACTACATCCTAATTTACTGATGCAGTTTGAGGTAGACCGCATATTAAACTCTTTCAGTCAGGTAGAGCACATACTGGAATGATATTTGATTGTAAATATCAGGTAGACCGCATATTGGAATAGCACTCTAATACCTTGCGCTTCTTTTCTGTTCGTCAGTTGCTTTCATTTCAGGCTTGAAGATGGTTTATTAACCGAAAGCGCTCGTCGTCTTATATATTTTTCTGCAGTTTGCATTGCTTACTCTCCCTTCAGAGTATTCGTTTTTCGCGCCCTTAATTAGTTCAAAGTTATCGATGACGTCATTGATAACGTGTATTTCCATTTGATGACGTTATGATAAAGAAACATTGACGGTTTTTGCACGAGTAGTACCAGTCTTATACGTAAGCATATGAAATGCTAAACATGTCCAGTAGTAAATTACTTCTCAGACAAATTTTTTCTCCGTAAGAAGGTTCAAATTTCGATTTTTCTTCAAGGTAGAAGCTCACAACCCCGTATACTTCCAAGAAAATAGAAGATAGTATAATTTTCTGATAAAGTAAGGGCAGGACTGGTACTCTTCGTGGGAAAGAAGAAGATAGGAGAGCTCTCAAACACAAGCCACAGAAATTGATACGGTGTAACCTCGAAAATATGACCACTACCTGCGAACGAGTAATCCAAACCATGGAACATGACGTGGGACCAGGATTTGGAAAGTACTGTTCGACATAGAGGAGAGAATTTGTGCCGAACCAATGACAGAACGCAAATAGTGCGAAGAAAAGTCACAAATCTACAGAAAAAAATCTGACAAAAGGCGGACAAATGTAACACGGTAGTGGTAATGGAGAAAGACGAATACACACAAAAAGTTGTGGAGTCGCACATTGCCCGAACGACCCCTATCAACGACCCCAGACACGAGTGAACATACTGCTACCTTTAAAGAACAGGAAAGAGAAGACCCCAACAGACAAGGACTACTCTAGATGCGTGGTTGAGGGAGTCCTTGGTTGGAAGCAAAGAAAGGAGCCCAAGACAGAACAGTGAAAAAGTACTGCAGATCAGTACCATACATAGAAAAGTACAGAAACAAGGTGATGAAGGCGTTCAGATGTAAATGTTAGCATCCATGACAACCCACTTGTGGTGAAGAGAATAAGCAATGGCCAGGCCAAAGAAGAGGATAAGTGGAACTTGAGTGATGTGTACAAACTTAGTTGCAAACAGTGCGAAGGTATTTAAATTGGGGATACTGTCAGGAAAAAGGAGTATAAACCATCAAGGGGAAAAGATTGGCAAACACGGCAATGAAGAACAGCACAACAGTGTAGGAATATTCGAAGTCATACACGTAGAAAACCGTGTAAAGAGAATAAAACTCTGAGAATAGATGGAGGTTGCAAAGAAAACGAGGAAAAAAACAATGTAATCACGTTTGACGGTGAAAAATTATTCAGTTTGGTGATTGGATACGATAGAAAGAACAGAACCGACCAATAGGATGACAGATAACGTGGTAGCCAATAAAAACGCAGAACATAGGTGGATAAATTAATCACGACACAGTATTCTTGTGGCCACTAAGATGACAGTGCAGTGTTGGACTTCAAAAACTTATGTTTAAGGCTTCGTTCTTCAGTAGCGATACAACTGAGGACGGGGTAACACCCGGAAGCTAATTAATAAAATAGGATTGTACACTTGAGATCTTTTTAACTGCACCTTGTTACACACAATATGAGTTCCGATGATGAAAATGCTTGCTGAAATTCTTTCTTATTCTTTTTTGACGGATATGTGATATTTTGGAAGCTAAGTAAGAGGCGATTTTGACCCTTTAGCTACGTCACTACGTGCAGATTGTAGAGTATTACGGTCAATTGTTTCTGTAATAAGATTTTCTTGTTCCTCTCCGATGTCACGTGAATAAATTTAAGAGCATCAACTAATTGTCAAACACTAAGTCGCAATACACATATACACCGTGCGTATTGGTGGTCCATTTCTAAGTACGCACATAACATGATCGTTGCCAACCCAGATATCTCTTACGCACGAAGATATCAGAACAAAACGCTGTATATAAGCGGAAAAATTCACTTATAAGCTCGTAAAAATGTACACAAATCGAGAGTAGACGAATGTATAAGCTATACAAATTATAAACGCGCAGACACTAATCCCCGTTCTTTCTCCCAACTATTACGTAAACATTGTAAAATTAAAAATAACATTTGTTCGTGTACTCGTAATGATAAATACGTGACCACGAATGCATGTCGCGGTACAATTTTCAGCGTCTCCGCATCGTTAGTGTAGGGATTAAATATGGCGAACGTTTAATGTTCATTTCCGTTGTCGACGGACTGATGGCTGCGGAATGTGGAGTAGAGTACATGTAAGGAAACACGGCGGGTAATAGTCGCTGAAAGACGAAAAGCTATAGTATTACCGCTTAGGATATAAGGCAAACTAGTACACATTCTGAAAACAAGATATTACATGAAATGACGATTTATATGAGTTAGTAGGACCAAGCGCCAGATAGTTTAGAACGTACGAGTTGCTGGAATGTTTTGCGGATTGTTAGAGAGTTTGGTGGACATTTGAGGTCACTCGTCCTGTACGATCGATCCAGCAAATAATACACTAGATTGTCCTCTATAGCTATCTCGCAAGCCTGGTGAATGAGTGCAATATCGATGGTCTCATTCACACTATGCATAAGTGACATTTTGGTCGAAAATGAGTTTTGAGCAGAAATGGGCTCTTAAGAATGTACACTATCGAATTGCACTGAAAAAATTTAGAATTTTCCAATCCTCTTCCCAAGGGAAGCTAATTCACATATTATGTGTTAAGTGAAGTTTCACTATAAGTTTCAATAAGTTTCTCGTGCACAAATGTGCTAAGCGCACTTACCACATTCGGCACGCGAGATAAAATGATGCAGGTATAATATCGGTGACATTGAATGAATGTACGGTCCAGGAACCCTTTTTTTCTTGATCGTTTGTTCACGTTGTCTACTTCTGGAACCCTTTTTTTTTCTTTTTGGTCACTTCCCATTTTTTAAATCGTATTTCAAAACACCTACACCACGTGGAAGAGTCACAATAGTTTTTTATCATCGAGCGGAGTTTGGAAAATAATACTTCGAATCTGGAGGAAGGAAGAAAAAAATGGGACTAGCCGATATTAATGTCATTGAACTTTATCTGATGCATTCTTACAAGGGTTTTATTCGCGATCTATATCCATACCAACATCTAAGCCTGTTGAGCGAGAAGAACGACAAGGTACCGATACCTGCCTAAGAACGTATTTTTGTGTGGGTCGAATGTGCTCCCCTGCTGATCTTTCCTCTTTCAAAAAACAACATTGAAGAAGGATAAAAAAAAAGACTACAATAAAATCTAAAAGGTTATATTCGATTTTATAGTTGTTTCATCGGGCCCAAACGTATTAAGTGCATAGTTTCATATTTTTTCCCGAGCCAAACGTGCTAAGTGCATTAGTTTCAATATATTTCTCGTGCCAAATGTGGTAAGTACCTACGAGATCGAAAAAACAACCAATTTACAGCCTTAATAAAGTTCTACGAGGAAAATTTTTTTCCTTAGTATATCCCTAAATGTTGATCAATTGTATTGCTATTTTTAATTTTCTGGTTTATGAAGATTGGAAGGCCATAAAAGGCTTGAAACAAACGTAAAACTTTAAACCGCTCTCCTGTAAAATCAGGTTTTTGTCGCTTATGCACAGTGCGCATGAGACAAGTTTTTTGTCCCTGATGTTTGTGCAGGAATTTTGGAAGGTGAAAAATACGTTGAGGAGACACGAAATGTTAAGATAATACAAAAACTACAGTTCCTTAGCAACTGCGTTTCAATCCTCCCGTTCATTAATTATACCCTCCTTTTGCAATGCTTTATAAATGCAGAAAAGTTGCTGACTAGCGAGTCTTGATCGGTTCCTAACGATGACCGACAAGTTGCCGAACCAGTTTGCCGCGTGTGCAAAGAATCAATGGTACTCCGTGCAATTCAGTGGTGGATTTAGGTACACGCACAACACGCCCGTGCTTGGGTGCGAAATTTTACCTAAGAACTAAGAAGTAAAAAAAAAAAAGGACGATACCGAGTTGAGTCCCGTGCAAAAGTTCATGAATTAGATCCTGTAGATGAGTGAATTGAGTCCGAGCTATGAAAGGATGATGTACGAATTGAGTCCCGGGTTAAAAATGATGATGCACGAATTGAGTCCCGTAAAGGAAGCTACATTAATTGAAGCGCTGCGTGGAAAAGGGGCCTCCGTCTAATGTATTTCTTATGGAACGGAGGCCCCTTTTCCACGCAGCGCTTCAATTTTAAGCACGTTGTGAACCATCCTGCTGTACAGTAACTGTCTTCGGCTTATTTTTTCGAACTCAATTCCCATCCCGGACTCAATTCATACAACTTATTTGTAAAGCCGGGACTAAATTCAAACATCTTACTTTTGACACCGGGACTCAATCGTACATCCCATATTTGGACAGGGACTCAATTCATGAGAAATCGCATTTCTTGGACTCAACTCGTGTTTTTCCAAAAAGAACGACAAAAACCCCCTTTAATTTTTAGTTTGGGCCGGAAGAGCGCGGAATTCATTTCAGTGCTTGGGGCCGTCACTTCTGTGCATTACGACCAGGTAGAAACTCCGTATCACTATTACTCGTAGGAGCGTGATAAAGATGAATTAAGACACTCACCCTAATTCGGTATGAACTATTTTTATGAAGTAAAATCCAGGGAAATTATCCCACAAAAACCGAATCCAAGAACTATAGAAGTTGAAAAAATGATCCATTAACTAAGTCTTATACGCATAGAATCTTCGACATAGTTTAGTAAAATTACCGTCAGTCAAAAAAACAATGTCGGAAAAATTGTTAGAAACCCTCTTATGAGTCTTTTCTCAAGTTTCCCCAATATCCCGAGTGGAGCTTTCCTCCCCTCGGGGGAGGGGGGTGCAACAAGGAAATTTTTTCGTTTCTCAGCTCTTAAGTTGTGAACAAATGATTATAGAGAAAAATATTAAAATAAAAATTGTTCTTAAGAAAATTTGCACTATAAATGCACTGTTACGCCGCTACAGCGCATGACGTCCGCTGTTTCTCCAGAAAATTGTTGTTTCCGAGAGGGGTGGAGATGCGATTCTGACCTTCAGACTCGAAAATTGACCATAGGTACCCGGGATCTAATCAGGAAAAGCAAGCGCAAAATTGGGGGCTGACTTTTCAGCTATGGAGGAGAATCCCCAGCCTACCATCCGTTAAGAATTATTCTCTTTCTTTTGTTTCCCTAAGCCGTGAAGAAAGTGGTCATTTTCACTCCAGTTTTCTTGCGTTACGTTTATTCGTTGTTTGATGACCAGAATACCTACCCTACTTATGAAAATTTTCTTGCTAATAATAAAGAGTAAAAAGATCAAACAACTTGATACTTTATCGAATGTATAATTTTGAATTACAGTTTTTTATTTTTTCTTGCCAGTAGGTTTTTGATTGAGTAAGTTGAACACCTTATACTGCATCCAAATGTGTGGTCCTTTATCTTGATCTATTGTTTCCACATAGGTGGACATGCTATGCTTAACAGACTTGTTATATGGTATAATATTTCAAAGTACAAGTTAGTCATCTTGGTCTACAGTCAAGATTTTTTATATTCCAACAATATTGATTGTCTGTTTACAAGACATCGGGTACAATGGCCGTGGGAGACAATGTCGCAATTGATGCCACAAATAAACACGCAAACGACACTACACACAACGCCGCAATTAACCGCGCAAAGTTTGCCGCAAACAACGCCGCCAAAGATCTTGCAAACAACGCTGCAAACAATCCTGCAAATGACGCTAAAAGCGACTCTACTGAGGACGCTGTAAATGACCTTGCAAACGACACCACAAACGACCCTGCAAACGACACTGCAATCAACATCACAAACAATCCTGTAAATGACGCTAAAAACAACCCTGCAAACGATCCTGCAAATGACACCACAATCAACACCGCAAACAACCCTGTAAATGACACTAGTAACGACCCTGTAAACGACCTTGCCAACGACCCTGCCAACGACCCTGCAAATGACCTTGCAAATGACGCTGCAAAGGACTCTGCAAACAACACCGCATTCTATCTCTTTTAATGTAGGCTTTACCATATTATTTGCATATGTTTTGCTGAGTAATTTTTATTATTTTCCCCATTTACTTGTCACGCGCTGTAGCGGCGTAGCACTGCATTTATAGAGAAAATATGTAGAGAACTTTTCTATAGGAAATGTCACAAGGAACAATTTTTATCTAAACATTCTTTCCCTGAAATCTTTTGTTCACAAATTAGAGCCAAAAGACAAAGAAATGCTACCTTGCTCCCAACAGAGGAAAAACCTCCACTTGGAATGTTGGGTAAATTTGGGAAAAGACTCACGAGAGAGTTCCTCACAAATTTTGTGAGTTTCGCTTCTGTACCATTTGTTATTAATTACTCGTACTATGGTTAATTTTACAGGACTAACAGAAGTCGAGATTATCCGATCCGTTGCAACTTTTGGGTAAAGAATTTTGACCACGCAAATTAACCCCCATCCTCCTTCCACCCACTAGAAATACTTTTAAGGAGTATTTTTAATTTTACACTATGAGCTTTTTCCAAAATAATTACCAAAACAACATGGCAATCAAAAATGACGCAATTCATGAGACCCTGGAGAGTAATTTTTGTTTCAATTTATTGTCCTAATTTGACTGGATTTTAGAGCCATAAATACTTACATCATTTTTTGACCATTAGAACGCGACACGATGCAACACGATTCTTCATCATACTTTATTTCTGTACTTCATTGAAAAGTTTATGTCGATTAGTATTTCATTGTCCCTTTTCAATATCACGAAGTGAAAGAAGTATGATGAAATTCGACAAGAGGAAATAGAGTGCCCGTTTTGCGAACCAATCGATTATTAAGTCTACGAAATTCTTTTGTGAAAGTTAAAGCAAAGGAGGCAGTTGTACTTTATTAAGTAGGCTCGAGACGATTTATATACGCGAACGCGTTTTCGTACTCTTCGACGATTTCCGATAGCTTTTGCAACGACAGTAATGAACATTTGGAAACCTAAAGAAGAAAGTTGAAGGGCGAGCTTAAAGAAAATGCTCCATCGATGCCCGCTATAATCCCGACGGCGCGTTTACTCGCTATACGAGTAAAACATTATTTATAAACTCTTGATTTTCAATCTTGTTCGTTACCAAAGTCTCGAAATTATGGAATGATTGGAAGTTGAATGAAACTTCAACTTAACTTTCCTAGGCGATGTTTCTATGAGATTTCTTTGCATAATATCGTAAATGAACGATTTTCTATTTTCGCGTTCTCCAACCTCTCTTTCTCTCTCGCCTTTCTCGTAGTTATTGAACGACTGATGTACAACATTATTTATTAAAAGTTTCGCGAACGAAGAAACGTATCAAAAGACTTCAAATGAAACAACAAATTTACATCGTTCTGAAATTAAATCCGCGACAGCTGGTAGGATAAAGTTGAAGTCACTTATCAGGACTAAGCGTGTTATCGACGAGTAAATCGGAAGAAGAAATGGGATCCGAGTCGAAAAGAACGGATCCTACTTGTATTTTACAGCGTCAGAAGAGTTTTGAATAGAAATGATCGTTAAAAACCGACAGTAAAACCTTTTTTTGCCTTATTTCCAGAGAATCAAGCAATAACTTATGTAACTTGAGGGTATATCTTTCCGCCTATGAATTGTAAGACACTTTGGTATTTTATTTGTTTGCAAATTTGCAAGGCAGAATCTATTAGGTAAGGAACTTGAACATAGTATTTGGAACATTGCGCAGAAAGAAGTACGACCATCAATTTTACCTCATGATAAATTGTGAGATACAAGTAGTACATTTCTTTCTCTTGATTGAATGAACGAGGAAATTGAAAGAAATCTTGAATGTAAATTTTAAAGACGTGATTCAGTTCTATCGCGTTTTTCTACGAGTGAAATTTTTTGTTCGCGTGAAACTTTCACTTTCTCGTTTCTTTTCGGGTTGTTTCCACATTTAAGAATGGTTTCACGGCTATCAGTTCTAATTTTTTATACAATCTGTTGAACATCCATCTTCCTCAATTATCCCCTCTTCTAGTTCTTGATAATATAGGAATAGTTGACGGTGGTGTAAAACTCCTGCAGTAGCCGTTTTGTTCTTTCAAGAATTCAATATACATATTATAATATTTTCTCAAAAAATCTTTGGTACAAAATTTATTATATTTGTAATTGTAAAAAAAAAAAAACTTCAGAATTTTATAAGAACTAGAGTTAGGTCGCCATTATTTACAGGGGGGATGAAAATTGAATGAAAAAATAGGGTAACTCACATGTACGTCGAGTGAAAAACTAAAATGAGACGATGAATATGGCGGATATATTTTGGTTTAGAAAAGGGGGGACTCTTCGTTCGCTACACTCTCTCAAAGAACATGAACTGGTTCCGACATCAAACAATTTGAACAGCTAAATTCAAAGCCATTGTCATTATATCTTCAAAGAAATATCTCTAAAGATATATTTGAATGCCTTCAATAATGAAGTCAGGTTCATTTGCTTACCGCTAGCTGAATATGGGACCATTCCTGCCAGCTTAAAAAGTTGTACAGCTGGCACTTAATCTGTTAGAACTTATTCATTTTCGCCTAACTGGAATGTTGATATGCTGTAATTCGACTCATTCGAGTCTTTCCTCGGGGTCATTAATAAGAAATTCAGCCTAGTATTTCGGCCTTATTGGAGAACTCGGACCATGCTATCTATCCGAGAGAGTCGCAAAACTGAAACTTCGCCCATCCCAATTGTTTTAGAAAGTCATTGCGCTGAATCTCCACAAATTTCTACCTCAACAAAAAGTCGTTGTAAAACTGGATCATAATTGGACAATATAGTTTCAACCAGGTATACTGGCCGGAAGATATGACCAACGCCACAACCGTTGCGCGGGAAAACAGGCAAGTTGCCCTCTGCCCGGCAGTGACGTTGTTCAAATCTTTTGCTGGTCATCCCTGCAAAATTCAATATGGCAGTCCCATGCACTCTGGTGAAACTACACTGCCCATAAAGTCGTCGTGGTAGAACTCAACTCATTCCGACCTCACTAAAAAGTCATTCGGCCGAAACTTGTTTTATTCCTACCTATGTAAAGATCGTCAGGTTAAAAGTCCGCCCATTCCGTCAGATCACACTACTCACACGAGAGAGACGTTGAAATGAAACTTTGCCTATCCCAGTCGTATTAGAAAGTCGTTGGGTACGACCTCAACTCATTTCTACCTTACTAAAAAGTCGTTGTGTCGAAACTGGATCATAATAGGGCAATATATAAGCCGGACAATAGTATGTCACCGGGGAAGAATACGGTTCGTTAGCCGTGGGTCATCGCGAGCCAAAACGTTTCTTCACGCCCTGGCTTGAGAAGGCCCAGTCATACTACTTGGGAAGGGGAGAAGGAAAAAAGGATTATTTTTTTGGAGTCGCATAACTCAAGTTTTTTGAAATGTAAACACCATTTTTTAACGATACAAAAATTTCGATGCGTTTGATGTTTCCAAGAGTTTAAAATTCGATCATAGAAAAAACGACGGCTTCCTTAACGAAGTTAAACGAGGAACGCAGGGAATCTGTTTTATGAGTCAAATGGGATTTGGTATTGAAAATTCAAGGAAGCCTAGACCTAGATAAAGCTAGTGTAAAGAAGGCCTAGACCTACTATAAGCCTAGTATAATATAGTTTGAGAGTCTAAATTTTTCTCGAATCTCCAGCTATATGAGTCGCGCTCAGCGAAACCATGTACTAAGTCGGAAAAAAAAAAATTCTGATTTTTTTTTATTCGAAAGTAGAAGACCTCTTCTGAAAATTTCACCAAAAATCGGAATTTTTTTTCCCCGACTTAGTACATGGTTTCGCTGAGCGCGACTCATATATGATAGCTCGAGAGTCGAAATTTTAACAGGGAACCTGTTTTATGGGGCGCTTTTTGAGAAATTTGCCGTGCGTCGTCCAGCGAAAAACTTAGAAAAATTTCCACTCTCGAGATATATATGATAGGAGGGGGGCTTGGAAAAATTTCGACTCTCGAGCCATATATGATAGGAGGGGGACTTGGAAAAAATTTCGACTCTCGAGCTATGTATGATATGATAGGAGACTTGGAAAAATTTCAACTACTCAAGCCATATAATATATGATGTGAGGGTGACTTAGAAAAAATTTTGACTCTCGAGCTATATATGATATGAAAGGGACTTGGAAAAATTTCAACTCTCGAGCTATCATATATATTTGTAGCTGGGCATTCGAGGCCTAGGCTTCCTTGAATTTTCAATACCAAATCCCATTTGACTCATAAAACAGGTTCCCTGCGTTCCTTGTTTAACTTCGTTAAGGGAGCCGTCGTTTTTCTATGTCCCTCTCCTATCATATATGGCTCGAGAATCGAAATTTTTTCAAGTTTTTTGCTGGATGGCGCACGGCAAATTTCTCAAAAAGCCCCCCCATAAAACAGGTTCCCTGTTAAAATTTTGAGTTTATTTTTCACTGGTGTCTATTTTCAGACTTAGGAAAAATTACTCCCGAGGTAATGAAAGGGTATTTTGATCCTTTTCTGTAGTGTCTATTTTCGATATTCTACACAAACAGAATTAGACTATCAACAGTGTGTCCATAGAACAGCTCCCAACTATTATCTGTTTTTTTGAAGACCTTCGCGCAATTAAAAACGTGAACTCCGTGTGGTACTGGAGAACAACGAAATTGTTCTTTAGCTTTAGGGTAACTCTGTTCTAAGTCATCATTTAAGTAGTAGGCTTGAGCTCGCAAAGGAACAGATTCAAGCTAACGCGAGAAGGCACGTTTTGGATCGCGGTAACCCGCGGCTAAGGAGTCGTGTTTTTCCCCGATGACTCAATGTACTCCACATACTATTCCGGCCCAATTGGCGGAAGAAACGACCGACGCCACAACCTTTGCGCGGAAAAGTAGGCACGTCTCCTCGTGCCTGGCCACGTTGCGACCTAGTTCAAATCTTCTGCAAGTCACTGCAAAATCCAATATGGCAGTTCGATGTACCCGGACGAAACTACACTGCACTGCCCAGAAAGCCGTTAGAGTAGAATTCACCCTTATTCCGACCGCACTAAATAATCATCTCACTAGGATTTGTCTCATTCCTGCCTAACTTGAAGACCGTTTCACGCTGGAACTCTGTCCACACCAGTCTTATTAGGGGGAGTCGATGAGCTGTTAAGCTTTACTAAGAATTCTTAGTTTCAAATTTGATGAAATATCGTTGGACTGAATCTGCACCAGTCCCACCAGGAACCTGAAAGGCTACAACTACTGGAAAGTCAATCTCTGTCTCTGCTTCAGTTCTTAAACGAATCTATCATAAATGGCACGAAATATTCGGAGGTGAAGGCAAACAGAGAGAAAAATCGCGACAGGAAAAAGGAAACTCCACCGATGTAAAGTAAAGCATACCGAAAGAAGTGCATTTGCGTGAACTAATCTGCAAGGAAGGTGAAGATCGAGACGCCCACGAAAGTCAAAATAGGCGTCATTGACGTTCGAAGCGGATAGATCACTGTAAGATCTAGCCAAAAAAAAAAAAAAAAACAACTCCAATAAAGAATACTCGACTATATTTCAGTTTTTTAACGACTCACTTGAATTTGAATAGAATTTTTCAAGATATTTCGAGACGAAGAAATTTCTGAAGAACGACCTAGCGATTTCTACGTGGTGAACATGATTTCTATCGAACATACACCAATTACACCGTGATAAAGTACGTCATTTGTTCACGTATTTCACGGTTCGCAGACAAAATTCTCTCATCCTTCAAGTTTTACAGAAAAACTTCCCCGTAGGATCTTTTTAGTCGCACCGTATATTCAAATTAGTAGCGTGACCAAGTTGAAATTTCTTATTCGTCCTAACACCACGCGTTCTTTTTTAATATTCTACGTGTCAAAAATTGTACGAGTTCAACGAAACTGTGTTGAAGATTTCCACTTCGTTTATAGCTTTATAAAACATATTGTAAAAAAAAAAAAAAAAGAAACGAGAAAGACGAACAACTTACAATGGCGAACCTTAATGATGATTACCGAATTCACAGCTTAAGAGTATAAACAAGCTTATTGCTCGTCGTAATGTTGGTCATTTCTTTGAAGTTCGTAAAATGGAATGACGCGTTATAACCATTCGAAAGACTTTGTCCACCAGTTCACAAAAGTAAAGTTGCAAACTTTATCGAACTCATTATTTCGTAAATCTCTTTAGCTTCTACTTTGGCTTCATTTTGTTGACGCCCATTAAGGATTGATTCTCAGCGATAGACCCGGTTGTAAGTTTTCCAAAGTTCAACGCCTTTTTGTTGTTATGAGCCTACATCACTTCGACAGCATTTTTAGCCAAAATACTGGGTTGAAGATGGTCACAGAAATATACCTTACGAATGAATTTAAATTTTTGCACACTTTTCGTATAAACTTCAAAAATTGTCTTCTGCCTTCGGCTGGAAAATAATCCCGTCTTTCTTCTCTTCTCTCCCATTTATGCCTTTCCTTCTTTGAATAAATCAGCCAATTTAAAGCACGGTCTAATTCAAAGGGATGGAGAGTTACCTTTTGTATTCAAAAATTGTATTGACGTCAGTCCGAGATTTTCGCAGATCAAGCAAAATTATTGTCTCGTCCTATTGTGATGAACGATAACACCCCTTTTTATTTGAATTAAAAGAAACTAAAGAACGGCTACTGGATTAATTTCCACGTGTAGGTGCATCTAATTCTTCAATAAATAGTCTTGAATATTCCAGATAAACAGTCTCTTAACTATAGAAAACTTTTCTTTACTTTCGAACTAGAGTTCTTTCCTCTCAGCACAATACAATATGACAAGTTTCGCAGTCAACTTTTTAGCGTTCGCAGGACGAAAACAGAAACAGTATCGAGTGCGAGAGTTTCAAAATTAGGTTGTTTTTGCAATGATTTCGAAGTCATTATGATGAAAACGTTTCGGGTCAAAAAGCACGGAGTGTTTCAGGACAAAAAGAATTGTAACGGCGACGTTAAGCCGTAGTGGTACCATCATTTTTACGAACTGCGCTCGTATAGCTTTAGGTGCAAGTCTTTTAATACTTTTGTTCCCTCTCATCCCGCGTACACGAACACATAGCTTCTACCAATTCCTTTTATCATTAATATTAAGAATTTTCACAACAACAATATAAAGATGAAAAGGACGAGAACGGTACGCTGTTTGCTGTAAATAACTATTTATTTACAACTCGTGTTAATAAAAAATTTGCTAGAGTTTAACCTACCACTTCTTAGATCCACTAAAGGAGAATAAAAAATGCTGAAAATAGTTGCTCGTCATCGGCTTTATTATGTATCATACAAAAATTTCTTATTACAGCGAGGAGAGGAGGAGAGGGATGTGAAATAAGAATTTGGGCGATCAAAATCGTCAGAACTAGATTTTGGGGAACCGGCGAGCTCGGCTGCCTCTTGAAAAACCTAGCTAGTCCAAAATTATGAACGTTTCTTATCTCAAAATACACTGTTTTTCTTTCTTTTTAATGAATAAACTAGCTCTAGATCCACTTCATATTTCCATTATTTTCCTCCCCCAGGAAACGCACACTGAGCCGACAAAAGTATTTCAAGAGGTAACATAGGTCACATCTTTTGGCAAACCCAAGTTTGCTTATAATCTAGTGTAGGAAAATTCCTACAATCTAATCTACAACACTTCCTATAATCAAGCCGACACTAATTCTTTGAAGCTACAAAACGTAACCTTACTTAGGTAGATGATATTGTCACCGAAGTTGGACACAGGCGTTTCCTACGAAACATAGCCTAATTCATTTTAGGTTGATGACGTCATCACAGTCGGACAGGGTCGTTCTCTGAAGGTATGCCCTCCCCAAACAAAACAGATATAGTCTGTCCGCGGTTAGAATGTTACGATATGAACAGATTCTCCTCTTTCCTGTATCCACATCTAAAGAAAAAGCGAAGAGGCTTCTTTTAAACAGAGCCCACCACAGTTGAATGATGAAACGGGGCCAATAGAAGATGATTGCGTAACTGCACACTATCAAAAAGAACTCCTAGTGATGACCTCAAATTTCTACGGTACGGTTCTGCGTAATCAAAATCTTGAGGACAAAATTTTACTCGAATTCAGGACGATCAAAAAATGGAAAAAGGAAAACAAAAAAAATGAGATTAAAAATTTAGAGGACGGAGATGACAATTGATCGACGTGTTCGAGGAAAAGTTAGAAGATAAAGACAATTGACCAAACTAGTTTGTGAAGAAGGGTCCACCCCTTTTTATGGCCAAGTTCAATAAATGCGAAAAACGAATACTCCGAAGGGAGAGTGAACAATGCAAACCGCAGAAAAAATATAAACGACGAGCGCTTTCGGTTAATAAACCATCTTCAAGCCTGAAATGAAAGCAACTGACGAACAGAAAAGAAGAGCAAGGTATTAAGATTGTCCAAACGAGAAATCGCGGTGTGAATCATAAACCAGTTCGATCAGGCCATCTTCCAGAATGTACGAGTTGAGTACAGTGATACCGTCGGTGTTTAGATGACGCATTATCTCTATATGCTCGAGGGCGATGCGCTTACGATAAGAATTCTCCCTATGGAGTAGTTTTTCGGATCGCTCGCGGAAGTTGTGGCCACTGTTTATTAAATGATCAACAAAAGCTGACTCCTTTAAGTGTCCCTTCTTCCAAGACTTGAGGTTCTCAGCTACTCTAACTTTCATTTGGCGGCTGGTCTCACCAATATAAAAGCCTCCACAATCCCCACATTCCAACTTGTAAACACCACTCCTCTCATCAATAGGTATGGAGTCCTTCAGTCTCACAAACAACCTCTTGACTGTGGTAGGGTTGTAAAACGCGGGTGTGAAGCCAAACGGGCGGAGGGCCCGACCCAATTGGAGGGAGAACTTCTCCAAGAAAGGGAGACTGATCCAACGCAAACGGCGATCACGGATCGTGTCTCTGGGGAGGGAGGTGGTGGAATCAAGAAGGCTCCTCGTAACTTTCCTTCGAATCATCATGTCAACATCGACATTGACCCCATTCACTCTGGCCAGGTGTTTTATTGTGAGTAACTCTTTCTTGAAGGCAGACTGAATCAGTCTGTGAACTAGGCTGTGAAAAGCAGCCATCTTATGAGCAACAGGACCGAACGAACCACCGTGGACTAAAACATCGGTCGTAGTATCTTTCCTGTAAATTCCAAACTTATGGATACCGTCTATTATAGAGATCGATAAATCCAAAAGGTTAATGGAAAATACCCCTATTTCCAACGTAAATTTGATGGAAGGGTACCAGGAATTGAGATACCTCAGAAACTCACCAAGGAGATCTGGGGGACCAGTTTCAGGTACATAGAACGTCATCAACGTACCTGTGCCAATAGTGAATATGGTTAAGTAACACCTGGTTCAAGGAAAAGAGGTCAAGTTCAAACCTAGACATGAAAATTTCGGAGATGAGAGAGCCTAAAGGTAATCCAATAGGGATCCCTACTTCATCAGGAAACTCGAAAAATTTTCCTTCAAATTTACAGTAGTTGGGGGACCAACAAATATTCAGAAGACCGAAAAATTCCTGAAGCTCATTGTGAGGAATATTCGTTTTTCGCGTTTATTATGGATCGCCGTAACCTTGAGGAACGTATTCGCTTAGCCAAGTTCAATCTTACGCTTATATAAATTCCCAGAGTAGGAGGAAGATTTCAATGAAGAGATACAAAAAGTTACGGCTTCCTTAACGAAGCTAAACGAGGAACGCAGGGAATCTGTTCTATGGGTTGAATTGGTTTTGGTACTAAGAATTTAAATTGAAATCTTAAAGATTCTTATGCTTTCCTGAGTCCCTTGTATCATGGTATATGTTGCCTAAAAGTAAGAATTCTTCAAAGTACCTTTCCTTTTTATCATATATTATGGCTTCAAAGCCAAAATTTTCTTCTAAGTTCCTCTCATATCATATATTACGGCTCGAGAGTCGAAATATTTCCAAGTCTTCCTATCATATATAGCTCAAGAGTCAAATTTTTTTCAAGTTACCCTCCCATCATATATAGCCCGAGAGTCAAAATTTTTCCAAGTTTTTGGTTGGACGGCGCACGGAAAATTTTTCGAGAACTCCCCCCCCCCCCCCTAGAACACGTTCCCTCTTAAAAATCAAGGACAGCAGGAATCCGCAATATCTGCAGGAGTAGGGGGTAGGGTTCAATCAAGAAACCCGCGTTATCTGCGGCACTTAATCATCGGTCACGAACAAGCTTTATCATCTTCTTGAATACGTTCCGGATAACTCTCCTCTTTGAACTCAGCTTTCCCTCTATTATTGAGTTGAGATTTCTGAAAGTCTCTCTGCTCTATGTATAACAGATATTTTCTAGGTTCTTCAAAAGCAGATAACCTCCTTCTCCCCGTCATGTCTTCGATATTTTTCTAGATCCGACTATTGACGTCCCACTTCGATAATATCACATCGGACTGGTAAGTTTTCTTGACGTCACGCCCAGATTTTCGTAAGTCTTTTCTCTATAGGGTTGTCTACCGGAAGGTCATCATCTGTTCACTGCACGTCCTGATATGAAATGAGGCGAATTCCCTCCTACAAGAGTAATTTTGGAAGTCTCTAAATTAAGTCAAGGTTATTCATGACGTCTAGTTACTGTTTCCAGAAGACTTCAACCTCCCTTATAACTCAGTAGAATATATCTTACACAAAAATATTGTAGTCGCTTGGCCTCCTGGACAAATAGAAAGCTCATTCTCTCCTTTTCGAATATTTCTCGTAATTGGCGCTTCATCCCCTCCAAAAAACCTTTGTTATCTCGCATTATAAAAAAATATTCCAAACTCCTACACTCGCCCCCATCGATAGATGGCTATCCTTACCAAAACCTCACCTATTTCGAAATTTTTCATCGTTGGCCGTTCAAAATTTTGACACGGAAATACAAGGTTGCCACACCGCTACAATTTGCCGAACTAATTGAAACTCAATTCCGTGATTACCGTATCATATACACCGATGGCTCAAAGTTGACTTCCGGTTGCGGTGCGGCCTTCTACGACTCCTTTTCGGGAGTTGTAAGGAACTTCCAAATTTGCCCCGGATCCTCGTCCTATGACTGCGAAGTTGCTGCTATCTTCATGCCTCTTAACTTCGTATCTCAATCTAATCCTTCTTCTTCTCCGCATAACCAAATCCTTATCGCTTCAGATTTTCTCTCGGCTCTTCATGCAATCATAAAATCACCCTACAGTTACAATATCAGCACCACTATCATTAACACTCGCTTCCTCCTCCAACATCTACTTCACTCTAAGAACATCAGCACTTCTTTTATGTAGATCCCCAGCCACAACGGGATTGAGGGCAATGAACGAGTTGATTCGGCAGCTAAAGCGGCTTGCTTCTCGCAGTCTGCCGCTAAATACTCATTCATTAGTGCAAATTTCCTCTTAGGTATAGCCCGAGAAGAAAACGAAGAAAAATGGCAAAGACACTACTTGGAAAACATTTCCCTCTCATCCCAATACTTCCATCTAGAAAACTCAATTCCCACTCATCCCTGGTACATATTGTCAAACTACGTCAACCGAAAATTCACTGTCTCAATTTGCAGACTTCGATTCAATCACAACAGGCTCCCGTACAGTTTGGCAAAATTTTTACCAAACATATCTCCTCATTGTCCTTTTCATCCGCAAGACAAGATAGTGGTCGACTTGAACCATATTCTTTTTTAATGTCCACATCTTACCACTCAACAAAAAACACTCCACTCTTCACTTATCAACTCTAATATTCAACGCCCTTTCGCTGCATTCAATTGCCTCCATATCACCAACCTCTCTGTCTTTCCTGCTCTTTACTCATTCATAAATTCTCTCTCTCCTACCCTCACTATCTAATCCACTTGCTTCTCCCTGTCTTCTACCTCACAATTATGTTACATCATCGGGCGAAATGACTCTTCGGTCGAAGCCCTATTCATAAACCGTATTTTCTTCATGTATTTTTTTTTTTCCTTTTTTTTTGTTTGTTTCTTTTTTTCTAGTAAACGGTTTAATATTCATTAGCATACCAATTTACTTTTGGGTTTGTAATCAACTGATCTTTTCTGATTTTCTTAGTGGAATTTCTAATGGTCTTTCGCTCTTGAAAATGGTTGCTTGTGCGGAAAGCATCTAAGGGCATTCTGAGAGAGGAAGTATGACAAGTTTAGAGAGAACTGATTTACTGGCTAAATCATAAATTGGTGATCCGTAATCTAGTTTGGAACGAATTATGCTCATGTAGAGTTGTAATAATAATTTTCTCTAGATCCTTTAGAAGGATGTGAGAGAAATTTCTGAATGGATAGAGCACGGATGCATTTTGCTTTTAGGGTTTTGTTGTGGAGAGTCCAGGAAAGTTTTTGATAAAAAAGAAGTCCGAGAAGTTTAGCTGAATTGCGAGATGGAACTTCAAAATTTTGAATGAGAAATGGTTGACGAAACGGGGGAGGGAGTCTTTCCTTAAAAATAACTGATCAAGGACCCTCGAAACGATGGTCCGATGGCTACATTAGTTGAGCGAAACAGGCCGAGGGCCTAATCCTTGTGGCTTGATGATGATGATGATGTTCTTGAGGAGGAGGGGAGAATTCGAATCCGTTTTTTGCTGTCCATTTGGTGATTGCGTAGAGCGTTGTTTGAAAGAGTCTATGTGGTCTTTAGGAATTGTAAGAGCGAATGGAGATGTTGGAATCGTCAGCAAAGAAACCTTGGGTAAGGGGGGGGGGGAAAGACAAGTTTTTTTATATCCTTGATGGCTAAGAGGAAGAGTAGGACGCTGAATACCTTTTCCTTGGGGACTCCGTTTTGAACAGGGAGAGGGGAGGAACATGTATTTTGGGCCCTTACCATTAATGTTCTGTCATTGAGAAAGTTTTGGAGTATTTTAGGAAGGTTGCCGTAGACACAAATATCTTCAAGTTTTTTAACGATCAGGTATCTCCATACTCGGGAGTAGGCTTCCTGAAGGTCGAAAAAATTGAATAAAGACATGATTTGTTGAGAGATGATGTGTGTTAATTTGCGTTTGGAGATCAAGAGGAGTTTAAGAGAGGAGAGAGAAAGTTATTTGTTTCTAAATATCAAATAAGTCTTTTGTTGAGTATTTTTGGGAATTATTTGCCCAGAACACTAGATCGAATTGATTGAGGAAGATTATTGCACAATATGATGAGGAAACGACTTCTGCTCCAATCGTCTTGAGCAAAAATGAGTCAGGTTTGAGCTAATTCGATAAAATAATTTTCCAAGTTGCTCGGAGCAGCAGACATCTTGACTCATACAATTGTTCTAAACGATAAAAATAGCGACCGAAGATGAAGAGTACTTCCCTTTAAATTTTTTCAATAAAAATGAAAATTGTGACAAGAAGTACAAAAAGCGCCGAAGAATGAAAAAAAAAGTGAAAAAAAATACTCCAGAAAAGAAAGGAAAAGTAGGCACTTGAAACCCTTTAGAAAAAAAGAAGAAAAATTATCCCACCAGATAATGTTAAGAAAAAAGAATCCCTTTAAATTGATTCATTTTAGTTAACATCGTCTTCTTCGTTCAAGAGTTTACACTCAAGAGTCTCAAGCACGCGGTATACCAGCTTAACGGCTTTTCGGACACGTTCGTGGTGTTGAACGTCGTTGTCCTTTCTTCTCGTCGAAATGAAAAAAATTTGACAGATATACCGCCTTCGCAACGTAACAATTTCTTACAGGAATTTTCGGACTCAGATAAATGAACGTGCGATGTTTCCAACGGAAATTGTGCTCCGGCAGTCCTGGTCGTCGACGACCTTAATTTAAATTGTAGCCCTCTAGAGTATTAAACTTTCACGCATATCGGTGGCAAAGTGTACTGTAATAGGTACAAAAAGTTATGAAGTAAATTAGCCCGGCTGCCTTTTTATCTTTCATTTACTTAACTTCTCGTCACGGTGCTCGGTAAAACGAAAGAGTATCAACCAGTCGGGGAACATTTAGCGATAAATAAAAGAAACACAGATCGGAAAAACGATGAATAGTTTACACGCTGGAAACGTTCGATGCTGGTAAATAAAAACTGAAGAGCGAAATGAAAGAGGGAAAGAGACGCAGAAAAAATTAGGTCACTGGAAAAACGCGCGAGTATATGATTGTTATCGAATTCGCATTCCGATTATCCGCTCGTATACGAAAAATTTTCGCGTCAAATGAAATCGAGAAGAAAAAGAGGTCTACAAATTCTGTACAGCCGTGCAATTCCTCCAGCAAAAAGTGATATATCAAAATCGTTCATAGTTGTCTCCTGTGACATGGGTTAGTCGAATCAGGTGTTAGTCTGTGCTACCAAATTGAAAATCGATCTCCTATTTACACTCCGAACGTCGAAAATTTGCGCCTTTGAACCTTCAATCTTGGCGACAACTAATTATGTAAATACATACCTACGGACGAAGAGAAGCAGATGGAAGAAGCTCGAAGATGCGAGTAAATCTGAAGAACTCGTTCGACTCGATTCTAAAAATATGTAAATCCTACTAGAAAATGGACATTCAAAGACGTACTACATTTGCAAACACGAATTTTGTAGCTATAAGCCGGCCATACCGTATGTGTGAATCGCATTAGTAATTTTGCTTATACAAATCGGGTCGTGTTCCAACTTTTCTATAACAAAATTTGAAATCTCAAGATGTTGAAAGAATGGTAGATTTGAGTACTCGCAGAATATGAAAGGTGCACAAATTTCTTTAAGTCAATAAAATGACATATCTTGATACGCATTCATAGAACTATCTTATCTGAAATCATTTAATAATGATCAATCTATTTGGTCCCTTAATGTGGGAAAGAGAAATGTAACCGTAAAGTGATGAAATACTCTTGTCGGATCTCAAAAACAATCTGAAACTATGATAGTGGAAGATATCGTGGGCCAGAAAAACCGGTCATTCAATGACCAAATTCTACAGCCAGAAAGAAGAACTAGGTCACCTCGGTCTCGATAATGGCGGAGATATTTATGAATGCGGTATGGAAAACAAGATATTGGAAGACAGCAAAATCATAAATTCGATTGAATACAGGGTTACATACGTACATTATATCCTAATAGTGTGACCAGGCACTAATGGACAGGTGGACAAATTCCTTCTGGAAACGAGTGCGATGAATGAAAGTATCAAATCGACAGTGGAAACAGGCAGTGAGACCATCAACTGTTTGTAATACCTAATACTCACATCACACTGGAAAGTAACAGGATAGATGCAAAGTCTACAAGAAGCCAACGCACACGGACACCATGATTCCAAGGGAGTCTTACCTCCACCCCAGGTACAAGTTAGTGCTGATTCAGAACTTTTGTTATCGAGCAATTTCTATTTTGGAGAACGATGAAGAGAAGAGGAAAGAAATCGAGATGGTAAAACAGATCGCAACAGCCAACGGCTACTACAGAGGTGTGGTTGAGAGAGTCTTCGGGAAAATGTAAGCAAAAGAGAGAATCAATTACCGCATCGTGAGAAAGTACTCCTGATCAGTATCTACACACGAAAATAAACGAACAATGCATGTGATGAAGCAGTTCAGTGAATATGACGTGCATACAATAACAACCGGCCGTCCATGGTGAAGAGAGTAAGCAATGACCGGACGGAAGGAAAGAACAAAGAGAATTAGAGTAGTGTACAAGGTGCAAACAGTGGGGAGAAAGTCTAACATGAAAAAAAAATAAGTACGAAACATGAAGGGAAAAGAAGATGACAAGTCACTGTTTGGCAAACACTGCAATGTAGAACAGCTCAATGATGAAGGAATATTCGCTGTCATACACATGTAGAAGCCCACATGAAAAGAAGAAAACTCTGGGAACGGATGGTGATGGCAAAGGTAAAGAAGATATAAGCCCGCCTCTTGAACCATTTAATCACGTTTGACACCAAAATATTATTCAGCTTGGTGATTGGAAAGAAAAATTACAGAAGCGTCCAATGAGATGACTGCAAACCTTGCAGCCAATAGAAACGCAGCACATGAGTTAAAGAGTGAACCAATCACAAAACAGCATTGTTGCCAAGAAGTTCTCAATTTCATATTTTCAGCTCAAAAATTGAATTAGTTCAGATTTCTATCCGCTATATCGTCGTTGGATCGGAAAAACCCTCCTATGTGCCATTTTTTGAGAAATGCACTTTTTTATATGGTTGGACGCGGAATTTCAAGGCGCATCGACTGGAAAAATCCCCTATGTGCTAAGCTCAAAATTACGCCGGTAGGAGCGGTTTTGAATACTTCCTATGTGCACCATCCAGAAAATGTGGTCTGGAATACCTCCTATGTGCAGAGCAAACCTCTTATGTGCAATATTTAGGGCCAGGAATTCCTCCTAGGCTATGTGCATTTATCGCCCAATACCGCCGTATTTTAGAGAATTTTGAAAATTTTTTGTTACTACTGTACCAAAGAAGTTTTCCACATTTAATGAGACGTTTCCGAAGTATTTTGGCCTTCTTTTCACAAAATAATCAGTTTTTTGCTTCTCCTGCAAAAATTTATTTTTGCCACAAAGGAGGTTTTTTCCGATCCAACGACGATATATAGCCCCAAGGTCACGAAAACTATCTTAATTTCAAGTCCCCGTAATAGCATCACGTCCTGATGACGCCACTGTCTCTTCCATTTCAGTCGGTCATCTTTTATATTTTTCGGTCAAAATTTCTCCAAACCCTTCAATTATGTCACACTATCTCCTCGGTTGGTGGAATATTTTTGAAGTTCGAGCCATCTTTTCGCAATTCCCATCGCAGGTCTACACTTTTTTGTCATACGCGGCTGTCACATAACAGGTAATTTACTATAACTGTAAAAGTGAAATACCCTGGCATAAAAATGCTACTTCTGGTTCTCAATACCCAAAGAAAAAAATATTAACAGGGAACCTGTTTTATGGGGGGCTATTTGAGAAATCTGCCGTCCGCCGTGCGCCGTGCGCCGTCCAGCGAAAAACTTAGAAAAATTTCGACCCTCGAGCCATATATGATAGGAGAGGGACTTAGAAAAATTTCGACTCTCGAGCTATAGATGATAGGAGGGGGACTTAGAAAAATTTCGATTCTCGAGCTATATATGATAGGAGGGGGACTTAGAAAAAATTTCGACTCTCGAGCTATATATGATAGGAGGGGGACTTAGAAAAATTTCGACTCTCGAGCTATAGATGATAGGAGGGGAACTTAGAAAAATGTCGACTCTCGAGCTATATATGATAGGAGGGGGACTTAGAAAAAATTTCGACTCTCGAGCTATATATGATAGGAGGGGGACTTAGAAAAATTTCGACTCTCGAGCCATATATGATAGGAGGGGGACTTGGAAAAATTTCGACTCTCGAGCTATATATGATAGGAGGGGGACTTAGAAAAAATTTCGACTCTCGAGCTATATATGATAGGAGGGGGACTTGGAAAAATTTCGACTTTCGAGCTATATATGATAGAAGGGGGACTTAGAAAAATTTCGACTCTCGAGCCATATATGATAGGAGGGGGACTTAGAAAAAATTTCGACTCTCGAGCTACATATGATAGGAGGGGGACTTAGAAAAATTTCGACTTTCGAGCTATATATGATAGAAGGGGGACTTGGAAAAATTTCGACTCTCGAGCCATATATGATAGGAGGAGGACTTGGAAAAATTTCGACTCTCGACCTATATATGATAGGAGGGGGACTTAGAAAAAATTTCGACTCTCGAGCTATATATGATAGGAGGGGGACTTAGAAAAATTTCGACTCTCGAGCTATATATGATAGAAGGGGGACTTGGAAAAATTTCGACTCTCGAGCCATATATGATAGGAGGAGGACTTGGAAAAATTTCGACTCTCGACCTATATATGATAGGAGGGGGACTTAGAAAAAATTTCGACTCTCGAGCTATATATGATAGGAGGGGGACTTAGAAAAAATTTCGACTCTCGAGCTATATATGATAGAAGGGGGACTTAGAAAAATTTCGACTCTCGAGCTATATATGATAGGAGAGGGACTGAACGAATGGAATACTCAAAATAGTAAAACGAGGAGTAAACTAAACAAAGCCACAGAAATACGATTACACACTGGAGCGCTTTCGATTAATAAACCATTGTCAACAGTGACATGAAAGCAACTGAAACCAATTACCGCTAGGAAGGAGAACATCCGACGAGATCATGACTGAACCAGCGAGTCATCACGATGTGAATCATACTCATAAACTAATTCAATCAATCCCTCATCAGGTATGTACCTGTTTAGCACATTTAGGCTGTCGTTATTAAGGTGCCGAATAATTTTAATGTGCTCAAGCGCCGTTCGTTTGAAGTACGAGTTCTCTCTGTGGAGGAGGGTCTCGGACCCCTCTTTTTATAGCAAAGAGGGGTCCGAGACCCTCCTCCACAGAGAGAACTCGTACTTCAAACGAACGGCGCTTGAGCACATTGAAATTATTCGGCACCGTAATAACGACAGCCTAAATGTGCTAAACAGGTACATACCTGATGAGGGATTGATTGAATTAGTTTATGAGTATGATTCACATCGTGATGACTCGCTGGTTCAGTCATGATCTCGTCGGATGTTCTCCTTCCTAGCGGTAATTGGTTTCAGTTGCTTTCATGTCACTGTTGACAATGGTTTATTAATCGAAAGCGCTCCAGTGTGTAATCGTATTTCTGTGGCTTTGTTTAGTTTACTCCTCGTTTTACTATTTTGAGTATTCCATTCGTTCAGTATGCTTGGCCATAATTTGCAGGACCGTATAAAATCTATAGGAGAGGGACTTAGAAAAATTTCGACTGTCGAGCTATATATGATCTAGGCTTCCTTGAATTTTCAATACCAAATCTCATTCGAATCATAAAACAGGTTCCCTGCGTTCCTCGTTTAACTTCGTTAAGGAAGCCGTCATTTTTTCGATTTCCTCTATAGCTACAGAAACTGAATAGTCAACATTCTAAATTGATATACCGTTTCGAGCAAGGCAGGTGTACCCTCAGTTTACTTTTCTTTATTGGTGTAGTTTAAAATCGAATTCCTGCCCAATGACTTTTCTATAAGGCTAGGATCCTGCTTAGCGACTCCCTCATAAGGCTGGAATTGGCTATGATCCAGTCTAATGACTTCCTCATAATACTAGGATAAATTTAGTTCTAACCTATAAGTTTTCAATAAAAATTAAACTGGCCGAGATCCAGCTTGACGATTTTCTCATAAGGTTGAAATGAGTCGTGCTCGAGTCTAACGATTTCAGAGAAAATCTCATCAGCAGGTAAAAATGACTCATTACATTTTCCCTTGAAAATTTACATGTTCATGTCTTTGCTTTAAGTCACCCTTATTCCAAAATTTACGTGCGCGTATGACCTTGGACTTGGAGAATTTCGACCTCAGCTCCATCCTGAATTCCAAAATTTGCATGCGCCTTCGTGGGCGCAGTAGAATTGAGTCTCGAGATGAGAGATTACGTGCATAAGCACGAAACATCAAGGGAAAAATAAGATGACAAGTCACTATTTGGCAAATACTGCAATGTAGAACAGCACAACGATGAAGGAATATTCGCTGTCATACATATGTAGAAGACCACATGAAAAGAAGAGAACTCTAGGAACGGATGGCGATGGCAAAGGTGAAGAAGATATAAGCCCGCCTCTTGATTGATGCATATATATTTTAATATAACGATAAAGCTTTAAATCTCATTCTGAAAAATTGAATTAGGATCAATACATTACCAGTCCTATAGGAGATTTGTGTACAGATAAATTGGTTCACAGAATATCTCGATTACGATTCAAGGTCATCATAACTTACCTGTAAAATGTAAGATAAAACAAATATTTTAATTAAAATGAATTTAATTGTGATCAATCCGGATCAACGGAGACCGATTGTGTATAATAAATGTTCTGGCAGAGCCAAATAAATTAAGATCATGTTTCATATCTCGTAGATGTCATTAATATGTTGTCTATACAGAAGGTCAAGGTCACATTTGCTTCGTGACGTCATCAGCTGGCTAATCAGTCTATTGTATTGTGTGTATGTTAGGAAACGGGTAACAAGAGGGCTCACTCGCCTTTTGTAGTCTAGTAATCTGTACTATAGCTTTTTCTTGCCCAGCATACGACTAGTATAACAAGTTGGCATGATAGCGTCATATACTGTAAGTTAGTTTAACTAGCTGATCGGCTTACCTTCTTAATCTAGTATACTGTATCTAATGAAGGCAGATATGTAGGATATAGAGGATAAGCTCGAACAGCCTAGTATATGACTATACCTTAATCCTTCTCAAGTCACATCTCCTCCTCTCTTTTTAGCCCAGTTGCTGTACGTGAGGCTTACTAGCATTCTTGTGACAGTCCAGATGTTACGATTATCAAAGACACAGTTTTCAAGTTTGTTAAAGGCCCCTGTGGTCGATTTTATGCATCTCTGCATCTTTGTAATGGTCCTCTCTACAAAAATAGCGGTCTTCAAAGCGATGATTCCAACCACACTACTGTACACCAGTGAAATCTGAACGCCGGACCGAAGGCAGACTACAGAATTGGAAAAATTCCAGTGACGTCAACTGCGCTGGATGTACAGAAGGTGGTACGATTTAGTTTCAAACAAGGAGTGCTGGACAGAGTTTACTTACTACCGGTCCAAACGATCATAAAGAGGAACCAACTGCGATAAGCTGGGCACATTCGACGCATAGAGGACACTCAACTTCCTAAAACAATTTTATACCGTGAGCTTGAGTACGGCACAAGATTGTTTAGTGGGCAGCCAAAGCGCTATGGAGACCAACTGCATACGATACTTGAGAAACTGAAGTTGGAGGATAGTTGGGATAGTTTTATACAGGATAGAAGCCGAAGGAAGAAAATGATACGGGACCACAGAGGAACAGAGTCTAGTGGAAGGAAAAGCTCAAACACGCCCGTAGAACCCACTGGAATGGCAGGATCATCACATGCACGCAATCTCTCATCTCGAGACTAAATTCTACTGCGCCCACGAACGCGCATGCAAATTTTGGAATTTAGGATGGAGCTGAGGTCGAAATTCTCCAAGTCCAAGGTCATACGCGCACGTAAATTTTGGAATAAGTGTGACTTAAAGCAAAGACATGAAATATGTCAAACATGTTAAAATATCAATGGAACAGCTAACTTCATAAGAGAAGATACGAGTCAGCTATAAGTCTTATGAAGATAGCGCTTGAAAATTTTGAACTTGAAGCTCTTCATAGCTGGCCATACGAACAAAAATCTAAAATTAGATAAGGGACTTCATTTCTGTCTGCATAATGTCCCGTAAAGTCGTGGTATTAATCATTGGCACTTAATCCTCTATCATAGAATGTCCTTGAAATCAGAACAAGGGGAGGTCAGACAGCATCCTTCCTTCATTCATATTGGAATCAATCATCTTAAGAAGCTCAATGATTAGTGCTAGTTCTAAGAACTCTTATCAGAGGATGATCATAACTCTCGGGTATAGAAAAAAAAAAAGGAGAAAAATTGAATTGTGAAGACAACTCATATTTGATTCTCGAGCAAAAGAATCTCTTTATGAATACACTGAGTTGGTAATCCAGTAAATTCACGTACGAGCTGAAAATAGTTTCAATTTAAAAATAATCCGACGATACTGAACGCGACCAAAATCTAGGTCCGAAGAGCTTGAGAAAATATCTCTCCATTTTTCTTAAGCTCTAGATAGAAATTTGGGTACAAAATCTCCATATTCAAGTACTTTCAAGTGTAATAACAAGTCACTAATACAAGAAATACATGATTCTATTATGCTCGACTACATCCAGCAACTCTGCAATTAATTTTTTCGCCCACCATAACTCATAATATTATGATTGATAAAACGATCATTAGTCTAGCGCGTCTCTCGTGTACTCGGAAGTATAAAAACGAACGTTATAAAAATCATATGGCTGAATCTGCACAAATAAAATTTCAAGATAATCCACGTCAGTGAAACGCTAATTTCGATATCGGATACAAAAAAATTTTCTAACGATAACAAACAAACGTGGTCATGATTTTTCCTTCTCTTTCTCTCTCTCCACCGTGCGCTTTTATGTCGTCTGAGCGTGTTTCTGTTTTCTTCCTTCCATTCAATAAAGCGTCATTACGATGCAACAAATACAAATGACGATTGCGAAGCTAACTACTTATTACCCTCGTGTGTAAGGATTTAGACGGCGCCATGTAAGCTTGGCGACTAAACTTTTCTTCGTAAATGTGTTTTTCTATGTAGATATCCTTTCGTACATACAACGCAACGTTAGTAGGCTACACAAAATACAGTAGATGTGCTCCACTATATTGGT